>JAKSZT010054487.1:44153796-44236922 GCA_026826555.1 Tolypeutes matacus | reverse complement strand
CAGTGGCCACTTGACAGTTTTTGGGTAGGGAGGGGATGAGCAGTTGAAATACAGGGGCTTCTTTGGGAGTTGGAGGTTGTCCTGAGTACTGTTGTGACAATGGATGTAGGCCATTTTAAATCAGCACACACCACTCAGAACTGAGTGGGAGAGAGTGTGGTCTACAGTGTGAACTGTGGTCTATGGTTGGTGGCAAGGCTCCAGGATGTGTAAGTTCATTGAGGTTGGTGGGCCACACTGTGGGAGATGTGTGGGATGTGGTGGGAGGTGTGGGAGGTGGGCAACATGGGAATCCCAGTGGGTTCCGTGTAATATTTTAGGTAATCTAAGCACCTCTTAAAATATATGTATATATATATATATATAAATAACATTTTTGTAAGCAAATACACATATATGCACATATATTTATATATCATTTTGCAAATGTTTGTATGTATTGTGAGAATTTTGATTTTTACCCATAATTTAAAAAAAAAAAAAAAAAAAATCAGGACAGCGAGAATATTCGCATTGATTACTGCTTTTGATCAGCTACATTGGATCACTGGGGACCAGCTCTGAAGCACCCATTGTTCCAAATCCTTTGGGGCAAAAGTGGCAGGGGAGTCTTAAGGACAGTACTCTTCATCAAAACTATGGGAAACAATTAACGGGCCTACCCCAAGCCCCTCTCCAAGGCAGTGTTGAGCCAGCCTGTGCTCCCGTTGAGAGTCCCTGGTCTTGTTGCAGCTAAAAAAGAATGATATAGTAAATGCTTCTCAGGTTCAGCAAGCCACTCCTCTGTTTTAAGTCCTACAATAGAGCATCACGGAGAGTGAGTCTATGTCATAGGGAGTACAGGGGACATTCAAACTCCTGTGAACAGGAGAATTCCTAAGGACACTAGCAAGCACAAGCCCAGGGCAAGACACAGGCTCAGAAAAGACAGAAAGGATCCTGAACTTTGTGCACTCAGAGTGATCTTCTTGATAGGAGGGCTGAACACTGAAGAAGAGCACCAATCAATGCAAAGCCAATTTGCAAATATTGTGAAAGATGTTTTTTGCATTGGTTTATTTCGTTTTGTAAGCTCCTGACATTCAAGGAAATTGTGGCCATAACATAAGCTTGATATAAATTCAAGAAACAGACAACTCAGGGACTAAATCCGGAGGTAACAGTTTTAAATATTAAAATGTACAGTGAGCAACAAAAGTTTACAGGACATCAAGAAACAGGAAATAATGTCCCATACAAAGAAAGAAAATGAAAATCCAGAAAATATCAACGAAAAAGACAAGACTGTGGATACCAATGACCTTATTTTTATTTTTTAAAACAATTTATTGAAGTATATCATTCATACATGATACTTACATAAACTATAAGTGTTCAGTAAACATTGTGAACTTACAAAACAATCATGTGTAACATCATACAGGACTCCCCCACATCACCCCACCACAAATACTTTGCATTGTTGTGAAACATTTGTTAAGAAATTATGAAAGAGCATCGTCAAAGTATTACTACTAACTATAGTCCATATCTTACTCCCCTATACATTTTTTAAGGATTTATTGATTTATTTATTTACTTTTATCCATTTTTACTGTCCCCCTCCACCACCTGTTATTGCTGTTTTTGTGTCCATTAGCTGGGCAACTCTCTGTGTCTGTTTCTTGCCCTCTCGTCTCATCCTTCTCCTCCTGTCTTCACTGGGATTAAATTCTCAGAATCTCCAATGTGGGAGAGAGGCATCCTACCACCTGTGCTATCTTAGTTACTGGGTTTTTTGGGCACTTCTCGTTTTGGCTCTCCCTTGTGTCACTCTCCTGTTACTTCATCATCTTGCTGCATGGTTTGCAGGGCCTGGCGGCTCACCCGCGCATGGGGCCTGGCAGCACACCCGCATATGGGGCCTGGTAGCCCGTGTGCCTTCTATATTTTTCTTTTTTTAATTTTCACCGGGAGTTGCTAGGGATCAAACCCAGATCCCTCCATATGGGAGATGGACGCCCAACCACCTGAGCCACATCCGTCCCGCTGCTATATCTCTTAAGGTTGACCAAAGATACCTAGAGTGACAGTCATTTCCCATGCAGGATGGTCATATAATAAATCAGGCTTAGTTTATCACCAGCATTCAAAAAACCAGACCTAGGGAGAAAAACTAGGTCTGGGGACACATGTATGGTTTCTAACATAGAGAATGTTTAGCCTACCCTGATTATCACAAAATCAGGACAGCGAGAATTTTCACATACCAATGGCTTTTAAAAAATGATCCTCAATATGTTCAATATTTAGAGAAAGAACTAAAGGATATCAGGAAAACAATGAAGGAACAATATGAAAATCTCAATACAGAGATAGAGATTTTTAAAAAGAGCCAAACAGAACTACTGGAGTTGAAGGTTACAAAAACTGAATGAAAAATTCCCTAAATGACTTCAACGGCAGATTGAAACTGGTAGAAGAAAGAATCAGTGAACTTGAAGAAAACACAATTGAAATGAGTCAGGCTGAAGAGTAGGAATAAAAAAGGAATTAGAAAACATAAAAACAGCCTGTGGGACACCATCAAGGGTACCAACATACACATTATGGAGTACCAGCAGGAGAAGAAAGAGTGAAAGAGGCAAAAGGAATATCCAAAGAAATATGATAACTTCCCAAACTTAGCAAAAGATGTGAATATGCACATGCAGGAATCCCAACAAACCCCAATCAGGAGAAACATGAAGAAATACATGTCAGACACAACAAAAGTCAACTGTTGAATATAAAGGACAAGGAGGGAGTACTGAAAGCCGCAAGAGAAAATGAATATGCTAAGTTCAAGGGAGTTCCAATAAGATTAAGTGCTGATTTCTTACCAGAAATCATGAAGGCAAGAAGGAAGTGGGATGAAATATTTCAGTGCTGAAAGAAAATGACTTCCAACAACTAATTTTATATCTGGCAAGAGTCTTTAAAAAATGAGAGAGAGATTAAGACATTCCCAGATAAACAAAAAGCTGGGGAAGTTTGTCACCAGTAGACCTGCCTTATAGGCAATGCTAAAGGGAGTTCTGCAAACTGAAGGGCAAAGGCACTAGACAGTAGATTGAAGCAAAAGAAAAAATGACCAACCTCTAGTAAGGCAACCATATGAGTAAGTATAATGCCAGTGTTATTGCATTGTATTTTTTTGGTATGTAACTTCACTTTTTACTTCTTACAGGTTCAAAAATGCAAATGCATAAATAGTAATGATAAATCTATGGTTTGGGAAACACAATGTATAAAGATATAATCTGTAACAAGTACAACAAAAAGGTAGAGGACAGAGGGGTATAGAAACATGACAATTATAGGGTATGGAAGTTAGGTTGGTATGAAACCAAATATGATTGATATAGATTTAGGATGTTAAAATTTTAACCCCAGGGAAACAACAAAGAAAATATATGAAAAATATATATGGAAAGAAATGAGAAGGGATTCAAAATGGTATACTACAAAAAAAAATTTTTTTAAATATGAAAATAGGCATTAACAAAAAAATTGAGGAACAAAAAGGGCATAAGACTTACAAAGACAATACAGCAAAATAGCAGAAGAAAGTCCTACATTATTAGTAGTTACTTTAACTATAAATAGATTAAACTTTCCCATCAAAAGACCAAGGTTGGGGAGTGGATGTGGCTCAAGCAGTTGAGTGCCTGCTTCCCACATGGGAGGTCCCAGGTTCAGTTACCAGTGCCTCCTAAAAACAAAAAAAAAAAAACAAAACAAAAACAGCAACAGCAACAACAACAAAAAAACAAAAATAAAAAAAAAAACAGCAAGCAAACAAACAAAACAAAACAAAAAAGCCAACTCAGGGATGCTGATGTGGCTCAGTGGTTGAGCACTGGCTTCCTGCTGATGAGGTCCTGGGTTCAATCCTCGTTCCCGGTACCTCAAAAAAGAAAAAGAAAAAGACCCAGATTGGTAGAATGGATGAAAAAGCATGATCCAACTATATGCTGCTTATAAAAGACTCACTTTAATTTCAAAGACACATGTAGGTTTAAAGTGAAAAGATGAGAAAAAATATACCATGCAAATGGTAACCAAAAAGGGCTGGGGTACCTATACTAATATCACATAAAATAGACTTCAAGTCAAAACTGTTATGAGGGTTGAAGATGGTCTCTATATACTGATAAAGGCATCAGTTCAGTAAGATATAACATTATAAATATATATGCACCTAATGGCAGAGGCCCAAGACACATGAAGCAAATATTGACAAATTTGAAGGGGGAAATAGATGGTTCTACAGTAATAATAGGAGACTTCAATACACTAATTTCAATAAAGGATAGAATATTTACCCAGAAAGTCAATAAGGAAATAGAATACTTGAAAATATTCTAAATCAACTAGACCTAACAGAATATATAAAACACTTAAACAAACAACTGTAAAATATACATTCTTCCCTAGTACACATGTATCATTCTCCAGGATAGACCATATGTTAGGTTACAAAACAAGTCTCAATAAATTTTAAAATATTGAAATCATACAATGTATCTTCTCTGACCAACGGAATGAAGTTAGACATCAATAACAGAGAGAGAACTGGAAAATTCACAAATATGTGGAAATTAAACAACATACTCTTAAACAATCAATGGGTCAAAGAAGAAATCACAAGGGAAATTAGGAAATATCTTGAGGCAAATCAAAATGAAAACACAGCATACCAAAACATAGGATGCAGCAAAGACAGTGCTGAGAGGGAAATTTATAGCTCTAAATGCTTACATTAAAAAAAGAAGATCTGAAATCAGACATCTAATCTCGCAACTGGAGGATCTAGAAAAAGAAAAGCAAGCTAAACCCAAAGCAAGCAGAAAGGAAAAAGAAAAATTAGAGTGGATAAATGAAATAGAAATTTTTTTTAAAAAGAGAGAGAATCAACAAAGCCAAGATTTGGTTCTATGAAAAGATCAATAAAGTTGACAAACTGTTAGCCAAACTGACAAAGAAAAAAAGAGAGAGGACATAAATAACTAAAATCAAAAATGATAAGTGGAACATTGCTACCTATACCCCACAGAAATAAAAAAGAGTATAAGAGGATACTGTGAACAACTGTATACCAACAAATTAGATAACCTAGATGAAATGGGAAAAATCTTGGAAACACACAAACTACCTACACTGACTCAAGGAGAAACAGAAGATCTCAAAAACCAATAGCAAGGGATTAAATCAGTAATAATAATAATAATAATAATAATAATACTCCCAAAAAGTAAAAGCCCAGGACCAGATGGCTTTACTGGTGAATTTTAGAAAACATTCCAAGAAGAATTAACACAGATACTGCTCAAACTCTTCTAAAAAATTGAAGAGGTGGGAAAACTTCACAATCCATTCTATGAGGCTAGCATCAACCTAATACCAAAGCCAGGTAAAGATACTACAACAAAAGAAAATTACAGGCTTAATTTTTGACAGGGGTGCCAAGTCCACTCAATGAGGAAAGAATAGCCTCTTCAAAAATAGTGCTGGAAAATTGGATATTCATATGCAAAAGAATGAAGGTGGTCCCCTACCTCATAGCATATGCAAAAAGAAACTCAAAATGGACCAAAGAACCAGGACTATAAAACTCCTAGAAGAAAATCTATGGAAGACTCTTCAGGACCTTGTATTAGGTGCTGGTTTCTTTAGGCTTTACACCCAAAGCACAACAACAACAAAATAGATAAATAAGACTTCATCAAAATTAAAAAGTTTTGTGCATCAAAGGTCTTCATCATGGAAGTAAAATAACTACCTCCACAATAGGAGAAAATATTTGGAAACCACATATCTCCTAAGTGTTTCATATTCAGAACTTATAAAGAAAGCCTACAACTAAACAACAAAAAGATCAACAACCCAATTAAAATATAGGCAAAAGCCTCAAATAGACATTCTTCAAAGAAGATTAAAAAATGGCCAAACAGTACATTTTAAAAAATGCTCAAAATCAGTAGCCCTGAGGAAAATGCACATCAAAATCATGATGAGGTACTATTTTACAGTAAAATGGCTACTATTAAAAAAATAAAAAGTAACAAGTGTTGGAAAGGATGTGGAGAAATAGGAGTACTGGTTTATTATTGGTGACAATGTAAAATGGTACAGCTGCTGTGGAGAACAGTTTGGTGGTTACTCAGAAAGTACAGAAGGACCATATGACCCAGCAATCCATTTCTAGGTATACATCCAAAAGAACTGAAAGCAGAGACTCAAACAGATATTTGAATACCAATGTTCATAGCAGCAATATTCACAATTGCCAAAAGATGGAAGCAACCCAAGTGTCCATCAACAGCTGAAAGGATATACAAAAAGCAGTATAAACATACAACGGAATATTATTTAGCCATGAAAAGTAATGAAGTTCTGATACATATGGCATCATGGATGAGCCATGAAGACACTATGTTGAGTGAAATAAGCCAGATACAAAAGGACAAATATTGTATGATCTAACAGATATAAAATAATTAGAATAAGAAAATTCATAGAATCAGAAACTAGAATACAAGTTTCCAGGGGCTAGTATGAGATTAGGGAATGGGGAATTAATTCTTAATTGGTACTAAGTTTCTGTTTGAGGTGATGGAAAAGTTTTGGTAATGTATAGTAGGTAACACAACATTATGAACATAATTAACACCATTGAATTATATATCTGAATATGGTTAAAGGGGGAAATTTTGGGGTGGGATACGTGTTGCTAGAACAAAAATTTTTAAAAAAACAACCAACCTTTGGACTGAACACTACAAACAGTGAACTCTAATGTAAACTATGGACTATAGTTAATAGTACAATTATAATAATATTCTCTTATTTTCGTAGTTACAAAAATACTATACTAATGCACTAACCACACTAATATTAAAAGTGGGGTGGATATATAGAAACTGTATTTTCTGCATGATCTTTCTGTAAACATACAACTTGCCTATTATAGAAAGAAAGAAAGAGAGAGAGAGGGAGGGAGGGAGGCAGGCAGGCAAGCAGACAGGCAAAAATGACTAACAGTAGTACAGAAGTCACTATAACTAAGATCAAAACAAATATAGACATTATTGTTACAGAACAGAATGAATATGTTATAAGCCCTAAAATATAACAATATATAATTAACAAAAGTTGGGAAAGCAAAGGCCCAAAAAAGTGGGTGGTAGTATACTTATGCTGATTTCCTCATCTTTTAGAGGCAGGTGTAGCAAACACCATTGGAGCCTGTACAAATCCATTTTCTTTGCTCCTTTGTTGGTAGAGTTTGGAGCGGGTCTCTCCCCTCTCCTAGAGGATAATCCTTGATTAGTCTAATCCACCACAGGTAAATACATTTCCCTTGACAGTGACTGATTTTAGAATGAACATGAAATTCAACTTTGGCCAATGAGACATAAGGGAACATCTGGTTTCTTTGTTTTTCTTCAGAAATGTGAGAAGATAAATAGCACTTTCTTCTGTCTTTTGCCACAGCTATATGATAAGTCAATATCTATAAATGCAATTGAGAGAAGACAACCATGAAGATAAAGGTCTACACGCTTACGATGACAGAGTGAAAAGATGGAAAACATAGTCCTGATGACACTGCCAAGATGCGAGAAATACTCTACCTCTGGACTTATCATTAAGATAAGAATAGTCTTTATTGATTAAGCCACCACGAGATGTGTTTTCAGTTATTTATTGCTGAAAACATTCTAACTGATAGAGGTCAAAAGAAATCATTTAAAACTGATAAATCAAACAGTAGAAATAGATGTATATTTAAATGTAAAGAGGTAAATTCAAAGAAATATACTACCATCAATTTTGGGGTTAGGGAGGAAAGGAAGTGGAAACTCCCATGTTCATCAGTGCTCATAGCAGGGAATAGAGAGAACAATATAAAGATATAGTTATAAAGGTAACTGTTAGAAAAACAATACAAATCTCCCAAATTATCAGAGAGTACATTCACATATACCCAACAAAATAGAAATACATTTCAAACTGTGGATTTAACAATTAAAATCAATAAGATATGATTTATCAGAAAAAAATTTAAACATTTCCATAAATATACATGGCTTAAACATACCTATTAAAAGAAAAAGACTCTTACACTTAATCTCAAAGCAAAATTTAACTAACTGCTGTATACAAGAGGAACACCTTAAATTCAGTAACTCAGAAAGGTCAAAAATAAAAAGATGGGCAAAAGCTATAAGAGGAAATAGCAAACCAAAAGAAAGCAAATGGTATTAATTCATATGAGTTTGATTATAGAATAAAATGCATTACAAATTAAAAAAGGAAGACCTTTTATCATGTTAAAAGGTATACTCTAAAATGAAGATTTAATTGTCATGAATATCAATGTGCCCAATAATAAGAGCACTAATATTCATTTAAAAACCTTTAGGAAATACAAGTTTTAAACTAGAAAACAAAATTTTAGCATTAGCAAACTTTAATTTTTTTACTCTCAGTAAGTGACAGAACAAGCAAAAAAATATAATAATCCCATAGTATGGAAGACCTAAATAAAATAAGATATAAATAAGTGATATACTCTGAAAATAGAAAATACAGCTTCTTTCCAAGATCCCATGGAATATTCACAAGACTGATTATTTTGAAACAAAGAAAACTTCTGTAAATTCCAAAAGGGATAAAGAATATAGACATATGTGATCATAAAGCAGTAAAAATTAAAAATAATAAAACCAGAAAACAAAATAACTATAGCATTGGGGTATTTAAAAATTCTGTTACTCTTAGATCAGATGAAACCAAAAATGAAACTGCAAGATATCTAGAAAATAGTGATAAAGAACTATATAACATTATCTAGGGTGTATAGTTAAAGATATTAATGAACAAGGAAGAATGAAAGAGATGATTTAAGCACCCAACTCAAGAAGTTACCATAACAAGAAAAAAGGGAAGAAACAGAAGAAGAAATTAATAAAAATTAAAATTAATTTAGAGAAACATAATGTGGAAGAACTAATAAGTAAATCCAAGAGTTGTTTCTTGGGGGGCCAGGCAGGGGTCATAGAAAAGAAAACCTTTAATTTGTGTAATTTTTTTTAATTAGGAGAAAAGAAAATACAAATATATATAGTAAGAAACAAAAATGAGAAAAATCACAGAAATAGGAGAAATGTTTAAATTTCTAAGACACCACTTTGTTCAATTCAATGTAAATAAATTTGAGAACTAAACTGAAATAGATTATTTTCTAAGAAATAACAAGATGATATGGAAAATTTAACAGACCAAATTGTCAAACATTTACCTGCCAAATCCTTAAGAAACAGATAACCCCAATGCCATTAAAAGTTTTCTAGAGCAGGGGGGCGGTGGGGGGAAAGCCTCCAAATTATGTTCATGTAGTTATAGAACCCAATAAAGATAACACAGAAAAAGGAAAACTACAGCACAAACTCACTTATGATTATTGATGAAAAATCATAAATGAATATTTGCAAGCAGAATTCAGTATCACATTAAAGTATAATATACCATTACCAGGTGGGGTTTATTCTCAAAATTAAATAATAATTTTATAATAAAATATTAATATAACTCACAATAATAAATAACAATCTCCATAGACTCTGAAAAAGCTTTTTCTAAAATTCAACATCCTTTTTGAAAAATTCTTTTTCTATACCAAGAATAGATGGATTCTTCCCTGACATAATAAAATAGCTCTTGTGCAGCTCAAGAGCCAGCATCATGCTTAATGGAAAACATTGTTATACTCCTATTAAATTCAAGTCGAAGACAGGAATATCCACCTATAAAAATCACTAATTTCTGGAGGTCTTGGACAATCTAACTAATTAGGAATAAAATTGAATTGTATAAGGTAAAATAATCATTATTTGCAGACACTATGATTATTTACCTAGATAAACAAAAGATTCAATGGAAAAACTACTATAAACAATAAGAGAATTCAGTAAAGTGGATGAATACAAAAATAAAATAGACATCATTACTCTTCATGTTAACCAACATGGATAAGAGAAATAAAGGAAGAGTATATTCCATTTACAATGTAACAAAAAAGTTACAAAATAGCTAGAAAGTTGCATAGCAAAAATATAAACAATCAATATGAAGAAAACTTTAAGTGTTACTGAAGGGCAATGAACAAATGAAAAGGTGAAGTATGTTTGTGGGTAAGAAAACTGAGTATCTTAAAAATAGCAGTTCTCCCTAAGTTATTCCACAAATTTAACATGATCTCCCCCCACACAAACACATATACAAATAATAAATTGGCTTTGGCTGGAATTAGACAAATTGCTTCCAATGTTCGCAGAAAAAAAACAAAACAAGAATAGCCAGGCACATTCTGAAAAAGAAAATGAATGATTAGAGATTAGCACTGCAAGATATTAAAACCTTTTTTGGCCTTTCCATAATTAGGTAAAGCTGTATTATTTTAATGGTGAGCTACTGGCTTGTGAATCAGATCAATGAAGCAGAATAGAAGTCCAGAAATAGATCCAAATGCAGTTTGAAATTTTAAATGGAATAAACAAATTTGAATCCCATAGAAAAAAAGTGAGCTATTCATATGTGATATTTTTTTTCATATGTGATTTTTTTTTATCACCTTATAGCTAGATGGAAAAAAATTAATTTGGATCCTTGTATCACACCATACAGTAGAATAAATTCCAGAGAGATCAAAGATTTAAAACATAAAAACCATTTAAAGTACTACACGAGAATTTTAGGAAATAAACTGAGCTCACTGAAGGATTTTCTACTTATGTCACAAAACTCAGTACCCATAAAAGACTAATAAATTTGTCTAATAAACTTAGAAATAAAAAGTTCCTTGTAACAAATAGGTCAAATGACAAAGAAAAACATATGACTCACAAAACAATGGGCTAACTTCATAAGTTCATTAAGAACTCCCACAAATGAAAAAGAAAAAGATCAATAAAGCTTTAAAAAATGGAAGAAAGTATAAACAGACAGTTCACAAAAAAATCAAATGGTTCTTAAAGACAGGAAAAGATGTTCAACATCATTCATGATAGAAATGCAAATTAAAACAGGATACCATTTCTCCCATCAGACTACTAAAGATCATAAATTTGGTACATTTTATGGTGGCACAGAAATGAGGAAAATAGAGACCCTTACATATTACTGCTGGGAGTGTACACTCTCTATGGAGAATACTTACATATATGCATATACTTTTTAATCCAGCAATTCCTCTTCTAGAAATTATCCTACAGATATATTCACACAAAATGATCTATGTACAAGGATCTTTATTGCTATGTTTTGTAATAATAGAAGTTTGAAAAAGCCTAAATGTCCATGTATAGTAGACTGATTAAGTAAATCATGGTACATCCATAAGGTAGAAGAAGAAGCTATTAAAAAGAAGGAAGTGGCTCTCTATGTACAAATAGTGAACAGCCTCCAATCTGTAATGTCAGGAGAACAAAGCAAGGTACAGAACAAAATGTATAGTCAGCTACCATTTAACTGAAAATAAAAAAGAACACACACATACACATGCATACATACGTATACACACATACATACATACATACACATACATTCATATATACACATGCTTGCATGTGAATATGCTCTCTCCTCAAAGATAAGACACTGATAACAGGGTAATCCAGCAGCTCAGAGCAAGGAAGAAGAGGGAAACTTACATTTCACTCTACTTTTGGGGGGTTATGCTCCAAAAAACTTTTTTTTAAATTTAAGCCTTTTTTATATGGTTTCTTTTAACAGTTTTTTTTAAATCCTCAACAAATATATACTTAGTATCTATTCTTCCAAAGAAGGTGTCATGTTAGTGTGTATTCTTTTTTCCAGGGACAGGCAATATCAATTTAGCCCTCAAGGGTATCAATGTTTCAATTTTCAGTGTGATTATGAGCTTTAGGATAAAACATCTCTTTTTTTTAAAGCCCTTTAAATCATTTCTGTTCTTACGCAAATCTGTTGCCAAACATCAGAAGGTTTTTCTCTACCTTTACATACAAAGATAAAGTTTTTCAAGGGCCCTTCTTATTTTACTGAAAACAGAACAAAAATCAAGATCCCCAAAGTTTGGAAGGATGTAGCTATATCAGGGTAAGAAGGGAATGTCTCTTTCTTTAAACAAAAGAAGAGAAAGGAAGATTTTGTTTGCATTTTACTTGAATCTCTTACCTCTTTAGAACTTCTGTGCCAAGTTTCAACCTGAAAATATGTGCCTGTAATGGATGTGCTGACAGACTTTTATCCAGGGAAATGTGAAGGTAATGCAAAAATTCTTAGCCAGGTGTGTAAGATATTTTTCATTATTTTAAAGGCTTCACGAGTATTTCTTAAGAAAACATATCCTCAGTAACACTAACTCAGGGTAATATCATGGTAATATAAAAGTTTCCTTAGATCATGAATACTTGGATATTGGAAACTACAAAACAGCCCTATAGATTAACATTAACAAGATGTAAATGAATGCATTTATTAAACAGTCTCAATAAACCCCAAAAGTGTTATAAACATAACATCATTATGTAAAGGACAAAAAAGTTCAGAAACTACACACATTTTGGTAACTTCCTACTCCTCAGACTCTCTGCCTCTTTAGAACATTTGCTATTTCCAAGTGGTTTTCCCAGTGGGAAAATACAAGCCATAATGCCAGCTTTGGGTATTTTGCCAATGTTGAAAATTTTAAGATACCATGAAAATGGCTAACATATTGCTTTCCCTATTAAAATAGATCCCTTACAGTTTCCTTGTTTCTAGCTGATTACTACATTTTAGAAATAAGACTAAGATTTTATTATAAAATACTATCCCTCACTGCTTCACCTCTATGTTCTTAAGAGTAATATAAAAGTTTTGTCAGGAATTTGGTTTACTTTTTGTTTTTTCCATTCTAACCACCTCTGAACAATTGCAGCCCTAAGTTTAGCATTTTATTGAAACTGCTTCAATAAGATATTTGAGCTGCTTCCTAACTAGCTGTGCAATGTAGAGCTCATAACAAGGCTATCTGATCAGCTCGTGTAGCTTTCCTGCTCATATAGCTCAAATCATGCCCCCACCCCCATCTTGCTCATAGTAAAAGTCAAAGTCTTGTGGTCCACAAGGCTTCTGTTACATTCAAATCTCATCTCTACCATTCCCTCCCTCTGTTCCAGCCACTCTGGCCTCCTTGCTGAAGTGAGAAGATCCCGGCTCAGAACCTTTGTATTAGCTGTTCCCTCTGTTTGGAATACTTTTCCCTCAGCAAAGATAGAGTGCCTTCAAATCTTTGTTCAAAATTCACCTTCTCAGTGAATCTACTACCCTTGACCACACTATTTAAAATTGCAATGACCCACCCCACCCCAGCAATCCCTTTCTTGCTTTATTTTCCTCCATTGAAATGTCACCTTCAAACATACTAGATAACTAACTTACCTATTTAGCTATTGTCCTTAAATCCAGTCTAGAATGGAAAATCAGTGAAGGCAGGAATTTTCATTTGTTTTGTTCACTGATGTATTCCTGTTACCTAAAACAGTGTCGGGCACTTGGTGGGTTCCAGGGCTGCTGCTTAGAGCACTACATACAACACAGCTCCAGAGATCAGTCACATGGTCCTGGAGTGGGGCAATGGTGAAGTCCTGTCAAGGCACAGAGTATTTGTTGACCACCTGCTTTGTGATCTGTAATATAGCAGCAATCATAATGATCTAAGAAGTCCATTTTGCTTTGATTTTGCTGTTACAGTTTCTTCCCTTTTTTTTGACATAGTAAGCTGATGGTGGATTTGCATAGTGAGAATATTATCTGACTACATAAAAGTAGAAATCCTCATCAATTTCACCTAAATCTGTAAAAATTCCCCTAAACCATGAAATCTGATAGGATCCATTTTTCTGCCAGACCACTAAAAACCATGTTAGTGAACTAACATTTTTCTTGGTTGTCCCAAGTTCAAATTTTTCCTCAAATTCAAATAAATGTGAAAAAAAAGTTGCTTCAGAGCGATTCTACAGGTAAATTAACTAGTTAGGAAAGAATCTAAAATGCTAAACCTTCATATATTCTATAAAACAAACCAAGGAAAAGTTGAAAATAATTTTATTTTCTTTTTTTTTTTTTTCAGTCTTTTGGGAATAAGCTGCAGATTCTTCATATGATTCTTCATTCATTCCAAGCACTGGAATTACTTGGAAGAATATTCTTTTAAATGTAATTCATTACAACAAACCTCAGATAGGTTCCTTTTGCAGCTGCCAAACCTTAGCTGAGCCATTTGTTTTGCATAATTCACGTGGATTTGGCAATATAACAGTTGGTACAACAGTAAAGCTACATATCCTGAGAGAGGATAGTCTTCTTGAAAATTTAAGAGCTGAATAGGATGACAAATGTCACTTTACACTATGGCTCTTATAATTTACAGTGGAACATTAGGAATATTGAAAGAAGAGTTATGTCCACTTTCTCAGACATACCTGCACATGCTTTACACACACAGACACACACACACACTTTGTATGCACTCCAAATCTTATGTTTCTGTAACTGTATTCCCAATAGATCCAGCCACCATAATGCTGGGTACGAAGCAAGAATTCACAATAAATATTTGAGACTAGTGTATCACTGGTCAAGAAAAAGATTTGAGATTACCACAGGGGAAGAAGCTACACTAAAGCACACTAATTTTTTTCAATTACACTTTTAATCTTGAGATAATTAAAGATATACATGCAGTTGCAAGACAGAATGCAGAGTGATCCCATATACCCTTTACCCATTTCCCCCAATGGTAACATCTTGCAAAACTGTACTAAAATATAAGAACCAGGATATTGACAATGATACAGTCAATATAGAGAACATTTCCATCACCACAAGGGTCCGTCCTGTTGCTCTTTTACATGTTGCCCTTTTACCCACTTCTCTCTTGCACCCCCTTCTTAAACCCTAGCAGCCACTACTCTGTTCTCCATTTCAATATTCATCAGCATAATTCTCTGGAGATCCTTCTATGTTGTCGCCTGTACCAGTAGTTCATTGCTTTTTATTGCTAAGTAGTATTCCATGGTGCAGATATACCAGTTTGTTTAACCATTAATCCACTGAATGACATCTGGGTTGTTTCTAGGTTTTAGCTAATATGAATTAACCTAGTATGAAGATTTCTGAACAGTTTTTTTTGTGAACATAAGTCTTAATTTCTCTGATAAATGGCCAAGAGTATATGTAGTTACATGTTTAGTTTGGTAGTTGTATGGTAGGTGCAAGTTTAGTTTTTTAAGGAACTGCCAAATTATTTTTCAGAGTGGCTGTACCATATACATTCCCACTATGAATGAATATGAGTGACTCAGTTTCTCCACATCCTCACCAGCATTTGGTTTTGTCACTATATTTTATTTTAGTATTGTGATAGGTGTGTAGTGATATCTCATTGTAGTTTTCATTTGCATTTACCTAATGGATAGTGATGCATATCTTTCCATGTGTTTATTTGCCATCTGTCTATCTTCTTCAGTAATATGCCTCTTCAGGTCTTTTCCCCAAGTTCTAACTGGATTGTTTTTTTCACTGTTGCATTTTGAGCATTCTTTATATATTCTAGATACTAGTCCTTTGTTAGACATGTGGTTTGCAAATATTTTCTCTCCATCTGTATCTTTTATTTTTATCCTTTTAACAGAGTCTTTCACAGAGAAAAAGGTTTTAATTTTGATAAAGTCCAATATATCAATTTTTTCCTTTCATAGATTGTGTTTTTCAGGTCAAGGCTAAATACTCTTTGCCTAGCCCTAGCTCCTGAAGATTTTCTCCTATGTTTTTCCTAAAACTTTTATAGTTTTACATTTAACTTTGAAGTTCATAATCCACTCTGAGTTAATTTTCATATAAAATGTGAGACTTAGGTTGAGGTTCATTATTTTGCCAAGATGTCCACTTGCTCCTGCACTATTTGTTGAAAAGGCTATCTTTCCATAATTACATTGCTTTTGTATCATTGTAAAATATAAACTGGATATATTTGTATGGATCTATTTCTGAGTTTTTTATGTTTCAATGATCTGTGAATCTAACCCTCCACCAAAACCACACAGTCTTGATAACAGTATCTATATAATGAGGCTTGAAATCAGGTAGATTCCTCACATTTTATTCTTCTTTGGCAAAATTTTCTTTAGATATTCTGGTTCCTTTGCCTTTCCATATAAATTTTGGAATAATATTGCCCATATCTACAAAATTTTGCTGGAATTTTGATAGGAACTTTGTTAAACTTTTTATCAAGGTGGAAAGAATTGACATCTTTTCTATGTTGTCTCCCAATAGATGAATAAAATATGTCTCTCCACTTACTTAGATATTTTTTTATTTCATTCATCAACATGGTATAGTTTTCAGCACACAAGTACTGTAAAGGCTTTGTTAGATTTTCACCTAAGTATTTCTTTTTATTTTAGTGATTGTATATATTCTATTTTTAATTTTGGTGTCTATGTGTACCTTGAATACAGAAATACAAAGGATTTTTACATATTTATCTTTTATCTTGCAGTCTTGTTGAACTCATTTCTTAATTCTAAGAGTTTTTTGTAGATTATTTAGAATTTTCTAAATAAGTGATCATGTAATCTCCACATAGGGAGAGTTTTATCTCTTCCTTTCCAACCTATATGGCTATTATTTAGTTTTATTGCCTTATTGTATGGGCTAGAACTTCCATCAGTATTTTGAATAAGAGTGTCTAGTCTCCAGAAAAACTCATTTGGTTTTCCAACTATAAGTAAAATGTCAGCTGTAGGTTTTTTATAGATGTTCTTTATCAATATAAGAAAATTATTTTCTATTCTTACTTTTCTCAGAGTTTTTATCATGAATAAATATTGAATTTTGTCAAATGCTTTTTTCTGCATCAGTTGATATGATCATGTGATTCTGCTTCTTTGTTTTGTTTATATGGTAGATGACATTTACTGATATTCAAACATTCGACCAGCCTTGCATCCCAGGAATAAGCCCCCTTGGTCATGGTATATAATTCTATTTCTATATTGCTGCATTCTATTTGCTAATATTTTGTTAAGGATTTTTGCATCTACATTCATGAGACATTGATCTGTAGTTTTCTTTTTTATGTACTGTCTTTGCCTTTGGTATCATGGTAATACTAGCTTCATAAAATGAATTTGGAAATGTTCCCTCCTCTTCTATTTTCTAAAATAATTGGAATAGAACTGGTGTTAATTCTTTAAAGGTGTAGTAGAACTACCCAGTGAAACCATCTGTGCCTGGATATTTCTTCTGGGGGAGATTTACATCACAAAAATAATTTCACTAATAGTTATAGGGCTATTCAAATTATTTATTTCATATTGGATGAGTTGTGGTAGTTTGTGTTTTTTGAGGAATTGGTTTATTTCATCTAGGTTGTCAAATTTATGTATGTCAAGTTGTTCATAGGAGTCCCTTATAAATTTTCTGATATATGAGGGATTTCTAATAATATCCTATATTATTCCTAATATTGTCAATTCATATCCTCTTTTTCTTCCTTTGTCAGTCAGTTTTCACCAACATACATTTCCACAACTTTACAATCAACCTAAACAGAAATTCTATACAAATTAAGCATTAAGTCACCATTCCCTACTGTGACAGTTTGAAGTTATTTTATGAATCCCAAAAAGAAAAAGATTGTGTTCTTAAACGAATCTATTCCTGTGGGTATGGTACCCTTTGATTGTATAAAATTGAGCTGAGGGGCCTTTGATTAGATTACTTGGTAAGATTGCTTTAGGGCTTTTGATTGGACATCAGTGAGGCAGGGACTCAGGTTGAGTCTCTGACCTCTTTCTGGGTCTGATGTAAATGGAGACACAGAGAGAAAGAGAGAGAGAGACAGGAAAATGTACTTCTGCTATTTTTGATCCTGCCATGTGAGAAAGGACTCTGTCACCTACAGCTGCAGAAAGGCAAAGAAGCCCTGAGAGACAAAGAGGAGGCCTGGAAAGAGACAAGCCCTTTGCCTGTTTGCCCACTGCTGAGCTCCAGGAAACAGCAGATCATACAGGGGAAGGCAGAGACCTTGACAGCAATTGGTAGCCATCTTGCTTCATCATGTGACAGGATCTCTGAGAAAGCATCTCTGCTGATGCTTTGATTTGCACATTTACGGCCTGGGAACTATAAGCTTTTACCCAAAAATGAATCCCCATATAAAAGCCAATATATTTCTGGTACTTTGCATCAGCAGCCTTTGGCAAACAAATACACCTTCCCTCAACCCAGCCCCTGGTAACCTATATTCTAGATTTTAACTCTATGAGTTTGTTTATTATAATTATTTAATATCAGTGAGATCATACAATATTTGTCCTTTTGTGTCTGGCTTATTTCACTCAGCCTAAGGTCTTCAAGGTTCATCCATGTTGTTACATGTATAAGGATTTCATTCCTTTTCACAGCTGAATAATATTCCATTGTAAGTATATACCACATTTTGTTTATCCATATATCAATTGAGAGACACTTAGGTTGCTTCCATCTTTTGGCAATTGTGAATAACACTGCTATGAACTTTGGTGTGTAAATATCTTAGTCCTTGCTTTCAATTCTTTTGGGTATATACTTAGTAAAGGGATGTCCAAGTCATATGGTAACTCTATACTTAACTTTCTGGGAACTGCCAAATCGTCTTCCATAAAGGCTGCACCATTTTACATCTCCACCAGCAATGAATGAGTGTTCCTGTTTCTCCACATGCAACACTTGTAATTTTTGGTTTCTTTTTTATTAGCCATTTTAGTGGGTGTGAAATGATATCTCATTATGGTATTGACTTGCATTTCCCTAATAGCTAATGATATTAAGCATCTTTTCATGTGCTTTTTAGCTATCTGTATATCCTCTTTGGAGAAATGTCCATTCAAGTCTTTTGCCCATTTTTTAATTGGGTAGTTTGTCTATGGTTGAGTTGTAGGATTTCTTATATATATTCTGGATATTAAACCCTTATCAGGTGGTTTTCAAATATTTTCTCCTACTGAGTAAGTTGTCTTTTCACTTTTGTGATAAAGTCCATTGATGCGCAAAAATGTTTAATTTGGATGGGGTCTCATTTATCTATTTTTTCTTCTGTTACTTGTGCTTTGGGTGTAAAGTCTAAGAAACCTTTGCCTAACAAAAGGTCCTGAAGATGCTTCCCTACATTTTCTTCTCAGAGTTTTATAGTCCTGGTTCTTATATTTAGATCTTTGATCCCTTTTGAGGTAATTTTTGAATAGGGTGTGAGATAGGGGTCCTCCTTCATTCTTCTGCATATGAATATCCAGTTCTCCCAGCACTGTTTGTTGAAGAGACTATTCTTTCCCAATTGAGTGGACTTGGCAGCCTTGTCAAAAATCAATTGGTCTTAGCAGTAAGGATCTATCTCTGAACTCTCAATTCAATTCCACTGGTCTCTAGATCTATCCTTGTGCCAGTACCATGCTGTTTTAACCACTGTAGCTTTGTATTAAGCTTTCAAGTCAGGAAGTGTGAGTCCTCCAACTTCATTCTTTTTCAAGATCTTTTTTACTATTCAGGGTCACTTACACTTCCGAATAAATACGATAATTGACCTTTCCATTTCTGCAAAGTAGGCTTTTGAAATTCAATTGCATTGAATTTGTAAATAATTTTGGATAGAACTGACATCTTAACAATATTTAACCTTCCAATCCATGAGCATGGAATGGCCTTCCCATTTATCTATACCTTCTTTGATTTCTTTTAGCAAAATTTTATAGTTTTCTATGTGTAAGTGCTTTATATCCTCTGTTCATAGATATTTGATTATTTTAGTAGCTATTGTAAATGGAATTTTTTCTTGATTTCCTCTACAGATTGTTCTTTACTAGTGTATAGACACACTACTGACTTTTGCATATTTATCTTGTTGCCCACCACTTTGCTGAATTCATTTATTAGCTCTAATAGCCTTGCTATAGAGTTTTCTGGACTATATATATATAGGATTGTGTCATCTGCAAATAGTGAAACCTTTACTTCTTCCTTTCCAATTTGGATGCCTTTCCTGCCCTCCCCCCTTTTTTTTCTTACCTAACTGCTAGGGCTAGAACTTCCAGTACAATGTTGTCTTCTTCCAGATCTTAGAGGGAAAGCTTTCAGTCTTTTACCATTGAGTATGATGCTAAATGTGGGTTTTTCATTTATGTCCTTTAGCATACTGAGAATGTTTCCTTCTATTCCTGTTTTTCTTGGTGTTCTTTATCTAGAAAGGATGCTGGATTTTGTCAAATGCCTTGTCTGCCTCAATTGAGATAATCATGTGGGTTTTCCCCCTTTGTTT
Source organism: Tolypeutes matacus (assembly GCA_026826555.1). Taxonomy (NCBI): domain Eukaryota; kingdom Metazoa; phylum Chordata; class Mammalia; order Cingulata; family Chlamyphoridae; genus Tolypeutes; species Tolypeutes matacus. The sequence continues at coordinate 44,216,512 of JAKSZT010054487.1, read as the reverse complement.
TGTTAATGTGATATATTATACTAATTGATTTTTCTTAATTTGAACCACCCTTGCATATCCGGGGTAAAACCCACTCATGGTGTATTATTATTTTGCCATTGGATTTGATTTGCAAATATTTCATTGTGGATTCTTGCATCTATAGTCATAAAAGAAATTGGTCTGTAATTTTCTTTTCTTGTAATATTTTTATCTAGCTTCCATATTAGGGTGATGTTGGCCACATAGAATGAATTACATATTTTGAAAGAGTATGAGCATTAATTCTTCTTGCAATGATTGATAGAATTCGCCAGTGAAACCATCTAGTCCTGGACTTTTCTTTATTGGGAGGTTTTTGATGAATGATTCAAGCTCTTTAATCGTAATTGGCTTATTGAGATCTTCTATTTCTTCTAGAGTCAGAGAAGGTTGTTCCTGTGTTTCTAGGAACTTGTCCACTTCATCTAGATTGTCTAATTTATTGGAATATAGTTGTTCATAGTATCCTCTTATAATCCTTTTTACTTCTGTGGGGTCAGCAGTAATGTCCCCCCTCCCATTTCTGATTTTATTTATTTATGTCTTCTCTCTTTTCTTTGTCAGTCTAACTAAGGGTTAGTCAATTTTATTGATCTTTTCAAAGAACGACCTTTTGGTTTTTTTTAGTGCTCTATATTGTTTTTTATTCTCAATTTCATTTATTTCTGCTCTAATATTTGTTATTTCTTTCCTTCTATACGCTTTGGGTTTAGTTTGCTGTTCTTTTACTAGTTCCTCCAGGTATGCAGGTAGGTCTTTCATTTCAGCTCATTCTCTTTTTTAATGTAAACTTTCAGGGCTATAAATTTCCCTTCCAGAACTACCTTCATTGCATCCCATATGTTTTTGTTTTTGTTTTTGTTTTACTTTATTTTGTACATTTAATAATTGAAAATATAAACAATTAAAAACTAAAAAGTAAACACAGATGAATAAATATATACATTTTTTCACTTAAATGTAATGGATACATACAAAAATTTATTTGAATCAAACAACATGTTACACAATATATTTGGTTCATAGTAATACATTCATACAGGATTTGTCCTTTTGTATCTGGCTTGCTTCACCCAACATAATGTCCTCCAGGTTCATCCAGGTTGTCATATGCTTTATGACTTCATTTCTTCTTAGAGCTGCATAATATTCCATCGTGTGAAGAGACCACAGTTTGTTTATCCATTCATCTGTTGATGGACACCTGGGTTGTTTCCAACTTTTGGCAATGGTGAATAATGTTGCTATGAACATCGGTGTGCAGATGTCTGTTCGTGTCACTGCTCTCAGTTCTTCTGGGTATATACGCAGTAGTGGTATTACAGGGTCACGTTGCAAGTCTATATTCAACTTCTTTAGGAACTGCCAAACAGTCCTCCAGAGTGGCTGTACCATTATGCATTCCACCAACACTGAAGAAGTGTTCCTATCTCTCCACATCCTTTCCAACACTTGTAGTCCTCTGTCTTTTTAATAGTGCCATTCTGATAGGTGTGAAATTATATCTCATTGTAGTTTTGATTTGCATTTCCCTAATCATGAGTGATGTAGAGCATTTCTTCATGTGTTTTTTCACCATTTGTATTTCTTCTTTGGAGAAATGTCTATTCAAGTCTTTTGCCCATTTTTTAACTGGGTCGTCTGTCTTTTTATTGTTTAGTTGTAACATCTTTTTATAAATCCTGGATATTAAACCCTTATCAGATATGTGATTTCCAAATATTTTTTCCCATTGAGTTGGCTGCCTTTTCACCCTTCTGACAAAGTCCTGTGAGGTGCAAAATTGTTTAATTTTGAGGAGGCCCCATTTATCTATTTTTCCTTTTGCTGCACATACTTTGGGTGTAAGGTCCAAGAAACTACCACCTACTACAAGTTCTTGAAGATGTTTCCCTACATTTTCTTCTAGTAGTTTTATGGTCCTAGCTTTTATATTTAGATCTTTGATCCATTTTGAGTTGATTCTTGTATAGGGGGTGAGATAGGGGTCCTCTTTCATTCTTTTGGTTATAGATATCCAGTTCTTCCAGAATCATTTGTTGAAGAGACTGTTTTGCCCTGTTAATTAACTTGGAAGGTTTGTCAAAAACCAGTTGAATATATAGGTGAGGGTTTATTTCTGGGTTCTCAATTCTATTCCACTGATTGATGTGTCTATCTTTATGCCAGTACCATGCTGTTTTGACCGCTGTAGCTTTGTAATATGTTTCAAAGTCAGGCAGTGAAATTCCTCCCACGTTGCTCTTCTTTTTAGAATGCTTTTGGCTATTCAGGTGCACTTACCCTTCCAGATGAATTTGGTAATTGCCTTCTCTAATTCTGCAAAGTAAGTTGTTGGGATTTTGATTGTTATTGCATTGAATCTATGAATCAGTTTGGGCAAGACTGACATTTTCATGATATTTATTCCTCCAATCCATGAACATGGAATGTCTTTCCATTTGTTTAGGTATTTTTAAATTTCTATTAGCATTGTTTTGTAGTTTTCTGCATATAGGTCCTGTACTTCTTTGGTTAAATTAACTCCTAGGTATTTGAGAATTTTTGTTGCTATTGAAAATGGAATTTTTCCCCTGATTTCCCCCTCAAGTTGTTCAGTATGAGTGTACAAAAACATTACTGATTTTTGCGTGTTGATCTTGTATCCTGCCAATTTGCTGAACTCATTTATTAGTTCAAGTAGCTTTGTCGTAGATATTTCAGGATTTTCTAAGTACAGGATCATGTCATCCGCAAACAGTGAGAGTTTTACTTCCTCTTTTCCTATTAATCTTTAATCTTTTTTTTCTTGTCTAATTGCCCTAGCTAGAATGTCTAGTACAATGTTGAATAACAATGGTGACAGTGGGCATCCTTGTCTTGTTCCCGATCTTAGAGGGAAAGCTTTCAACCTTTCCCCATTGAGTATGATGTTGGCTGTGGGTTTTTCATATATGCCTTTTATCATATTGAGGAATTTTCCTTCTATTCCTATCTTTTGAAGTATTTTTATCAAAAAAGGATGCTGTATTTTGTCGAATGCCTTTTCTGCATCTATTGAAATCATCATGTGTTTTTTTTTTCCTTCAATTTGTTAATGGGGAATATTACATTGATTGATTTTCTTATGGTGAACCAGCCTTGCATACCAGGAATAAATCCCACTTGGTCATGACATATAAGTCTTTTGATATGCTGTTGGATTCAATCTGCAAGGATTTTGTTGAGAATTTTTTATCTATGTTCATGAGAGAGATTGGTCTATAATTTTCTTTTCTGGTGGAATCTTTATCTGACTTTGGTATTAGGGTGATGTTAGCTTCATAAAATGTGTTAGGTAATTTTCCCTGCTCTTCACTTTTTTGGAAGAGTTTAAACAGGATTGGTGTTAATTCTTTTTGAAATGCTTGGTAGAATTCACCTGTGAAGCCATTTGGTCCTGGATTTTTCTTTGCTGGGAGATTTTTGATGACAGATTGAATCTCCTTCATTGTGATTGGTTTGTTAAGTTCTTGTATTTCTTGCAGCGCCAGTGTAGGTTGGTTGTGCATTTCTACAAATTTGTCCATTTCAACTAGGTTGTCTAGTTTGTTGGCATATAGTTTCTCATAATATCCTCTTATGATTCTTTTTATTTCTGTGAGGTCATTTATAACTTCCCCCCTTTCATTTCTGATTGTATTTATTTGCATCTTCTCTCTTTTTTTTCTTTGTTAGTCAAGCAAGGGGTTCGTCAATTTTATTGATTTTCTCAAAGAACCAGCTTTTGGTTTTGTTGATTTTCTCTATTGTTTTTCTGTTCTCACTTTCATTTATTTCTGCTCGATCTTTATTATTTCTTTCCTTCTGCTTGCTTTGAGATTCGTTTGCTGTTCTTTTTCTAGTTTGTCTAGTTGTTCAGTTAAATCTTTGAGTTTAGCTCTTTCTTGTTTTTTTAATATAGGCATTTAGGGCTCTAAATTTCCCTCTCAAGACTGCCTTCGCTGTATCCCATAAGTTTTGATACGTTGTGTTCTCATTTTCATTTGTCTCGATATATTTACTGATTTCACTTGCAGTTTCTTCTTTGACCCACCGATTATTTAGGAGTATGTTGTTCAGTCTCCACACATTTGCGAATTTACTTTTTTCTTGTCTATTAATGATTTCTAGTTTCATTCCATTATGATCTGAGAAGGTGCTTTGTATAAATTCAATCTTTTGATATTTATTGAGAGCTTCATTGTAACCTAACATGTGGCCTATCCTGGAGAAAGATCCATGGGCACTTGAGAAGAATGTATAACCCGCTGAGTTTGGATGCAGTGTTCTATATATGTCTGTTAGGTCTAGCTTGTTTTTCATATTGTTCAAGTTCTCTGTTTCCTTGTTATCTTCTGTCTAGTTGTTCTATCTAATGATATGAGTGGGGTGTTGACGTTTCCAATAATTATTTAGAAATATGTATTTCTCCCTTCAGTTTTGCCACAGTTTGTCTCATGTATTTTGGGGCACCCTGGTTAGGTGCATAGATATTTATGACTGTTATATATTCCTGGTGGATCATCTCTTTTACTAATATATAATGGCCTGCTGTATCTTTTATAACTTTTTTGCATTTAAAGTCTGTTTTGTCTGATATTAGTATAGCTACCCCTGCTCTTTTCTGGTTACTATTCGCATGGAGTATCTTTTTCCAACCTTTCACTTTCAGCCAGTTGTATCCCTGGGTTTAAGGTGAGTTTCCTGTAAGCAGCATATGGATGGCTCATGGTTTTTTATCCATTCTATCAGCCTGTATCTTTTGATTGGGGAGTTTAATCCATTCACATTCAATAATATTACTGTAAATGCACTATTTGCTTCCTCCATTTTATTCTTTGGCCTTCATACGTCATCTTGTTTTTGTCTCTCTTTTTAATCTTTTGGTTATCCTTTCTGCTATTCTTTTATACTCTCCTCCAAGCCTCTCTGTCCTGTCTTCTTCTTTCAGGTTCTAAGGCTTCCTTTAATATTTCCTGCAAAGGTGGGTTCTTTTTTGCAAACTCTCTTAGTTTCTGTTTGTTTGTGAATATTTTACACTCACTTTCATATTTGAAGGGCAGTTTTGCTGGATAAAGAATTCTCAGCCGGCAGTTTTTCTCTTTCAGTTTCCTAATTGTATCATACCACTGTCTTCTCGCCTCCATGGTTTCTGAAGAGAAATCTGCACTAAGTCTTACTGGACGTCCCTTGTACGTGATCGTTTGCTTCTCTCTTGCTGCTCTGAGAATTTTCTCTTTATCTTTTACATTTGACATTCTCAGTAGTATGTGTCTTGGCGTAGGTCTATTTGGATTTATTCTGATTGGGGTACGGTGTGCTTCTTGGACGTGTAAGTTCATTTCTTTCGTGAGTGTTGGGAAATTGTCAGCAATTATTTCCTCAAATACTCTTTCTGCCCCTTTTCCCTTCTCTTCCCCTTCTGGAACTCCCATGACACATATGTTGTTGCGTTTTGTGTTGTCATTCAACTCTCTGAGCCCCTGCTCAATTTTTTCCATTCTTTTCTTTCTCTGTTCTTTTCTCTCTTCAATTTTAGCTGCTCTGTCTTCAGTATTGCTTATTCTTTCTTCTATCATTTTGAGTCTGCGTTGTATGCCTCAAATGTGTTTTTGACCTCACCTATTGTGTCTTTCAATCCCATGAACTCCGTTACTTTTCTGTTCAGGATTTCAAATTCTTCTTTGCATTCGCTCAATGTCTTCTTGATGTCATTTATCTCTTTAACTATATTGTCTTTCAACACATTAATTTGATTTTGGAAATTTGTGCTCATCTTGCTGATTAGTTCTCTCAAATTCTGCATCTCTTCCTGGACTTTGATGTATTCCTTTTCTTGAGCCATGTCTTCTATTTCTTAGTATCGTAATTTTTTGCTGGTGTTTAGGCATCTGGTTAGGAAGTAGTTTACTCCAATGCTCAATCTCTTTCTCTTTTATAGAGATTTAGTGGCAGGAGGCTATGAGTTACGACAGTTCTTTGATTTTTGGCTCCACCTGGATTGTTAGGATTGTCCTGCTGGTTGCTCACAACTTAACACTGGCCCCAGTAATTGGTTGTAGAGTCACTTCCTAGGGCCTTTGGCAGGGAGAGTATAGAGGCCAGGAAAAGCCTCTCCTACTTATTTTATTTTTCTTATGTGCATTTCCTTGGACTGCCAGGAGATGGTGCTCTTTGGCAGCTCTCAATCCAAAGCTTGGTCAGGGTGTATTTGCTGTGACACAGACCAGATCAATGTGATAGAGCTTCCTGTCTGGGGGCTAAAAGCCTTGTAATTCAAACTTTCTGAAACAGTTCTCCAGTCTTCTCTGGCAGCCCCCTCCCTTTTCCCAGCTAGGAAATATTTCCACTCCCCTCTGAGTCCCCAACAATCAGTCCCTGTTAGTAGAGGAGAAGATTGGGAGGGTTGTATATCTTTAGCCCCTTGCAGTCTCCAAGGCAAACAATGGCGCAGCCCCACCCAGCCTGGAAGGGCTCTCGAGACAAGGCTGACCATACTTGTCAGTCAAAAGCTGAGTCAGCCCCAGGCTCTCTCTCCCATCTCCTGTGGAGTCCACAACAATTAGTCCAGGCTAGAAGAGAGGGAGATTGTGAGGGTCGGATTTCTCCAGTCCTTCATAGGCTCTCAGTGTAAACCACCGTGTGGTCCCACCTGGCCTGGAAGGGTCCATGGGGCTCACAGCCCTAATTTGTGGGTCAGAACCTGAGTCAGCCTTAGGCTGTGTCCCTCTCTCTCCCCTTTCCTGGAGTGGTAGATCCCTGGACCCCTTTTGTCTGTAGTCACAGGCCCAGAGGCCCAAGAATTCTAAAGAGTGTGGGGGAGGGTGCCAGCAGCAGCAGCCACCGCTGGTTCCAACTCGTGGTTCTGTCTTTGTGATTTCCCTACTTTGTCTCTCTCTCCTCTGGGTGGTGTGCAGCCTTCACCTGCTGTCCTAAACCCTAGAAGATCTTTTTTGGGGCTGTTTCAGCCTGTCCTCTAGCTATTTTTCTGGAGAAGAGATTCCCATGTCTTACTAGTCTGCCATCTTCCTGGAAGTCTGCATCCCATACGTTTTGACATGCTGTGTTCTCTTTTCATTTGTCTCAAAATATTTACTGATTACCCTTGTAATTTCTTCTTTGGTCCACTGAATGTTTAAGAGTACGTTACTTGGGAAGCGGATGTGGCTCAATCAGTAGGGCTCCCACTTACCATATGAGAGGCCCCGGGTTCGGTTCCCGGGGCCTCCTGATGAAGGCAAGCCGGCCCACGCAGCACAGTGAGCTGACGCAGCAGGACGACCCAGCAAGGGGAGACAAGCAGACACAGAAAAGCGCACAGCAGATGGACGCAGTGAGCACAAGCAGCAAGGGGGGTATAAATGAATAAATAAATAAAATCTTTAAAGGAAAAAAAAAAAGAGTACGTTACTTAACTTCCATATATTTGTGGATTTTCCAGTTCTCTGCCTGTCATTGATTTCCAGCTTCATTCTATTATGGTCAAAAAAGATGCTTTGTATACTTCCAATCTTTTTAAATTTATTAACACTTGTTTGTGAACTACATGTGGCTATCCTGGAGAATGAACTGGGTATACTTGAGAAGAATACATATCCTTCTCAGAAAGTATCTGACTGACCCCTTTCTCATTTCTGTTTCTGTATCTTTTTAAAATATGTTCTTTGTGGCTACCCTAGGATTTATATTACACAACCTATATCTATAACCTACTAATTTGAAAAGATACCAACTTAGTTTTATAGCATACATGTTCTCTGCTCCCATGTCCCTCCATTTCTCCTCCTTATATTGTTTTTGTCCCACATTACTCCTTTATATTTTGTATGCCCATTATCACAAAATATGGCTTTTTCTTATTCAATTGTATTCTGACTTTTATAGGAATTAAAGAGTAGAGTTGTATATTGAGGACACAGTACTACTGGATTTTGTATTTGCCGATTTAGTTACCTTTACTAAAGAGCTTCACTTCTTCACACTGCTCCAAGCCATTCTCTCTTATCTTTATCTTTCAACTTAAAGGACTCCCTTTAGCAGTTCTTATAGGGCAGATCTTTTAGTGATGAACACTCTGTTTCTGTTTATCTGTGACTGTTTTAAATTCTCTCTCATTTTTGAAGGACAGTTTTGCTAGGTAAAGAATTTTGGGGTGGCAGGTTTTTTTCAGTAACTTAAATATACCATACCACTGCCTTCTCACCCCCAAGGTTTCTGATGAGAAATTGGCACTTAGTCTTATTGAGGTTCCGTTTATGTGATGACTCACTTTTCTCTTCATGCTTTCAGAAATCTCTCATAACTCTGGAATTTGACATTCTCATCAGTATGTCAGTCTACTAGGGTGTTTTTTGGACTTTCTTAAGAGTTGGAAATTTTTCAGTCATTATTTCCTCAAATATTCTTTCTGCCCCTTTTCCCTTTTCTTCTCCTTTTGGGACTCCCAAGATGTGTATGTTTGCACACATTGTGCTATCACTCAAGTCTCTGAGACACTGCTCAATTTTTTTCTATTCCTCTTTCTATCTGTTCTTCTGATTGTATGATTTCAATTGTCCTGTCTTCTAGTTCTCTGATTCTTTCTTCTGCCTGTTCAAATCTGATGTTTATGCCTCCAGTGTGTTTTTAATCTCCATTATTGTGTCTTTCATCCCCATAATTTCTGCTATGTTCCTTTTTAAACTTTCTAATTCTTCTTTATGCTCACACATTATCTTCTTAATATCTGTTAGCTCTATATCCATATTTTCCTTCATCTCCTTGAATTGATTTAGGAAATTTGTTTGAACTTCTTTGATTAGTTGTTCCAAATTCTGTGTCTCCTCTGACTAAGATATATCTTCCTGTTTCTTTGTATGACTTGTAATTTTTTCTGATATCTTGGCATATGGTTACCTTGATGATTTAACTCAAGGTCAGTTTCTCTGGTTGAATGTCTTTGTATTAAGGCTCTTTTTTGAAGCTTAGTCTGACTTATTCTGGACCTTTAGAGTAGCCCATGTTTAACTGTTCAGATTTTCTTAGCGCTTCTTCATCTGATTCTTGCCCTGGATATGCAGCACAATTTTTATGATTGCACTTTTTGTGCAGTTGATTCACCACCAGGAGAAAGCTGGTTCTTTCTGTTCCTTCTCTGGGAATCTTGATCTGTTTTGGTTGTTTCTGTGCCAATTTTTTCCCCAGCTCCTATGCTTTGTTTAAACTATCTCCCTTACTCAGTGCCCCCTTTTCCTTACACTTTTCAGTTCTGGAACCTGTCCTGTCTTATAGAAATTCAGTTCCCCCCTTTATATTTTTCTTTGAGGCTTTTCTATTTCTGGTTTCTTCCCCATTAGGATACCCTGCCTCAGGGACCCAGATGGGGTTAATCCAGAAAGGTGGATCAATCCAGAAAAGTCAATTTTGCATTAAAGTGGCCCAGCCAACAGAAACTGGATTGAGTGGGCACACCCCTTGTCAACTGTTCTGCCACAGTCTCTTTTATTTCCCCCAACCTCTGCCCCCAGAGGCTCTTTTGTATGCAGCACCCATCAGCTGCTTGTGTTCAACCCTGAGTCTCTGTGGACTTGGGTCCCTGGGCATGGATATGTGTGGATTTCTAACTTGCTGCTGTGTGTGGCTCTATAGTCTGCATCCGTGGCTGGAGGGACACAGGTTGTGTTGCCTCTGCACAACTCCCAAATTGCATGGGACCAAGTAATAGGGGGGGTCCTGGCTGGCATATCTGGGAAGAATATCTCCTACTGATCTTTGAGATTACTTTTCTTTTTCTTTGATCCAGTGTTTTGGAGTTCTTCTCCAGTCTCTATTGCCCTTTAGAGTTACAAGCAAGTGGTATTGGTCCTTTTATTAGATGATTCTGAGGGGAAACTTTCCAGGGGATATCTTATATTGCCATGTTGATGACATCAACTGCACAGACTTTCTAGTAGTTGCTCTAGGTATTATATTATATATACAGACATCAAAGTCTACTGGTGTTGTCATTTACCAGTTTTGAGTGATGTGCAGAAACCTTACCTGCCTTTATGTCCCTTTGCCCTCCCATGTTTTGACATAATTCTCTTCAATAGTTCCTCTCCATATATTTAGAATTACATTGGAAAGTGGTATAATGTTGGTTTCAATTGTCAAATACAATTTAGAAAACTAAAAAGGAGAAGGAAAGCCAATCGTTTACTCATGTTTGCTTACCATGTTCTTTCTTTCCTTAATATTTGAAGATTCCTTTTTTCTAGCATTTCCTTTCTGTTTAGAGAACTTCCTCTAGCCATTCTTTTGGAGTATGTCTACTTTAGAGTATTTTTTCCTTTATCTGAGAATGTCTTGATTTCCTCTTCATTCCTGAAGGATATTTTCTCTGGGTATAAGATTATGGGTTGATAGTTCTTATCTTTCAGCACTAGAGAAATATTGTGCTACCCCCTTCCACGGTTTCTGATGGGAAATCCACTCTTATTCTAATTGTTTGTTCCCTATACATAAGGTGTCATTTTTTCCTGGCCCTATTCAAGATTTTTTCTTTGTCTAGTGTAACACTTTGATATTATTGATGAATTCCAAAAAGTAATATTGGATTATGTTTGTAAACTGGTCTTTTCCTCTGGGTATATTAGAGTATATTGGATTCAGAGGTTTTACTTTTACTTGATTAAATAATGATTAAGGCTTTGACTGGGCCAAGTAAGTAGGACATTGCACCCCTGCCCCCTTGGTAGGCGGGGACTCACAGAGAAACTGCACCACAGAGAAGGAGTTTGGAGTTTTTGAGCTGGAGCCCCAGGAGGTAAGCACATAGAGGAGCTTGGTCGTTAGGAAAGAGAAAAGTCCCCAGGAAGAGAAACAAGCCATTCGCCTGATAGTCTACAGCTGGTCTTGTGGAGACAGCAGAGGAGCTGAGCCTGGAGAGAAGTCAGCCCCGGGAAGAGAGGAACCTAGGAAGCCTGAACCCTCACAGACGTTGGCAGCCATTTTGCTCCAACACGTGGTAATAGACTTTGGTGAGGAAAGTAACTTATGCTTTATGGCCTGGTAACTGTAAGCTTCTACCCCAAATAAATATCCTTTATAAAAGCCAATAGATTTCTGGTATTTTGCATCAGTACCACTTTAACTAACTAATACATCTAGTTTTCAGAATTTTAATTATGATGTGTATTGGCAGGGATCTCTGTTTCAACTTGTTTGCAGTTCACTCCACTCCTTGAATTTGTAGGTTTATGTCTCTTGCCATATTTGGAACATTTTTAGCCATTATTTTTGAGTGCTTTTTCAACCTCCTGATTGTCTCCTTCTGGAATTATAATGGCATGATGTCAGATATTTTTTTATAGTCCCACAGATCCCTGAGGGTTTGTTCACTTTTTAAGTTCAGTCTAGTTTCTTTCTATTGTTCAGTTTAGGCAATTTCTATTGTCTACAACCCAATTCACTTATTCTTTCTTTTGGCCCCTCCATTCTGCTATTGAGCCCATCCACTGAGATTTTTATTTCACTTACTGTATTTTTTCAGTTCTAAAATTTCCATTTGATTCTTTATGTCTTCTTTTTCTTTGCTGAGACTTTCTATATCCCTTCCTGTGGCTTTCTATATTTTCATTTGTTTCAAGCATGTTTGTAAATTGCTCATGAAGCATTTTTACTGGCTGCTTTAAAATCTTTGTCATGCAATTCTAAAATCTCTACAAGCCAGTGTTGGCATCTATTGATTGTATTTTCTTCATTCAGTTTTACATCTTCCTAGTTCTTGGTATGACAAATGATTTTTATTGAATCACAGATGTTTTCATATTATTTATGAGAATCTGGATCTTATTTAAACTTTCTATTTTAGTTGACTTTTTCTGACATCACCAAAGCAGAGGAAAAGGATGTGGCACCACCTTATCACTGCCACATGAAGTTAGAAGTCCAGATTCCTCTCTCAACCTCTGTTGACACCTGAAGCATGGGGGAAGGGATCTCCTCATAACTGCTGGGCACAAGTGGGAGTTCCAGATCCCCACATGGTCTCAACTGACACTGTGATGGGTAGCCTCTTTTCCACTGAGCAATGGTGAAAATTATGGCTCTCCCTTAGATCCCTCAGACATCTCCCCAGTGGGGAGAGAGAGGGGTACATTATTTCCGGGCAAGGATGCAAGTCCAGATTCCTCACATGGTCTCCACTGGCACCATGGGTGGGGACATCCTCATTACCAGCTAGCAGGGATGAACATCCTAGATTCCTGCCTAGCCTTCTCTCACACTACATTGGCAAGGGTGTTAGGGTGCCCAATTATAGCTTGTGAGGATGGAAGTCTGGGCTCCCCACTCAGCCTTTGTTGGTGTGGATGAGGGAAGGCCATTTTTTTCTGTGGTGTTTAGCTAGAGTAAAGTGTTTACTTTCTAAAAGTTTTCTGTTTTGCTATGCTGTCCCTTTCCTCATCCTTTGGCTAGAGAGAGCATGCTGTTGTTGGGGCTTTATATGGATGCACCCATTAGCATTTCTAGGATGCAGCTCCTTCAGCTCCAAAGCTGAGATATATGAGACAAAAAGAAAACTCAGAGAACACACCACCATGCTGTTTTTCAGGTCCTGATGAATCTGGCTCTTTTCTCCACCTTTCAGTCTTTTTATGTTTGTTTTATATATATACTGTCAAGACCTTTTAGTTGTACTTAGTGGGAGGAATAGGGAAAAGTATGTCTACCCCATCTTCCTGGAATGGAAACTCTGGCATGCTAATTTTTAACAGCACACTGTATAAAGTACAAAATTTTCACAAAGCAAACAAGAGCATCAAAGCTACTTCCCTGCCTGTTTCATTTTTGCCTGCATATCATCTCTGAATCCTTTCCTAAACTATGTGAGTAAGAATGAATTACTCCTACCTTCATGTATCCACAGCATATCAATTATTTTTCTGTGATGTCTTATAATCATGCAGTGTTGTCATCATTAGTCATGTAAGTAAAGCAAATTGAGGTTGAGAACCATTTTAGATTCATGGTTGGAGTCTCGGTTTCTAAATGGCTAAAGATAGACATTTCTTACAGTGACTCACACAGTGTGGGCATATAGTAGGTACCTGATAAATATTTATTGATCTAATAAATGAATAAACAAACATGTATTCAGTACTTACACATATGTTCCAGAACTCAATAAGGGTTTGTTAAAGGGAACTAAATTGTTTTAACTTCTGTCAGTCTACTCAATTCACATTTCTTACTATTGGGAAAAGAGAAGCTCAAGAAATATATCCAAAGTGCAATTATTGCAGATTAGTATTTTTCCTCAGTTAACAATCAGTCAATTAGCAACTATTTATTTAAAACTATATGCCTAGAATTGTGCATGATACAAAAGAAGGGAAATCAGGATCTCTGCACTCAGAAGTATAAAACATATTATGGAGACAAAAAAACATACAAATATTAAAGAGTAATCAGTGAGTAGAGTTGAAGTGTAGGGGGAAAAGGAGAGACTACTGATAACCTGGATTAGGATTTTATGAAAGAAGCAGGACTTTAGTCAGGCCTTGAAGGATGATTAAAATTTAGTTAGGCAGAAAGGAAAGCAAAGAGAAGGACATTTCACATTTGGGAACAGATGCAAAGACCAAAAAAAAAAATGGCATTAGTGTGGGGACAGGGAGGAATTCACTTAGAAAGAGGAGATGGGGTGAACATTAGAATTTGGAAAGGCCTTAGAATTCACACTGCATAGAATGAGAAATCAAGAAATCACCATCATCCAAACTACATTACAGTTTAAAAGGGATTTTCAAACATGCATTTTCTTATTTAAATACTAAATATCTTTGAAGAAATAGAGGAGGAAATTGAAATGACTTGAAATAGGTCTTAAGACTCTCACACTTGTACTATGTTAACACCCTTCTCTCTCTGTAATGTTACAAATACCTAGGGGTATTTTTTGGGGAGAGGGGGAAAGGGATGATTTTTCTGTAGTGAGAAACATCTGACAATGTTAAGAAAGATGGATTGGAAAGGAGATTGGAAAGATTAGTATCCTAACTAGAAAGGCAGCAGTGAATATGACTAAGGAAGGGGTAAATATGCCAGATGTTTCAGAAGAAAAAAGATGACTTGATAGAGGGGGAAGGAAGGGAGTCAAAGAGAAAGCTAATGTTTCTTCTGTAGGCATTGAGGGAAAGCTAGGCAAGAGAAACAGAAAACAGAAATGATGAGTTTGCTTTTGAACAATGAGTTTCAGGAACTAAAACAAAAGAATGGCATCAAGCCAGGTAGTAAGGAAGGTTGTGCAACAAGGGATTTTAAAACAAATAAACAAAAAATTCTCTATCGTCTCTGGAGTCTAGAGGCTCAGGGAGGCATTAGAACTGCCACCTGGTCAGCTCAGCCAAGATGACTCCAAGCACTTTGTGATAGAATATGGTAGCTATAGTTTTTGGCTTCCCAGCATTCTTTTCCATATCTGTTTTCTTTTTCTTTAAGGTACTCCTCCCCGATCCCTACAGTATGGTCTAGGGTGATGTCAATCACAGTAGCATCCTTCACCCCACACTCCAAAACAGAGATGGGATGACCCAAAGAAGACCAATTGGAATCTTCCCTGGCATTGATATATGGATATTGAAGAAAATAAAAAGCTTTGTTTCTACTGAAATTTCTAGGATGTGAATCTGGAGCTTTAGACACCCATCTTGCTTATCATATACAGACAGGCTGTCTGCAGAAAGAAATCAAGCAGGACAATCTAAGCCAATAGATGGAGATGAGAGGGATAGAGATATACCCGTATCACATCATTTGAGTCCTGGATCCAGCCATGCCTAAAGCCAGTTGCACTTCTAAATGTTCCAGTTATGAAAGTTACAAATTCTCCTTTTGGTTTAATCTCCTTTGGTTGGCATTTGCAACCAAATGTTCTCTTTCAACATCTTCAAACTCAACATCTTCCCCCAAATCTTCCCTAACTAGAGATTTCCCTCTTTTGATACCTTAATATTTCCTGTCATTCAGGTTCAAAAGTGCAAAGTCATTATTCATTCCATCACATATTTAGTCACTAAATCTCATCATTTATCCTCTTCACAGCTCTTTCTTCTATCCCTACCAATGAATTTTTTGCCACTTCAAGTCAGGTCTTATTTATCTTTCTTGCTTATCAATAGTATCATAACTAACTCATCTCAATTATCACCTTCTCTTTGAAACCGTTCCTTATTTGCCCTGGTCAAATCAATCTCCTTTCTCTGCTTTTTCTTCTCCATTTTGCCATTCTTCACCTCACTCTCCAACTCAATCATCTTGATTCAGCTCAAGCAAGATCTTTTCTAGGATGTTTTTCCTGACTTACCCCCTCTTCCCACAGGCTGTGTTGAATGTCTTCTCTATGATTTCCTAGCACCCTCTGCTTACCTACTACAGAATTTAGCACAATCTGAATTGAAATTACCCAGATTATGTCACCAGGTATAAAGCTTTTCAAGGGAAAGATCAATGTTATATTGATGATCTGCTCAGTATATAGTAGAAACACAATAAATACATTTGAACTGAACTGTTCCCATCATGCTTGTATCCCTACCACTCAGCATATGTGTGGGACAGAGTAACAGCTAAAATTGTTGTTGGCTGTATAAATGAAGAGCCTCCTCACCTCCAGTTGGCTTCTATCCACCAACTCACCACTTCAGATTAATCTTAGCTCATGACCTTACTTGGTGGTTAATGATTTCAACAATGTTTTCATTAGCACCTTAGAATGACTTTGCCTTTCCTCTTCACCTCTTTGCCAATTCCTCAAAACTAATTTTGAATTTTTTCTGTACTTGCTCCAGGGTGCATAACACCACTATCAATATTTACATAATCATGCCAAATGTCTCCATTATAAATTAAGGCTATTCTACCTCAGCTGGGTTCTCTGCATTGCTGGGCAACCCTTACATTTAAAACTTCAGTGGACCCCTATCAAATTCCTCACAGCAGCTGCTACAAAATTTTTCCACTCCCCTTAAGCCCCATATTCCACCCTTATTCCCCCCATGTTCAGCAAAAGCTCTCCTCTTCTTCATAACTAAGGAGACTACAGTACGGCCTTGAGATGCCTTGGCTTTCTTCATCTTCTCCTCAAAACTTTTCTATAGCTTTATCAATTCAGTCCTTCCCAGCTCCTAAACCAATCAAACAACTGTCTAGCTGCCTTTCCAAAGCCAAATACTCTAGCCATACTGTACTAATTATTTAGTCTTTCTTCCTTCCCTTCACCCTACATGAATGTTTAAGGCTCCTCCATCCAAAAAGTTACTAATACATCATTAGGAGCTAACATTTCTTGAGTGTTTACACTGTGGCAAATGCTGTCATAAGCAGTTTACTTATAAAATTTTATTTAATCCTGACAATGTCCTTTGATGTTCTTGATAGTATATTACCTATTTTACCCATTAGGAAACTAAAACCCGTGAAATATGGGAAATTTATGAAGGTCATGCAGCTTTCTCTTTCTTTATATGCTCTTTTCCAAAGAATAGTAAAAATTTCTTTAACTCTTCTCCCTAATTTCCTTCTTCTCTTCCCCTTTGTTTCTACAGTATGTGTCCAAAATCTTCAGTGCTATACCAATCATAGAGATTTATAATTGGTCATTTCCACATCTATCAACAAGGATGGGGTCACACATAGATCACATACATACATATACACACACATATACAACACCAGTATCAATAATTGTTCAATAAATAAGTATTCGTTGCTGAAACGAATTTTGGGAAAGAATGAATTCAGTCCTTAGCAGAAGAATATATGTATTTTTAAATACCAGCACTGCCCGTTCATCAAGTGCTGCTATCACTTTTGTAATTTCTGAATCACTTAGCAGTTTAGAATTATGCAAAATAAATTAAAACTAAGTAGGTTTTCTTAGATTTATAAAGCATTCACATCCCGAAGATTTTTCCTTAGCTACTTAACCTAATCCCTGGCCCACAGCTTGGCACAGTCTCCATGGCTTTCAAGAGGAATTTTGTCTGAACAAGGACAAGATTAGGCCCACAAAGGAAGAGCATACAACAGTATCCACTGAAGCTACTTTTCCATTAGAAAAGCCAGGACTGACACTGGGTCAGCTGAGGAAACAAACATTTCTTCCATTGACAAGTGTTTAATTGGACATTTTGAGAATCTAATGTCATGTATGCAGATGCAAATGTCTGAAGAGTTGTTTACAGCATAGTTTGTGCCAGACAGGCTCGAATGCCAAGCCAGTACACAGCCTCCAATTACTCCGCTGGGCTCAGCTTCTAAAGATGTTTCAGGGCTCTCTGAGCCTTGTAAATTTCCACATCTCATCTGTGGAAGGCTCATCTGTGTTTTTAAAGCAGAGTCCTTCTTCCCTCGTGAGTAGAGATCAGCCCTCCTGTCAATCTCTGTTTTTGCCTGCCCTGGTTCATAAACCCCATTGGGGAAATGACTTGAGAGGTGATTACTCCATCTCTAGAAAGTTTAGGGTTGAAGATTTAGTAGTTTTGGAAAACCAATAAAAAGGAAATGCCAGAATCCAGTTCCCTGCCCAGGAACTGGATCTTAGCTGATATAATTATTTCAAGAATTGTTTCTGTTATTCATTGACCTAGAGAAATGGAGCTTAGTAGCTCACCTAATAGACAAGTTCACCTCAACATGCCAGAGAGAAAAACGTTTTTTGACTGGGAGAGTAAAGAAGAATAAATTACAAATGGACATTGGGGAATCCATTCATTGTTAAGAATTAGACCATCAATATTCTGCCTTGAAAAATGTAAAGCAGAAAAAGATGCCATTATCACAAATTGTTATGATACCTTGACTTTGTCCTCCTCCTACTATCACATATCTTCTTTAAGAGAAATTTTTAAATGTTAAAAGCCCTAAATTGGAAATACACGTTAAGAATATCATTCATGTTTAGGATATTTAACTAAAGAAAAGAATTATAAATCAAACTTCTGCCAATCTTTTTATATTTGATAAGCTTACTTTTTATCGAATGGTCTATATTGTGGAAAAATCCATAAGAAAATTATTAGCATTTATTAATGAGTTTATTTATGTACTCATACTACAAACACTTATTGATTACCTACTACATTCAGAGTGATTGCTATAGTTTTAGATATACAAAAATAAAGGATATGGCATCCTGAGCTTCAGAAATCTAGTTAAAGAGAAAGGTAAGTAACTGTCATACAAAGCAAAAGCAAATAAACTCATAAGTATTTAAAGTCATGTTAAAGTATTGCAGGATCATCTCTAAGTAGAACAAAGAAGAAAAAGAAGAGTTTTTTCAGCTTAGTCTTGTAGAATGAATGGATTTCCACAGTCGTATGGCAGGGAGAGTATTTCTAGTTAAACAACAACCATGAGCAAAGGTGTGAACATTTATAATATGTTTCAGTAAAGGTAAAGAATCTAGGGAGAATGGGGTGTTATGAAGCACTAGAAGGAAGTTCAAACACACATGTACGCCAAACATTTTCCCATCCCCATTTCAGAATTACTGCTTCAGAACCTCCAGTGATCTAGAAGGACCCCAAGAATGATTATTTTCAAAAAGCTCCCCAGATGATCTCATATTCACTCATGAGTGTAGAGTACATGGAAGGATATATTAAGTGAATGCACCTGGAATGTACCTAGAAATATATTTTAATGCCAGATTCTTAAGATTCTTAAATGTCATATTAGGAGTTTAGACGTTATTCCACAGGCAATTTCTCAAAATTCAGGTCTTTTGAGAAGGGACACAACATGATCCAGACTATGATCCAACTCTTGATTCAGTGTGGAGGATGAAGAGTTTAAAAGATCCTGCCTGGACAAGGCACGGTTGAAAATGAAATTGATGAGCTGGAAACCAGAAAAGAGAAATCAGAAAGAAGTCAAGCGAAGAAATGAAATATCCTCAATATAGGTATCTTCTATAGAGACATTTCCCTTCCATAGAGGCATTTCCCTCATTTTCAATTTCAGCTACAACATGTAAATAAAGGTTTGGAAGTCATCATTGCTGTCCTTACAACAACAACAAAACAAAACTGAAAATCAACAACTTTCCTTGGACCCAGTATTAAGGAGATCCCCACACTTTTGGATACCAACAAGGCAAGTATGATAAAGGAGCAAGGAAAGGAGGGAAACTAAAGTACCAATGAAGAATAGCAGCTGATATTGACTGAACACTTATTAGGTAGCAACCACCCTATAGGTAGCAACCACCCTATAGGGTGGTGTATAGTTGTCTATTGCTGCTATAACAAATTATCACAAACTAGGTGGCTCAAACAATACAAATTTGTTATTTGCAGTTTGATAGGTCAGAACAACACTGGTCTCAGAGATAAAAATTAAAGTGTTGGCAGAACTACATTCCTTTCTGGAAGCTTTAGGGGAGAATCTATTTCCTTGCCTTTTCCAGCTTCTAGAGGTCACCCACATTCCTAGGTTCATGGCTCCTTCATCCATCTTCAAAGCCAGCATCATTGCATTTCTCTGACTATGCTGCCATCATCACATCTCCCTGACTCCCTCTTCTGCTTTTCTCTTCTACTCTTTTTTAAAAACTTTTTATTTTGAAATACTTTCAAACTTATAGGACAGGAACAAAAATAATATAATCTTCATACTGAGAACTCCAACACACAATTATCCTCCCAGATACCCAGATCCAATTTTAACATTTTATCATATTTTCCATATCAGTTCTCTCTATCCATCAGTCCCTCAGTCCACCATTCTATCTATCCATCTGTCTGTCTCTATTTATCAATCTATTTTCTGAACGTTTGAGTATAGGTTGTATACATCATACTCCTTGAATACTTAATACCGCCACAAACATGTTCTAAGAACAAGGGTATTCACTTATGTATCCACCATAAGTGCAGCTATCAAATTCAAGAAATTTAGCATTAATGTAAAGTTTACAGTCTACATTCTTATTTTTTCATATGACCCAATAACTTTCTTTTGAACCTTTGCTTCTCCCTTGATAGATCCTATCCAGGATCATGTATGGCACTTAATTGTAATTGTCTCTTTAGTTAATCACCCACTGTTTTAATTGTGAGATCATACATACAACATAAAATTTCCCATCTCAACCCCTTCTGAGCAAACCATTCAGTGGGATTAATCACATTCACAATATTGCGGTACTCTCACCACCTTCCATTACTAGAACTTTCCCATCTCCCCAAACAGAAACCCTACATCCATTATACATTAACCTTTCTTTCCCCCTGCCTTCCACCCCTGGAAACCTATACTCTAATTTCTGTCTCTATGAGCTTGCATAGTCTCCAATATTTTTCTTTGTAGTTATCGGGGTTAAATTTAACATCCTAAATCTATAAACTCTTGTTTACTAAGATACTGTTTACAAAGGGTTGCCAATGTAAAGTACCAGAGATGTGTTGGTTTTTTATAAAGAGGATTTATTTGGGGTAAAAGCTTACAGTTCCAAGGCCATGAAAAGTTCAAGTCAGGGCACCATAAAAGGTGCTTTCTCACCAATGTCAGTTGCCACGTGGGGAAACAAGATGGCCATTGATCTCTGCTGAGGTCTCTGCATTTCTGCAAACCTAGTATAGGGCTTGTCTCCTCTTGAGCTGCTCCATGGGCTCAGCCTCTTGGGGGCTTCATGCTTAAGCAATTCTATAGTCCTCTCTCACATGGCCAGATCAAACATGACAGCTCCCTTTTTCCTGCATCTGTCTGTCTCTCTGTGTTTACATTTATATCAGACCCAGCAAGGGGGATGAGACTCAACCTGAGTCACACCTCACTGACATAGTCCAATCAAAAGCCCTAAAGTAATCTTATCAAGTAATCTAATCAAAGGACTCTCGGCCAAATTTAATGCAATCAAAGGGTATATCTTTTCCCACAGGAATGGATTAGTTTAAAAACATAATCTTTCACTTTTTTGGATTCAAAAAATAATCTCAAACTGCCACAGATAACAACTTAATTTCAATGTACACACAAATTCTGTTCCTATACGCCTGTCTCCCCCAACCTTTATGTAGTTCTTATACATTACAATCCCCAAACCACTTATTGCTCATTACATTTTAAGCATTTGCCTTTTAGAACTTGTAGAAAGTAAAACATGGAGTTACAAACCAAAAATAGAATAGTACTGACATTTATATTTACCCATGTCATTACTCTTACCAAAGATCCTTATTTCTTCATGTGGCTTCAATCTATTGTCTAGAGTCCTTTCCTTTTAACTTGCACAACATTCTTTAGCATCTCTTGAAGGGCTGTTCTAGAGGTGATGAATTCCCTCAGCTTTGGTTTATCAGTGAATGTCTTAATCTCTTCATCATTTTTGAAGGACAGTTTTGCTGGATATAGAATTCTTGGGGGAGGCGGCTGTGGCTCAATCAGTAGGGCTCCCGTTTACCATATGGGAGGCCCCGGGTTCGGTTCCCGGGGCCTCCTGGTGGGGACGGGCCTGCCCGCACGGCGTGGTTAGCTGACCCAGCGAGCACAAGCAGCAAGGGGGGGATAAATGAATAAATAAATAAAAATAAAATAAAATAAAATAAAATAGAATTCTTGGTTGGAAGTTTTTTGCTTTCAGCACTTTAAGTAATGTCATCCCACTGCCATCTTGCCTCCATCACTTCTGGTGAGAAATCTGCACTTTATCTTATTAAGGCTACCTA
The DNA here is from genome assembly GCA_026826555.1 of Tolypeutes matacus. NCBI lineage: Eukaryota > Metazoa > Chordata > Mammalia > Cingulata > Chlamyphoridae > Tolypeutes > Tolypeutes matacus. The sequence goes on along the minus strand of JAKSZT010054487.1, from coordinate 44,194,799 downwards.
GTACAAGACACATTGCTTCTCTTTTGTGACTTTCAGAAGTCTGTCTTTGGCATTCAACGGTTTGATTATAATATGTCATGGTGTGGATCAATATGGGTTAATCCTATTTAGAGTTTGTTGAGCCTCTTTGACATGTACATTCTTGTCTTTCATTAACTTTGAGAAGTATTCAGCCAATTATTTCTTTGAATATTCTTTCTGCCCCTTTCTCTCTTCTTTCTCCTTCTGGAACTCCCACAATGCATATATTGGTACACCTGATGGAGTTCCACAGGTTCCTTGGGCTCTGTTTATTTTTCCTTATTATTTCTACTTTCTGCTTCCCATTTTAGGTGATGTCAGTTATTTCATCTTCAAGTACAATGATTTTTTCTTCTGAAGCTCCAATCTGCTATTGAATCCCTCTGGGGAATATTTAATTTCTGTTACTGTGGTCTTCAGCTCTATTTTGTTTCTTTTCATAATTTCAATCTCTCTATTGATATTCTCTTTGTGTTTACCTATCGTTTTTATTTCCTTTCATTCTTTGTCCATGTTTTCCTTTAGCTCTTTAAGCATATTTAGGGCCATTCTTTAAAAGTCTTTGGTATGTCCCAGTCTGGTTCTTCTCACTAATGGTTTCTAATGCTTTAATCTTCTCTTTTGCCTGGCCAATCACTTCCTGTTTCCATGTGTGTTTTGAAATCTTTTGGTGAAACCTGGACATTTTGATATTTTATTGTGTTATCTCTGGAGTTTAGACTCTAAAGCATCTGTTCCTTAAGCTTGTATCCAGCTGGCATTATGACAGAGCTTTCCTTGAATGCCAAGAGCTAGCAAACAAAAGAAGGCAAAAAGAAAGCACCTTTCCCAGTCTTTGCAGATTGACCTGTGAGAGTGATCTCCTTCAGAGCTTTTCCATACAATGAATTTAGAGGATAGATCGAGGCTAAAGTGTAGGGTATGGCTTGATCCTTTCTGCACAAGTATCTTGTCATGAGCATGCATGTGTGGCCCTAGAAATTCCCCCATTTACAGATACAAATGCCCCCCCTCCCTAGGAAACAGTTTTCTCACCATCCCTGGCACTGCTCTGTATGTCCTTTAGCCATACATTATTAATGCTATGTTATTGTATTAGAAAAGTTAGCATCTAAAATATCTGTGTCCTCTTTTGTAGCCCTTGCCCCAGGCAGCCAGAATTTGACTGCTCTCCCAAAGTTTTCTGTAGGAGATCTCTGTGAGCTGCCTTCTACACACCAAGGCAAGTTCTGGAATGGAAAATATATGGTGAGTGTCCTGGTTCAGTCCTTCAGGCTACTGCCAGACAACCTGGGTGATCCACAGGCTCTCAGTATGTACATAACAATTATTCCGTTCACTTCAAAACTGGGACCAGGAATCCACATTGGCAACACAATATGGCTCCATGCCAAGCTAATGAAGAGATGGGGGAGGGACCAGCCAGGGCACCATGAGATCCTACTGCTCTTAAGCAGGCTTTTCTTGATTTGGCCCTTACCATTTTACTGTAGCCCTTCAACTGCTTTGAAAAAGATGTTTCTGCCTGTCCTTGCTGATTGTTCAAAGCTTTTGTGGGGAAACAGTCCTGAAGTTTCTCACTGCCATCTTGATCACCTTCTTCTACTTTTAAGAGCCTTTGTTATTACAGTGGGCTCACAGAATAATCCAGTATAATCTCCTTATTTTAAGGTTAGACGATGAACAATCCTAATTCCATTTGCAGTGTCAATTCCCCTTTGCCATGTAAACTGATATACTCACATGTTCTGGGGATTAGGACATCTTTAGGAGAGGAGAATATTATTCTCCCATTATAAGCAGCTATAATTATCATCCCCATTTAACAGATGAAGAAACTGAAGAAACTGAGGTATAGAGAGGATATGTAATTGGCCCAGGGGCACACACATTGTGAGGGCAAAGCTGAGATTTGATCCAGGAAGCTGGCCCCAAAGCCCATGGTCTTAACCACTAAACTGTAGGGAATATAAGGTGCTACTGAGTAATTAGATTAAATGTTAAATTCTAATATTTGGATTGAGCAGACAGTGAAATTAAGTCAGAATAATGCTGATTTCCATGATTTGCCATCTGCTTCTCAACGAACATAATTGGTTTTGGGGATACTGCTATTCATTCTCTAGCCTTCCTATAGTTCCTTGGCTTTCTTTAAGCTGCAGCTCAGAAAAGCTAGTGAAAAGAAAAACCCTACAAAAGAGGACACAGATGTTTTAGATGCTAACTTTTCTAATACAATAACATAGCATAAATAATTTAGAATACAATCAAATATAACAAATACAGTTTCAGATTAGCCATGGGTAACATAGATCAAATGTATTTTGAAATGTAGAAATAATCTCAAAATGATACTTGGGACACAGTATGGACATATGTATATAAAGGTGGAAGATTACTTACATGAGCAGTTTGACAGCTTCATGAAACAATATAGTTTTGTTTCTCTTTGTTTTATCATTTCAACCTATTACAAAGTTAGCTGAAAACATGGGCTAAACTAGAGAACTAAGGCACAAGTCTAATAAGAATAAAAATGACCCTGGAATTCATTAAAGTCATAATTTGACTTTTTTCTTATAATCAATCTTTCATAAATGTTCCAAGGAAAAAGCTAATCCTCTGTAAATATATATATATATAATATTATATATTATATATATATGCATATATATATAAATAATTATATTATTTAACTAATATTAAATATATCATAATATTTATTCCTATTTGATTTTTGTCTACTTGATTTGTCATGTAAAACAACAGATCTTTAAGTCTCCTACTAATTGTTTTGGTCAGTTTCTCATACTTCTCATATTTCTAATCATTTGTTTTATATATTTTGAAGATATTTATTTTTAAATGCTTGTTCCATAAGAGACACAACTACCCTATCTTCCTTGTGCATTTTGTCTTTTATCAATTCAAAATAACCCTGGGTTTGCTATAATTTCTTTGCTTTGAATTGTGTTTGGTTTCATTTTGATAATGACATGAAACTCAAGGACCATAGAGTATCTGGTTTTCCCCTGGCTTACTATGTTTTGGACTTAACATTCATGACTGTCTCTTTTGGGTCCCATGGTCAGACTGAGGGCAACGCCAGTGCTGGACTTGTCTCTCCATCTCCCAGCGGCACTTCACCTCGGCCAGTACCCTATTTGTAGGTGCTTGGTATAAGGTAAAGGTAGCTAGAGGGATTTAACTATGTTCAAAATGTTTTAAATGATCTCCAATAAATAGGAGATCCTTATTTTCATATTCAGTACCCAAGATGAACGAAGTTTTCACATATAATGTAATAAATGTACCTTATTACAGATGTATCTTGCTTTCAGCCAGCTCCATAATTGAAAGTCTAGATTTATTTGTTTACTTTATAAAGGAGTTATTTGCCTCATAGAATATTTAATCCTAAGATTATTTTATATTGTAGACTCCCCTACTGTATTGAAACCATCATCTGATTTCCACAGATATTCTTTATATACAATCCTTCATGAACATTCCTACTATATGTTGCAGAGTTGGTGCTAAGGGTCCTTTGCATCACTGCCTTTCTCTTCAGAGATTTTGGCTCTGTTGGCCTTCAGTCTTTACTTTTACATGATATGACATTGTTGGGGGCAGAAGGGATACATTGCAAAAGGCCAAGGTCCCAAGGCTCTGGTATAATGTACAGGGTAGTGAACTAAACGTCAGAAAACTTGGAGTTCTTGCCAGCCATGGGATCTGAAGCAAACTACAGCCCTTTTATGCCCAGATTTTTACTTTATAAAGATAATAGTATTTCTTTATAAAAGAAAAATAATATACAGGTAAGCTGCACCTACTTCTGAAAGTTCTTGTAACAACCAAAGGTAAAAATGCTTTTTAAATAAAGGTGCTATGCTAATATATCTTTTTTCCAAGCAAGTCTAGTGTTGCAGCACTAAGCAAATGCTGCATTAATCTACTTTTTTTGTTGTTAGCAACTATTTGCCACAGAATTTGTTAAATGTTCTCAAAAATTCCTTCAAATCATTATTCAATTCCATTTTTATCCTACTTTCCATTATTCTTCTCTTATTCAAAGTCTCTCAGAACTTTCTCTGCAAAATAAGATAAAACCCTCTGCCCAGCCCTCATACCTTGTCTCTTCCTGACAAATTGAATAAGATGAGAAATCAAAGTCTGTGATATTCTTACCATTAAACAAGTTTAAATTTCTACTCTCTATTCCCAATCTGCCTACAACTCTGCTTTTAGCATCTATCCTGACTGCTCCAGGCTCACCATTTGCTAATCTTTATTCCTTTGTGCTTCTCTATTCAGCTTTCTCTTGGTGGCCTATAATAACCCCTCATTGTTCGAGTCTCTAACCTTTTTTCCTTCAATGGTACCTACCTAAGATGCAGGGTTCTAAGAAGTCACCTGAAATATGATGCTATGATCATTAGCCAAGTCTCATGTGGGTTATTTTTCTTCTTCTTCTTTTTAAGTGACTTATTAGAGTGATTTGTCTTTTTACACCGAGGACCTGTCATAATGTTTGTCAGACATAATGACTAGCTGGCATCAGAGCAAAGCTACAATCAAGGCTGTATCCTGGATATGTCTACCTGGATGTTCTACCGGTATCCTAATAACTGTTTTTCTCCCAAAACCACTTCTTTATCTTATATTTATATGCTCATTAGTGGCATCTCCATTCAGTCAGTCAAGCAATTCTGAAATCTCAGAGTTATTTTCAATCTCATTTTCTATATCCAGCCAGTCATTAAATCCTGTCCTCTCTATTTTCTAAATCTCTCTCATATCTCTCCTACTTTAGACCCTTATCCTACTTCATTTGGACTACAGCAACAGCCTCCTATTTTTCTCCTGGCCTCCTGGCTCTTGCATCTCCAGTTTCCTCTCCATTTTTTCTCTCAAGAAAATTTAATCGTGTCATTCCTCTGCTTAAAATTTTCAACTTGAAACTTTAAAAAAGATTATCTAAACCAGGGGTTCTTAATCTTTTTTATCCCACGGACTCCTTTGCCAGTCAGGTGAAAACCACGGATCCCTTACTAAGTCCACACTATACTGTGTATTATTTAATAAATATATCACACCTACACCAACATGTCCCCACAAGAATAATGGTATTGTTTTTTGTTTGTTTGTTTTTAATTTAAATTCAAGCTCATTGACTCCTCGTTAAGAACCCCTGATCTAGACTGTGATAAAGACTAAATTCCATGGTATTCAAGGACCTTCACTGTCTGGCTGCAACTCACAAGTCCTCACTGAACCCCCATCTCTCCCTGAGAATGCCATGCTCATTCTTGCCTCCTTTTCCTCGCTATGTAATTCTCCCTGCTTGGCCTTTAGCTCTTCTTCCTTCTCTTGGCCTTTAGCCTTCAAAACCCAGTTTGAAATTCACCTGCTCCGTGATGTTTTCCTAAGCTCCAACCACACCCCATTATAGGGAGAATAGGCTGTCACCACTTCCACATCACCCAGTGGTACACTGGTGGGTGGGTCACTTTCATCTTACACAGACTACTTAAACTTATCTCATTCATCTTTATCTAGCATATAGTTGGTACTCAATAAATGGCTATTGAAATTAATATCTGCTGAATAAAATAGTAACTAAAGAAAAGCCCTAAGACCCTAGAAGTGTACCAGTCCTACAACTTTGCCACATTAAAGAAAAAGAGCCCAGGAATAAAGGGAAAGGACTAATAACCTGACTGCAGCAAACATATGAATGGGTTGTTTGTTTTTCAAAGCTAAGTGGTTTAGGGTGGGTCAGGGGTGGGAGGTGGGGAAGAAAGTACATTTTAAAGCTCTAGCTCCAGGACAAGTAATAAAAATTGTTGCTTTAATGTTTCTTTTTCATATTATCGTGAGCAATGGGAAGATCTATTCCATCACACCAGCCTTCAGGGCAGAAAGTTTCAGAATCCTGAGCTAAATCAAACTGGCATCAGCTCTTAGTTTCTCAGGCCGCAGCAATTAGTCTCTGCCTTCCATGAGGCTAAACTTGGCTGACAAAAAAGAAACAAAATAACTTTCCACTTATTTTAGAGGTCTCTCTTTTCCTTTTGACAATTAATTATAAGGGTCCTAGAAACCCATCTTGTAATCATGTTCCTGGATTACAGGGATATAGGCATTGTACTGTGTCTGAACTAGGAGTTGTCATCATTATAAAGAGGTTAGGAGGCAGCGCCTTACCAAGGGGATGAAACTAGCCCAAAAAACAACACTGCTGGTACTCACTACTCAAAGACAATTAAAGACTAAGCCCTTAAGTTCTATTCACTGATGACAGCTCTTGATGTCACCAATTTTCTACTCCCTAAATAGGTAAATCTGAATATTTTTTAAAAGTAGGATGCATGTGCCTCTAGGCCCAAGTATCAAGGTCTACCAGAGTTCCAATGGAATTCAATAATCTTCAAAATGATAAAATGACCAACTACTCCGTAAATCAGTCTTAATCATTCCACTTATAGGCTCCTATCCCAAATTTATTTACCTACAATGTACCAGAGTTTAAATATATTCTGGAACACCCATAGAGACCACATTCTCCAACATCACATAGACGGGATTGTCTGTCTCTGGAAGAAACCCTGCCTCCAACTCCTGTATTTTGACTATCTGACTTTCCCATTTTCCAAGCATTGTTTCTATTTAGGAAAGCAAAAAAGGGATTACAATAGTACCTAGCTCTTAGGTTTATAGTGAGGATTAAATGGGGCAATATAAATAAAAAGATTAAATATAACAGTGTTTGGAACATAGTCACTGCCCCATAAATACCTGCTTTGTTGCATTCCAGGCCTGAATGACATGTGACCTCATTACTGGCTCTTTGGAAAAAGAGTCTAAGAAAGTCAGCCTGTTTCAACAAGCACCACTTCTCCCAAATGATTTGAAATAACTCAAGTAGGTAATATTAATCTTATTTTACTTAACACGTTTGGGATTTTGTGTTTGTTAAATGTGGCATGCAAACATATTTTAGTATGCATACAAAATGATTTTAAAGTACCCTTAAAAAATCCCTAAGTTCCTTTCAGCTCCAAAATTTTGGGACCTATGATAACTAATCTCAAACATACGCAAATTAATAGTGATACAATTCCCTAGACATACTTGAAATATATGGTATTGTCAGACTGTGTGGCACTGGAAACAAGCTAGACCCAGTACCAGGAGTCTGTAGCAATGTAGAGTAAAATCTTGCCCTCCTCTCTTCTCACCAGCCCAGTGCCTATTATTCTCATCTCAGGCTCCCAGGCCCTCTTGTAGCAGATGTGGAGAAGTGGAATGAGCTACAATTGCAGAAGTAGGGCAAGACTTTACAGAATTCCAAGCAGAGCAACTAAAGTGAGCAGAACTCCATGATATCACCTACAATTTCACCTTTTACCCCAGATAAAAGAGAATTCCTGAGCTTAACTCTGGAAGGAGCCCCAGCTAAAGTCCTTCAATTTCGAAATTAAGAAACTGAGACCTACGGAAATCAAGTAGAAGTTCAAAGTCATCCAGCTTTTCTGGAACCAGGGTCTGAAACTGAACTACTGCAGCAACAAGTCTCAGCCTATGTGTCTTCTAAAGTATTCACACACTGATACATGTCTCTCTTTTCCTCTCAGCTTTCTTCAGTCACCCACAAATCAGCCAGCACCTGTCTCAGGAAAACAGACAAGATTCTTTACAATTCTAAATTCAAGAGAAATGCCTGATTCTACTAACAAGTTGTGTGGTTCTACCTTTAGATTTACCCTCAACTGTCAGAAATACTTTAAGTATTATGGTGACAATGGTTATTTAAGAGGCCAAAGAAGAAAAGAGCAAAATATAAGCAATAAAAAGCCAAGTATATTTTATTTTAAGCACACCCATATATGAAAAACTTCCTGTGGCAGAATGAATTAGGTACCCTGATTTAGACATGTTCTTGATCTTGACCTGAATTCATGTGTATGAACCCGGTGTAAATAGGAACTCTTGAGGATGTTATTTTAATCAAGGTGTGGCTCAACTGAATGAGCTTGGGCCTTAATCCAGATTACTGGAGCCCTTTTTAAGCAGAATGAAATCCACACATAGAAAAAGAAAGTCACAGGGAGGAGCTGGAAGCAGGAAGTCAGACAGAACCCAGAAGAGAAAGGAGAGGACATTGCCATGTGATGGGAAAGCCAAGGAACCCCAAAGATGGCCAGCAACCAAAAAGCAAGCCTTGCTGATATCTTGGTTTTGGACTACCTGTAGCCTCAAAACCTTAAGCTAATGAATTCCTGTTGTTTAAGCCAACCCACTGTGTGGTATTTGACATAGTAGCTGGGAAACTAAAACTACCAAAGGGGAAATAGGAGGAATTGTTTCTGGTGATTTTTTTTAACAACAGCATAAAATAGAACTCCTTTTAAGTAGCCACAATCAGAATGATTCCATTTTTAAAAGTGCAACATTTACATAATTTTTTGGAAAACAATATGCTACTAGTAGATAAGAATTGTAAGCCTGTGTGTGCCCTCCAGTGCCTCCACATACTTATATCTAAATTCATGTATTCATTCATTTGGCTCTACTTCATATGTACTCATTCACTTATTCATTTGTTAGTTCATTCAGCTCTACCTCAGATGTACTCATTCATTCAATTACCTATTGAGTACTTACATTGCTCTGCCCTCATAAAACTTGAGTCTGATTTATGTTCACATCAAAAGTGAAAGTACAAGGAAAAGAGTAAAAAGAACTTCAAAAGAGACTCGGATAAAGGGCCTTGAAGACTCAAGAAAGGAGAGATTGTTTCCAGATGGGAGATGAAGGAAGCGTCTTGGAGGCTTGGTGCTGGATCCAGAGAGGAGGTGGGAAGGGGAAGCCACCTGGTAGGGAGGGCGGATAAAGACCGCGCGACTGTTCCTCAGCATCCTCCTCCATCCCGACACCCCATTTAAAAACCTGGTCCCTCCCTGGTCACGGGAGCGACAGGCCAGCCCCGTCTCCCAGTGGCTTCCCAGCCCCGTCCTTCAATCATTTCTACGAACTGAGCGACACAGGAAATCTTTCCCCGAGCTGGTACCGGCCTCAGGCCGCCCCCCCGCCAGCCGAGAAGAGCTGAGGCCTGGGCCCAGCGCCTAGGGCCACGGCTCGGCGGGCGGCTAACGCACCTGGTCCGACAGCTTAAGCGGCTGCGGCGGCGACAGCAGCGGCGGCGGCGGCGGCACCCGGGGCAAAACCCGTGACCCAGCCCTAAGGCGGCGGCGGCCACACCCCTGGCGCAGCCCGCCCCGCGCGCCGCCGTGTGACCGCGGCCTTGACCCCAGGCTTCGCGGGCGGAGAGGTAGAGCAGGGATGGCCGGACGCTGGAGTTCAGAGTGCTGAGTCCGCAGGGAGTAGGCCGCGCACCCCAGGCGGAGGGGCCGGACGCGGAGGGCCGGGAACCGCACGCGGGGACCGGGGTCGCGGCCTCCAGAGCGTTGACCTGGGGGGCCTCGCCGTGACTGGGCGACCTCAAGGCTACAGGTCGACGGGTTGACTGCTCACCTTGTAGATTCTGGCTCCCGTTAAGAAGCTGGGGGCCACACTCCTGGTCCTGGGCCCCCGGGCCTTGCTTCTTTATGCCGGGGCGAAAGAGACTCTGGCGTCGCCCTCGGACCCCTCGTCCGCCTGGCCTGGGCTTCTGGGCCGCGAGAGGTAGTTCAGAAGCTATAGTCTCAGGTTAGGCCTGCAGCAGGGGCACGGGAAAGTGAAGGAATTGGCAGTGGCTTCCTGTGCTTTAATGAGTGGCTGAGCAGATAGGGAGGAGGGGTTGTGAGGCTGAAAGGAAACCGGGAAGGATTTTTGTGTGTCCCTGAGCCTGCCTGACGGCAGCCAGTTCTGCAAAGCAGGGGTCTGAAAGCTCCATGCTTTATGAGCTGTCACTTGCCTCCTACAGGTACGCGATTATTAAACAGTTATTTTCCCATCCCGCCAGAGCAATTGTTTGAGAGTCAGTGATAATGGAAGGTGGTACGATGAACCAAACTGGAAGATCAAAAAGAGCCATTTCTCTTTAGCTTATACGTTAATTATATGAGGATACCCACGAAGAAAGGAGACATCTTATTTCTGGTCATAAAGTATGTGCTTAAATATTTTCAACATTTTATATGTTGATAAGTTTAGACCAATTTGTTTAACCAAAAAGTTATTTTTGTGAAATACACAAAAAAACCCGGGTCTCTCAACAACAAATACACACACACACACACACACATACACATATACATATATATGGCACATGCTCACTTAAAAATAAATATAATTTAAAAAGGAATCCAAACAGTAGTAAAGTAAAAACCAAACCATGCAATGTCCAATCACTTACATAAACATAACCTTCAATTAACAACACCTCCAAACTTTACTGGCCCTATTGCCTACTGCATCAAATAAGAACTCTGCAAGGCGTTCAAGGTTCCCTAGCCTACCTTGTGGCCCTAGCCTACCTTGCCAAAAATCACCTCTATGATCTGTATCCAGCCAGTTGAAATACCTTTTTTCTCAATTATCTGGGGTAAAGGACAAGTTTTTTGTAAATCTGTTGTGGACTATTTTTATAAAATGCAATTAAAATTTACTAGGAAAAAAGTGAGAATAAAAAACCCAATCCCCAATTTTTATTATTAAATGCAACAAATATAAAATTTTGTCAGTTTGCTCTTTAAAAACTTTCTAAATGCTTTACTTTTTATTTCTTTACCTACTTCATCATGGACCAGGGAAAAAGTTCATAGACCAGAACTGGCAACCATCCTTTAGGTAGCACTGGCTTGCTCTTTTCTGAATGTATCAGATGCTTTACAGATTCTGGACCTTTTCTCATGTTATTCCTTTAACATGGAATGCCTGTTTCTTCTTCTGTGTCAATCAAAGTTCTTTCTTACTCAAGATCCAACTCATTTGTAATAATAGTGATAGTAGCTTAGCATTTATTGAGTGCGTTATGCTGACTTAAGATCCATTAACAGTGACTTTTTATCACAGCCCTATGAGTTGCGTAGTATTATTCTTATTTCCAATTACAGATGAGGAGATTGAAGATTAGAGAGGTCAAGTCACACAAGAAGTGAAGTGCTCAGGAACTGGGCCAGATCAGTTTAGAACCTTGATTTTGCACCATGCTAGGCCCTCCTCCAGGAAGCTTTTAAGTTGTCATTAATCACTCTTTACTTATACCTCTACTATATCTTTTTTCTCCCACTGGTTTTCATTTGTCTGTTTCCTATGAAAACAGACAAACATGAGGCCTAAGTAGCGACATTTGTGTATCTCCACAGATCTTAGCACTGCTCTTTCCAAGTGGAACATTCTTCATACCCTCAACCCTGCTCATACTTATTACTAGAAGCAGCAGTCATTCTCTCCTTTGTGGTACCACTATCTTTGTGCTTACTTCATGTTGTTTTTGCATGTCCTACCTGCCTCCAGTCTGTCTCTGAACCACCAAGTTGTGCTGCTTTTCCACTACACTGTGTGCTCTTCCTGCTTAAATCACTTCAGTGCTTTTCCACTCCTCTTGGGATAAAGGTTCCTGGATAACTCACCAGCTGCTTCTCACACCAAGCTTCTCAGACACAGTCTTTTTTCCTTTGTTCCTGAGAGTCATGCTTCCTCTGGCACCCTGGAGATGGAGGGGCTAGGTCTTAATTACAATCATAGGCTTTAATAACAGGGAGGCCACGGCTTGGGTTCTGCTTCAGCCACTTACTATCTATCACCAGTCAATTAAACCCTCTGAGTTTTCAGTTTTGTCTGTTAAAATTAAATAAATAAATAATAAATAAAACCACCTCACATGGTAATTCTGATGATAAAAATGAGATGATGTAGTTCAGAGTACCTAAAAAAAGTACCTAATGTGGTGGCACATATGGGTATGCAATAAATATTTTTAAAGTTTAAAAGGAGATGAAGAAATAGAACATCAGCCAGGCACCCCTTGGGTTTACAAAAGTGGTTTCAAATGGAATATATGTTCCCCTAGGGAACAAGAAGGGGCACTTGACAGGGTAACCAAGTAAGACAGAGAGTGAAAGAGGGTACTGTTAATAATTATGCCAGGAAAACAGGCATAAACCAGAATACATGGTCATCTTAGTGCTCAAGAACTTTACAAGAAGCAGGTAGGCATGGTAGCAGGATTCTTTAAAAGTAAATTTACATATCTATTTTTTATTGTGGAGAAGGATAATATGGCAATCAACAAAATATTTTGAAGCATAAAAGTCAGGGGGATAAAATCCAAGGAAAGGAGAAGTGGAATGGAACAACAATCATGGCGAAAGGAGCAGTGTAAAATGTCTGGCTACTAAAGAAGAGCTTTTTCAAGTAATTTTTAAATTGATGATGGTGATTATCCAATCGTTGTATAATTTAGATTCCATTGGATACATTTAGAGGAGTGATGTAACAGTTTTATTTTGAAATGTCAATGTCTTATATTTCCCAGGCTGCTATTACAAATTATAACAATAGGTTATCTTGAGTAATAATTAATTGGCTCAGTTTGGAGGCTAGAAGTTCATAATCAAGATGGCAGTAAGGCTATGCTTTCTTCTGGAATCAGTGGCATTCGGGAGATGACAGTCTCAATCACATGGCAATGTCCTTGGTCTCCTCCTGTACCTTTATCTGACTTCTGGCTTCTCTGACTGCATCCAAATTTTCTGTCTTAATAAGGCTTCCAGTAATATGGATTAAAATCCATCATGATTCAGTATGGCTGCTGTTTTAGTTTCCTGCCTGCTAAAACAAATACCAGACAATGGGTTGGCTTAACAACAGAAATTTGCTCATGGTTTCAGAGGCTAGAAGGCTTGCTTCCTCCCGGGGTCAGTATCTTCTGGCTGGCCAGCAAGCTCTGGAATTCCTTGTCTTTTCCGTGCTATGACAATGCACATGGCAGCGTCTTCTCCTTTCTCTTCTAGCTCCTGGCTGCTCCCTGTGGCTTCTCTTTCCATGTCCAATTTCCGTCACTTATATGGACTTCAGCCATATTGGATTAATGCCCACCCTCATTTTGGGCACAATATTATTAACATCTTCAAAGGTCCTGTTTTACAAATGGGTTCACACCCACAGGCATTGAGACCTGAACATGCCTTTTATCAGGGGCAATATTCAATCCTCAACAGCCACTTCACTAATAATAGCATCTTCAAAAGGTCCTGTTTACAAATGGGTTCATTCCCATAAGAAAGCAGATTAAGAGCTGAACATGTCTTTTGTGGGGTACATGATTCAATCCCCAACAGTCAATATTTACAACATGCTGGAAATGTTATCCTTTGCAACTATTAAATTTACAATTTAAAATTATAGAAGTAAATGTAGCAAACATGCACAAGGAGAAATATGAGCAAAACCATCTAAAGACCTAGATGTTGAAGTCTGGTTCTGCCACTTATTAGCTGTGTAACCATGGGCAAGTTACTTAACCTCTCTGAACATTAATTTTCTTATCTATAAAATAGGAAATTTAAAAATCTACTTTGAGGATTAGATAAAATGGACTTTATATAAATCCCTAACCAGGTTAGCATATGATACTCAATAAATATCTTGACCACTTAGTATTTGCTAAACCCTGAGCCAACCCATTTTAATTCTCACATGACCCTATGAGGTAGATTTCTGTGAATCATAGTTGAGGAAACTGAGGCACAGAGCCATGTCATTTTTTTAAAGTTCTTAAGTTAGTTAATGGTAGAGTCATCATTCAAAATCACGTAGTTTGACTATAGATCCTTCCCCAGAAATCACTATTCCATACATTTCCTCCCTAGAAGCCCCTCTTGCACATCCCAGGAACTCAAGTTACCATCAGTTCATATCATTGCATGAAGCTATAGTTCATTCATCTTAATTGCTGTATAGTATTCCATTGTGTGCTTTTACTGCAATTTATTTATGCATTCTACTATTGGTGGGCATTTGGGAAGTATCCAGTTTGGGGTTATTTTAGTGCTATGCATTTTAAATGAGTAAAAATAAAATTCTATTCAGATTAGGGTTTAGAAGGTGTTCATAGAACACTTATAATATATTTCAACAGAATTAACGTATCTTTCCACATTCTTGCTCTCCTCTGTATATTCAACTGCTACCTTAACTTCTCCACTTGAATATCTAATAGACATCCAAAAGTTTCATATCCAAACCTGCTTTACCAATAGCCTTTTTCATGTCTGTTGGCAACTCCATCTGTCTAGTTAATTATCCAGGCCAAAAACCTTGATAATATCTTGACCACTCTCTCACACCCATATTCAAAGCATTTAGAAATAATGTTGGATCTACCTTCAAAATAAATCCACAATCTGAGCATTTGTTATTATCCCTATTGTTACCATTCTGTCCCTAGCCACCAGCCACCATCATCTCTTGTTTAGATTATTACAATCGCCTTTTAGACAGGCTGCATTCTGAACATGCCACTCCCCAGGCCCACCCCATCCCCACCACCTGTCCTGCTTCCCCTCTTCACTGTGAAATTTATTCTCAACAGCAGCCAGAGGGCATCTTTCCAGTGATAGCCACAATAATACCCCCCATCCCACATACTCTTTTGCAATGTGATCTTGACATTCCCCAACAAAAGGTGAAGTCTAATTCCCTGGGTTGACCTTAGAGATTTTCTTGACCAATAAAATGCAGCAGAATGACGTTCTGGGAACTTCGAAGGATAGTTCATAAGAAGAGTTCTGGGTCTCTTGGTAGCCTTGCTCTTAGGATGCTTCCCCTAGAAACCCAGTATCCATGTTGTGAGAATCCCAAGCCATGTGGAAAAACCACATGTGGGCATTCTGGTCAATGCCTTAGCTGAGTCCCCACTGACAGCCAGCATCAACTGCCAGTTGTGAATGAGGCCTCTTGGATGCCAAGCTCTTAGATGATACCTGCCCCAACTGCCATCTGACTGAGAGACCCCAAGGGAGAACTGTCTGGTTGATCCCAGTCATTTCACAGATGGACAGAACCATGAGAAATAATAAATTGTAAAGGTCACAAAGGTTTCAGGTGATTTGTTACACATCAACAGATAACCAGAACAGACCTTTCTACACTGAAAGTCCAATCATGTCATTCTTCTCCTCAGAATTCTCCAAATGGCTCCCCATTTTACCCAAATTCTGAGCCAGGATCCTTATAATGCCCTACAGAGGCTGTATGATCTAGCTTCCAACCCCACCTCTCTTTCCGATGGTCACTCTATTCTAGGCACACTGCTCTTCTGGCTGTTCCTTAAACACTCCAGGGACACTCCTGCTTAGGGCCTTTGCACTAGCTGTTCGTCTTTTCTGGACATCTGCTTGGCTAACTCTCCTCCCATACTTCCTTCAAGTCTTTGCTCAAATCCCAGCTGCTCCATGAGGCCAACCCTGACCACTTATTTAGTACTGCAACCAGGCCCTTCTCCCACCCTAGCACTCCCAATAACCCTTACCCTGCTCTGCTTTCCCCCTTTTTTTTTTACATGGAATGTGTCATTTTCCAACAAACTATATAATAGTACTAATGTTTGCTGTATATTGTCTGCAAGTTCCCCAATGACAGAGCTTTTGACTTTTTTCCTTGCTCACAACTATATTCCCAGCACATAGAGCAATGTCTGACACATAGTATGCACTCAATAAATATTTCTATTATAATTCCTGATAACAGTTGAGACTGAGCCAACCAGAATGATGAGGGTGAGGTAAAGGTGACTTGCAGCAAGTGAAAACACAAAGAAAAAAATAAAGACAGGGGAATGGGTTATACTTCCAGAATCCTAGTCATCACACATTCCCCCACTACCAGCAGAGAACAGCCCTAGGATGGAAGGTATGTTTGGAATAATTTTTCAACTCATAAGAAACCCAAGATGGAACATGTCACCTAAGTCAAAGCCAATGTATGAATTGAGCTAAACCCCATTAAATACTTTTCCTAATTATAGTGAATTGAAGCCAAATTACACTCCCTAAAATCAAATAAATATTGAATATTTCAGGTGGTGCCCCTGTTTTCTAACATGAGAGATTCAAAGGAGCTGTTTGATATTTATCTTGAATGTACTACTCTGCAATTTTCTGATTAAAAATTTCATTTTCCCAGAATTGCAGGACAAAATCCAGCTTTTGTTCTTCTCTCATCTCTCATTAGATATTGCTGTACCTTTAAAATATACTGATGGTTTGGGATTCTCTAAAATACTGACTCAAAAAATTAAACCTGAATTTTCAGGTCAATAGAGTATACATGTGGAGTGAGAACAATGAATTGTATCCCAGAAGGGGAGCTATATTTGAATGCTTTAAAAAAATTATACAACTTCCATATTTAAAAATCACATCATGAAATGCAAATTACTAGTAAACAGAAAAATACTCAACTTCACCAATAATCAAAAAAGGCAAATTTAACTGACAGTGGTATGGGCTTTTTCATATATCACAGATGGCATATAGCTATTCTATTCCAGACAGCAGCTTAAAATTACATATGAAGAAATATTAAAAAATATGTATAAAGAAAATTTTTCATGTGTATTTTTAATTTATTAGTTAGGGAAGCAATAACTGCTAATACATTGACCCAAATTGTATAATGGTTAAACAAAATAGAAATTTATTTCCTGTTCATATGATTGTCATGAACTGTTTCAGGTCATAGTGTGTGTGTGTGTGTGTGTGAGAGAGAGAGAGAGAGAGAGAGAGAGAGAGAGAGAGAGATGGTCTCTGCTCTATAGAGTCATTCAGGGGCCTAGATTAATGGAGCTTGGCCATCCTCAATGATGATATCCAGGATCATGCCTATCGAGTTAGCAGAAGTAGAAAGAGTACAGACGAGCATGCATGTCAGGTTTTTATGGGGCAGGTCTGGAAGTAGCTCACATTTCTCTGGCTAGAACTCAGTCATGTGGGCATACTTCACTGCAAGGGGGGGGCTTGGAAATGTAGTCTACTTGAGTGCCCAGGAAGAAGAGGCAATTTGCTAGCTAAACAGCTAGCAGTCTTTGTCACGACCTGTAGCCCAGTAATGGCACTTCTAGAAATGTTTTAATAAAATTATCATAAACACAGAAGATTAATTTAGTATACCAATATATTGGCAATATCTCAAATGACTAATAATACAGATATAGTCTATAGGTTTGGTACATCCAAATGATGAAATATCATACAGCAATTAAAACTTAGGCTTACAGATGAATTTTCATTACATGGAAAATAGCATATAATTTTCATTTTAAAAGCAGAATACAGAACTAAATTTACTGTGTTTTAATTATACAAATTTATGTATTTGTCATACATATAATGTATATACTTAACAGCCAGGGTATAGTTAAGGAAGCAATACACTCAATATACAGTGACTGTATAATATTCCATTTAATATTATGTCCAAAAAGGTTAAAACAATGGAAAAATGCTTCTGTTATAATATTAAAGTCAAAAACAGGAAAAATGCTTTATATGATTATACTGCATAAAAAAATCATTTAAAATATGTATCAAAAATCATTTAAAAATGTATCAAAATGTTAATAGTAGTTGTCTTTGTGTGAGGGAATGAATGCATTTATTTCTTCTTGTATGCCATTTCCAATTAAAAAATAGTTTTGATTACTTTTACATTGAAAAAAATTAACTTCCTCAAACAGATCACTAAGTTGGAGTAAGCCCTCTGATAAATTTGAGTCTCTGCTGGAAGATGATTGATTACAATTCTAGAAACAGAAGGTAGAGCTTCCTTGTATCTTGCCTCTCAGGAGAGAGATGATGAAGCAGTCACACATCAGTGGCACCATTCTTGTCTCCCTGAAGGGCTGGCTGCTACAGGAACCCTTGAACAGGAGGGATAGAGGGAGGAGAAGGCACTAAGGAAGCATCGATGACCAAAATGTTGGAGTAAGCCTGGACTGTGAGTGGCCTGCCAGGGCCTCTGTTCTGTACCTCTTTGTCCTATTCCTATGATAAGCAGTGGTGGTTTGGGAAAGCAGAAGAAGAGAGCATATGGCTTTTCCTTAATGTCAGCAAGGAGTCTAACTGCCTTATTTGGCTTCAAACAGGTGGCTTGTTACAGTAGAATCATAACTGGACTATTACTCAGAAGTATCTACCCAGTACTAAATTATGAACTAACTGTGGATCCAGATCTTCCTTTGTTGAAAAGTTGCCTCATTTGTTGAGCCCTTCTTTGCTTTTTGGCACAAAAAGAAGGTGTAATACATTAGGGAAAATGGAGAAAATCAAAACTATAAGTACACTGGAATTGAGTGGCTTTGCTAAGGCATTGTCAATCAAAATTTAAGTGTGAAAGTCAGAGGACTTTCTTGGTGGCATATAAAGAGGCTTTCATCTCCTACAGCAGGCAGACAGAAAAGGCTAGGCACCCTCCTTACTCATTAGAGTAGAGCTCCAAAGAAGAAAGATAAAATTCTCAGCCTAGGTAGGTCTGCTGTGCAAAGCTCAGGGCTTTGGTTGGGACTATGCTGACCCTGATAGGGAAAGAAAAGGATTATACCCCAAAGTTGCTGCAGGATCTGGCTATCGTGTATTATGGGACTGTCCATGAGGATGCAGGATTAAGGAAGGTGGAACATACAGTTGAATAAGGGAAAAGTTTGTCAACATGGGAGCACTTTCCACCAATACAGGATTTAACACTGTGGCAAGGACTTCAGAAGATGATGCCAACATGCTGCTAAGTTGGCTCTTTTGAAAACTTGGAAAAAGTGATTCCCCACACTAAAGGAAATACAAATGCCAGAATTGCTGTGGTAGATGGTGGAGGAAAGGATCAAAGGATTCTGAGAAGTGGGCATATAAGAATAGATTTATTGCCTAAGGCTAGAAACCCCACCAACCAGCCATGGGAGGGCCTCCATTTACCAAAGCTTATTGCTTTGTAATACACTGCTTAATACAAAGCTTATTGCTTTGGATACACTGGTGAGAAAGGCACTAGCATCATGAATATCTCAGAGACGGATGTTCTCTGTGGATCAGGGCAGATGATAGGAAGTGCTGTTAAATAATAGGGCTTTGATAGGGATGATAGAATCTCAAAATATATAAAGACCAGGCAGCAGTGACTAAATGTCAGAAGGGGGAAGGGGAGTCAGAAGGAAGGTGGGTACAAGTATCACAATATAACAATCACAACAGTAAAGTCAGAGTGACATTTAAAGGCCTATAGGACTATATGTTACCAGAAGAAAAGTTTTTTAAAAATCTATAGGAAGGGAAGCGGCTGTGGCTCAATCAGTAGGGCTCCCGTTTACCATATGGGAGGCCCCGGGTTCGGTTCCCGGGGCCTCCTGGTGAAGGCAAGCCCGCCCGCATGGCGGGGTTAGCTGACCCAGCGAGCACAAGCAGCAAGGGGGGATAAATGAATAAATAAATAAAATCTTAAAAAAAAAAAAAAAAAATCTATAGGAAGCAGGGGTGGTTGTTCCCATCATATCTCCATTTAATTCACCAGCCTGATCACCACCAAAAACAAACATACCTTAGAGGATGACGGTACACTATTGTAAAATCAACCAAATAGTAGCCCCAATTGCAGCTATTCCTCCATGGTGATAACTTTGCTGGAGCAGATTAACATCAGGCACATGGTATGTAGTTATTAATCTGATAAATATATTCTTTCCCATCTCTATTAGAAAGAAGGATCAAAAACAAGTCCCATTCACTTGGAATGTACAGTCTTGGCCCAAGGTTATGCTAACTCTCCTACCCTCTGTAATCCAAAGAGACCTGGGCCAACTGGACATCCCACAGAACATACCCTAGTCCACTATATTGATTATATTATGCTAATTGGAATAGATGAGCAAAAAATGGCCCATGGAGGTAGCAATACTGTAAGACATATGAGCTCCAGAGAGGGAGATAAATCCAACTAAGATGAAGGACCTACTACATCAGTAAAATCTTTAGAGATCAGTCGTATGGACCATGCTAGGGCATGCTTCCAAAGTAAAAGGCCAATTATTACATCTTTCTCCTTTCACCACAAAGAAGAAAGCACAGTGTTTGGTAGGCCTCTTTGGTTCCTGGAGTCAATATTTCCATACTTGGGAATTCTGCTAACACAGTAATACAAAAATGTCCAGGTTGGAGTGGGGCCCAGAGCAGGAAAAGTCTCTGTAGCAGGTCCAGGCTTCAGTGAAAACAGCCTTGCAGGTGGGCCACACAACCTACACCCTATGATACTAGATGTATCCATGCTAGGAAAATACACCATATAGAATTTCTGGCAAGCGCCAATGGAAGAATCATACCATAGTCCCCTAGGAGTCTGCAGCAAGTCCCTGTCATCTGCAGTGAAATATAATATACTTTTTGAAAAATGACCTTGGTTTGCATCTGGGTTTAGTAGCGATGGAATGTCTGACCACACATTTCTCCAAGTAACCAGGCAGCCAGAACTGCCCCTTATTGGCTATTTTTTGTTAGACCATATCATAAGATACAGAGATTCCAGTAGCAATTCATCACAAAATGGAAGTAGTACATCCAGAACTGAACATAAGCATGGCTAAATAACACCAGCAGGCTACACAAATCGCTAGACCAAACCAGCTACCACCACTGTTGCATTCATGCCTCTCCCTCAGCTCACCTCAGTGGCTGGCTGCATGAGGGATCCCAAAATTTGTTTCACAGATTGTTAGTTTGGTATATTAGTGTGAGCCAAAAATTGACTGCCTGTTGCAATGCAGCCACACTCAAGTGTCGCCCTGAAAGACAGCAGTGAGGGAAAATCTTCCCAATGGGCAGAGCTTCAGGCAGTGTGGCAGACTGTATTTTTCAAGATGGCTACAATGAAATCCCTCATCTCACATGACACTCTTCCCTTGGAAAGGTAGGGTCTATGCTCCATTCCTTTGCATCTGGGCAGACCTATAACTGTGGAAGAAATTATACTATGTGACTTCCAAGTCTAGGATATAGAAGGCAATACAGATTTCACCTGGTCCTCTTACTCTTACAACCCAGGCACTACGCTGAGAGAAAGAGCAGGCCCCATGGAGGAGTCACATGTAAGTGTTAAGGCCAGCAGCCTCCGCTGAGGTCCCATTAACTGTCAGATAGTGGAAAAATAGCCTTCAAGATGATTCCCAGGCTTCATCTAATGGTAACTACATAAGAGACCCTGAGCAATAACAGCCTAGGTAGGCCGAAACCCCCCCCAGAACTATGGTAAAGAATAACAAAACGGTTGTTGTTTTAAGCTGCTAAGTTTTATGCAGAAATAGATAAGACAACAGGTGGTGCACCTGGTCATCAACTTTGTGTGGAAAGAGAAGTGGCCCTTTCAGGACTGAAGGACCTATTCCTCCCAGTTCCTGGGAATGCTGCTGACAGATAGTCTTCAGTTATAAACTCTTTTCAAGAATTGCCTCAGTTGAAAAGAGTTGTCCCTTCTCAAATCACACCCCAAGGCAGGACAACTTCGAAGAACCACCCCCACTTCAGAACTCCCCATAGGGTTAGCATCTGTCTAATCCTGCTTAACTTCCTTCCCTTTATCTCCATAAGTGTTGATCTCATTAGCCCTCACTTATAATTTCAGCATGTTAATTTCTATCTTGGAGTCTGCTTCCTAGGAAACCTAACCTGTGACAGGTGTTTTATTTGATTATTTTAAGCATATTAAATGACCCATTATAACATCTGCAAATGAGTCCAATTAGGCTGTGGTTGAAAAACAAATGCTTATTTTCTTTACCTTTCTTCCTTTAAAAATTTTCTATGGATGATATAAAATAAATCCAAATAAGACCCCATTTAAAACATAGTGGCAGCTCTTAAGTAATTGGTAGGCATGGTACTAACCATATACAGTTAAAACCCTTCTCTTATTAAGGGAAAAGAGCCTCTTCTTAGAGTAAAGAAAAGGTATAGATGGATTTCTTTGTTTAGGAAGGTTTTAGGCAATAGCTTGATATTTCATGCTTTCATTTAGCATGTGTTTACCATGTAGGATTTGTCCTGTGCTAAGCACTGTGCTAAATGGTAGGAATCAAAGATAAATTAAATACTGTCTCTGGTCTCAAGGAAATTTCTAGCAGGTGGAAGTGACAGACATATAAAAAGATAATTTTTAAATGGTGTGCTAGGACTAGACTAAAAGTAAGCACATCCATGGGGCATCTAAACTACACTGGAGGGCAGAGAAAGCTTCCTGGAGCAGGTGACATGTTAGCTGCATTTTGAAGGTTGATTAGGATTTATTAGGCTGAGAAGGAGGCTAGGCATTCCAGGCAGAGGGAACTGAATAAACAAAGATGTGGAGGTATGAAACAGCATGACCTGTTTGAGGGCCAAAAGTAATGCAATGTAGCTGAAGGAAAGTAGGTGTGTAGAGGAGTTGATGAGGTAGACAATTAATCCTGATCAAAGGAATGTTTAGAGATAAGTGAAATTCTGGACTTTATCATAAAAGCTACAGAAGGCATTCAAGAATTCTAAACAGAATAGTAGCATCTCCCATTCTAATTTCAGGACAATGCAATGATATTTATACAATAGCTGAAAATTGTTCAAAAATGTTGTCTCAGCTAGCTATTGATGCATAACAAACAATCCCCAAAACTCAGTGTCTTAAAACAATACTCATTCATTCTTTCTCGGGTGTCTGCAGGTTGTCCAGGGTCAATCTAGGCTGGGCGCAGCTAGGCTGCTCTGTTTCAATCTACAGGTCTGTCTGGGTTCAGTTCCTTGCTATAGATTGGGCCCAGTTCAACTCCAGGTATGTTCAATCTGGGGCAGCAGCTACATCGGGGGCATTCTTCTCATCCTCTTTGGAACAGTTGGCTGTTTGGGACATGTTCTTCTAATGACAATAGCAGAAGCACATGAGGACAAATAGAAACTGTGATGCCTAAGGCCTATGCTCAGAATGGACACAAAGTGACTTCCACATACATTCCATTGGCCAAAGCAAATCACATGCTGAGCCCAAAGTCAAGAGGCAGGGAAGTGCATTCCACCTCCAGTGGGAGGAACTGCAAATGCACTTGTGAAGAGTGCAGAATGCTAACCAAAACCAAGAATATGTCCAAGCTAAATATACAATTCAATCCACTATAATGAAGAATAAAGGAGTTGATATGTGTAAAAAAAAAAAAAAAAAAAAAAAAAAAAACCAAAAAACCCACTTAGAACGGTGCCTGGCACATGAGTGCTATATAAGTGTCAGAGATGAAAGATAGATAGATAGATAGATAGATAGATAGATAGATAGATAGATAGATAGATAGATAGATAGAAAGATAGATAGATAGATAGTTTAAGAGGTGAGAGAGAGAAGGAAGGGGGGAGGGGAGGAAGGGAGAGAGGGAGGAAGGGAATGGGAGAGAAAGATAATAAATACAATGGGCAAAGCTGGCATGTTTTCCCTCTTATCTGTGGATAGATTGTAACATTTTCTACCAAAGACAGAAACAAAGTTTCATTAGTTCTCAATGGCAGGACACCTCTCAGCAGAGGCCTAAAGATTCATTTCTTTGCTTGGCTGAACCTGGGTGTACTTTACCTACAACGTATGCTGCAGTCAACCTAACTACCTACTGGTCTCTGAGGGAACTATTAAAATGACCAACAAAAGTGGGTCAGAGTGAATGAGCAAAGGACTTGAATAGACATTTTTCCAAAGAAGGTATACAAATGATCAATAAGCCCATGAAAAGATGTTTAACATCATTAATCACCAGAGAAATGAAAAATAGAAACCACAGTGATATACCACTTTATACCCAGTAGGATGGCTATTGTTTTTAAAAAAGGAATATAACAAGTGTTGGCAAAGATCTAGAGAAATTGGAATTCTCATGCGTTGCTGGTGAGAATAAAAAATGGTGCAGCCACTGTGGAAAAAGTTTGTCAGTTCCTCAAAAAGTTAAACATAGAATTACTATATGACCTGGCAATTCTACCTCTAGTTATATACCCAAAGAATTGAAAGCAGGGACTCAAGCAAATTAATAGAGACAGAAAGTAAATTAGAGATATACTAAGGGTGGAGGGAGAGGGAATAGGGAGTTATTGTTTAATGGGTAAACAATTTCTTATTTTGGGTGATGAAAAAATTTTAGTAATGGAAGGTGGTGGTGCACACCATTGTCAAAGTAATTAATGCCACTGAATTGTATACTTAAAATTAGTTAAAATGGCAAATTTAACGTTATATTTGTATATATCCCCACAATAAAAAGGTGGCTGTGAAAATCAGATGAGATTTCTGTAAAGATGCTTTGCAAAACTGTGGGTACATATTCAAATATGGTATTAATTTTGAAGAAAATAAGGGTAGCCATTTCAAACCACAAATCACTGAGCAACAGCAAGAAGAAGAAAGGGGAAGAAGAGGAGGAGGGGGGGGCTAGAGGAGGAAGGTCAGAGTGGACACTGGTTTAGCAGGTAGAAGTTGGGCCTGACTCAGAGGGAGGCAGCACCATAGCAAGAAACTGCAGGACGTCTTGTGGAATCCTCAGACCTAGACTCCTGGGGTCATTTGCCTGCATGTCAGGTTGGATCTAGCACACAGAATGTTTTTAGGACAGATGTCCTGGGCACAGAAAACCTGTCCAAGTCCGTTTTGGTATAGGTGTCAGTAATGGATGGATGGTTTTGTGTGCCCTGTATCCATTTTCCCTTTTTCTTGTAACAGCACTTTGCTTCTCTCTTAGGAATCCTCTGTTCTCCCTTTATGTGCTATTCTCGTTCAGTTGCACCCACCCTCCACCAGGCCTAGGATGACCACTCAGAGTATGCCATCTTTTTGACCCTGTGATTTTATGAATGGGTATATGACCCAAACTGGACCAGAGTCTTCCTTAAAATATAATGTGGCCACTGAACAGAGAGGATGAGTTTTTCTGGGTCTGTGAAGAAAAATGGAAGTTATCCCATTTGCAAACATCTTTCCCAGCTCCAGAAAAATCATATATAGTGAAAGAATACAGCCAACCCAAAGAAGGAGGCAGATTTGACAGTTAACAGGTAGAAAGGCTGAAGATATCCCTTGAACCCCAAAATCCAGTGCCTGAAGCTAGATTTCCCCCTTTACAGTTACATGCTGCAATAAATTTCCTTTTTAATTCAGATTTATTTGAGCTAGGGTTTCATTTCATTTGCTTTCAAAAGAGTCTTGATTTATAGAGTGGCTGAATGGGTTTGGTACCCTAACAACTTCCTCATCCCCCATGGCTAAGTTGGCTGGGGACCTATAAAAGCACCAGAGTTATGTCCCAGTGGCTCAGAAAATTATTCTGGGTTCCACTTTGTACTTTCCACTCCAAACTCTCTTCTCTGGTTCCTTACCTCTACTGCTGCTTCTGGACTGGTTTCTGGATCTCTTTGGATTGACAACTCATGGTTTGTTGAACCTGGCCTTCTATTGCAGTTTCCTTCTGAATGTAGAACCTCCAGAAACTGTTAACTGCACACTCTATCCCATGAGCCAGTGTCTACAAACTCTGCACCCAGCCCAGGACCCATGGGACCAGGCATCTTTCTGTAACAAGAACTACAGGGTCATTTTGTCTCCTCCAGTGAGCCCTATAGCAAACCTTTCAGGTCCCCTTAACAGATGCTCATTTTCTTTTGATGTTGTTGCCCTTAGCTTTAAGTTATGTTATTCAAGAAACTCAAAATTCCTAACGTTCTCTAGAGCCTATCAAACTATTTAGCATTTTCTCCAGGTTTGGTAATAGGAATTTTTGATAGGGAAGGAAAGAAAAGAATGGACTTTTATAAAAGTAGTGGTTATTAAAATAAGGAAGTTCTAAAATCTACATTGCATAAGGTGCTTGGGCCACACAAAGAAGACTGTAAGACTTTTCACTCTCTGGAAATATGGCCCCTGATCATTATTAGCAAACTGGCATCTCCTTACCACATCCTTTAGGAAACAACATACCCATGGTGGTGGTGGTGGGGGGGGAACCATGGTGTTTGTGGAATTACCACTAAACACTTACTTATTTAGCTAAAAACTAAGGAATGAATCTAGGGTATTGTTTCCACAAGAGAGAGGAGGTAGTGGTATTCCTCTCAACAGCCAATGATGGCACCTCTTCCTTCTTCTCTTTCCCTTCCCCTCTCCTCCCTGAACAACTCATGCAAAACCCATTAGATGGAGCTGAGCAAGCAAGATGTGTATGTGTATGTTGGGGGAGGAAGGGCTGTGGTGGCCCAGAAGAGAGAACAGGTTGCTGGAGCCTGAGGGGGATAAGGACGGTTCTCATACAAGGGGAATGGCCTGGCATGGGAGTCAACTCAAGAAGGGTGAGGAGGTGTGAAGTGTGCAGCCTGAGCAGGGTGAGGTGAGTCTCCATGTGGGGAGGCAGCCCTGTGTGGAGTGTCAGAGCCAGAGCAGGGTGAGAGGTATCCCTCCTCACTCCATAGACCTGTAGCCCAGAGTGGGATGCTGAAGCCTGAGCAGAGTGAGGAAAACATCCTTCTGACAGGGTGGCTTTGCATAATGTCAGAGCTCAAAAGAGGTGAGGAAGTTATCCACAGGTGACGGGGGTGGGGGTGAGGTGCATGAGGCGTTGCAGCCCAGGTGGGATGAGGAGGATGTCTATGCAGAAAGACGGTATGGTGTGAAGTATCAGGGCCTGATGGCAGGGCGGCACCGTGTAGGGTGTGGGAGCCCAAGTAGTATAAGAAGTGCAGACAGGAGATTGGTCGCATACAGGTGTATTGATTAAATAAGTAAATAAATAATAATGGGTGCTAGGTTTCTCATTCTTGGAAGGGAGTTACAAATAGGGAAAGGGAAAGGGGAAAACTAGAATGAACTCTATGGTGCTGGATTAAAATTGAAGACAATGGTGGAAACACATGGTTTTCAATATATAGAAATAGATATAGTAAGAAATATAAATGCAAGTTTGTACACACATACATATTCACACATTCCTTCTCTCTGTCCACTGAGAGGGCCTGTGAGCAGCGGCACCCCAATAAAATGAGCATATTGAGGGTCTAGATTTTGGTTTCTAAATATCATCTCCACTAAAAGAAACCAGGGATCTTAGATAAGTTGCTAATTTCAGATTAAAAGAGGCTTACAGGACATAATAAGCAGATGCAATGTGGTCTGGATTGGATTCAAGTTTGGATAAACCAACAATAAAGAAAATGTGGCAGACAATTGGGAAATTTAATATGGTTTGTTATTAGATAAGATGAAATTTGTTGAAATGGAAAAGTGGAGATCATTGATTTTTTTAAAAAGCAGGTTTTAGAGTAGTAGTACGCATTATGTGCTCTCATTTTGGGGATATAAAAAAGAAATACAAATAAAGATCTGGAAGGGTCTTGTTAACACTGGTACTCACTAAGTGGTGGGAAAAGCAATTTTATTTTCTTATTTTGTTTGTCTTTATTTTTTCAACATAACAATGTACATGCTCTGATTCTGTATTTTAAATAAAACTTTTTAAAAAAGAATTAGGGAAAAAGAGTCAATGTACTAGTTTTCATCACTTTGGGCAACTCACATTTATATCAACTGGGGCATGTCAATACTACTCAAGCACACATGGGGAAAGTTCCAGAAGCATCTCCTTACCTCTGGCATAAGGTTACTGACTCTGATACAAGTGACTGAACAGTGCCTAAGGGATGTATATGGCTGTATCAGTAAATTTTAATACCAGGTAGAAATGCCTGAGTTTTCTCACCTGTGAAGTGGGGATAAGACCGTGCCTCAGGTTTATTGGGAGGGTTAAATAAGCTGATATAAATTTAAAGCATTGGATAAATGGATAATAGATACCAACAGCACATCACTTACACAAATACAAAATTTGTGATAATCTCTGTTTCTGTTTTCTGAAGAAGATTAAGGAAACAGATCTAGCCTCCCAAAACAGATCAGAACTTGTTATCTATTTTAATTCATGAACTCTTACATTTCTCTTTCTGTACACCAGGCACTCTTCTAAGCACTGTATAAATAATAAAATTTTAATTACCGTAGAAGGTAACTACTATTACTTCATTTTCCCCATTTTATAAATGAGAGAAGTGAGCCACAGAGAGAATAATTAATTTGTCTAAGTCATACCACCAGTAAGAGGCAGGGCCAGGATTAGAACTAGGCAGTCTGGTTCAGAGTCCATGTGTTCAATCCCAACCCAAGCCACCACGCTAATCATCACATAACCAAATACAAGAAACTCCAATTTATGTATGATTTGCTTCCCAAAAGTTCATTTGTGAGCAAATGTTTCAAGTTCCAAATGTATTTCTCCCCCAAAATAGTATTATAAATTAAGTTTGGTTCCTAGGCCAACATATTTAAACAGACCAAACTTATTTATCTCATAACAAGATTGATTCAGAACAACAATGGCCTCAAGACCTATGTCCCTCAAGGCAAAGGATGGTGAATAGGTTTCATCTCCCAATCCAATTCCAATCCATTAGTCATGGCTACATGGAGCACTGCCTGGAGAAGAATTCTGAGGTTAGCCTTAGCAGGAGCGTGTACTAGGATCAACTGATGATGTCAGCCATGAATGGAGAAATGGGAAGAGGGACCCAAAGCCAAGTATTTGCCATCTCTCCTCTATAGCCTTTTAAACCCTGACACTAAACTGTAACCAAAGGCATATGGCCTAATCTCTGAATTCCCCCCATTATTGAGCCCAGTGGTCCAGATAGTGGAGGAAGGGGACACGGCAGGGATTCTGAGAGCAGAAAGGTAAGAAACTGAGCCAAGGCTTCAGTGACAGTGTGGGAGGGCCCGTGGAAATCAGCAGCATGGACAGCTCTGATGGGGTGATAATAGCTATTCATAAGTATGGGTAATTTATAAATGGAGTATTCCTGTGTCAGCGATGCCTGCCAAGTCCTTCCTCTCTCATAACAAACATCAGCCCAATGAGCTACTCAAGTCTAAGAGAGGCAAAGTACCAACATCTTCTGCTCCTTGTCATTTAGAGAAGTAAGCTCAGAAAGGTTAAATGTCTCATTACAGTTCACACAGTGAGACCCAGAAAATCATTCCCGAGTTATATATAAAAGCAATGTCTGAGTAGAAAGAAAATAAGCACACATAACCCAGCAAGATGATCCCACAAACCACGAGCTTACATGCAGGACTGTTAAACTAAGGTTTGGAGTGGGTGGATACTTACTCTTACTGCTGAGGTTTTCAGAGAGGGAAATTAGGATGCAAAATAGGGTTTGCATGTGGTTTGCTGAGGGCTTGCTTCTCAAGATAAACAAACAAAAAACCATTTAAAGCTAAAAGTGCGTCCCAAGCTAGGTCGCATTTGAGAGAGCACTATAGCCCAGCAGGCCCCCAAAATGTCATGTCAGCTTTCGAAGGCATTTCACAGTTGCTTCGACAGCACCGTTGGAACACAGCCAAGCAGCTTTAGAAGCCCAGTCCCTTACACATAGATGACACTGCCAAAAGCAAAGTAAAAAAGGACCATTGCCTAGCTTGGCATCTGGAGCCTGCAGCTGCCAAATCATATCCAATAACCATGCCAAAGTAATCCGTGGAGAAATTCCCAATGAGAGGCCCAGCAAGCTAGAGAATTGCCTATGATCTAGGCAGCAGTAGGTTCAGTTCTGCAGTGTCGCTGGGATCTCCATGTTACTTTCAGCAAGTCAGTAGAAAGATTTCCATCCTGTCTTCTTATTCATAAAATGGGTACTCATCGTGTGTGTGTGTGAGTGAGAGAGGAGACAGATAGAGAGAGACAGAGAGACAGAGAGACAGAGACAGAGAGACAGAGACAGAGAGAGAAAAAGAGTGAATTGGAAGGCAAAGCTAAAATGAACACTAAAGTTCTTTCTTAAATTGTACAGAAGACAGGGTTAATGTGATTAAATAAACTAAAAAGAGGGGTGGAGAGAGAAAAGACTCTGGCCATTTCCTGATCCCTTCTCCTAGTATGACAGGAAAGTGAGATGAGACAGGGGGACTGAAATCCCACCCTGAAGGAAGAAAAGTCATTCCTGTTCTGCAAGGGAGAAAAAATAAAACAAAGTAAAAACTTCAGAAAGTTGGCCAAGCCAGGCACAAACTCTTCTCCCACCTGAACATCTGCCTTGGGCTTTTCTTCTTTTCAGATTGTTGTGAGAAAACAGATGGCTGCAGAAGCCTGAATTTTAAATTTATGAATGGAAATTTGAACAGATGTTAGCAATCAAGATGGCATATAAGAATTTTTTCATACCATGTTTACAGCCTAGCCTCTTTCACATAAATGAGAGAGAGGGTCATAAAAAGGGTAGTTTTTGATCTCAGGATAACATGGATCCAGCTTTGTGATTATGTGGCACAATAACTGAAATATTGAAAGAACAAAGGAGGAAAACACTAATCAGTTCCCTCTATAAATGCTAAATATTTATCTACAAAACGCTTAAATGCTTTTCCAAGAAAACTATCAACCCATCAGAGTGTTTTCTATATTTTAAGTAAGTTAAGTTCAAGCCCAAAGTTTTGACAAATATCTGTGAACACCTACTTGAAAATTGTTTAGACTTCTGACAATGATGTAGGTTTGTTTGTTGGCTGAAGCACAGGACCTTACCAAATTTCACAGCAGAATTGAATAAGAGGCTATTAGCACAAATCAGTGCTAGGAACTGGGCTAGGCACTAAGATGGCGTGGGCACAAAGTGAAGCAGATCCACCCTAGGTCCTCAAAATGCTTAGAACTGAAGGGAGAAACAGGTATGCCTAACTCAAGGTCAGAACTGAAGAGAAAGGAGTGAGGTGCCTGGGGATGGGATAATGATAGTGGCTCCTGATGCCACAGGAGAAAAGGGCAGGAGTATCACCTTGTAAGCAGCTGGAGAAAAGAACAGAGTATCACCCTATTCATTAGCAAATGCTGCTATACAGTACCTTCAAATATGGTGTGACAGCTTGAATTTGGTGAATCCCAAAAAGATTATGTTCTTAAACCAATCTATTCCTGTGGGTGTGGTACCCTTTGATTACATTAGATTCACTTTAGATCACTTGATTAGATTGCTTTTGATTGGACTAAGTCAGTAAGGTGCCACACAGGTTGAGTTCTCACCTTCTTGATGGATCTGATATCAATGGAGACACAGAGAGACAGACACAGAGAGAAAGGAAGCCACCATTTTTGATCCTGCCATTTGAAAGAAGACTCGAGGATTGCTAGCAGACAAAGCTTAAGCAAATACCCCAAGAGGCTGGGCCCACAGAACTGCTCAAGAGGAGACAAACCCTGCTTTATGCCTGATAGCTTACCGCTGAACTTGAGAAGAAAGTGGAGCAGCCGAGACTTAGAGAGGAGGCCACAAACAGCTGGCTCCGGGAGATGGTAAGCCCAGAGGGGAAGGCAAAGACCTAGGTAGAAATGGCCAGCCATCTTGCTTCACCATGTGGCAGCTGATTTTGGTGAGAAAGCATCTCTGATGGTGCCTTGATTTGAACATTTCACGGCCTCAAAACTGTAAGCTTTTACCCTAAATAAAAGTCACATTATAAAAGCCAACCCGTGGGAAGCGGCTGTGGCTCAATCAGTGGGGCTCCCGTTTACCACATGGGAGGCCCCGGGTTTGGTTCCCGGGGCCTCCTGGTGGGGGCAGGCCCATCCGCACGGCGTGGTTGGCTGACACAGCGAGCACGAGCAGCAAGGGGGGGGATAAATGAATAAATAAATAAAATCTTAAAAAAAAAAAAAAAAGCCAACCCGTTTCTGGTACTTCGCATCAGCAGCCCTGTGGCAAACCAAGACATATGGGGTGGCCATCAAGTTTGGAAACATAAATCATATTGTATTATCATATATTGCAGTGTAAAATCAATAACCATTTAATATGTATTCACCTGGGTTCCAGACGTCCTGGCCAGTCTGGCTCTCCAGAATTTGCCCATTTCTTGCCACCTCCACCATGATTATCTTTCCTTGAGTACTACAGTAACCTCATTAACCTCCCTGTTGTGTTTTTACCCACATCCACTCTCCCCGACCCAACCAGTCTATTTTCAGCACAGAAATCAGAATGATCTCTGGTTATCAAAGTGGGGACTGGATTAGCAGCAGCTGCTACACTGAGAATCCTGTTGGAAATACAAATTCTTGGTTCCGCCTACATATTGCATCAGAATCTCGGGGGGGGGGCACTAAATCTGTGTTTTAACAACCCCCCCACCCCCACCCCAGGTAATTGTGATGCCTGCTAAGGCCTGAAAACCAGTTTTAAGTATAGGTCAGGTTAAGTTGCTCCTTGGTTCAAATTCCTGCAATGGCTTTCCAAAGTCATTACAAAAGCTATAAGGCCACATGCATGATCAGGCCTGGGGTACTTTGCTGACAACCCACTACTCTACTCTCTAGCTTACTTGTCTCCAGCCATTGGTAACTTGCTGTTCCTTCTGCCTGGAATGCTCCCTAGACCCCTCCCTCTCCTCCCACCATGGCTCAATCTCTCCCCACCTTTAATCTCTGCTTAAATGTCATCTTCTCACTGATACATTACATATTTATTTATTGACTTCCTGTTCTCACTAAAATGCAAGTTTCATAAGCACAGGGACTTTGTTATGTTGGCTCCTGTATTCCCATGGCCTACAACTGTGCCTGGCACATAGTGAATGCTCAGGAAGCATTTTATGAAGGAATGAATAAACCATCCTGTATTGAGGGTCTAGCAGATGCCAGATATGGTGCTAGGTGCATCACCCCATTGCCTCACTGAATTCCCACAACAAGCCAATGCAGTGGATGTCTTTATCTTACTCGTGAAATAATGAGCTAAGTGAAAAAAGAGTAACAGATACTAAAAGGTAAAAGACTGAAATATGATATCACAAAAGGAAATTTTTCATAATGCCTAAGTTCTGAATCTTAGAGACAAATCCATTTACATTTTGTACCATCTTTACTACTTTTCCTTGCAATTGGTCTAGACAAACAAATGCAAGCTTATTCTGGTATTTACCTAAGCAGATGCAGTTAAGGAGACAAAAAAACACAACAACAACAACAACAACAACAAAAAACCCAGGACAAGGATACAAGTGGGAAAGTGGTAGAATTACTTGCTGTTTTGTTTGCTATTTTCTGATTGTAAACATACATAATAGAGATTATTTCCTGAATATTCAAATAGTTTGCACTCTCCTACCCAATTTTTTTTTTTTTAAACCAGCTAGTAATGCTCTTTATTAATGACCTGATATGCTTACTAATTTGCTCAAAAATGTCCAGTCCATGATATGTTATGGGGATTTTTCACTCTTGCAATTAAAGATTGTGTTCCCTATTAAGCATCTGTCAAATGGCAGTCTAGTCCTATGACAGGCACTAAAGAGTGAATCTGGAAATGGTTCATCCAAAAAGACAGTCATGCTTTGCTAGAAGGCAGACCCAAGGGCCATTTTCCTTCTCTATCTACTCTCTTCCCTGGATAATCTCATCTAGTCCCACTGTTTTTAATTCCATCTATATGCTATTCTCTCCTGCATCATCAGCAGGGGTCCAGGCAGGAAAATAGAACTCCTGCCAGCTAACTCAATAGACTAGAATTTAAAACCTTGCCAGGTCAGGCAATAGAGGGAATTTAAT
Source organism: Tolypeutes matacus (assembly GCA_026826555.1). Taxonomy (NCBI): domain Eukaryota; kingdom Metazoa; phylum Chordata; class Mammalia; order Cingulata; family Chlamyphoridae; genus Tolypeutes; species Tolypeutes matacus. The sequence continues at coordinate 44,161,156 of JAKSZT010054487.1, read as the reverse complement.
CTGGGGATTAGTTACAAAGAGGTTGGAAAAGCTTTAAGGAAAAACTAGGGTGGGTGAGATAACTCAGAAAATAGCAACAAGAAGCTGCTCCCCTCCCTAGGGCCGTAGAGACAAAGGGAGAAAGTGGGGTTATTACAGTTAAGGAGCACAGGAAGCTTGGACCATGGACAAGGGTCCAAGCCATTGAAGGGTTTTAAACAAGGGAGTGACATAAACAATATCTTAAAAGAGATCAGTCTAGCTGCTTTGTGGAGAACAAATCTTAAGAGAACAAAAGAAGGACAACCAGATATGAGGCAATTACACCTCTCAGCCCTCTTCTACCATTCTTCCTTTCACTCACCAGCCACCTGGCCTTCTCAATGCTCCTCCAACATGCCAAGCTCATGCCCTCTTTAGGACCTACCTGCAGCCGGGAAGGTTCATCTTTGGATCTGAGCACAGCTCTTTCCATATCATCCAGGCCTTCCCTTCTCAGAGATCCTTCCTGACCAGGCCATAGTAGTAATTCTAGCTGTTCACAAATATCCCATCACTTGTCTTGTGGGCACAAGGTAGAATTATACTTCTCCATCCGCTGGCTGTTAGGTGTGGCCATGATTTGCTTTGGCCAATGAAATGTGGGTGGAAGTGACATGTCCCTACCTAAGATCCACCATATGCTTCATTACACTCTTTTCCTTCTACTAGTGACTCGTAGTGTTCCAGATGATGGTTACTCTATCAGCCTGAGCCCTGGGGTGAGGACAATTATTCAAAGAGCAGAACTCTCTGCCAACCCATGAACATAAAGCATGAGCAAGAAATAAATTATTGAGATTTTAAGTTGCTAAGATTGGTGCTGGTTACTGCATATCTCTTCAATACTAATATAGTCCTTCAGTCTCTTACATCAGATTGTATTATGTCCATCGTTCCATCATGGAAATTACCAAACCTGATCATTTTCACTGGTTAGTTTTCTGTTTCCACTATGCACTCCCTTCTCACCCTGTGAAAGCTCCATGAGAGCAGGATCTGTCTAGCTAATTCACCACTATACACCCACCTGCTGAGTGTCTGGTGCATAGTCAGTAGGCAAATATTTGTCAATTGATACAAGTATTTGATGCTCAAACCTCATTGCCTTGCTGCGTGAATGCTACTTTGCCAAAGACACTGGAATGATTGTGTCTTTGAAGCACCGAGCTTTACTCTGCTATTTGTGGGTTAGAACTTTGGCTTGGGTTACACCCTTCTAGCGAATTCACAGGAAACCAAGCTGCTTCCCAAACCACCAGGATTCCTTGGTCAGAACTGGCCCTACTAAAGACCATATGCTGCAGATAAACAAAAGGAAATGAAACTTTAGAACCATAAATCTTGAATGAAGTCACCCAGAGTTAAGAGACAGAGAGGGACAATTCATTTTGATACTGTTTTTACTGCTAAAAGGCTGATACTGTCCTACCCTTTTTAAAAAGTTTCTATAATGGTTGAATCTAATTCCCCCCAAAAGCAAAGCTCATATTTTACTATTGTCGTAAAATATTACCACTAAAAGGACCTTAGTGATCATTCAATTCCAACTACTCCATTTATCATCTGGTTTGATTAATTTTAATTGAAAAAACATTGTTGTCTGCAAGGCTTACAGCTCAGAAATTCACACTGAAGACTTGGCATCACTTAACAGCATTGCTCTTTTTAGTCAAACACAATAAAACGTATTTTTTTCTTACCACCCTACTTATATATACTTGTAATGAAGTTTTAAGGAAGATCCTGCTTTAAAATTAATCCTGCAATACAGCCCAGTTTTAGATTTTATATTTTTGTTCCTCACTTAAAAATTTTCCCTGAAGTTACAAAATGTTTGTCAAAGATATTCAAGAAATAAGCTCCTAAAAACAATAAAGTTATTATTGGGCCTGTTCTTGCAGGAATCAGCACTCTTCGTAGGACCTATTAACTCTTCCGGGCCATCAGAGTGAGGTAGCTAAGTTTTACTTATTTAACTTATCTCCTAGACCCTATACTAAGCAGGTTCAACAAGCAAAGGCATTTGTCTAATTTGCATAAACCAAGTGCATTACCAAAATACAAATTCACCAAACATTTGATCTAAAACTTTATAAAAAATTTAACAATTTATAAAATATTGTTCAACCTAATTCAATTTTATTAACCAGGTCTTGATTCACTAAGCACCTGCAGCTAAAACTTTAAGAAAATATGAACTCATCCCATTTCCCCACCGAGGCTGAAAATGGGACCATTTAAACATTGCAAATCTCTCAAACACAAAGCTATATTTGCACAAAGGAAATCATTTACATGTGGTCAAGGAAACGGGAAATTTTCACATTAGCTTTAATACTTGTATTTTACCAAAATTTTCCTGAACTCGGTAATCATCACTAACACTTTTTACAGTATTAACTGCATCTTAAAAAAAAAAAAAAAAAGAACTATGCAGAAAATGTACAGTTGGAGAAAACTGGATGTCAGTCTATACAATGAAGTTTTACTTTTACCATAACAGACTTTATTTTGGCACTTTAACAAATACTTTGCTTTACAGCAGTGACAAAATATTGCCAGAAATTCTCTTTTCCTGGCACGAATATTCCAAGCAGTTGTTATTCTATGAATTGAATTTCACTATGCTTTGCACAGTTAGAGGTATACCTCCTACATTCTTAACCTCTGTAATCAAGGGACATCGTGTGGCTCTGGAAGGTGCTATCACTTCATTTTAATCACTTTAAAGTTGACTGATTTTGTAAGTGATGGGACAAGAATTTGAGAATTAAGGCCATTAAGGATTTAAGTAAACACTGTTCCAAGCATTGCTTAAAAATAAACATTCTCTGAATGAAGGATTCATGTTTTATTAAAAGTGAATTCTATGTTAGAAAAGTTGCTGTTTTTTGCTGTCTTCTTCCTACTTCGTCACTCAGTTTTAAAACAAATTAATGGTAAACAGAAAAAGGAAATGTTCGGTCAGAAAGAAGTACCCAGCCAGGGCACGGCATGCCTCCTTCCCCTCCTCAGGCATCACTGCTTTCCAGCAAAGTCGATCCCAAGCAGTGAGGCTCTCGTTTTAATGCCCAGAGCCTCCTAGCTCACTTCTTCTCTGTAGTGTGAACTATGGTATTCCATCTACTAAAGTTCTTCAGTTAAGCTTCAGGAGAGATTTGGAGCACAGTTTCGAAGGTAAATCAAATCTGTAGGACTAAGCCTTAGATATCTACTCCAGGAAAGCCCCCTTCAGTTCTTTGGAATTTATGGTGCTAAAAGTATTTGCAAAACTAGGCATCTGTCTCAATATTGCCATCAACTATCCTACAAAAGTTGCAACTTCATAATTCCCTGGCAGACTTCCAAAATCTGCACCCACACACACACAAGATGATGCATTCAGATTTCCTCTGGCCAAGTCAGAAGTGAATTGATAATAAACAGCCTCATCAACAGCCTCTTTGGTCTTGATTTACAGATACTGTGGAACACTCAGAAATCAAACCCATATCATCCTTGAGAGCAGACGGTCATTAGCAAAGGGGAGATGTACATTTGATCGAAAATGTACAAAATTTATAACAGTGACATTTCCAATATTAGGCCACATGATTTATTCAGTAGTTTTTATGTCCCCAAATTACAATTTATAGCTATTCATAAGACTACAAAAGTTACCATTAGAATTGTCTGTGCTTATAAAATACCAACTTTTTTTAAACTGTTATATATACTCATTAACACCAGTCTGCGACGAGTTACATAGAATCATAGGCACTTCAAAGGCTTAAAAAGACGTTTACAACTTAAATGCATTTTTATGAACAAAAACTGATTTTTCTTTAAACCCCTACTCGTACCTTCAAATTGCAAGAAATTAACAAATACAGTGGCCAAAGAAATCTGCAGCAACTTCTCAAAATACTGTTAGCATCTTTGGGTTTGCTGAGGCTTGTCAGTAACTCACATCAAATCCTCCCAAAAGAAGATCTGATTAGATAGATATGACTAAACAGTTTTGTGGCAATAATCCGATTTTACACATTAATTTGCTATTGCAAATCTGCCCGAAGCTACAGGTAATGAAAAACAAAGCACGTGTAAAATGGATAGTCCGACACTTAAAAATTTATACAAAGTGGAGGTTAAAGTTTACATACTTGAAAACCACATATACACTAAATTACCATTATCTGAATTATCCAAAGACAAATTGCACCATGACAGCTACAAAAGGCATAGGGTTTTGTTTTGTTTTTAAGAGGACGAGGTGGGGGATAGAGGAGAAGAGGGGAACAACAGATAAATTAACAAAGTAAGACCAACTTGGTAAGGTCGATCTGAGACATGCTGACAAAAATTAAACAGCTTTCATCTTCGAACCATAGGATAAAAACAATTATTTCATATCTGCGCATAAAAGTTTAAACCGATTCCATGAACATTGAGGATTTTTATAACATAATATTTTGCCACTGCTATTCACAGAACACTGCAGATGTTAAGTTTTAATTTTGTCTTGTTCTAAAGAAATACATGAAAATTTTAAATACAATGAGATTTTATCATTAAGGTGCCAGGATGGCTCTTTAAGAAAAAAACAAAAAACAAAGATCTTCATTATTCTATGCAAAAGCTTTATTTTTAAAAGTTCAGTGATCTCATAAATAGAGACACTAAGTGGGAGTTTTATGCATAAAACTCCTTAGTAGGTGCCTTCTGATAAGCAGCACTAGAGGGTTTGCGCTCTCCAAGATCATAGCTTCCTTCATCCTTCTTTCTCATGCGATACACCAACAGCAGGATAAGGAAAATTGCAAAGAGAAAGCCAATGACTCCGCCAGCAATGACAGCTGAAACATATCAAAGGAAAGATCACTTTTAGAAGAGATTCAAGGGTTGCAGAAATTAGCTTTGTCAAGCCCTATCTATTTACACTTTTACAAAAGGCTTAATTTGAAAACCCCAAAATTAAAAAAAAAAAAAAAACTGGATTCAAGGAAGCAACCAGGTAATTATGCAAATCTGACATTCCTCAGAAAGGTACAATACTTTCTTTGATTAGTGTTAATAATATCGCCCAAGAGCTTCATAAGAAAAATCTGCCTGCGAACTCAACTCATTCCTTACTTTAAAATGCTTCAGTCTTTTCAGTACTCAAATTTTGTATTCTAATCTTCTAATTGATTTTTCAGAGAAATGCGAAACATGATTTAATTGACTTAAAATTTTTGAAAGAGTAAATATGAAACAAGCATGCACATTTCTTTTCTAGTCTTGGATTTGGGATCATCCTGTCAAGGATTAGGTATTCTTAAATCTTACAAATTATCCCCTTTAAAATCAAATTTTGGGGGACGGATGTGGCTCAAACGGTTGGTAGTCCATCTCCCATATGGAGGGACCTGGGTTCAATCCCTGGGACCTCCCGGTAAAAGGAAAAAAAAAAAAAAAAACTCATAAATTCAAATGTTAATACTTCCTTCAGATCAGTTACAATTAGAGATAATGTTCTTAATGCTGTGGGCATTATTTGTATAAATTGCCCTCTCCCCCCCCATGAGATAAGCTTTTTTTCTTCACTAAAAATTTATTTTCAAATCAGGAATGACCTAGAGCACGACTGACTGATCTTAAACCCCTCACCCCTGAGTTGTTAAGGACCAATTCAAATCTTAAACATTCCTCTTTTAGGCTACGCCCATCCCAACCACACAGTGGCTGGCCAAGGGATGAGGCTGAGAGAGCTGCCAGAAAATAAAGACAATCTCTGCCTAACCTCAGGAAGGAGAAGGGCCCTCAAGACTGCTTTCAGTAGGAAAGTGGCATTCAGCAAGCTTGCCCACACTTCTGCGTACTGCTCAGAGGCTGACAGAAGGGCTACACTCCTCTGCTTCCCGCTCCTCACCTGCCAGGACTTCTGTTCGTTTGAAAAGATTGTCTGAGTGTTTCTCAGTATACACATTTGTATCCTCTTCAGCTGGGTCCATTTTCCTTTCTGAATCAGAGATGTGGACTTTCTCCTTACCAATTTCTTCTGGTGACTAGTATGGGAAGAAAAAGGGAAAAATTATATAGATGAAAAAAGAAAACTGGGCTGGAATGGGGAATAACAGATGAGTATATTCTGAAGTTCCTATTTTTTCCATACAATAAGATTAGGAAATAATTGGAATAATCACTTCATGTGAATTTTATACCAATGGGGGAATCCCATGATGAGCCCATGTAGTTCATGGTTTTGTCTGACACCCATCATACATATATGCAAGATGGATATTGAGCATATAATAATCCTAATCATATGGTTAGGTTGCTTCAGTTGACATTTCATAAGATCTCTATTTTCTCACCACCCTTCTGATTCCAGGCAAACCAAGAGCATTCCCCAATTCTCCTTACTCCTTCATCTCTTTACTACACACAGCACTGCTAATGACAGAGTCCTTTCAGGCATTTTCTCCAAGGTCTGCTGTGTTCCTCCTACTCCCACTCTGTGAGGAGTAGCCCAAGATATAATTCTCCCTACTGACTCCCTCACTCTTCCACCTTCAGAGAACCCTGGACTAGGACTTCAGGGAGCCCAGGGTCTGCAAGGAGTTCCTGTGGAACTCTGACCCATGTCATGCCATTTTCTGGATTTCGGTTTCCTAATCTGTCAAATGAAGGGCACTCTAAACATCTTGGACATTCTATAATACTAAAGGATAACTCCATGGTAAAAACTCTAACAGCCTCACCTTCTGTAGGCAGTATGCCCACCTAGTCAGTAGCCCAGGGAACAGTAAATCCTTGGCTGTACCACCTTAGAATACTACTTGTCAAGAGTAAAAAGTAACTTTCCTATTTCTATTATTGGTACCACTATTTTGGGGGGCTCCAAAACTTACTATTTTGGCACATTTCGAAGGCTTTTTTGCTTCATAGTCTAATCAATTTGCCTTTTTACCATTTTTCTAAAACTAAGCTCCTTCTGGATTCTCATTTCCACAGCTTTGCTTGGGTCTTTATTACATCACACCCAAGCTCCTGCGACAACCTCATAACTGTTTGTGTTAGTTGGCTTCCATTTACAACCCCCCACACACCACCATTTATGCCCCAGTGGGAAACCCCTACAAGCCATCTCTATGCTGCCTCTTAACATCTGTGCCTTCCTTTATGCAGTTCTCCTAGCCCCAATCCAAAATTTTCACTTCCTTCATTCCTCTTTTGTCTTTAATGAAGCTCTCCTGATCACCACCGCTCTAAAACCCCAGAACACTCTGCAGTCTACCGCACCAACACACAACCCCTCAGCTGTCTTACTTGTATTCAGCACCACGGCTAGCAATCACGAGCGAAAGAACCAAGGCAA
>JAKSZT010054487.1:44015740-44153696 GCA_026826555.1 Tolypeutes matacus | reverse complement strand
GGGGGGGGGGGAGAGTGGGTGGGCAGGAGATGGGTGTCATACCACTAAAGAGTCTTTGGTCTGGCGTAGGGATCTGTCATTGATTTTTTTTATTGCTGTTTGTTTACTTAAAGCTCCCTGACAATGCCATTTGAGAACCATTTAGAGAACTTCAGTTCAAATGAGCTACCTATTCTCTACTAGGCTTAGTTCTTATTGGCTAACACGATTGATAAAAAGCACTGTCAACTCCAATGGGCCATCAAGACTGTACGCAATAATCCTTTCTAGCACTACTACCCTCCTAAGAACATCTAAACATCTGTATTAGGACTCTATAAAGTCTAATATGGGATGGGCTCAGTTAAGCTACTGATTGCTTACTGAAAACTAGGGTTTGTTCAAAATGGCAACCTGCTAATTAATTCTACAGGGTTAAAGAATTTAATAAGAAAGGAATTCGGCTTCTTGGTATGCCTTAAGGTCACTCTTATTTCTAAGAAGGACCATAAGCTAGACCAGGTGGATTCATTTGAACTCAAGGGTATGCCAGGTCAGTGGGTTCTTGCCTTATGAACAGAACTGAAGAATTTGTGGAACAAACTGTCAGAAAGAATGACTGTCTTACTTCCTCCACTCCCAAGAAACCCTCTACTCCTTTAAACTCAACCTGACATGACTTAGAAGAAACAGAGGACCATAGAGAAATTATCTTTTCACCACTGTAAAATATGCATTTAAAATCCCATTGTTCTCTACATTAGTGTGATAGGAGACCATATGAAAGTTCTTCCCAGGCCTTCAACTATCAAGGTAAAGCAGAAGAGAGAAGCTCATTGGCAGTATCTTGGCTGAGTTATCTCCATTCTTGTTAGGAAAAGCCCATTGCTAATTGGCTGCCTGGCAGAAGGATAGACAACTCAACAGTTGAGAGAACTGATTATCCAGATTCTAATCTATGAACCTTTTCACTGCTCATTAACACTGCTCCCAGAGGTTAGGAAAGGAAAGAGAAAACTCAGGGGGATACACAGGTTTGTGATTAGGAAAAAAGCTAAGCAAGTTCTGGTGGGGAATGAGGTGAATATATCTAGCTATTATATTAGAGACAGAGTTTAACTTATCCTTGTCATCTTTCTCCCATATCATGGCAAATCACATGATTTCACTTCAGATCAGTTGAGTGCCTAAAGTCATTTGCAAGAGTTCTTGACATTTCTCAGTTCTCTCTGACTCAACTTCTGATCCAGCTGGCAGGTAGAAGTTTGATTTCCATAGGCCTGTGGGCATGGGAACAGAAGGTCTCTGCAAAATTGGGGCTGCTATGCACTTCAATGAATGGTCCATCAATCCACAAACCCAGTCCAAACCCCAAGATGCTCTGGATGGCACGTACATTTTTTAAACTGAAAAAGTTTTATTGTATGGTAGCAGAGGCCTGACTAAGAGGAAATCATCCTTTACTGAACTAATCACAAATACCTTAACTCTGGCATATATGTGCAAAGTGAAAAATTATAAAAAGGCAACACAAACAATTAAATGAAGCCAATTAAAGATCCATTACATACATGTCAGGTTATTCAGATGCCATGGAAATGTAATGGAAAGAACAGATTATGAACAGTGCCCTCCTTAAACAAGTAACTGTTCTTTTTTTTTTTTTTTTCATTTTTGGTCATATAAATTTCCAACAAACTAGACAGCATATCTACAAAGTGACATAAATGCCACAGTGAGACCCATTCAAAAGCAAAATCTACATTATTTATTGCAGAGGCAAGGTTTAATTCAGCTGTATGTGATATGGAAATTTTAATCACTATTATTATTAATGTTATTCATTATCAATGTTATCATTATCAGGGTCTAGAACATTTTTTGACACATAGTAGCAATCCATAAATCTCCCTTGAATGGATTATTTTTATTATTCCTACACCAAACACAAATAATACTAAGGACACAAATATATTAAAATGTTTGGGTATCTTTAATTTCTGAGCTCATCTGTCAAATGTCTATCTTTTCATTTTGATCTGAAGTCATTGCTTCCTTGAAGTCAATTTTAAAAAACTTAAATCAATTTTCAAACTGTTGATTTCAAGGTTAAGTTTTGCCTAGATAGATATAACTCTTTACCATGAAAGACCAAAACTCGCCCAGGAGGATTTCCTGCCTCAATCAAGTGAGTCCCAATGGTCGCTGGCTTCAAGAGATTCGACCATGATAGGTGGTCTATCATATCTGGACAGCCACACTGGTTAAATGTGCCAAATACACCCTGGCGATTGGCCAATCTATCATCAATTGAACCTGTTACTTTTTATCTCTCCCCTTTCCCTTATTCTTTTATTTATTCAACTTACACATTTATGGAACAGCTACCATGCACGGAGCCAGCATTATGCTAGGTTTGTATGCCTCAATCCTCAGAGAGCTTCTCCTTTCTTTGCTATTGCCTGGCCTGTGAAGTCAGTCTGTCACTAACAGTAATTGACCCTTCTCAGCTCTGCAGAAAGCACTCCAGTCCAGAGGGAGCTGGCCTCCTGGTCAAAAGTGCAGACCCATCCAGCTCTGTCCTTCACTATCCTGGTCACATGTCCTGAGAGGACCAAGTAGGAGGAGAACAAAGCACTCTGGGAAGGGGAGAAAAATGAAAGGGTAAAAAGCCGACACATGTTCCTTCCTAAAGAGGGATGCTTCTCCTTCCAGGAAAGCCCATTATACTTTCATAACACAACCTTCCCCTTCCTGTCTGCTGCTACAGCTGGGCAGCATCTCTAAGACAGAGTGAGCTCCAAAAGGGGGCATTTCTGTTTCTAAGTTTTCATATGCAGTGAGCTATCCCTGAACCATCTCCAAAGTCTACCACTACAGCTATTTTACATGTTTATTAAACATCTGGTAAATCAGCTTGATGCCTACTTACAGAATGTTTTACTAGGTTTCAGGTACCAGACTACATGCACACATGCTTAATCTTCTCAATAACCTGTAAGAAGTGAGCTTAGAAACCTGACCAAATCCAGGAAAGCTATGCCTTCTTCAGACTTTAATACGCAATTCTCTGACTTAAATAGCTTATCTATTAATGGATGGTCAGCTAACTGCAGTATTATGCAAATCAGGCCAAAATCACGAATCATTTTTTCATTAGCTAGTAGTTTTGTTCTGTTCTAAGACCAAACACCTTATTCTTAATAAAAATAAGCTCTCCGCAAAGTTAATTTTGCTCTAGAGAGTATTTCTAAATTCAGTTACTTCCCACAGTACTGTTGCTATAAAATGCATTTATGTTTTTTTAAGTGTTTATTTTTAATTATCTAATAAAAAGAAAAATTTTAATTGTGATCTGTGGGGGTGGGGTGGGGGAGTAAGCTCTCAAAAATGGGTATAGATAGCTATGCCAAAATTAATCTTTATCAACCAAAAGAGCTCAAAGTTTATATACCACTGATGGTGGACCTGAGACTTTGAGAAATGATTTATTAAGATTGGTTACCATCGTAAGATGTGGCTTTGAATATCTTTATTTTGTAACTTGGTTCAATATATGTAAAGTTCACAATGGTTTTATAACTTAAAACATCCTTTATGAAATGAAAACAAATTTTCTTGGCTTAAGCCAATTAAACTGAAAAGGTTTTGTTTCTTAGCTGGGCTGTGAATTCCTTAAGAAGGAGCACCAAGTAAAAATATTTGTATATAAGCTGGCCCTGGGTGATAAAAGCAGTAGATAGGTAAATGTCAAAACAATGATAAAGAACAAGGAAGAGCCATTTACAATAATACAATGAAAAGACCATTTGTCCTTATGTATTTTTAAAAGGGTCCTCTTCAAAAAACTATTCTGTACAATTAAAAAAAGAGAAGCACATACAAATAACCTGATAATGTACTGCAAAACGAAACGCACCTTCGTCTGAGTTGGTATCTTGTTCTGTATTTTCAGTGTTGTGGTTTCCACTTTTGGTGCAACACTAGTAAACGGTATCTTTGGAATTGTTCGAGATGTAGTCATCTCTGGACTCTCTATGTCCTCGTCAGCTCCTGGGAAAATAAGCAAAGATGAGCTGAGGATGTGAATTGTGATGCAGATTTCTTCATTACCAGACAATATTGTTTAATGTTGACACTGATGGAGCTATAGTCTTTCAAAATATTTGCTCAATAATTCAGCACAAACCTTCCTTCCGTCTTCACTGCAATGAGGAAGGGATTTCAAAGGGGATCTTGGGGTACCCTAGCAATTTTTCCTATATTATTATCCTGAGCACTCTCAATTAACCCCTCTTTCACTTGTATGTTCAGTCTCTGTAGTCAATGAGATTTCTTCCTCCACGTTGCCAGATCCAATGGCATTTTCCAGAGTGGCCCTTGTCTAAACAAACCTCTTAGCACCACTGGACACTACCAACTACCATCTCCTTGATGCATTCTCTTTCCTTGGGCTTCTATGACCTCCTGGCTTACCCCTCACTTCTATGGCTATTTTTAAAGTCTCCTTTAAAGGCTCATCCTTGGACATCCTTCTACTTGGACACAAAGTATCAAGAGTTCCTTAAAGTTCAGCCCTAGGCCTTTTCTCACTCTTCACTTTCTCCTTTGCCTGTACCCATGGCTTCGATTGCCATTCAATACAGATGACATCTAAATATACATCTTTGGATTATATCTCTAAAATTCAGACCCATAGATCCCATAGTCTCCCTGATCTCTTTGCCAGAAGCCCTCACCCAGTTAATTCCTAATTCACCTCCAGACCTCAGCACAAAGTTCATTCCTTGGGAAAGGCCTTGTCCAACCCCTCCATTTTAGGTCTGCATATTCCATTAAATGGTTTTTAGTACCACCTTTCTTCCCCTAATGGCATTTATCACAAGTTTGTGATAGTGTGTTTATTTGTGTAACTAATAAAGTCTCTCTCCCCTATTAGACTGGAAGCTCGCTAAGAAAAGGGGTGGCATCTGTTTTGCTCCCAGTGCCTAACACTGTGCCTAGCACACAACAGACTCTGATTCAATATTGCTTCAATGAGTGACTAACCAGTGATTTTCCACCAGGGCACTATTATTTGGCTTTTTACCATAATAACATTTAAGAATTTTTGATACTCAAATACAAAATTCTGCTAAAACTGATCATTTGTCAAATTTGCAAAAACTCAAACTCAAACTCAACCTGCTTTCTGAGGGCCCTTTTGACAGTCTTGGATGAATGCCTCCAAAGTCCTCAACCAAAGGAAAACGGGTGTTTTTGTTGTTGTTTTTTACAGAATCTTATTAATGTAATAAGCAACTTGGAAAGGGATAATATGCTGGAAACAGCACAATGACTGTGGTTCATTTTTTAATGTATCAACTGCCTCCTTTAACTTCAGAACACTTATATTCATATAGAGAAGAAATGGCAGGGTATATTGGAAAAAATACAGGATTTGGAATTAAAACAACCAAAACTTAGTACTAGTTTTGGCATTTATTAGTTCTGTGATCTTGATATGGAATACTTGATCACATTTTCATCCGTAAAATGTATAATAATAACTAACTCTAAGAGGCTCAAATGAGATGTATATTTGAAAGCATTCTGTACAGAGAAAGTGTTATGCACATGTAAGTCCTTCATAATGGCGGATCCAGAAATTCACTGCTCTTTTACATTAGTCTACCTGACTTCCCATCAAAATTCTACACAAAGCATGCTTGATTTGTTCCTACAATTATTTTTTTTGCAAAGAATAAAATTTCAAAGACAAATGAAAAACTTAGGGCTTACAAAACCCCCTCAGTTCAGAGTAATTGCAAATATGAGTTATGAACCTGGGTGTGGAGAATCTGTTGTGAGAAAGACAAGGTTTTTAAAGTAAAAAATCCCCTAAAGATAGCACATCTTAAGTTAGAGACAGATGAGTAATCGACCTCTCCAAGGTGGCTATTCCCTGACTTTCAGTATATACTGTTTTCTATGCCTGGAATATCCTACCCCAAAGCTTGTTTTCCCCTAGGAAACTCCTGCTTTTACTATCATGTCCAGCATCAATGCCATCCCTTCTTTGAAGTCTTCCTTGATCTCTCCATTGCAAAACTGTTTCTACTGCCTACTGCATCTCTTCTTTTTTTAAAATCACATTTTCTTTTACTCATAAAAAGAACAAATGTTAAAACAAAACAAAACAAAACAAAAAAACACGTTCACATAAAATTGTGAAACAGAGAAATACATAAAAAGTAAATAAAATGATTCCATCACCAGAGAAACCATTGCTATTTTTTATTGAATGACTAAATATCCTTTTATTTACCTCACCTTCTAAAGAGTTTTTCATTTCTAACATGATAGTTCCACTCTCCAAGAATTCTTTCGTGCCTTAAGAATACACCCTTGTAATCTAAGCATCTTTTAAAATATTTAAAAAAAAATTAAAAACAAACAAACAAGCAAAACAAAACAAAACAAAAAACCCACCCTGTTCTTGTTTTACCATAAAAACATCTCTGAGTTTTCTGTAAATTGTCTTCTCCTCTCCCAATTTTGGGGGTGGGAGATGAGGTCCTCTATCTTTCGTGTTACAAGGTTTTAATATATGTCTGGGGAACATTAATTGTCTTTTTATATTTAGAGAGAAATACTAAAAAAGCCTACTACAGGCTCTGAGCAGATGGGAGAGGTTTGCAAATGTGGAAATCATCAGTAAGATATAGCTGTGTGTTTTGTTGGAGAACTGTCTGAGTCATTTCTTTTGAGTTGATCCAATTCCCCAGATGGAAGCTTCCCAACCCACTACTCAGAAGGTAGAGACCAGACTTCCAACATTCTGGAAACTGATTAGGAGAAGACAACTGGGGATACTTCTGTATTAAATAACAATTATTCTCCTTGTTTTCAACACGGTACCCCTAGTCCCACATGTGCCTGGTGCCCCATAGTCCAGATACTCTGTTTTACCCTCTCCAGAAAATAAACCTCCAGTTTTCCTCTGCAGTCGAGGACCATCTGTCCCTTTGCTGCATGATGAAGGGAAGGAATCTGGAAATCTAATTGCTTCTTACAAAGATTTTCACCCAATTTTCCTGCATTTTGTCCCACTTTCACCCTCTGTTTAGTGTGTCACCAATTTCTGGGTTCCAAGGGGATTCTGCTGTGTAATCAGGTTGCTTCTTGGCTCCTCCACTGCTGGCTAACTCAGTCTTCTCGTGTCTGCCAAGCCTGTTACTACTAGCCCGTCTGCTTTCCAGCTTTCAAAACAGTGGGGCTTTTATCTCCTATACAGTTTTATTTGTCCATGTGAGTTTATGCTCAATTCCTTTATTGTCCATTAAGTGGGATGTTGGAAAGTATACTCAATATGTTATCTTTATCCAAAAGCCTATATTTAACTCTTAAATTTTTGTTGTATAGCACTTTTCTGTGCAATGGCACCTATCCCATTTTGTTACAATTATCTTCCGCCATTCCCTTCTAGTCCATTCACTTTTCTACTGGATAGCTTAATGGGAGTCTGGACAGGACTTGGTCAAAATCCTGGGGGATCCCAGTGCCTCTAGCTTGAACTGGGCATCAGCTAGGCAGGGCTTCTAACTCCAGAATAGTTTTGTGTCATAAGCAAGCAGTATAGCGAAGGACTGAAATGGAATGCAACCTGACTCCTGGTCTTGACCCCGGCTCATCACCTCTGTGTGACCTGGGGCAAGTTACTTAATCTCTCTGTGCCTCACTTTTTCTCATGCAAAAAGTGGAGATAATACAGAACCTATGTTCTGTTGTAAGGCTTAGAACACTGCCTGATACACCATAAGTACTCCACAAATTTTAGTTACAACTACAACTTTCTTAAAACTAATAATGTCTCCAGCACAGTGCAAGGAGATTTCCCAAGTCAATAATGATACTCTACCTTCTTAGCAGCAATGATCAGCCCAGGGCTATAGCCACAGCAGAAGCAATATGGCGCCACATTTAAGCTTCAGCTTGATCTACTAATTAGTGGGTTCAGAATTTCAAATGACTCACTCCCACCCCTTTTAACCTGGATGAAGGGTGAAGGCTGGGGACCAGGAGTATGCATTTGTTTTCTTTAAATTAAACTTAAGGACAATCTTGGCAGAAGTCAGCAAAATGATTTGGACAACATCCACAGATTCCTTCCAAATCTCAGGTTCTATGATCTGTGAAATGGGGACAAAAAGTGTCCATGCTTATTATTTCCTGTGACATTTTGAAGATGACAGTTACAAAGAACTTTTGAGGTGCTAAAAAAGAGAGAGAGAGGTGCCATGAGCAAAACATATTAATAGAGTTGTGCGCTACGGAGAATAACTCTTTTCACACTCATTCTGCGTATGCGATATATATCACTCTCCCGAGAATAACTAGGGCTATTTTTACATTAGGATTGCATTGTAAGCTCACTGTTACTAGGTCAGCCACACCTCTCTTGTCTTTCTCAGACTTGCTGTTTTCCAACTTAAAATGCTCACTCTTATGTGGCTAGATCTCTACCAAAGCCACAATTGATTTTAATTTCTTTCTGGTTCATTCTGAAGCCCAGGCCAATCTGGCTGCTGGACATCAACTGTGATTCTACATTCAGCATAACTTTTAACCATCTGTTGAATCTACAATGAAAACCCTAAGCAAAAGGGTCATGGATAAGAATTTCCTAGCATCTTCCTGACCACAAATTTCTGATTTGGCTATTAATTAAATACATGCACAAGCTCTTCCTATCTCTCAGCTATTCAAGAGCCATTCCTGGCGTAGGTGAACTTCCAGCTATGCCAGATTTAAAAAATGGCCAGAATCCTTTATTCCTCCTTGTTTCCAATGTAACTTTGTAGAGCCTTCCATTAAAAGGTAGAGTCTAGGCTGGTTTTATGACATGCTTTGGCCAACAGAATGTGGTAGAAGCGATGATGTGCAGTTCTAAGCCTAGGCTTCAAGAGGCTTTGCACACTTCTGCTTGCTTTCTTGGGATCTCTGCCTCCTTTTTGTGAACACATGGTTAGCTTGTTGGAGGATGACAAATAGTGTGGACCAGAGATGAGTCAATCAAGTTGCCCCAGAGACATAAATAAGCCCAGCCAAGATCAACAAAGCTAACATACCCAACCTATAGCTGACCACTGACACATGAGGGAGCCCAATAAACACAGTCTAAATTGCCAACCTGCAGAATAATTAATTAGAAAAACAACTGCTGTTTTAAGCCACTAAGTTTTGGAGTGGTTTGTTATGTACCATTACTGTGGTCATGGATAACTGATATATCAATGGAAGTAGGGATATCACTATACAATTGTTTTACTTGACTGCTACATTTTCCCTTCTACTTTTCAGCAATACTGTAGGAATAAGAAAGGATAACTCTTCTTGGTCTCACCTATAATGTTTAACATAGGGTAGGGGGTTTGATAAAACAAATGTTTGAGAGAGCTCTTTAAGGGTCATTTCCATGGCATCACTCTGGGAGACTTAATAATAAAATTAAAAACTAATTTTGAAGGGGGCAGATGTGGCTCAAATGGTTGGGCATCTGTCTCCCATATGGAGGGACCTGGGTTTGATCCCTGGGACTTCCTGGTAAAAATAAAGAAAAATATAGAAGGTGTGTGGGCCACCAGGCTCTGTGCGTGGGTGCGCTGCCAGGCCTCGCTGAGCCACGCAGCAAGATGATGATGTAACAGGAGAGTGACACAAGGGAGAGCCAAGATGAGACACACCAAAAAACCAGGAACTAAGGTGGTACAGGCGGTAGGACACCTCTCTCCCACATCGGAGGTTCCCAGGATCAAATCATAGTGAAGACAGGAGGAGAAGGATGAGAAGAGAGGGCAGGAAACAGACACAGAGAATTGCCCAGCCAATGGATACACACACACACAAACAGCAAAAATGGGGGTGGGGGTAGGGGTGCGGGTGGGGTGAGGGTGGGAGGTAAAAATGGATAAAAGTAAATAAATAAATAAATAAATAAATCTTTTTTTTAAAAAAACTAATTTTGACAGAGCACTATGTGCAAACACCAAACTTTTAAGCGCTTTAGATATGTCAACTCCTTTAATCTTCACCACAACCCTGTGGTGAAAGAACTATTATTACTCTCTTTTTCAAAACTGAGGAAACTGAGGCTCAGAGAGGTTAAATAAATTCCCCAAGATCTCAACAGAGTGGTGGAGCTGGAATTCTCACCCAGGCATTCTAACTCCATAGACCATGATATAAATCACTGTGGTCCCTGCTTGTCTCCAAAGTAAATTCCAGTAAAATACGTGTGTGCATGAGAATGAAGGTGAGCATTTGGAAGTCCATGGCCTTACCCGAGCCCGAAGCAGAAGCATAGTCGTCATCATCAATAGGGTACACTCCTGAAGCTTCCTCAATGGAGCTGTTGTCAAGGTACATGTCTTTATCGGACGTCAGCTGTGCTCTCTGAAAAAAAGGAAGGACAAGAGATTCTGGATGTTGAGAAATTTAAAAAAACAGCTCATGCTATGGGGACAACTCCTCCCTCTCCTCTTCTGAATCCACCTTTCTCTCCATACCCTTCTTCAGGACACCTTGGCAACTTGACTGAAGTCAAGAGCTGACCAAGGACTAAAATCCCTGAGAGGAGACTACACATGTAGCCTAATCCTGTAGAATGAAGACAGTTTGGAGACAAGCACCTGTCTTGGGCTTATTTCGTTACATCTCACTAGCCCTGTTTGAGTTTCAGTCAGCCCAAGAAGCCATTTTGGGCATTCTTGTTGTTACAAAGTTGCTGTGAGATTCCCACACTGGAAATGACACAAAATGGTACTTAGGCTAAATCATCAGCCAGGGATCCCTGAAGGCCTACCAAATGCTGACAGGCCTGGCCATACTCAGGGCTTCTTTACTACAGACAAGAACCTCCCCAGTTGCCTGGGAAGCCTAGAGCTTTCTGCCACAGCCCACAGCCCTGCTGAGGCCAGGCATGGCACTCAACTTGGAGGAATACCTGTGTCTACTCATCTGACAAGGGTGAAAGCCCACTGTGAGCCTGTGTCTAGGCCTCTTTGGCTTAGTAGAGCCTTAATGACAAATACAGATAAACCCACAGGAGCACATTCTTTTTATATTACTGGCACATGGTAACAGCAAATCACACACTTAATGTGGAGAGGGATCATTTGCTAAGTATACCAGTTCCACAGCTTCTTAGCTATTCAGTAAGAGTTTTAGGATAAAATTCAACCTAATCCTGCCAAAAGAGTAAGTCTCATGAGTTGGAGGCAGAAGAGAGGTATAATTTCTTTAAAAAATGGATTTAGTAAATCGATACTTAACACCAGACCAGAACACATGAAAGTCCAAAAACAACTAAAACAGACCATCAGCTTCTAAACATTTGTGTATAGAAATAGGCAACACTCATTGTTTCCCCCCCTTTTTTTTTTAATTCAAATTGAATGCTTGTCCCTAATAGGCATTATAAAAATCTCCTTACAACATTGCCTTTCATTAGATTTCCTCTTAAAAATAAAACTTTCTTTTCCAGCAGTAGCTTTGACTGGAACTTTCCTAGGAGGACACACAGGTCCAGCCCTCAATAACAGTTCTGCTTTATTCCCTCAAGTTTCAGTGGCTGGCTAGCGAGGCTGAAGGATTTTAAATCTGATCCTACATTCTTCACTAGCCTTCTGCGCCAACTGACAGAAAAGTGTGGGAACCCATTTTGCTTGAGCTATCACGCTGGCAGATTCTGAGGACTGAAATCTTGTAGATTGGTTTTCTAGTGGCCTGACTTACAAGCATCACATAACCAGCTTGAGCCAAGAGCGTGCTGGAAATTTTCTGCCAGAATGACTGGAGCTTAACTCTGCATTCTGAGGCAGTCCTGCACAACACCGGTTTCCAATACTCTCACCATTCCAAGCTATAATTCCCCAAGCTTGAGAGCCCGGTCAGGAGTTCTGCGAGCCACAGCTCTGTCATCATCAGTGACCAACTTAACTGACCTCTGTTAGACTCTCAGCTCCTTTGAGGGTTAGGATTGCATCTCATTCATTTTTTTAAAATTATTTTTTAATTTCTGTCTTTTAAAAAAATTGTGGTAAAATATACATAACAAAAATGTCATTTTAACCACTTTTAAGTAATTATACTTAAAATTGCACACTTTTAAGTGTACAATTCAGTGGCATTAATTACATTCACAGTGTTGTGCCAACTACCACCATCTGTTTCCAAAATTTCTCATCAGCCCACACAGAAGCTCTGTACCACTGAGCAGCAACTCCTTAATCCCCACCCTCTACCCATGGTATTGGGGACTGAATCATGTCTCCCATCATCATAAGGCATGCTCAGGTCCCAACCCCTGGTCCTGTGGGTATTAACCGATTTGTAAAGAGAACCTTAGAAGATGCTAGTAGATAAGGTGCACCAAACTGAATGAGGGGCAGGTCTTGATCCAAGATGGCCAAGGTCCATCTGAGCAGAAGAAATTGGACATGGAAAGAAAAGCCACGGGGAGCAGCAAGAAGCTGGAAGTCAACGGGACCCGCACGAGAAAGAAGATCTGCCACCATATGCATGGCATGTATCAGAAACGCAAAGGAGCCCAAAAATTGCCAGCCAACCAGAGGATACCAATTCAGGGAGAAAGCAACCTTCTAGCCTCTGAAGCCAATAAATTCCTGACTTAATAGCTAGAAAACGAATATACCTGGTAACCTCTAATCTACTTTCTGTCTTCATGAATTTGTCTATTCCAGATATTTCATATAAGAAGCATACAATAGCTGTCCTTTTGCATCTGGCTTATTTCACTTAGCATAACATTTTCAAGGTTCAGCCTGTTATAGCATATATTAGAACTTTACTCATTTTTAAGGCTGAATAATAATCCATTGTATGAATATAGCACATTTTATTTATTGTTCAAATGTCAATGAACGCTTCAGTTGTTTCTACTTTTGGCAATTGTGAATAATGCTGTTATGGGCATTGGCATACAATATTTAAGTCCCTGTTTCAATTCTTTTGGGTATATATCTAGAATTGGAATTGCCAGGTCATATGGTAATTTCATATTTAACTCATTTACTTTAGTCTTTCCTCTTCCCCTATCACAGTACCAGGCAAAAGGTAGCTTAGCTGCTCTGCCAACATTGACTAGGCTGAACCACCCCAACAGGCTGGGATGTTTCTGTTCTCACATAAAAGTCACTCCTGGTTCTGCTTGTATTCAACTTCATCCTACTAACTGTACCTGGAGGACCCTCTCACTCTCCCTTCTCAAATCCTCTCTAGCATGAGACAGGCTCTGACTTTTCTAGCCGTTATTATGTTACCTAGTTATAGACCGTACCCTTGGATTTTATGACATATGAACAGTTTAAGACACGAAAACTCTCACTGTTATTTTTGACTATTTCATGTGTATTTGTCTTGCCCCTGAGCAGAGTACAACGTGCTGCAGGCAGGTCTTGAATGATCTGCGTGTACCCTCTGCCCTTCCCAAAGTGCTGGGCATGCTGTAGGGCCTCGATAAATATTTGTTCATTGAGATTACTTAAATTAGCCTTTAACTCACATTTCAGAACTAACATAAGTCACAAAACCACTAAGATTTTTATAGTTAAAAGCTCTAAATTTTAAGCATGGAAGATCATCTGCCTACAATCTTATGTTTTGCATCCACATAAATAAACCAGAAACTTAAAAGCAAATAAAAGATTCCCTTTACATATTAGAAATCAGTTTCCCTTTTCTTAACATTGAATGACTTTCATTTTCCTCTTGGCTCTGTCAGAGAAATTCAAGTGGTAAGGATAATACTAAGATATTTAATCCCAATGTGTAAATTGAATTTCTATTCATTAGATGGCCCAGCTGACCGGGTTGACACATCTCTCACACCAACAATCAAATGGGCCAAAAATATCTCCCAGAGAATTCTGGCCACATCACAAGTCACACTGGGCAGCCTAACGCCTGCATTCCCCAGGATAGCCAGGCTCCTTAGAGAAAGCTGTCAGGCCTGTAATACTGGGAGACATTGTGTGGAGGTCAGGGCACGTCTAGAGTAGCTAGCTTGGGGTCGACAAGCCTCCAGGGCGGTTCCTGAGCTGAGTGCTTGGGGGCAGCTAAAAGTATTTGTTTTTCTCTGTCATCCAGTGTGGTGCAGGTAAGTTTGACATCAAACTAAAAGTTCTCTCCCACACTAACTTCAGGGGCACCAAATACCTTGGAGGCATTACCAAAATCCTTCCATAGACTACAATTTAATAATAAGCAGGCCCTTTTTCACTCTGTAGCTGATAATGCTCAAGGAATAGATCCACTGTCTTTCCCTTAAAAAAGAAAAGAAATAAAAACTTTCCAAACATGACAAATTCCTTTTCTGAAGACTCTATTCTCTGTGCTGAAAGGATTTTTGCACTTAACATACTTGGAGAAGGAAATGAATTATGCATCAACATTCCCTTGGGACAAGAAGATGTGCATTTCCTGAAAGCCATGAAAAGGGGGAACTCAAGACTATGGATTTGACACCCTAGTCAAATGCGGTTTCTGCCTCGCTGAGCAGAGGACTTACTCTGAACATTCTCACTTTCTCAACGGGACCAAATCACTGGACAAAAGTAATGGAGAAAATATGCAGAGGCATGGAGCAAAAGTCCAAAACTGCAGCCTGACAGAAGGATTTCATCACTATGTTGTTTAATTTGGGACTGACCATTTTGTGAGGCAGTGCCAATAGTGTTGGCCAACAGGGCGCAGAGTACAATCTGGAAGGAAAACAAAGCTGATCTTTCAGACCTTTCCCCCTTTTGCTGATGCAAGATGTGAATACAGCAGAGCAATGGGAAGTTGTGGAAAGCAACTAGGTATGATGAAGAGAAAATAATCTGCAGACAAAAACAGAAGTTCCAGCTTTACACCATGTTCAGCCATGACAACTGAAGCACTAAATTGCCTCCACTAGTTTAAATTCCTGAACAATGCACATCTGACTCAGTTCTGTGTTCTCCCGGTGCCTAGAAGGAAGGCAGATACATATGTGCTTCCCACCTCCATCCCTCTTTATATCCACTGCTTCAGCAACCTCATCAGATTGGGCCTGGACCATCACAAGAGCCTCCTTACTTGGACACTGTCCCAAGTCTTTCTCTATGAATCCATTCTCTGCTGTCTTGCCAGACAGACCTTTCATAAACTCAACATGATCACATCACTCCCTGCAAAAAATCCTTTACAGGATCGCTGACACCTACAGGATGAAACCTAATCTCCTTAGTCTGGAAGGAAGTTCTTTTCCCAGATGTCCTCACTTGTATTTCCAGGTTCAGCAGCTGCCACTTCCTCCCACCCCAATCCCAGACCCTATAATAAAAGTATCACTAAGAGATATGAGGACACCAATTTCTTTTATATAAAACCCTTAAGAAGAAATGGATGGAAAACTGAGGAAAACAATAGTGATGTTGACTTTTCATCCTTGATGATGATAAAAGCTAGATTTGGACAAAATATTGATTTAATGTATTAATAGGCCATCAAGTGCACCATTCTTGGTTTTAGTGAAAACTATCACAATCCTGTCCATTTTCTCAGCTAAGAAAAGTTGTGGCTGGCAATCGAACAAATCTACTTGTTTGATTTTTATCATTTAAGTAAAGCCAACATTGAGCAAACACCATGTTTCAAACTGCCAGTATGGAAGTCTATAAATTTAGAAATCCAAGGTCTTCTTAAAAAGATTCACCTACCAGGTGGATGTTCTCAAAATACCTTAAATTAGTGCAACCAAAAAGCAGCAGTCAAGACAATTAAATCTCACAGCAATGGGTGTTAAATCTGCTTTACAGTTTAATCCAGTTTAATAACTTACAGTCAGAAAGTAGAAAACCTAACTATGGCCGTCTCACACCTCCAGACCCAACCTTTGGACATAAAAATCAAATACCCATGTGTCCTAATATTACATTTCTACATGAGATCATAGAAAACAAGCACAAACCTGATGTCTCTTAGTTTTAGGATAAAGGCACATACAGCCCTGATTTAAATCTCAAAAGTACATTCACTTTTATGATGATTAGAAAGTGCCAAACTGGCTGTAACTTTAGCTTATCTTTCCACAGGTGACTAAGTAAACCATTTTATTTCTAGCTAACAACACTGTAAATGAAATAATAATTAGCTAGCTATTTCTCCCACACAGTCACTCAGTCATATGATATACCTGTCCTGAAGCTGAACTTGCTGATTTTGGCTTAGGCAGAGCCCAAAGGAACATAAAATTTCAGAACCTAGGACCGGTCATTACAAGCACCAAGGTCATTTATTTATTCCTAAAATGAAGGAACAGAACACCATAGTGGCAAAGTATATCAAACTTATCCAGTCTAGTTGGTGGTCCCAAAGCTGGTGACACCTAATTCTGAGCTCTTTCTGCTGCATCGTAATGCCCCACAACGTAAGTGATGTCAAAATTGTTCAGTCTCGAGTTCAGAAAGATTAGCTGTAGTTGTTAAAGTTTATTACGTGCCAGGCCTTTTGTGCTAAGCATTTTGTACGTGCTGGCTCATTTAATCATTTCAATAATCTCCACTGCAGACCAAGGAAATGATGCTTGCCCAGGTCACACAGAGAGTGAGGAGCTGGGACTCAAGTCCAAGTCTGCAATTCAAAGTGTGTGCTTTCTGAGAGGGTTTACCACACGGTCTTCCTTCCCCTTGCTCCCTTTCTTTGTGATTCATACATAATGACAGCAAAGTTCTTGAGAAGAACTACAATAAAGAACCATGTTGAACTTGGCTTAGCCCAGCAATTTCCAACTTTGCAGAAAGCCAGAATAGCTATTAACATCTTTCAAAACTTGTCCTAGGCATCTTAGACTGGGGGAAAAACTGCATCAAGAGTTTAGAGTTCTAGCTTAACAGCTTCTCCTCTGTCTAATGTGTCCTGTCAGTTCTCTACATGAAGGATGCTTGTACCACATACACTAACTGCCATTCATTAACTTTTAGTAATACCTTCAGATCCAATGATCAGGTGCCCTATCCAAATTAAAACTGTAACAGAAGGAAAGAACCTTACATTTATTGTTGGAAAAAAGATACTGTTGTCCTCAAATGTATGCGATATGAACTGGGTTATATAAGTTTACAAGCACATATGGTTGTATTTACAAGCACCTATTTTAAGAGCTTGTTTACAGAGAACTATCTGGTACCTAACAATTTCCTAGGCTTATCCTGCTATCCTGGCTTTTATATACTACATGTAAACCATCCATGGAAAAAAGCTATGGGGTCAAAGGTGCGGTTGCACTTGAGAGAAAATTCTCAAATCCCTTACTTAATAAATTCTTAAGAAAGGTCTTTAGTTCAGAACTAATCATTGATAATAGTCCTTAATTAATTACACCAAAAGCTAAGGTCTCTTACTTTAATAACCACTTCAACATACCTTATACAGAGTGGGGTGTTTAAATTATTTACTCTTGCATATTAGGAGACAAATCTCAATTCTGATCAAAATAATCAGTTTATTTGAGTGTGAGGGGTGAGGCACAAGGATGACTGGGAAAAGGCTGATCATTAAAATGTCAAATCATAGGCAACTATAGAGAAATGGAACTACTTCCACAAAGCTCTTGTAATAAATCAAGACCTGGGTGATGACAAAATTTCTACTATGTTTATTTATAGTCCTATAAGTCTGATCCACTCATTTGGAATTTACCACCAATGTTGGATTTTCCTGTAGGATGGTTCTCACAGAGTGGGAATCTTATCTCACTAATCAGAAAGTCTGTTCCTTGACCAGGTCCAGTTTTCTGCATCCCCTACCCTATCATTGTGTGCTTAGGAACCAGCATATGCTAAAGGTTCAACAATTAGAAGAAGTCAAATTTTTGTGAAGGGCTGAACCCAAGCTTTGAGACATTTGGTGAATGGAAATGACCAGACCTTCTAAAGAAGCTACCTGATTACCCCACATCTGGGAAACATAGATCAACGTTCTTTTACCTGGTCTCTTTAAAAAGAGCAAGTGGCCTTATACTTGTGAGCAGAACTGCCAGGAAAGATAAGTGTGATCTAAAAAGAAACTGCCAACTCGTTAAGAATGCCAACAAATGAGTCAGGCACAGTGCTGGTCTTTGGAGAACATTTAAATGGATGAAAAGCATTTTTAAAAGTAACACTGGGTTAGTGTACTTAACTCAAATTTTCCTCTTTGTTTAAAAAGAACTGAATTTGGTTCAAAGCAGTTAAGATTTCCTAGCCAACAATGCTCAAATAAAGTCTTTCTTTAATAAAATGCTCAGCACAATAATCAGCACATTAAAAACAATAATGAAAAAATCTTGTCCCTAAGATTACTTGGCTCATCTCTATTTGTATTTATGATTCAAAAGAATCAATATAGTTTGCAGAAAAGATGCCTCACTTTGGGTATGTTTTTCGTATCTGGTGCTTCAAAATTTCTTTCTGCAGCATTTGTCTATTGGTTCTACAGAACTGTACCTGGTACAGTAAGTGGTTTGCTGGGTAAATTTAAAATAGTATCTCAGATATGATGATCCAGAAAGATCTTATTTTATTTAAGTGAACTGTGCACCCCCAAATATGATGACAGACAAAAGAGGCAGAATCCAAGTACCCCACTCCCATTTCTCTGTAATATAGAATTTGGTAACAATGAACAGCCCTGATCACTCATGCTCACTATAGAAATGCTCATGTACCAATCATTCTATCACTGGCATATCAGTCTAGAAATACATTTAACCAAACCTCTCAGTTTTTATAAGCCATGTTTTCATGAAAAAGAACACTATCTGAATAAACTGAGCTGAAAGAAATCTAAACCTTGTGCCCCAAGTTTTGACCCACTTGGACTATGCTACCTACAAAAATTAGAGACAATTAATTACAAGCAAAATATCCCACCCAGAGAGAATTTTCACTTTATGCCCTTTTGTAACCTGTGAATTTTAAATACATTCGAATGTATTATTAGTTTACAAAAAAAAAAAAAAACCCAAAAAACAAAAAACCAATCAATACATTGGTTTATTGCCAATACTTAACAAAAAAGCACTCTCCCTCTTCAGCAACAATGAAAAAGTCAACCAGGGAAAAACAAAGACAAAAGCAGAACATGTGGACGATCCTTAATTCTATTTGTGACAAAAGGTTCAAATTCCTGATCCAGAGAGAAGGGATCTATGAATAATTAAATTTGTTGGCAATAAAAATAGGGATCTATGAAGCAATGTATATTAAAAACAACGCCTGGGACTTTGAGTGGGATTATGTTGAATATGCATGACACACAAAAGGAAAATGTTCATTACTTACAGATGTGTTCCAAAGTAGGGCTTTCTTCCTTTTTTGGAATATCAAACAGAGGGAAGCAAGGTTTGTAGCCATGTTATTATAAGCATTGCTCCCTCTCCCCACCACCCAAACTAGAATATTCAAGTATTTATTTTGCTATCCATATGACCACAGTTTAGACTAGAGCAAAAATAGAAGCCACGTGAACCTAACCTGAAAAGTTCTAAGAGCTGGAGAGGGACAGTATTAATATGTTCTAACGGAAATAATGAGATTCTGTTTTCTAGTGCAGTTTGTCAAGGCGGGGGTGGGGGTGGGGTGGGGGAGGATATTTGGAATTTATTTCTTATTCAGAAGTGTTTTGTATAAACTACCATAACGGAACAGACTCCAAGTCAAGCACAAGAAGCCAACAGGCTCTGGTTTAGATTTAATAATTCACTCTAAGCGTAATTCTAGGCCCGAAGGCACAACCACACATGTTCTCCTCCCTACGCAGAGGCTGACAAAACGCCACATGTAGGAAGCCTATGTGAGAGGAAAACAGGAAAGGCCATAGGTCCGAAGCACAGACCATGCCCTCGACAGCCATGCCAGCCACACTCATTCCAGCTGATGCTGGAGCAAGAACCTGGGCTCTTCGGATTGCATTGTTGAGAAAGGAATTTCCAACTGTGTGTCAAAGGCCTAAGCTAGAAGTGGGATACTCTACTGCTGGACTGTAAAGGGAAGCCTTGACTCATCGAAGCCTTGGCTAAAAGATGCCAACTAACGAAAATTAGCACACCCCTTTGGAGGGCACATCAGTATTGTGATCTTCGAAGCCAAAAAATCTTTTCTACCAGATATTTCTGCTCTCAGGAAGTATACTAAGGAAATATTCTAAAAGAAGAAAAGTTGGAGAGTTTATTTCAACAGTAAACAAAATCACTGAGACAACCTACACACCAGGTATGGGGGAGTGGCTAAGAAAATTATGTCTGATACACTGATCTCAATGTACTCATTAAAAATTATAGACCATAATTACAGCAACAAAGAAAAATGTGTATGGCAACACATTAAATTGAAGGGGTGTATTTTGTATATTTTCTAATATTACAACTATATTGAAATTTCCTAAACATTTGGCCAAGCATTGAAAGGGGATGTGGAAAATGAACAACAGAGTTAAGTGGCTAGGGTGATGAGCTTGTGAATGATTCCTGTACGAATTGGTATTAACATTACTTTTTTGTAAATAAATATGTATCGTTGTAAGGTGCTAAATACACAGAAAGCACAAGACCAATGAATCATGGCTGCAAATGGCCAGGGATCAGTTTCCAAACACCAAAAGTATAGATGAGCTTCTGAAAGCAAACTTATTTGTTGTTTAACAGGTAATGCATTCAGATATATACATGTACATATATATAAAGAACTTAAAGAAAGCATCATGGAAGTATATGAGTATTTTAGTGATAAGCATTCAAAAACTTTACACTTGAGAAACATGCCACAGAATCTCACAATAGTGCTTGGGTGGCTCCAGATTCATCAAAAGGGCAAAAAGCCTAGTAAAGGGATATTTCATTGCAACATTCCAGGTTCTAAAATGTCCTGGGTCTAATTACCCAACTCATTAGGAACACTTTGCTCCTGGGTTATTTAAAGTTAGAAGGCTCCTCCATGTGACAACCTGAAGAACAGTCAAGGTGAGGTTGCCTGGTTTCCCAGGGAACAAGCTCCCTTCCAACCTGGCCCCAGGCCCACAGAAGCCAGTACCTGAACTTGGAGCACTGGAAGCCCCACAGGTGTTCCGCATTGCTCACTGGTTTTCAGTGTCCTTCCAGTACCCTTAGGTCGGCTGTCTGTAGCGGGAGCCTCTCGTTCAGCCTCTCCGAGCCTGCCTCTGAGTAGACTTAGTGACTACTTGATCTAGGAGGACCTCTTAAATGAAGATGACATTTGCAGCTGGTTCCTTACACTGGAGAAGGCTAAGAATTTGTCAGCACTTCTCTAAATAATAGCAACAAAGCTCGAATGGAGAGGATAAAACCAAAGGTGATAAGACTACTGATTTCAAAACCAGAGTTAAAAAAAAAAAACAACTGTTTGAATGTCAGGCTTCCAACACCTAACACCAAGTCACTGTGATGGCTATACCGTATGTCAAGGCTTATTCACATTCCTGATATCTACTGTATAAACACCCTGATTTTGCCCAAGACTCACAGCCTCAGGTCCCGTATTTCTTTTTATTATATAAAGGAGCTCTTCTTGACCAAACTTATTTAACTAAGTAAAATAAACTAAGAGTATCAAACAAATTTTAAAGAAATGATTTCCTTGATAGAGGAACCAGGAAAAGATTTAACCATATTAGAGTCTATTATGAAATCCATCCCAGAACCTGCATGAAATGCCACCAAGAGCTCCCAGGCAATGACTCTGCTTCATTGCTCCTGGGTTATTCAAAGCTAGAAGCCTCCTCCATGTGACAACTTGAAGACCAGTCAAGGTGAGGTTGCCTGGTTTCCCAGGGGACAACAGGACCTGGTGCCACCGCTAATAAACAAATGCGACATAGAAAGCACTTGTGTTGGTGTGCTAACGTTGTGTATGAGTACTCTATCGGAAGACAACATTTACAGTCTTGCCAATGAGGAAGAAAGAACAGGAATAATTTCCCCACTAATGATAATCAGTTTATTAGTTGCACAAACTGACATGTGGCCAAGGCCATTAAAAATCTAAAAGGTGATCTAATCTTTTCCAGGACTGCCTGGTGTTTCTGATCTAGCCCCAGTAGAATCTACATAGGAAGACATTCTGAAATTCTTTTGTGAGAGCTGCAGAGGATGAGGGGGAAAGGCAGCTCCCGAGATGGTAAAATTATATGCCTTTTAATTAAATTTTTTTTAAAAACAGTGCTTTTGAAAAAATATAAAGAAGAGCACTTATCATGATTACTTTTTGCCCCTAAATGAAGCTGATTTATGGTGATTCACTAGTGATAATTAAAAGTCTCGTTTGGAACACACAGAAGCAGTATTTCTTAAGAGACAAAGCACTTAGTTTTCTAAAAATTTGAGAGGAAAAGAAAGCAAATAGTTATGAGTCAAAACCACATCTATTTCAAGGATTTTTTTTTGTTTAAATGAGTCCAATAGTAAAAGACATTTACCAGCAAATTCCACCCAAAGCAAGCCATCCCAGAGACATCTGGTGACTCAGCACCCTTACTAAATATAACAATTGATGATGCTAAACTTAACACTATTTTCTTCTAATTGTGACATTCCCCAGGATCTTCAATTCCTCCCAAATCACTGGGCTACCCCATTCTTGCAATTTCTCTAAAGCAACCAGTGGCAAGATATATATATATATATATATATATATATATATATAAAACAAAACAAAACAAAATAAAAACCCTTTTTAGGATGAAAGCCACCTTGGCTACTTATTAAGTCTTAATTCCTAGAGAGCACAGTGTCTTAATGAGAATCAAACTCTAGGAGCTTAATCCACATTAATGGTCTTTCACTAGGGTCCTGTCACATATCTTGGGTGATGGGACCAGTTTCTAACAGATTTAACTGTTCCAGGCAAATCAGCCTCCAGCCAGCGTCTCTGCTCAGTGGAGTTTATAATTTAATTGATACAAGATGAGCATGCGGCCTGAGAGTAACTCAGTCATGGCACCCGTGTCTAAGCTGCCAAATGAAGACATATCCAGTCCTTTCAGGCCTCACGGAAACAGCTGAGGAGATGGAGGCTGGGAAGCCCCATCTTTCATTGTCCCTAACTTCGGTTGATAGACCTGCCTTTGGCCCATGCTCTGGAACAAAGACATACTTCCGACTCTCCCTTCCTGCTGCTTAACCTTACACACCCCTTGCAGAAAAATGACTTGCTTCTTGCTCCCCCTTCTTTGGGGGCTGCAGAATGCAGTGGAGTAATTGCGGCTGCCAGGGTAACCTCTCTGGCATGCGTGCCGACTACTCTTCACCTAATGGCCTTTCCTCTGCCTCGCTGCCCTGGCCCACTGGCCATGACCACAGTCCCTTCCAGTGGTCACATTGCAGGGCAGCCCCCATGGAAACCTATTTGGAACTGTTCAAGCTCATACCAAAGAATGATGTTTCTAATACAGATTGTTCTTTTTAAATCCTTTACAAAAGCAGCTGTAATCAATTGTGCCGGGGGGGGGGGGGCGGTGAAAATCTGTGCTCGGAAAGCCCTAATATTGATTCTTTTCCCTTTCACGGCTTTTAAGAAAACAATCCCATGCTAAGAAACCACAGTCGATTTTTCTAGACTTTGCTAACATGAGACAGTATTTAAATTAAAATATATTTTTTCTAAATGAAATAAAAACCACAGCACATATAAGAAACCCCTCAGATATCCTGCCTTTCATTCAAGCAATGACATGCTTGCTTTTTAAAGAAAAGTCAGCTGAACAAATTCAATAATTATTAAACACTGATTAAACCTCAGCCACTCTTGTAAGGGTTCTTTAGCCAGTGACACCAGCTTAAAGACTGAGAGGAAATCAGTCTTCATTTGAGATCTAGCATTTCTAATTCTTAATTTGCAAGATAATATACTGTTTCCTCTGTGCCTATTTAGAGAAAACTATTAATTCTAAGCCTGTGCTTACAACCATGGTTCCAAGTGGTCATATCCTGAATAAACTTCCAAATAGCAGAATATTTTAAGTCTTTTCACAGAAATTATAGTAGGCTATATTATTCTGTCAAATTTGCCTTTTCACACTAGGTATATTAGAAACTAAAGCATTTCAAAAGGCAAAAAAGTCAATATTTAAAGTTACAACGTGCAGACAAAGCAATTTCACTTTTTCATTTAAAAATTATATTAAAACTCCTCACCAGCGTCAACAGCCAATTTCCAGATTAGACATTAAGGAAAAGCACATTTTAATGTAATGTCTGTTATCTGTACTTCTGCTTAGAAGGAAAAAATGAAGACTTTATTAAAATGTCATACATAAAATGAATACCAAACTGAAATCTAAATAGACTGACAGCCCAAATTACTTTGTGTTAGTGTGGCACCAATCATATGAATGAAATAGGATCTGAACAAATCCAAAGAGCTGGCCAAAAAAGCAAAAACACCAAAACAAAACAACAACAACAAAAACTTAACTGCCATTTGCTTTGCTCCCAAATAAAAGTAATTTCAATTTCAAGGGCACAAGCCACAACTTCTGTGGTAAATATCTGGTATTCATTCAGGTTTCACATTCTTGACCTCAGAGGACCAAAGGAATTTACTAAAGGACTGGTTGTACAATTTGCAAATTTATTAGTTGAGAAATTTAACTCCCTTTCCACACCCATCCCAGCCCCTCAAATTAGAGGAGGCGCTTGCTTTTTTACCAAACTAAATAAGCAAGAGCTGAGAGTCCTGTAAAAGTCCTTAACAGCAGCGAGCAAGGGCCGAAACCTTTGTCAAGCCATACCTCCTGGGGCTGTCACACACAGAGGCTTTCACAGCTTCACTGGCCTGGGCAGTCTTTTTATCCCCCAGTAAGTTATTTTAAGCAACTTTTAGCCAGCAAATAAATCTCCATGCTGGGCTTCATCTCTTTCATTGTAAAGCTGTTGCCGCAGAAAATGGCCAAGCATTAAAGAGAAAGCAGACTCAGCCTGGCCAGCTAATTTCAATCCCACCCTTGTATGAGTTGAATGCTCTAGAGCAGGGCTGTCCAATGAAACTTTCCACAATGATGGAAATGTTCTATATCTGTGTTTTCCAAAACGGCAGCCCCAGCTCCGTGTGACTGTGGAGCAGTGGAAAGGCAGCTAGAGCAGCTGCGGGATTGAATTTTTTATTTAATTTTTTATCGATTTAAATTCCAATAGCCGCATGTGGCTAGTCGTTACTGTACTGGCAGTACAGTGCTGCGGGGCTCAATGCTCTCTCCTTAAACAATAACTGAGTATTAGCAGAAGTCAGTGCCCAGCAACATGACTGCCTTTTCCATGACTCTCCCTTGGCACTATACATCTCTCAGAAACCTTATGGATTAGATCTGACTAGATCATTTAACAAGTATCGGTCAAATACCTACCATGTGTGGACATATTCATTTAAAAAATTTAAAAAAAGGAAGCCTCAAAAACAGATAAGCGGGGCGGATGTGGCTCAAATGGTTGGGCGTCCGTCTCCCATATGGAGGGACCTGGGTTCGATCCCCAGGACCTCCCGGTAAAATTAAATAAATAAATAAATAAATAAATAAATAAATAAATAAATAAATAAAATTGAAAATTAAAAAATAAAAAAACAGATAAGCAAACTGTGGTACATCTATAAAATAGAATCTTATTTCATGATAAAAAGAAATGAGCTATCAAACCATAAGACACATGGAGGACCTTTACCTGCATATTGTTAAGTGAAGGAAGCCAGTTTGAAAAGATTACATACTGTAATGATTCAAGTGCAGAACATGTTGGAAAAGGCATATAGAGACAGTAAAGAGATCAGTGGTTTGGGAGAAGGAGGGAAGGGATGAATAGGTAGAGTCCGGAGGAATTTTAGGACAATAAAACTATTCTGTAGGAAAATTTAATGGTGGATACTTGCAATTATACATTTGTCAAAACTCATAGAAGTGTATAACACAGAGTGAATCCTGATATAAACTATGGGCTATAGATAATAATAATGTATCAATATTGGCTCATTAATTATAACAAATATACCATATTAGGGAAAGATGCTAACAACAGGGGAAATTGTGTGTCTGTGTGATGGGGAGAAGGTGGCCCTGAGGTGGGTACATGGAACTCTATGCTCAATAATTCTGTAAATCTAAAACTGTACTAAAAAAAATAGTCTAATAATAATTTTTTTTTTTTTTTTTTAAGGCAAGCCTCAGGTCAAGCAAATCTGAATAAAAAGATCACTTTCCTCAACCACATGAAGTCCAACTTCCTGGAGAATTTCTCAGGCCTGCCCTGCACTATGCTCCCCTTTAGAATGACCACAGGTTTTTGGAAAACCAGCACACTAGAGCTGGTCCTCGGCTGTTAACAGTATGTGTACCATGCTGTCTCACCCCCATGACATCAAACTGAATTAGCTTCACTGAATCAGTGACACATTCCTGGACTTTTCAAAGCAAGAAGCAGTCCATTCCCAGCTGTGACAGGTGTTAGGCATTCATTCTCATTTGTTCATTCTTGCCTACATTGCTGCATCAAGCAAGAAAGGAGACTACCAAAACCAGAAAGGCAAGTGCAATTTTTCCTGGGAAAATGGCTCACTTGTCTATATGTATTAAGTAACAAGTTGCACCACCAGTTCCATCCACTTAGCCTTTGCACTCGGGATATTCTGATGCATTAAGAAAAAATGCAGGGGGAAAAATCTCTAGTAGATCCTGGTTGAAAAGCAACTGTAAAAGACATTCTTGGGACAACTGAGGAAATCTGAATATGGACTGGATATTAGAAATATTATGCAATTTTCATTAGCTTTCTTAGGTAAGATTGTGTTTATATAAGATACTGTCCTTATTTATTAGTGGAAGATACATGGTTGTCTGTTGTACTGCTCTTGCAACTTTTCAATATATTTGAAAAATTTCACAATTAAAAAGTTGGCAGAGAAACTCCAGTAGAAAAAATTTCAGATGACACCAAAGCTGATCATAGACAAACACTCACCACAGAAGGGACAAGAAAGCACTGTTTTCATGCCAGGAGGAAGAATGAGCAGAACTTCAGTAAAAATTAGTTGTGTTTAGCTGGCTTACACTAACTGGGCCCACAAAAGACCACATGGGGGATAATCTTCCAGAAGAAAAGAAGGCTATGAACTTGGCAGAGAATCTGGAGTCCTCAAGCTGGTTCCCCACCTTTGAAGACAGAAAGGGGTCAGCAAAAGAGGCATCTTCATAAGGGGAGAAAACAAATTCAGTCAAGGTCAGGAACTTCCTTATCAATTTTTATATATGTGGCTTTAATGGAATTCATATATATATATATATATATATACATATATATATATATATATGAACACACACACATATATATATTCAAAAGGCTAAAGAAACAGGATTGAAGGTAAAAATTACAAGTTGAGAGTGACTCAGATAATATCACCAGGAAAACAAAACACTGGCTCCCTGATCAAGTGAGTAAGGGGAAGGTTATTGAACAGTTGTGACCAGAGAACAGAATTCAGAACTTCACTCCTATTGCTATCCTCCCCTTTAATTAAATTAAACAAGAATTTCGAGATAGCATCAAATATTAAATTATTAATCTAATATATTAATATAAAAAGAGCAACTTGGAAATTCAATATGTACACTTATGATTTGTGTACTTTTCTGATTGTGTGTTATACTTTAGTAAAAAGTTGACTAAAACAAACAGTTCTCTGAGTTTTAGAGAACAAACCCTTTCCACTGGTCACAGCATTCTCTTTAATACAGGTTTGCATTTACCAATGTTTACAAGATACGCACTGGAGGATCAGGTTGCTCTTCCTGCACACCTGTGTATCTGAGTCAAAATAATGTCAACAGGCACTCTAGAAACATTTACTTACCAGCCTTATCATCTTATAGAAATCCAAAAAGGCCTGGATTTCTAGTTGGCTAGAACATACATGTAATGCAATAACATTCCCACGTTTGTTTTTCCAAAGTATCAGTTAACATAGAGATGGAAGGTGTTAAATGTCTTTCAGAGAACAATAGTTAAGACTAGACTTAGAGTCTCTGAGAACCTTCAGTAGGAAGCTGTCAGATGCCTATGGACAGGCATGATTCCTATCACTGCAGGATAAGATCCTACAGATAACAGACCCAGCTTGTTACTTTACAGCTAAGGAGATCTTGCACCTGGTAATCACAAATTCCCACTCTTAGCTGGTTATTGCTTGGAGGGAAGTAGGGTTGCTTTTGCAGAGAATATTTAGAAAGCAGTTATGGTTTAAATTCTCAACAGCCAAATGGCAGCTCTAGATAAATTCAGATAAACTGCAGGTAGGCTTTCTTGCTGCTGGTAAAGAAGATAACTTCTGGTGATAGTGATCTCATTTCTTTTCACACAAGAGCCCTGATGAAGAGTGCAGAGATCCTGGTGACTCAACTACAACCCAGGGTTTTCTGAGATCTGTGTCCAGCATGGCCAACCCCAGGGAGCTTAGAGACTTGAGTCACCCCTTAAGACTAAAGATGCTGGCCATCCTATGTCCAATTAAGCCAACAGTTATGTGCAGGATGCCGTGCAAGATGCTCAGATCATGAAGTTGAAGATGAGTTGATGCTGGGTAGGCAGAGGGAGGAGATATGGAGAGTGGTAGAAGGGGAAACTGAGGCAGGGGAAACACTGGCATTTAAGAAAGCACAGGGGACCAAGACAGCATGAGGAATTCGGAGAAATCCTAGTTCTGCATGGCGGAGGGTATGGTGTGTGTCCAGGAAAAGGAATGACCATGTGAGTTGAGGGTCAGGTCACGAAAGGCCTTCTGTGAAAAACCAAGGAATTTTATATTTGTTCTGTAGGGAAACGAGGAACTTTAAGAAAAAGATCAAATTTGTGCATTTGGAAAAATCATGTTGGGTGTAGTACAGAAGATGGATTAGAGGGGCTGCACTTAGGTAAGAAGGGATATGGCAGAAAGACTGGAAGGAAGAGGTTGATGTCAACGATTTTAAAGTAGGTAAAATCTACAGGACTTGTTGACTGATTGAATGAAGGGGTGAGAGAGAGGATATAATTATTTTATAAAAAAAGACAACAGTAGCTGCTGCCCTCACAGAGCATTTTGTGTCAGTACTGTTGGCACTTTACAAGCATGAGCCCTTGAACTCCTCCCAAACACCCAGTAAGGCAGGTATCACTATTATCCCCTATTTTACAGGTTCCATGGCTTACCCACCACTGACCACACAGTAAGTCTAAGGATAACACCTGGGTTTCCGGCTTGGATCCCTGAATGTGGGACTCAGTCAGTTGTATTTGGTATGTGATGAGTTTGAGGAATAAGCAGGTAGGACATGCCAATAGGAGTTATAAAAGTAAGAACCAGAAATAATACCTGGAAGATGGTAGTATTCCCCATTTATGCCACATGGTTACATTCTGGGAATCCTTTCAGCCACTGTGTGAAAGGTTAGGAAGCATGGTAGTGGGGAATTGGGATGCAAAGAGAATCTGATGTCAATGTACTTGGACTTAAACTCTGAGGCTGAGATCCGCCTCTATAAAATGAGAAGAGTAATAATGGCAATCCCCTGGAGTTTGTGTGGAGATTTAAAAAGAGGAAGTGTGTGAAAGAGTTCATGTAAACAGTTAAAAAAAAAAAAAGCAACACAACAAAACACTATACAAACAATTATTTATATTTGTGTAGATGCAGTCACTCCTTTAGGCAGGTCAGGTGCCATGTTAAATAAAAGTGACTGTTTTCCAAGCTCAAGCTACCTCTTTAAGGTTCACCCAGCTTTCCCAGTCTGTGACATAACTAAGGAAGGCAGTCACAATGGTCTGGCTCATCTTGACACGGACAAAATCAAACCAAATCGAGCAAAACGCAGCTACTTAGGACTGAAAAGAAATGAAAGGATCTGCAGCTAAGCCAAAAACAAACCCCTTCATAGAAAGCTACCAAAGTAAGGAGTACCTCATGAGGTTACAAATACAAATAAAACTTGTATTAGTTGACCCATTGACAATAAACACAGACCCAGCAGAAATGGGCCACAATATATGTGCATAGCTGAGAAATATCCCAGAAATTGTGTGATGGTTTCTGGGCATAGATTTCTGATTTGTGACTCAGATAATAATAATTGCATAACAGAGAGCAGAATATACCTTTACTGTTTTTAGAAAATTAGATCCAGGCTATCAAGAAATGACATCTAGTAAGACCCGGAGAGTACAAAGTATCCAGTCAACCTTTAAGCTCAAAACAGCTTGGGAAAAACCGTCACCTCCACCTCACAACTCCTGAGAACCATCACATTGAGGATTTCAGGTATGACACAGAGCACCTCCACAAAAGACCCAAGCACAATGCAATAATCATTAACTCTGCCTGGCCTCACAGTCCTTAGCAGGTGGTCAGAGACATTTCAAAGCCCAGAAAATGTTTTCATGAAATGAAAGATTTTAGGTACTGTCTTTCCATTTAATAAGAACAAACATCGAGGGGTTCTGGAGTCAAAGACCATTGAGAAAGAGATTAGTTCTGCAGCACTCCCCAAGGGGTTACCGCTCACTCTTCCAGCCACCCCACCCCGGAAAAAGTCCCCATAATAATACACAATGAGGCCACCAAGGTGGACTCAGGAAACAGAATGAGACTAGCTGCCGATGCCCTTTACTATAAGGATAAACAAACTCCAATTTTCCTTCCTAATAACCCTTCCCTACTGAGAAAGCCAACCCTTCAATTTACTTGTCTTGAGCCAAGACCTTTCCAGAAGCAAACGTCTACCTGTGCAAAAATAATAAGTGCCCCCAGTGACAATAATTATAAATGCCCCCCAAAAGCCAAAATCCAAAGGTGTTAATGATACAATTCCCTTTCCCTCTGGGTTCCAAAAGCCAACAAGCTGACAAAGACAGAGGTTGGTGAAATAGAAAATGTTCATGGTACAGCGGCTTCAGGATTTTTTATTATGTGTAACAGTTTTAGTTTGTTGCCAGCTAGGTTTTCCTCCATTTCAACAGATTTGTTCTCAGGCATTATGCTATGTAAGTCAAAAGGATGGGGTTCTTCCTTCTGAGGTACCCACCAATGACAATTATTGGAAAACAACGAAACGCTTTCTTTGCTAGCAGACCAAGCATAACACTAATCCCGAAACTACAAACAAAATATTAGGTTGAATCATATAAAACTTTGTGGGTCAGAAATACCAGTATTGTCTGCTTATTATTATTATTATTATTATTGAAATAATGAAAATGCTCTAATAATGATTGAAGTGATGAATGCTTAACTGTGATTATACTGAACACCACTGATTGTACACTTTGGATGAATTGTATGCTTTATTAATATGTATCCATAAAACTGATTTGTTTAAAAGAAAATACCAGCAATTTCATATGGTTGACCCTATATAGAAATCTGCATTTTTTTATTGCTTTGTTTCTACTCCCAAGTCGCAGAACTCAAATAGTATCCAAATGCTTCACAACAGCCCTCAAGACTCTGCGTGATCTGGGCCCCACCCCTCTTTCCATCATCTCATCCCATTCCCTTGATCATCATGCTCCAATTCAGTACATGAAACACATAAAGCTTGTTCCTACACAGGACCTTTCTACCTCTTCCTCTGGGCAAAACTCTTCCCTCAAACCTCTGTATGGTCAATTCTTTTCTCATTTCATAGGACTCAAATGTGACCCAGGGAGGTCTTTCCTTACCTATCCCTCTTTATCCCAGTGTGGTCCATTAGAAATATGTGAGCCACACATGTGAATTTAAATTCTCTTATAGGCACATTAAAAAAAAAAGAAAATGCAATTAATCTTAATAATATTTTCAATTTAACCCGTTATATGCAAATTATCTTTTCAACACAGAATCAATGTAAAATTTGAGATATTTTACAATTTTTTTAGTACTAAGCCTTCGAATTCCACTGTGTATTTTATACTTACAGTCTCAATTTTAATTGCTCAATAACCACACATGGCCAGTGGCTTCCATATTGGATATCCAGATATTCTATTACCTTGCATATTTTCTTAATTCACCTTTCTCTATTTGAAATTATCTTTTTTCTTTGTATGTCTACATGTTTTCCTGTCTCTCCCCAGCAGAATCTAAGCTCCATGAGAGCAGGACTCCTGTCTGTCTTTTTTCCCCACTCTAAGCCGAACATAAATGAAACCTAATATAATCATGCAAATATGTGCTAGACAAATGTCTTTAAAGTAGATGCTTTGGAAGTGGAAGGGTATGTCTCCAAATACACATATATCAATCACTGAGATTCTGTACTATTTAGAATGGAAATATCACTGGAGACTTCTAGTAATGGTTTTCTCTGTACAGGAAGTTTAAGAAGCAGCATGGTATAAGGGTCAAGAGCCTGCAACCAGACTTGCCTGGCTCTGCTGCTTGCCAGCTGTGGGGCGACTCTGACACTCAGGTTCCTCATCTATAAATGAGGATGACAGTAATGGGACCTACCCTCATAGGGTTTCCATGAGAATTAAATCAGTTAATACTTGTAAAGCACTCAGAACAGTGCCTAGCACATACTAAGCACTCTGACTGTTGGTTAGATCAAGAAATCAGGCTGATATGTTATGCTGTTGCCTTTTCAGAGCCTCCCTCCTGGGGTTGTGCCCAGGCTCAGCCACTTACAGGCTGAGTGAGCTCTGAGAAGCTACTGAACACCCCATACCTCGGTTCTTCATCTGTAAAATGGAATAATAGTAAGACCTAACTTAGGGGTTGTTGAGCTAATATGTGCCAAGAACTTTTTAACAATGCCTAACACATAGTAAGTACTAACTAAAAACTAAATATCACTTATTATTATTACTCCACAATTAGACTCCAATCTACCTTTATAGCTTCTTTTTTTTTGAGATACTGAGCCGGGGAACCCCGGACCTCGTATGTGGGAAGCCAGTGCCAACCACTGAGCCACATCAGCTCCCCTGAGTTGGGTTTTTCGTTTGTTTGCTTGTTTGATTTTTTTGTTTTTGTTTTTAGGAGGCAATAGGAACGTTCGGAACCCAGGACCTCCCATGTGGAAAGCAGGTGATCAACTGCTTGATCTACATCCGCTTCCCTATAGCTTCATTTTTTAACAGCTTTATTGAAAGATAATTCACGTATCTTAGGATTCACCTATTTAAATTCAATGGCTTTTAGTATATTCACATAGTTATGCTTCCTTGACCACATTCAATTTGACATTTTCATTACCACAAAAAGAAGCCCCACCCGTATCATTTAGCTGTCACCTCCAAACCTACTATCATGCTCCTCTCCATAGCTCCAGGAAAATCACTAATCACTAATCTCTATGGATTTGCCTATTCTGGACATTTCATATAAATGGAATCATATGACATGTGGTCCCTTGTGACTGGCTTCTTAGCGTAATGTTCTTATAGCATCATTTTAATTCATTTAACAAATATTTAAGTACCTACTATGTGCTGGGTACTAGTGTACATGGCTCTTCCTCTTGTAGGTGCTTACAGTCAGGTTGAAGAGACAGGTAAGAGGCAGGTATAATCCTGGGGGATAGAGGCTCTGCTAAGGGCGTCCACTGGGCTCTAGGATCACCCAGCAAGGAACCTAACCTAGTTCTGGGGTGGGGGTCAGGAGAAGGTTTCACAAGGGAAAGGCTATCCAGGCTGAGACTATAAGAAGGAAGAAAAGAAGAGGGTGAGCATGAAATAAAATGCTATCATTCTTACCCAAGTATCAGTCACATGAAACATCTTACCCTTCCCTGATCACACAATGATTGTTCATTAATCCCTGCCTTTATATGCAACTTTCGTCCACGTTTAAAAAATTGGGTCATATGTCTTTTTCTTATTGATTTGTAGGTACTATGTATATATACTGGATATAAGTTCTTGTGGAATATAAGCCCTTTGTCAGATGTCTGTATTGCAAATATTACCTCCCAGTCTGCAGTCTGTGTTTTCAGTTGATGTCTTGATGAGCAGATGTTTTTCATTTTGATGAAGTCCAATTTATCAATGTTTATTTTTGTGTCCTGTTGAAGAGAATGTTGCCTAACCCAAGGTCATGAATATGCTCTTGTTGTTCTAGAAGCTGGATAATTTTATCTTTCACACTTAAACCTGTGATTCACGTCAAATTAATTTGTGCGTGGTACAAAGTAGAGGTCATGGTTCATTTTTCTTCCCACATGGATACCCAGTTATTAAAAAGAACTTATTTTCCCCACAGGATTGCTTTTGGCACCTTTGTTGAAAAATCAAGTGAAGATTTATATGTGAGTCTATTTTCTTCTGTTCTCTATGCCTGAAGAGGCTTTTTTTCTTTTTCTACTCAGAAATCTACATGCCTTTTAAGCCCTAATGGAAACATCTTATCTACCTACAGATTTCTAACGCCACCCCCCACCCCAGGCGTAGCTGGCTCTCTGACACATTTTGTTCACACCTCTATTATATAATTACTTGCATTATAATCTGACTTAATACATATCTGTCTTTCCCAAGCAGATGGAGAATTCCTCCATTCATCTGTTCCCTTGTCATGAAGGAGAGAAATGTTCAATAATACTTATTGAATGAATTCACTCTTCCTGTAATTTCCCTTATGACCAAACACCCACATTTTCAAAATGGCAGCCAGAGCTATGATCCTAGACCAGCTCAACACTAACCAGCTCCTGGCTTCAACAGACACACACTTAATTTACAGTATCTGATAAGTTCACAGTCTACAAACTTGCAGAAAGGATGGCACTGTTTTCCCCTAGGCAAGTCATTGAACCTCTCTGACCCACACACACCGTCCTCCAGCTACTTTGCCTGTCTAGCTAATACAGACACTATTCCAACTATTTTAGCAACTATTCCAACCATTTTAGCAACTGGACAATTGTTTAGCATCTCCAACAGGTTTTGTTTTTGTTTTAAAGGTACATTATGAAAAAAAAATCATTCAAGCTCGCCTCCCCCTATTTTTTTTTAACCAACTCTTTGGGTTGGCCAGCTATTTTATTCACTACCGTTAATATTACATTTCCCACCCCTACAAGATGTATTCCTTCACCACAAGATGTGCCAAAGGTAATTGGGAACTTCTGAGGAGTAGAGAGAGGAAAAATGCTCAGGCTTCGATGCATACACGGGGTCTACCTGGCTCATATTTTGTACAACTCTGCAACACAAAGCAAAGAAAACTGAAGCAATTCTGTGTCAAGTTTATTGATACTAAAGCATACAAATAGGCGTCACTGCCATATACCAGGCATTTACCCATATTCCTGGGTAAAGCCCCAGGAATTATGCCTCTGTTTGGAAGCAGTGAGGAAAAAATTGGACCTTTACAGTGTTCCGCAGACCTAGGATTGAATGACAGCAAGTTTATAGGAGTTTCCTCTTTTAAAAAGTGAAGATAATAAAACCTTCTACAGTGGTTATAATGAGTGGCCATATATAAAGTGTCTAACAGTGCCTGGCACATAGTATAGATGTTCAATAACTGTTAATTCTACTCTACTTTTCAGGATATGGGTAGGCGATTTTACTGTAAAATATGGCTAGAAAAAATGTGTAGGGCAGATTAAAGATGGCTGAATATGCAAGACTTTAGTAAGACACTGTTTTCTCCTCAAGCAGCTACTAAGAAAGGTGAATTTTTCCCTTTTTGTTTGCAGAATTCTTAAAGTCAGGCTATGATGACATTGGATAGAAATTGTTAGGGACATTAGAGTTTACTAATAAATCATCACTTGTGTAAACTTTAGAAAATAGAGATGGACTCTAACACACACACATCCCTCCCCAAAAATAAATGCTTACAATGGGATTCAAGTATGGAAACAGTACCCATGTGTCTCAATTTGCAAAATCAGAATGACTTGAAAAATGTTATGGTTCACATTTCATTGCTTTCCCAGGAATGCTGTGAGTAGAACGCTTGAAAACTCTTACCCAATATTCCTTGTCCCTCTAATGAAGTAGCTGTAGCCTTTGCTTCCAGAGCTACAATACCATTAATGGTTTATAACTCCACAGCATCGGATGAATTAAATACTCTTGAATAATCGAGAAATATTTAAAGGCTGTGGGAGAGAGTTTGAGTGTTTAAATTCAAAGTCGACTCTAGTGCTCGCATATGAAAAAATGATAATTACACATCTAAGAAGCCCACATAAAGTCAACCAACAAGTGTGATAATCATGACAAGCCACCAGATATTTTGGATTGTGTTTAGTCCATGAAGCATTTCCTACACCCTTCCTGTTAATGCTCACTGAGCCCACATGAGGAAAACCTGGTGGCGGTCACCAGCATCTATATGTTACAGATGGGGAAGAGGACTGCAAATCAATGGTCCCGTCCAAGACCACACAGCTACAGGTGGCAGGAGGGGTGAGAGAGAAGGAAGACTCAAGCCAGGTCGTGTCCACTGTATTTTCCTCTACAGTATGAATCCCCTGGGGGTACCATCAACTCTGCTATTTGAACTGGTTGCAGAAATCCAACTCCAAAGTGCCAAGTCATTGGTCACTCACGGTCTATCCCTGGGCGCTTCCCCTCCCATTGCCTGAGGGAAAGCCAATACATTCAAAATGCAACCAACTTCTTTACTGCAAGTGTCTATGTAGCCTCTCCCATCGGGTATCTCTAGGGCTCAGGGCGGAAAAGCAGTCTTTCCCAGTCTGTGTGTGATGCAGGGTCACAAAGGTAACACACTCTCAACACTACAGATACAGAAGCAATGGCTGCTGTGTTCCTTATTTTCAATCTCCCATTCCCCATCTCATAGGCTTTCCAACTTGACCTTACCCTAGCAGAACAATAAGACCATATTGGTATATAGTATTAGGACTAATGAGTTCTATCCAAAATCTATCCAAAATCCTACTTGACAAAGACTCAACCTAAATTCATTTCTTTAGCAATTCAACTGCTGAACAACGAAGACTGTTTGTAACGATTGTTTAAACCACAACGATAAGACCCTGAGGTATCTTCATAATCAAAGAATAAATCTGATTCAGTATAGTTTCAGAGGTCAGTGCAATTCATCAGGACATGAGTATAATAGT
This sequence comes from Tolypeutes matacus, assembly GCA_026826555.1. Lineage (NCBI taxonomy): Eukaryota > Metazoa > Chordata > Mammalia > Cingulata > Chlamyphoridae > Tolypeutes > Tolypeutes matacus. The sequence goes on along the minus strand of JAKSZT010054487.1, from coordinate 44,116,604 downwards.
CTATAAAATGAGACATGCAACTAGAACATGTTTAATAAAGCTTTCACCTCTAGAAAAAAATTCTGAAACATTTTAATGTTTTAAAAGTGATCATTCACAAATAGCAAATATAGACTCACTTAACCAGACCATTTAGTACTAAACAGACATCCCATTTCTAAAATAAAACTTCCAGATGAGGAATATGCTGTATTTATGCATTTACTTTTTGAGGATAATAACCTATAACTAAAATACTTGCTATATTTCATGCCCTTAATGCACACGCTTATTAACACATTGCAATTTTCCTAAAAGTTACTTTCCTTGACTCAGTGTACAATTTTTAAAGAAGAAATAAATACACCAAGGCAGGAAGGGATAGCCCCATTGATAACTTCTCAAAGTTTATGAAGCAGAGTGAAGAATCAAAGAATACGACCAAAATGCAACAGTAGAAAATTAAGTTTTCTAATTGATCACACAATCCAACTCCCAAAACAACTGGAAAGGTGCTTTCTCAAAGCACTGGCTGGGCTGACTAAGTCACTTACCAGGGGAGGTAATAAAACTTGTACGATGAACTGCAGGAAGAAATCTGGAATGGAGGCATTTCCTTGGAAAGTTTTATTTCAGGTTAGATGGCAAAAGTCCAGAGGTGTATAAAGGAAACATCTTAGGTACATTCACCAATCAGAGGGTACTCCATAAGCTGTATCTTTAGAATCCTTCAGAAAGGAAGCCCCACTAAGTCAGGGCTAGGCCACATGTAACCAACATATTCAGCTCTACCCCGAAAGGGCCACAGTCTTTATGAGTAATAAGTGAAATCTTCGCTTAGGTACTGACTACCCTCCAAGGAATCCCAAATACATTTATCCTCAGACATCCCCATAAAGTTAAAAATACTAAAGCGCTTCTAGAAGGCTACAGGCCTGAGCGGGAAACCTGAGGCCATGGTCTCTTCCCACTTCTCCCTGCCTACCCAGAAAGACCATGTGCTTCCATTTTGAACGAGACCAGGAAGTCATTTCTGCATTTAACAGTAAGACTAAAAGTAAAACCTGCCCACGAGTACAAGCGGGGACATCGTAGTTTTGCAAAGGGTGTAATTACCAAGCCACCAAGCTGCAAGACTACGCCTGCGGCCTGGGAACAAAAGAAACAATGAGATGGCATAAACTTGGCTAACCTTTGGAATACTGGCCTGTAGTTTGGTAATTGGCAGTTGACTGGCTGTAGGACTTGTTGGGCTGTAATGACAGAGCGTAGCCATTGGTGGCTCACAGCTAAATGTGGCAAGTGTCCTCATCCAATGTGTAGAGAGGAAACAGAAGGATAACCCTCAATTTAACAGTGCTTTTATGAAGGACCTGCTAGCTGGCACAGAGCATGTGCTCAAAGTGCTTTATAAAGTTCAAAACCCAATTTTAGCACTGTTGAACATAAACTCCAATGCACAGATCTAAATAACTGAAGGCCTTCCAAATTCGATTTATCTTTAATCAACATGTATTAAATATGGACAGTATTACTCCCACACTAGCCTTGAAAACTGCTTATATGGCGGGGTCTCTGGGTCAGCAGCAGCAGCACCACCTGGAAATTTGTTAGGAATATAAACTCTCAGACCACACCGCAGACCTACAGAATCAGAAACTCTGTGGGAAGGGCCCAGTGATCCGTGCCATCAAGGGGAGTCTAATGAATACTTAAGTTTGAAAACTACTGGCTTAGAAGTCTGAGTACAAGACATTAAAGTGGAAAAGTACAGTATAGGAAATGGGGGGTAGGAGCTCAGCTTGATTAGACAGCATAGGGCATGAGGAGATGTAATAGAAATAAAGGTGCAAGTTAGGTAAAAGCCAGAAAATTCAAGACATAGAGTGTTAGCCTACCCTAGGAAGCTCAAACACTTTTATCTGAATGGAAATTGGGAACTTTCAAAAATTTTTGAGGCAGGCAAGAGATTATTAGAGCAGTGGGTTAGGAAGAGAGCTAGGAAAACTAGATAGAAGGCTGTCAAGAAGGCTGTCCTAGAGCAAGGTGATGGGATGTGGACAAGGGAGAGATTGATGAGATTTTGGAGGAGGCTCCTTCAACTAGACCTAGCAAACGAGACATCTCATTGACACCATTTTTAGAAATAGTGGAGGGTGAAGACAGGCCACACATAATTTTCTCTTGGTGTCAAAGGTAATCAACAGGGTGTCCAAGGAAAAATGTCACTCAGGAATAGAGGTATGTTAGCTAGAGAGAAAAGAGCACAAAGCCAGAAAAACAATTTAGAGATGATTTGTGTGGAAATGATATTCTGAAGCCATGAAGTTAGGTGATATTAGCAGGAAGAAAATGTGAAGGAAAAAAAAAAAAAGAATGGAATTTGACTGTGAACATGTGCCCCTCTTCCGCAGTCACTAGCCTATCACTAAATCAATCTTAGCCTCCATGGAACCATCCAAGCGCCCACTGGGAAATCTGGAATTTAGGTTACCCTGCAGATACAGAGGGAGAAATGGAGAGATTTAAGCACAAAAGCTCTGCTGGAAAACAACCCTAATTCTATTGCAGGTTTCACTAGAATGAAGAATCTTAGGTACGGATTACCAATTATATATGTTTCAATGGAATCCCTGGTTCATACAAAATCTTGCACAGAAGAGGAGAAAATGAGGAAACAACTCAATGTTATTCCACTAATGAAGAGCCTCTCACTCTCACTCTAACAGTTAGTGGTTTCCTCAGAAACTCCAACAGCTACCAAGACCCACAGGGAGTCTCCTCCATGCTGGCTCTCTGCCACTCTAACTTCCTGGGCTCACCTCTGCCTTCAGAAATCCTACCAAGAGAGGCAGCCTCAGTGACAGATGCCACATCTTCCCACTTATCTTTCAGTCACTAAAAGGTTGTATGGTGAGTGATCTTTTCTCTTATTTGAGGGTGCCACCCAACCACACTGAGTTTTCTAGTATTTGTCTTTCACCTCATCTTTTTTCCCTTTTCCAATGCTCTGAGCTTTGTTCTCAGTTGAATTCGTTTACCACTGGTACCCAAATATTTCTCCCACAATAATAAATCACAAATTAGGGCATGTGACAGGGAAAACAGATTTGTTAAGGAAGAAATTTGCTTTTTAGAAATGGTAAGTACAACTTTGTTAAATCAATTGAGGGACGCTGCACTATTGAGCCATATATCCACTATGAAATAAACAACTATGCTATCAAGTGGCCTATATGGAACTGCTATCTGGAGAATAAACTCAATCAAGGCCATCCCTTATCCCGTACAATAAGGCTGCGGTATATTCCCACTTTACCCTGGGTCCTTTGGGAATCCAATGCTTGTTTATACAAGGTTCTAAAATGTGCAGGCCCAAGGGGTGCTGCTTACAAAATGAAAGGTACTCTGATTGCATGTTCTTCCTCTCACCATCTCTGCCTTTCAAAGGCACTATTCTTCATTTCTTCTCTATGTGAGATGCATACACATTTTCATACCTGGAAGAAAATGCACCTTGTTTGGGGGCAAGCACACACTGGGCACATTTTTGCATGGACAACTGAAAGTATTATAAATCAGAGGGTAAACACACTTCAGGCTGATGGCTGTGTATCTCTGACAATGAGGAACTGCTCACTCCAGTTTTAAAGAGCTATTTAGCTCTAGTTTTAGATTAAGGGCTCTCAACCTGGTACACAGGGAGTGTATGGAAGGTCTTAAGATATTTTTTATAAAATCAAGTGCATGTGTATAGCTTTCATCAGATTCTCAAAGGGTTTATGATCCAAAAATAATAGAAGTAGCACCAAGAGCTAGAAATATTCCTTCTATCTTAAAGTCAAACTCTAAAGTCATATAAATAATAAAACTGTGACCTTAAGAACATAAAATCTGTCCCTCTCATACCCAAACACTTGTTTTGCATTCTATTATGTCCCACCAACTATTTAAGACCTTTTAATAAAGTCATTCAGTTACAAACCTCTTGTGAACCTCCTGTGAAACAACTCACACAGCACTTAAAACACTTTTACATAAATATCCTTTAATCTTCACAACAAACTGTCAAGTAGATATTATCATCCATGTTAAACAATATGGATAACAATGTCTTAACTTCCAAAGTTAAGACATTTTCTCAAGTATGTAGAACTAGTAAGCTGGGGTTTGTCTCCTGACACCAAAAGCCATGGTAACATTCTGTAAAATACTAGTTTAAAAAAAATACCAATTGGATCATAGTGACAAGAAAGTAGATTAGTGGTTGCAGAGAGCTGACAGGGAGAGGGAACGGTGGAGGGGGATGGGCAGTGGCTGCTAATGGGAACAGGGTTTCTTTTTGGGGTGATAAAGAAGTTCTGAAATTAGATTGTGGCAATTGTTACACAACTCCATGAATATACTAAACACCACTGAATTCTATACTTTAAATTGATGAAAGGCAAGCTCCACAGGGTGGGCCACCCTCGCTGTCCCCCCACTCAACTCCATTTCCAAGGTAATGTAGATTCTCCAGCAATAGCAATCCCTTCCTTTCTCCCTTTTAGCTGTCAAAATCCTAACTCTTTGAAGCCACCCCTCAAAATCTGTGTCCTCGTTGACCATTCCAGCCTTGACTCTCCTCTCACATGGTCATATTCCACCTCCTCTCTATTCCCCCTTGTTTGGAACATGGCAATCTTGTTTCTACTGTGATTCCCGGGGGAGATCCCACATAGCAACCACTCAGCCCAGAGCAGAGCATAAAGTAGATGACTCTGTGATTAAATTACCCAAAGTTTTTTTTTAGTAAAATAGAATTTTGTTTCACTCCTCAATTTCAGTCAATCATGCAAAAATAGTCTAAAAATAAGCCAGTCTCTCTACCAGTAACCCATGAAATAATCTCAAAATTATATGTGACTTTCAAGACAGTAACTGATTTAAGGGTTTTTCATTGAGGTGCTTTACTAATGCTGACTACTTAGTCCACTATTACAGTTACACTGGTTCTCTAAAGCTTTGGTTTGTTCAAAGGCTTCAAAAATGGATATTTGACTTGCATGGACTTATTCCACTTAAAAAGCAGATTCACTGATTCCTTCAATAAATCTTTCTAAGCCCCTACTAGGTATGGTGCCAGGAACTTTATCATACAACCCTAAGCCAATCTTAGGTGGCGAAATTCAGAAATTCTTTGTTAAGTTTCCTTTGAAAAGATTTCCTCAATACATGTCAACAGTAAAACTGAAGACAATAACCAACACAAGTACCTACACATGCCACATACTGACCAATGAAGGCTTATAAGTTGCTTGACACAAAAACACCACTATCCACCTTCTTTTGCATGATCATTGATGGTTCCTTGGTCCCCAAATCTCGGACAAGAATCGTAACGCCCTTTTCTCCTTTCCTGGAACCAGGGCAAATCCAGTTCCTTTCTCCTCACTCCATCCCCTCTCCACCCACTAGAAAAAAAGCATGTCTGAACCCTTGCAAACCATTTCTAAATGACATACAGCTCTACCCTACACTTATAATCTCAACTGCCAAGAACAGAATGGATCCTTCTCTCGGACGGGTTTCATGCAATTAGAACTCCTCTAACTGCTCATGTGCACCAATTATGGGCTTTATCTACAAAGTACACTGAGTGTAGACATGGTTTAGACACGCCTTAACAGATTTAGCCTCAGGATCTGTTTAATGTACTTGTGTTCCTCCTGTACTTATGTTATCTTCTTTTAAAAATTCCTGTGCCGGTCATTCTAGGACTTCCCTACTACACAACAGTTCTTGGGTTTGAGACAAGACATGGAAGAGATTAAAAAATATTGTTTAGCAAGAAACAGTACCATTCTTAAATAAAAACACCAACCAACCAGACTCACGGCAAATTATTTAATTGATACAATCCTAAAATATGACATGATTGAAGGGGGTAGGGGGCACAGGTTGGGAGGGGCTGAGAAGAAGCCAAAGAGGAGAAATAATTTCCACTTTTAGTTTCATTTTCTTTTGAACAATAACAAAAAAATTTATGACTAAAGCTCGTTTATACGTAGTCAACTTCTCATCAGACCAAAGAGGAGAACATGAAGGTGGGAAATCTGAAATAACAAACGCAAAATATTCCAAACCATAAACATTTAGTTCAAGTTTTGTCTTTCAAGTATGCCATTTAATCACATTTGAATATGTATGTGTATGTAAGATATTCAGAGAATTTAATCCAACAAATTATATTTTAACAATCAAACTCAAAGAGGAAGTTGAAAGCTCTATGTTTCACCAAGTTTAACAATTTAGTAAAACTTAGGTTGGAAATATACAACTCTTAGACCAAGAGAAAATTTATACTATTTTCAACTTTCCCTGCAGCAGGCAGAGAAAGTTTAGCATGTGGATATGTAAGGGCACCTCAACTTGCAGAGTAAATAAAGCGAGTTCAAGAGATGAACAAAGGAAGAACACTGGTGCAGAAAATGCTATTAAATTTAAAGGATAAGTTTTGTCAGGTGTAATTGAGAAGTGGCCCAATTTTCTGAAAACTTTCCAAACTGTGCGGTATTATACACTAAAGGGAAATTTTTAAAATCTAGCCTTGCTCATTAAATTCCACCAATGACATAGTTTGTATTAGAATGTTTGTGTAGCTCCCATCATAATATTTATTTTTGTCATACTTTTACCTGGTAGCTTCCTTCTAGCAGCTACTTGAATCATTTTCACTGCTCTAAATATAGGAAAAAATGCTAAAATGGAGAAATAAAGAAGACAACAGAGCTAACCACACCTCACGCCCTGCTTTGCACTCAATATATATTGGTTAATTGATTGGAGTTTCAATTAAGCAAAACAAAGGATTCTTAACTTGTTCAAATCTAGCCAGGTGCATTACCAGATACCCTAATGGATGTTAGCTGAATCCCATGGGCTTCCCCATGGTTCTATAACAGGGTTAAGAAAGGAAACAAAAAAAGTCTGTGTAAGTGATGAGTCTTTGCATCAATCATTCATTCATTCAGCCATTTATCCAGATATCTGGGCACCTCTCACATATCAGGCACCAAGCTAGGACTGAGAATACAACGAGGTGCAAAACAAGACAAAGTCCCTATCCTTTCTGAGCTAATTAGGAAAACAACAAAGTGCCACAAAAATAAAATGTAGAAATAAGTGCCTGAAGGAGAGTTGTGAACGGGATATGAGCGTGCATTGTGTATATGGGGATGCGCTTGGTCAAGAAACACTTGGGCTGTGGCCTGAGGGGTGACTAGACCTTAGCTAGGGCAAGAAGAAAAGGAGGAGGGGCAGGAGGAAGGGAGCTGCATGCAGAAATGGCTGCTTAAGCAAATGCCCCTGGAAGGAGAAAGCTGGGCTCATAGGACAAACCGAGAAGCTGCTGAACTGACAAATGGCAGGTCAGGGAACATGGGGTGAGGTGACAAGTGGAGAAGGCGGCGGCTGAGCATGCAGCACCACGAAGACCTTGTTAGGGATTTCTGTCTTTATCTTTACATTAAAAAGAAGAAAAATTTAAAAAGTTTTGTATAGAACATAGATGGGACTCCAAATTGGACAACCTTGTACCGAGCCCCAAGTCCTGGTTCTACAACTAGCAGGTGCTGTGCACCATTGGGCACGATCTCTGCCCCACTCGGGGAGTAAACTGAAGATGAGAACATCTGTCTCAGCACATCACTGTGAGGAATGAAATAGGTAAAAATATGTGAAATTACTTTGTAAAGATAGTGTTTGGCAAATTAATGGCAGTATGAGTTTTTTTTTTTTTTTTTTTTTTTTTAATTTAAATGCTGCAACATAAACCATGACCTGCATAAAACCGCCTTCTTCCTTTTAAAACCTAAGACAAATGTGGCCAAAGATATAATACTTGTAAAGAGTAATATTCTAATACTTGAGCTTCACTGAAGGGACTGATTTTTACGAAATTCAAGATTTTATTAAAATTCAGAAGTTAATCTGCATTATAACACTTTACAGTGTTATGCTTAAGTAACTTGAATACCTATAAATTATATTTCAAGACAGCAGAATCTTATCTTTTAAATGATTACCATATAAACTGCCTTAAAAAAATTATTCCTGGTATAAATCCAGAATTGTATGTCGTCAATCAATCACCTTATTATCCAGAGAGCTTAGAGCCAAACCAGACAAACATATTAAGTATCTTTGTGTAAAATTAAACATAAATAAGTTGAAACGGCTCTCCTGGCCTGAAGGCAATATTCTGAAGTAGAGTAATAAGGCAAAAGAAAAGAATAATACTTGTGGTTCTTTAATATTGGTAAACAGCTGTATTATCTACTCTATTATTGGTGTGTGTAGTTCTGGCTGCCAAAAAATTGCAAGGAAAAAAAAAAAGAGCAAGCTGCTTTAAAACTGAGTTTGATGTAAGTTTACCTATCTCTATAACTTTCCATTACACTTATCTCTTCCTAAAAGGACGATATTAAAGTAATTAGGGAAGCGAATGTGGCTCAACCACTTGGGCCCCAGCCTACCATATGGGAGGTCCTGGGTTAGGTCCTGGTGCCTCCTAAAAGAAGAGGAACAGATGCCACCTCCCTCCACAACAGAGCTAGATTCCGCCCCCGCACAACAAGCAGAGGCCACAAGACAGCAGATGCCGCAGCCCACAGGAAGCAGATGTGGCTCAGTCCATTGGGCACCCCCTCTCATGTGGGAGGCCCCCGGGTTCAGTTCCCGGTGCCTCCTGGAGAAGGCCAGCAAACAATAAGCAGACAGATGAGTGAACCATCTGGGGGAAGGGGGTATAAATAAAAGTAAATAAAAAATAAAATCTTTAAAAATTAAAAAAAAATAATAAAGTAATTTAACTTGGCAAGTTGACTGGAAGGGAGGGAAGGAACAGTTTAGCTACCTAAAGAAAAAAGTATAAGTCACTTATAGTTAAAATATACTGTAGATATCTTCAAAAAATTGTTTTAAAAATCAAAGCAATATAGAATATGACTAATATTATATAAAATGCATTCTTTTCATACACAATCTGAGTAGATAGAATATATATTTATAGATTAGCTATCAAAACTGAATGTCTATGGAAGCAACCCAAGTGTCCATCAACCAATGAATAAAAAAAATGTGGTATGTACATACAATGGAATAAAATTCAACCATTGAAAGGAATGAAGGTCTGATACATGTGACAACATGGATGAACGTTGAAGACATCATGTTGAGTGAAATAAGACAGAAAAGGAGGGACAGAAATGGTATGATTTCACTTATATGAAACAAGAAGAATATATGGATTCATAGACACAGAAAGCAGATTACAAATTTGGGGGGAAGGGGAGTTAATGCTTAATGCATGCAGAGTTTCTGTTTGGGGTAATGGGAGAGTTTTGGTAATGGAGGGTGGTGATGGTAGCACAACATTGTGAATGTAATTAGTACCACTTAATAGTATGCTTGAAAGTGGTTAAAATGAGAAATTTTATGTTGTATATATGTTACCATAATTTTCTTGAAGTTTTGAATGTCTGTAATTAATATTTTCTAAAATTAGTACCTACAAAAACAATAGCTTCTAGGGTGTGAGTCTATTTTAAAAGTTATGTCCCATGAAACATTTCTCTTTCATGTATTTATTAAATGAAACATACTTGATGCCTTTTGGCAATTTTTCACTCACTGTAAAAGGGTACTTAGTAAAATAAGAGTGTCAGATTTAGCCATTATTTTATAAAATTTGAAACTTGCATTATATATAACCCCAAGCCCCAAACTGCTTTCTTTTCATCAGTCTCGTTATAAAATAGCTAGTCAGGAATTTCTGAAATACCTACAATTCTTTTCCATTTAGTACTAGAAAACTCTTATAAGCTTAATGAATTGGAGAAACATTACTCCCTAGCAAAGGCATGAAAGGCAAGATGCTTCAAGACACCAGAGGAATTTTCATCGTTGAGAGCTTCCTCATAGGGAGTAGGGGTGGGGGAGGGTGGTGGATTACATGAGTGGGGGGTACACTGCTCTATATGAAAAATTAATTAAACACACTAAAAGACTGCAAAGTATTTCTTCTAAAGAACAATGTGACCAAAACACAAAATGGAAAGTCTTCAAATTGTATAAAACCACTTTTAATTGTATGCTGTAAGTTAGTGACAAAAATCTAAAAATTCCTTTTCCAACTCTTCAATGTTGAATGCAAAGAAAGACAGCCTATATAAGAGGCTATTAAAAAATATAGTTGAAGTAATATTTAGGACTTTACAATGATATTGAATCAGAATAAACTCTTGCATATGGCAAGCAATCACCAAATTTATTGAATAGATCAATTTTTAAAAAGGCAAAGTGTAAACTGATTTTATGTTAAAAGATCGCTAAACCGCAATTCTAATTAAACCATTAGAATAAGCAAACTCAGAGTCAGAATCTAGAATAAAGGTTTAACAGGAGATGGTCTGAAGATAAGGGAATGGGAAGTTAAGGCTTAAATGTACAGAGTTCCTATGTGCAATGATGGAAATGTTTTGGTAATGGATGGTAGTGATGGTAGCATGACACTGTGAATGCAATTAATAGCACTGAAATACATATCTGAAAGTGAATGTAAATAAAAGGGAGAAATGTTAGATTGTATATAAGGTAACAGAAAATAAAAAAAAAAAAAAACTAAAAAACTAAATCCATGGAACTACAATACAGAGTGATCCCTAATAAACCATGGATAATTCATCGTACCATGATAAATATGTGCTATCATCAATTGTAACAAATGTTCCACACTAATGCAAGGTGTAGGTGGTAGGGTGCTGTATGGAATCCTGTATTTCATGCATGATTGTTCTATAAACTCACAACTTCTCCAACAAAGGGGAAATTTTTAAAAGGACTGTGGTTTGTTATAATTACTTTCCTTTAGACTAGGATGAAATCTGGCCAAATGCAAGGTAACAACAGAGCACCACTTCTCGCTCAATTACGAAACCCACATTTGCCAAGATCAATAACATAGAATATAATTCAAGAACTTTAATATATCAAAAGAGGGAAAGCAGTTCCTCAGAGCATCTGGATAGAAATATAGTCCCAAGGGGGAGCTCAGCGTACAAACAAGTTATGGTTTTATATTAGATACTTAAATCTGTATTTCACTCCTCATTTCTGGAGGCTGACATTGACTGAACAAGATTTTCATAAAGCAGGCCTTTTGGCCAAGCCTAGTGAGAGAAGAGCAACATCAAGTCAGAGACAAGCTAAATAGGCACCAAAGCGCCACTTCTTCCGTTGACAAACCATGTGATTTGTTACTGTCTCCAAATCAGGGGACCTTGAAGCAGTCCAAGGAGGCCTCAGGAACTGGCACCTTCCCCTGCCAATCTAGTCCCTGGCTTCTGGGCACATAGACCCTGCCCCCAAGAGAAAATGCAGGCTGATCTTGTTTAAGGGAAAGGAAGAAGGAAGAGAAGAAGAGGTTTGAAGAAAGCTGGAGAAATCTGAGAAAAACTATTCCAAGGAAACGGAAATAAGTAGAAGAGGACTTGGAATTCAGTCAAAGGGGTTAGAATCAGATGGGAGCTAGAGAAAGTCCCAGAGTACTGGGGCCTGCCAAAAGCACAGAGCTACAAAGGTCTTTTTCTTAGTATATCTCTTCGGCAGATTCAGAAAGGACCTGCCTGCTCTCATACATAAGTAAACTCAATCACCTAAATTTGGGACAGAATCCCAAATTAACCACCCTGAAACTAGCTGGATTTTTTTTCCCACACACTTAGTGATGGGAGGCTAAGAGCAGAGTTGTGGAGCCGGATGGGCTGGATTTATTCCTGGGTCCATCAGCCTGGTGACCTTGGGCATGTTACTTAACTGTTCTGTGCCTCTCTGGTTTCCTCAGTTGCCAGCTGCAGCTAATTATAGTGCCTGCGTCAAAAGATCACGGTCAGGATTAAATGACTTAATATATGCAGATGACCTAGAATAGGTGCTTGGGCACGTAGTAAGCAAGCAAAACATAAGTGTCATTATGTAATTAATTAGTAATTATTTACTAAGAACTGGTCAGATTTATACTGACTTATTTAAGAGATGGGTTTTGATTAGAAAAATTATAACCATGGACAAACTTTCTTAATTCCATTTAGTGGATGAGAAGTGAACTTCTTGGGGTTTGTAGAAGGAATGTGATGCAATCTATGGCAAGGGCGCAGACTGGTTTCTCTCTGCACCTACACTACCTCCCTACGCTAGGTATGGGCCAAAGAAATCCTCCCCAAGGTAATGGTGCTTGGACCAAGCAGAGCTCCCCTGGGAGAATCCCCTACTATTCTAGCAGCTCCGCACCTCCAGCAGGGACCGAGTGAGCAAGCTCATCACTGGCAGAGCCAGGAGGCAAGTTCCAAGTCCTCGTAAACAGTAACCTGAGAGCAGCTGTGCATACTCGGAGACCTGGGTAGGAACCCAGAGCTGACCATGACGGGGACTAGAACAAACCTGGGCACCAGCAGCAGGAAGCCACTGGACTCCTGTCACCCGAGAGTGAGATATACACAGGGGGCTCTGGGGGGCTCCAGATGCCTCTAAGGAATAAGCACAGAAAGGCAGCAGGCTGGAATGATGCATCAGTTTTAAAAAGAATCACTGTTTTATGCACAAAATAGAACATTTCAAAGATTTTTAATAAAATGTATGTAGAGAACAGAGGCCGGGGGACTTGTTTGGGGCTATCTCACTAAGCTATTTCCTTAGGGTTCTGGGGTCTACATGTGTTTAAGGGGTGGCAGGAACCAGTGCGTGCTATTTACACCGTGGAGAGTATCTAAACTCTTTGTGTCATGAGCACCTTTGACACAAGTGGTATGTTAATAATGATACTACTACTATCCATCACTAAACTTCCCTCTTCATTGGAATTTGCCTACATCTGGGAATGACTGTTAGCATTATCCACCAACTACTTGGATTATAAGTGTAGTCTGTCCGAAATCCTAGAGAGACACCAGGATATCCATCCTCTTTTTCATTCTGATTTTAAATTTTGCATTTTATACTTACTCACTTGTAAATATGAGATCTTTGACAAACTTTTTGGATCCCCATTTTCAGACCAGCCGAGAATTTCCCAGCCCACCTATGTTGCCTGTATTTGCAAGTACTATATACTTTGGGAGATGTTAAAAACAAACAAACAAACAAAAAAAAAAAAAACAAGTTTAAACTTATCAAACATACAAGGAACAGCAGTCTCAAAGGTGAGCTGGATTTTAGGTTCAACTCAAAATTGGCAAACTAGAAAGATTATTCTTTCAGCTAAAAGCATAGTAATATATATGTCACTACGTTATAACAGTTTTAGGAGATTTTATAATTTTTGTTTTAAAAAATGCTCATTAAATTTAAATAAGGAAATAATTTATATTTACCTTAAACAATGTTCATTAAGTTTTTAAAAAATCAAATTCAACAATAAATAGTTAACAAGTCCCTAAACAAAAGCATTTGGGGGTATGCAAACATATGAGTTAGTACTCCTACTCTCAGAAGAGAATCTGTTATGGGGGCTCTTAAAACCACATCTCCTTGATGGGAGGTACCAAGATGATATAGGCTGATGAAGATACTCTAAATAAGGATCAAAAGCCAATTAATAAATATCTCCCAAATTACTTGCTCCAATTAGCCTTCTAGGTGAAGGATGATGGGTTCTATCTACCAGCACTATTTGTACTTCACAACGTTATCATCATTAGGAACAAACTTTCCCAACAGGGCAGAGGCCACTCATTTCTGAAAAATGCTGCTCAGTTTCACCTCAGCCACTGGACAATTGTCAAAGATAAGACCTCAGTCCCATTTTCAGGGTTATCTACATGAGAAGAGTTTTGTTATTCACTGTCCATCAATCCCTGCCAAGCAGAGAGACTAGCTGCAACCAGAGGTAGTGCAGGGGTGATTATAATTCAAGAGTAAGAAACAGGTAAATGAAGGTTTTGTTTGTTTGCTTTCCCCATACTAAGGAATCCTAAATTTTCCTGAGGAACTAGGTACCTCAATTTTAAAACAAGACTGTTCTGTTAAACACTGTTTTTAGATTCCTATTTATACTCAGACTACAACCCAAGAAATGTTTCTGAGTAATAATTTGCTTTACAAGAGATAAAAGGTCCATAGCCACAACTGAGTTCAATTTACTGGAACACAGTGGTAAGAGGGAACTTTACACAACACATATTACGCTGCAAAACCCATTAAATGTTGAGTCTACTCCATGTGTACAGTGTTTTCTAGGACGCTCTAGAAGTTCTGGCTCACACCTAGAATTGCGGTCAGAGCTTTTTTCATTGCCATGGTCCTACTTACCACCAAAACTGCCATCAAGGCACTAAAGCGTACAGTCCTTAAAGCTGCAAATACCTTGCTTCACGTTTACTGCGAAGGAGATTTTCAAATGTTAAAACTGCCAGTTTAAATGCAAGGCTTGAACCAGGAATTTCTCTGGTCCAATTCTGGCCATCATATCTTCCAGTTCCTCTTCACCTTTAACTAACATTCATGCCACAAGGAAGAAGAAAGCGTATCATGAAAGTGATGGGGTAAAACAGAGGTTAAATCAAGTTAATTTTGCTTGTTTCAGTCTCGGAGATTTCCTGAAGATGAGAAGATTCCCTCCTTCAAAATGAGTCCATTGCATATCTGCAGTAAAAAGCTTTTTTGATTCATAGAACACTTTGTTCTTGACCCTTTGTGCTTGGGGAAATGCTCAGGAAACAGATTTCTCAATTGCATTTTTCTTATTGGAAGTAATAAACTTCTACAAAAGCTGCAACAAGGGGTTAAAGAGATCAAACCGGGACTCATACCAAATCAGCCCAGATACTAAGACAAAGAAAGCATCCTTTAAGCCCAGACCCTACAGTTTGGCACAGTTTATCAGTGTTTTAAAACTATTGACCCAGAGCCACCCTGATATCCTACATCAGCAGGCAAAAACATACTGTGCCCAGGTGCACCTGGACATGTTTTCTTACCATCTGTAACTCCTATGAAGAACCCAGAGGGAAGTGGATGCAGTTCAAGTGGCTAAGCACCGGCCTCCCACATCGGAGGTCCCAGGTTTGGTTCCCGGGACCTCCTGAAAACAAAAACAAAACAAAACAAAACACCACAAACAAGCAAAACAGACAAAAAAACCCAACTCAGGGAAGCCGATGTGGCTCAGTGGATGAGCACCACCTTCCCACATACAAGGTCCCGAGTTCAACCCTGGCCCTGGTACCTCAAGGAAAAAAGAAAAAAAAAAAAAAAAAAGAACTCAGATGACCTGAATGGACACAGACCCTGAGCTATCTAACAATTCCTAGTAGCTTCCTCCATAAATAGCCTGGTGGAGAGCGTTGGTGGGAGGTGGTCTCCAAGTTTATGGATCAACTTAAGTCATAATTAGGCCTCTTAGATCCCTACTTACTTACAGTGACTCACACTGTAAATGGAGCTATAGAAGTCCTTTATGGTGTCAGCCAGCGAATGAGATTTTCACATGTATAACCAAGGCTAAAGATGTGCACAGACCTATAAACAGGAGACGAACATCACATCTCCGCTGAAACACTGCCATGTCAAATCTTTAAAGTACAATAATAAATTGAGAATAGCCTGCATCTTTTCCCTTGACTCAGATATGAGACCATTCAATCTGACACAAAAAGGTTTTGCAAATCAATGGGCCATTGAGGAATGGCCCATTTTCATTCTAGCACTGTGGCTTTTTAAAAATTGTCATACCCAGTGAAGGAGCCTACAGGCATCATGGAAAGTGCAAATTCAGAAAAGCTTTGCTCATTGTGCAGCAGAGGGAATTCACAGCAGGATGCTCTACTGGGCCTATTAATCAATATATGGAAATTCAAACAAAAGGCTTGTTTAGATCTTCTTCCCAAAAGCATTTTTTAATTCCACCAAAGGAATCAGAAGCCAGAGACTGTAGAATGGTTAGAAGGCTAACCGGTCTGACTAATCTTTAATGAAACACTTGAGAAATCCATTCTCACATAGCCGGGTTTCACACACCATCTTTTTCCCTCAGCTCCAAACTTGATAGTAATAACTAGTAATTCACCTCCTTACCGTTAAATAGCCCTCTCTCTTTGTAGTTCAGTTGAGATCACTGAAATTGCTCCACGAGCAAAATTCATCACACTCTACAGAAAGTTCCCCATTCTCTTTTCCCTCAAGTTTATTATTAATGAAGGCACATCCACCCACACAAAAACAGGATTTTCTGTAGGAAAGTCAAGGTCTCTTTTCATATTTCCATAATATGGGTTGGGGTCTTCCTTGTTCTTTTTGCTATTTTTACCACTAGCAGGAATTTGTTCTGGATTTTTAAAAAGAGAGGAGAGAGACAGGCTGAGAACACAGAGTTTCCAGAAAACAAGTCAGCCACCAGCCAAGTGCTAGCAAGGGCCCCTTTGAGAATGTGATCAAGACTATGGACCTTCTCTCCCAGAAAAACAAGTACACACAAAAAAAAGTCTCAGGGAGTTGGTTCACTAAGTCCTTAAGCTCATCCAAGGTTCAGGGATCCTTAGTCAAGTTCCCAGACTAGACCAGTCTCTGATTTTAGGTAACTGTGTATGGCTGTAAGGGGTTACTGCCAGTCATTCCATTAAAAGAGTGGATTCAAAAGGTTACATTTCTTTAAAAAATTTCAACAGATTACGTAAGTGGAAAATTTTCGCTGCAATTTCTCAGCAGTTTACAGAGGAGTAAACTCCTTTTTCAGCTGCCTGTACCTTCTTCCAAGGAAAAGCTCTTTTATTCCTTCACTCCAATCCTCAGTCCTCAGTGCCCCTCACTGCATGCATCACCTCTCAAGGATTACTCAGCCCTCTAAGTGATCTCCCAATCAGAGCTCTCATCTGCCCAGCCTAAACCCCAAAAAACACATCTGAAAATGTAAGGATGGGAAGCTGATATGGCTCAGTGGTTGAGCACCAGCTTCCTACATACAAGGCCCCGGGTTCTATCCCTGGCCCCAGTACCTCAAAAAAAAAAATAAAAATAAATGTAAGGACTGCCGACATGTGGCCCCTGCTAAATCCATAAAACAGGAGTTCTAGCACTTCACTATGTTCAAGTGTCAGCTGGGTGCTTATTAGAAATGCTGATTACAGAAT
This sequence comes from Tolypeutes matacus, assembly GCA_026826555.1. Lineage (NCBI taxonomy): Eukaryota > Metazoa > Chordata > Mammalia > Cingulata > Chlamyphoridae > Tolypeutes > Tolypeutes matacus. The sequence continues at coordinate 44,099,463 of JAKSZT010054487.1, read as the reverse complement.
ACTCCAAACTGACAGAATCTCAGGAACCCAGGAATGAAATGTTTAACAAGCTCACTGGCCACTTTTTATGCACCCACAGTTTGAGAACCACTGTTTTAGGCACTCTTCCACCACCTTCCATTACCCTGTTAATATTGCATGCGCCTTCTCACCCCTTCTTTCCCCTACATGGAAATATCCTCTTCTCCACCTGCTTAAATCGTCTCCAATCTTTCATTCCCCTGATACTGATCTATTCCCCTGTCTCTCAAGGTGAATTGATTCCACATTAAAATTATCTCGGTTGGGAGCAGAGAGGTTCTTAAAAATGCCAGTTCATAAGCTAGTCCATTATCTACTGAATTGGAAGAACAAGGAGTGAAATGTAAATATGTAAGCATTAAAAAATGAAGACTATATATGAAACAGAAAGAACTCTCAATACAATCAAAATCCTGTCTTTGAGTTTCTATTTAACAAAATCCTCTAAAATATTTCTAAAACTTAGGCTAGGGAGAGAAGAGTTAAATTCTTAAAGCCTGTTCTCTCAGTTAATGCAAGAGACAACAGCCATGCCAACCAAGTAGGAAAAACTGTGCCAAGGCTGAGCCTAAGAGGAGATACCAACAGCAAAGGAAGCCAGCTCCATGAGATTCTGAAAAAGATTGCAACTCTGCACCTTCTCACCCCCTTCTTCACAGTAGCATCGTCAAAAACACCTACTCAATTAAATTAAATGGTAAGCCCATGAAAAGTAATTCAGACTTAAACAGTACATGAGAGCTTACTGCATAAAAATATACAATTACATTTTTAATTATGCACAAACCAGGTGATAATTATACCGATATAAGGTTCCCTATAACATCCATGTGCCTTAAAAACCTGCAATTGCCCTTATCTTATGAGTGGGCATAATCATCTCTAAACCTAATCAATTACTCAGAAGAAATTAACTGCAAATTTACTATGTATATGGTATTGTGCTAAGTGTTGTGGGGACATCAAGATGCGTAAGAAATGGTCACTGATGTTGAGGAGTTCACCACAAGAGGAGGAATATAATATAGACAAATAGCTATGTGAGTGATAAGTGCCATAAGAGAAACCCAAGGTATTACAGGAAACTCTGGAGAGGAAGAATGATTACCAGAATAAATAGAGAAAATATCAAGGCAGCAGCATTTCCTCTGGTTCACGGGGGATTAGCATAAGTCTGTTAAATGGAGGTTAGAATAGAGAGGACACACCAGCAAATAGGAGGGGCAAGAGCTAAAGAACACCATGGGAAAAATTCCTATGCTAGGAATGTAAATGGGAAGGCAACTGAGGAAAAGTTATCAAAAGGATGTCTGAACTGAGACCCCTGGTCTCTCTTGAGTACAAGTGTAGGATGGAGGTAATTCTTCATCAGCACCATCTTTAAGGGCAATTTGCTGATAGGTAAACTACATCCAATTGCCCCAAAGGTTCCAAAGGTCATTTCTATCCTAAAAAGGAAGTGTAGCACAATTTCAAATGGAGCCTAAATGGAAAAGTAATTGGAAAAAAAAATTCTCTCTGAAATATACTGACAAATTCCTGGGCAAGAAGAGATAAGAAGATAGAGCAATGGACAGAGTGAGAAGATAAGGGTTTGTGTCTAAATTCATCCTGCCAGCTGTAACATCATGAGTAAGTCACTCGCACTGTTGTTTCTTCTCATACAAAATATATATGATAATTTCTCTATCCTGTAAGACTGTTTGTTGATCCAATATTTCTCCTGCATTTAAAGGTCCTTTGCAAAGCTCTTTCAAAATGTAAGGCAGTATTACCAAATAACTTTGAAAATATTTTTTAAAATTTATTTTTGAATATACAAGTAACATACACACAATATATACACACATACCTAGAAAAATGCCAACACTATGATGGCTGTCTACAGTGAGGGAAAATAGGCTCAGGTAGGAGACACCAGCCATGCCGGAGTAGGGAAATGGAAAGAAATAGGATCTTGACGAGATTGCTGGGCTGCTGGTTCAACCAACCCTGAAAGGACTGTCCAGCTAGACTTTCTGTTTACTTAAACTGATAAATCCCCTTAACAGGAAATCAGTTCACTGGTTTAAACTGGAACTTGCAAAAAAAAAATCCCTAAATGATACTTAAATAAAATACTTACTTTTTGGATTATCTGATATTCCTTTAACAAATATGAAGACATTAATATGGTCCTACCCAATTTCCCTAATTACCAACTTGGCTTTTCTTAATAGCTAAAGTCAATCATTATTGAATGTCCACTAAGCAATTATTTAAGTTATTATAATACACACATACACAAAATAGAATTTTAACAGACTGGAATTCATTTTCATAATTAAAGAAACAAATGCAAGATATATACACACATTTGTATATTACAGCGAACTCTTCTGCCATTTGCCTTAAAAATGCTTGAAGCTAATGCTCTAAGTAAACATACCTGTTAACCTTCATTAAAAGATCCCACACTAGGATTATTAAAATAAATCTTACTTAGATCCCATGCAGGCCTCAAGGCTTTCAAACTTTAATATATTAGAATAGAATGTTTATAATTTAAAGGACAAATAACTTTTTCATTGAAAGAATATCTAACATGCTAGACTATAAGACTATTTCTCAAATTCCTTACCTCCTGCATCCCAGCTAAATTTCCCTTTCTCTTTCTCCTTACCTTTCCTCTGTAACTGATTCTCACTACATGTTCCACCTTATACTAGGAGAGCAATATAACTGATAAAAGTGCCCACATGGGGCACTTTTTTTTTTTCTTCTTTTTTCATAGTATCTTTTTTTTTTCTAATTAAATTTTTTAAGGTATATTTTAAAAGATGCTTAGATTACATAAATGCTACACAAAAATTACAGGGATTCCCATGTTCCCCACCTCCCACACCTCCCATAACCTCCCACCATAAACATCCTTCATTAGTGGGACACATCACCTGCAATGCATATACACATCCTGGGGCTTTGCCACTAAGCATGGACCATAGTTCACATCGTAGACCTCACTCTCTCCTACACAGTTCTGCATGGTATATGCTGATGTAAAATGGCCTATATCTGTCATTGTAATGTCACTCAGGATAATTCCCAAGTTCCGATAAAGCCCCTGTATTACAACTGCTTTTCCGTCTCCCTGCCCCGAAAGCATCCAGTGGCCACTGGCTCCACCTCAATGTTGTATTTTCTTCCATTGCTTGAATCACAATGTCTACAACAGAATACCATTAAGTCCACTCTAGGCCACAGCACTTCCCCCAATCCTGAGGAGTCTGGGATGGTGATAACCATTCCACCTCCAAGTGAGAGGGGGCTTATATCCACATGGGGCATTTTTGAGAGAAAAGGGAGGTGCTATGCATAATTACACCAGGAAACAGGTATACATTGGGATGTATGGCCACCCTACTTAGAGCTTTTATTCTGAGAAGAAGGAAAGTCTATTCACTGAGGAAGGAAGGAAAACGCCCTTATTTGATAAGCTGAAGTAACATTCTGACCTATGCCACCCCCGAATTCCCATTTTTGAACCATGCACAAAGAAGAGAAGGCCTTTCTCTTTCCAAGGGAAGGTATCAATTGTTTCTCTTGTTCTTTCTAGGATGCTAAGACCAGGGCAGTATCTACTGGTGCAATACTTGACAAACAACTCTTCGGCACCACTGGAAGATGCTTGAGGGCTTGTTCGTTTTCTGCTGTGAACGGAAAACTATCCTTCACTGCTAAAAAAGCATTAATAACCTTCAATTAAATAGACATTAGCAATGTCAGCTTCCAACTTCAGAGGTTCATCCTCAGCCAAAACATTCATTAAGTATGGTTTATTGGGCTGGATGCTGCAAAGGTCAAAGTGTATAGCCCACGTCCTCTCTAAATTTATAGTCCAAGACAAAATAACATAGGCTGTAAAATGGGAAATACACACACAACAAGAGATTTAGAAGTACAGACCAAAGAGGAAGAGTAGCTCTGGGTTTGGGAATAATAGAACAGAAGGCAAACCAGTCAAAGGAAAGGCTAGTTAAAATGATCCCAAGACAGAAATGCAAATCAAAACGACAATGAGATATTAGCTTACACCGCGTAGAATGGACATTATTTTTAAAAAAAACAGAAAACAGTAAGTGCTGGAGAGGATGTGGAGAAATAGGAACACTCCTTCACTCTTGGTGGGACTGTGAAACAGTGAAGCCTCTGTGGAAGATACTTTGGCAGTTCCTCAGGAAGCTGAGTATGATCCAGCAATTCTTCTACTAGGAATATATCCAGAAGAACGGAAAACTGTTACACGAATAGACATCTGCACACCGATATTCATAGCGGTGTTATTCACAATTGTCAAAAGATGGAAACAACCCAAGTGTCCATCACTAATGAAGGAATAAACAAAATGTGGTATATACATACAATGGAATACTATGCTACAGTAAGAAGAAATGAAATTGGGACACATATGACAACATGGATGAATGCTGAAGATATTATGCTAAGTGAAATAAGCCAGACACAAAAGGACAAATATTGTATGATTTCACTAAGATGAACTAAATATGAAGAATAAACACATGGAGTTAAAACCTAGAGTACAGGTTATTAGGAGATAAGAGGAGGGCTGTGAAGGAGTACTGTTGCTTAATGTATGTAGAAGTTTTATTTAACTTGACTATAAATGTGTGGAAATGGATAGAGTTGATGGTAATGCATTACAGTGAATAGCAGTTGCTTTATAAATGGAATTGTGGCTGAAAAGGGTAGTCTAGGCATGTAAATGTCAATTGAAAGAAAGCTAGAGAATAATCTAGGGACTGAACAACACAGTGAAGGTGGATGAGCATTGTGGTTCATAGTACAATTGCAGAATGTCCTTCTGTGAACTATTATGGATGTACATCCTATTGCAGGGTGGTGGGATGTGGAGAAGCATAGGAAAAATACAATGAATGTAACCTATGGACTATAGTTAACAGCAATTGTATTAGACAGCCAAAGGGATGCTGAGGCAAAGTACCAGAAATCTGTTGGCTTTTATAAAGGGTATTTATCTGGGGTAGAAGCTTACAGTTACCAGGCCATCACCAAAGTCTGTTGCCACGTGTTGGAGCAAGATGGCTGCTGACATCTGCAAGGGTCCAGCCTTCCTCTTCCTCTTAAGGCTCTGTGGTCTCACCTTCTTCCAATCTCAGCCTTAGGCTGGGATAAGTCTCATGTCTCTCCCGGGGCTCGTTTCTCTCCGGGCTCAGCTGTTCTGCTCTCTCCACAAGACCAGCTCTAAACTATCAAGGAACAGCTTCTCTCTCTTCCTGGAGGGTCTGCCATGTCTAACGGAGTTTGCTTTCCTTCTTCACATACCTGCTTCTCTGTGTGTTTACTTCCCAGGGCTCAAACTCCAACTAACTCCTTTATCTTGTCCTTTTCTCTGTGAGTCCCCGCCCACCAAGGGGGCAGGGACACAACATCCTACTGAAGTGGTCCAATCAAAGCCTTAATCATAATTTAATCAAGTAAGAGTGAAGCCTCTGAATCCAGTACAATCTAATGTACGCAGAGGAATAGACCAATTTACAAACATAATCCAATATCTATTTTTGGAATTCATAAATAATACCAAACTGCTACAGCAATACTGTAATATTTTTGCACCAATGCCAAAGATCACTGTTTTAATAATAGAGGGTGTGGAAAGAATATGCCAAATGTATGCCATGGACCATAGTTAATGGTAAGTCTCATATATGATATTATCTCATAATCTGTAACAAATGTCTCACAATGGGGTGGTGTGTTGGTGAAGAGTTGTTGTATGGGAATTCTACACATGTGCATGATATTAAGTTCACAACTTCTGTAATAAAGATATATTTTTAAAAATGAAAAACAAAATAGACCCCAAAACACTGGCCGTGGGATGCAGCAACGAGGCAGCAATACATGTAGTAAGGAAAAGTTGGGCAGAAGTGAGAATTACAAAGGGAACCAATTCTGGTCCTTTTTCATGGGAAGGTTCAGGTTCACCTGAATTTAGGACTGAGGCAACCTTAACCATGACATGCCCTTGCATTCTCCATCCCAGCAGCATCATGCCCTCACTGTTCTGTGGTCTCCCTCAAGGCAGGGGGGTTTGTGTCCCTCACTGGAGTACAATCAGCACCAAAACACAGGTGCTAATAAATAACTTTTGAATTAAAAAAGTACCTTTACTTAAGAGGCTGGAACATAGGGATTTTTTAAAAAGCCTTCTTTCTCAAATTTGAGAGAATTTCAATTCTCTTTCTTTGACTGTAATAATTAAAATTTCTAAGAGAAAGGGAGATGAACTGGCAATTTAAAAAAGATCAGGTAAGAAAATGCTTCCCCAAGGCTCTCTTTTGTTTTCTACCACTTGAGGAGAAAGCATGACTCAATAACCCACTTGGCCTGGGTGAACTGATATGTTTCTAGTAAACAGCCTTGCTTTTATCAGCTTTTGGGGTGGGGGGGGTGTTTGTTTCTTATCAGCTTGTGTTTTAATGCTTCTGTTTCAATACTGTAGTAAAACCTATGTTCACAAAAGCTAAGAGAATAGCCTCTTCATCAGGAAAGAGAAAGCCACTCTAGAATGAATAAGCATTGCTAAATCAATTCTGGTGGTCTTCAAGGCATTACTGCTATACCTGAGGGGGCTCCCCTTTTCCTTCCTCCTCCCATCTTAAGATTCTGAATAGACACCAGAAAGGCATAATCATAGCTGATTTTCATTATGAACACTATACTTTTTCCTCCTATTTCCTTGGAACTCCTTGGAGACTTGATTTAGTTATCTCTACAAAGCTAAATATGATGACTCGTTTTAAAGAATCTCTGCTGTTAACTCTTCCTGTCAATATGGCCCTGTAGCAGTTTGGCAGTTTGATGTAATTATGAATTACAAAAATAGATATTGGATTAATGCTTGTAAACTGGTCTGATAACCTGGGCATGATTAAGTTATGATGAGGGCATTTACTGGGCCACGTCAGTAGGACAGGGCGTTGAGCCCCACCCCTTGGTAAAGGGGGTGGAGAAATCAAATATAAAAGGCATGGGAAAGAGCAATTTTGATGTTGGAGTTCTGGTGAGAAAGGAGAGAGGGCCTCGGGATAGAGACGAGCCATTCACCTGAGAGTTCACAGCTGGCCTTGTGGAGAGAAGCAAAGCCTAGAGAGCCTCATAGTCTATAGCTGATCTTGTGGAGGAAACAGAGGAGCTGAGCCCGGAGAGAAAGGGAGCCCTGGGAAGAGAGGAACCCAAGAAGCCTGAACTCTGGTAAATGTCGGCAGCTGTCATGCTCCAACACGTGGCAATGGACTTTAATGAGGGAAGAAACTTATGCTATATGGCCTGGTAACTGTGGACTTCTATCCCCAAATAAATACCCTTTATAAAGACCAGGCAATTTCTGGTATTTTGTATCAGCATCCCTTTGGCTGACTAATACAGACCTCATTTTCCCAACCAAGTTATCTGGTCAGAACTGTTTCTGTTCATTTCTATCATATAATGTCCTAAGGGTAGGAAAGGGTTAAATTCTACCTTGGTCAGAAATTACTCCTCACAGAATTGGAAATTGTAGATGGGAGAGTGATGACCAAGACTTAAGAATACCAGAATTGTTATCTAGTAGATGAAAACAGAATGTGAAAAAAAAAAAATTATGAGTAGAATGAGTTGTAATTAAAACCTTATTGTACCCATGTCACTTTTTCAACGCATTTAACCACGAATTTCAAAGTACCTGAAAGTGGTCAAGGAACCAGACCAGGTAACGTAAAGGGAGTAGGGATTATGTCTTATATTTCTTTTGGATCCCTGTGTTATAGTGCTAGGCAAATGTCTAATATGCATCATTCAATAACTTTTTAAAAATAAAAAATGCAACCAGAAAATAAGAGTTAATATATCATGAATCCACAAATTTGCAGTGCTTTATAGTACAAAATCTACTCAAGAAGATCAGTAAGAAAAAAGTAAGTACCCAAAAATGCTTGAACAAAATACTTTTATATCATCTCATTCATGCTTAGATGTGTTTCATCTTTGAAAACATGGGAGATAAAAGACCTTCCTTTAATGTCATTTCTGCAGGAACTTCAATTGCTTATGTGGACACAGACATATAAAATTGTATGGTCAGTATGGTCATTACTAGATAATGCCAGGGCCTGCTTTGTCTCCTTATTTAAAAGGAAAACCAGAAAATAAGTATAGCATAGATTTGATCTTAGAGCCGAAATTTAAAATTTGCTTACCATTTTGAAACACACAACCAATCATTTCCAAACACATACAGATTAAAGGGGTATATCCTAATGATGTGCAGGTAGCAACCCCAAATCAAAGACAGCTCAAGTTGCCTCTGACTCTCATCTTGTAAGATCCTCATGGTGATGACCAAAACTGGATGGCTATCTGAGTCACTAAGGACTCTACCCAAGGCACACCTGGTTCAGTGGTCTGGGAAGGCTGACTCAGTTGGGGATGGTATAGGTTCAGCTAGCTATTTCCTCTGTGCTTAAGGCAAATGAATTTCTTTAGCAATGCTCTTCACATCCTGAAGACTTGAATGGATTCTTAATATTTCATTCACAGCTCAGCAAAGATCCTTCTGAAACAGTAGAGCATGGGATGGCTGAAGAAGTTGCCATGGAAACTGCCCATCCTTTAACTTTTAGCACTCCAGAAACCTAGAGCATTTCATTTCTACAGTCATTTTTAATAGACAACAGAATTTAAGGCAGATAACCTTTTTTCAAAAAACACAATTTGAAAGTCTTGGAAACAATGGGAAAAATACTTGCTTTAGGGAAATCTAACACTGGGCTCTTAAAAAGTCAGTCAATTCAGCCTAAGCAGAAAAAAAAACCCAAATGTAACATTGACAGCAAAGATTTCTTATCTTTATTATCTTTATTCTGGAATATTCAATAAATATTTGTTTTAAAAATGTGTATTTGTAACTTTAACATATTTTCATACCCACTTTGGTATTTTTATATTATAAAACAGACTTCCGGCAATGGAAGCCCAATATATATAACACAATTAACACAGCCTACAGGAAATAAGGGTTTGTGTTACAGCCATGCCTCAAGACCAAACGTTCAGGAGCCAATTAGGACTGAAGTCAGGGGTCACTTGTAAATAAAGACAAAACTGACAGATATATTTAAGTGCATTAGTCCTTAAGGAATGGAAGAATGAACATTGCTTTCCTATGTTAGCCTTAAAATTCATGGCTACAGGTTATAGCCCCACTACAAAACACTGGACTCATTAAAACAGCATTTGAAACCAGTAAAAAATATCCCAAAGCAAAAATCTTTCAGATGAAAAGTTATTAATTTCTTTGAACTTCTTGGAACACCTAAAGCCACAGATTTCTATGCAGCCTTTTTGACATGGTAACACCTCATTACTGTCTGATTTTTTTATTTCCCCCAACAGAGAACTCTGTGACCCCTAAAGAGAGCTCCAATGCATGCATTTACTACTTAAGAAAAACTACAGTATATTGTTTTGACAATTTTCTGAGAACTTTGTGACAGCTCTGAGGTATCTGGACACTGAGGTTTTACAAACTTTAGGATGGGAATCCCAATCAATTCAAGAAGCTTTTAGAATACAGGCAAGATAGTTCAAATTCCAAGAGGCTTTAAAATCAGGTTTATTTTTTTTATCTTATCTTAAAAAAAATACATATATCAGAACTGTTAAAAATCACTAACCTTGTTTCTCATTCTGTATCAGATATCAATTTTTTTGGTAAGGGGGAAAAACCTTACTCTCACAGTACAATCTTCTACCCTCCTAAAATCGATCAAACTGTCATTAGGATTAATTGGGTTCTACTATTTTTCATAACAGTAGACCCCTCCACAAAGGTACAGATCATGCATCAATATTAGAAGGCTTTCTATCTGACACAAGATGGGACATGCTTTCATTATTTTATTAATGATAGATTGACTGATTAGCTATTTTATGAAAGCCTGCCATTGAAGATTCTGATATAAAACCCTTCAGTGAAGAACTTGAGAAGTCTGATGAGCTTTTCAAACAACAATGCACAGGTATCCAGTCTTCTAGCCAACAACGACTATTTCTCTGATCACCACAGAGGGAAAGTGCATAGGTAGTCATCTCTAAGTGAGCTCCTGGAGGCTAGGATCCCCTCCCCATCTGATATATCCTTTTATTTCTCAAAATCCCTACAGTGAAAGAGCACAGTCCATGAAGAGGGGCCTGGGCCTGTCTCACTGGCTGCTACATTCCCACCTAGAACCCAGCAGTGCACTCAGAAGGCACTCAATAAATACTTGTTGAACAAATGATGGACCCATCTAAGAAAGTACTCAAGAAATCTTACTGAATCATCAGTGCACCCGCCACCTGGGAGTATACATGCCATAGCCAACCTTCACTTGATTACTCCTTTCCATAGCTGTCTCTCGGAGCTGGAGGGTGAGGGGAGAAGAGGCTAGGATAAGTCATTCTACTTTCAAATTTCCCACCAATAAATTAAATTCCTTGAGGGGCAAGTCCATGCCATCTGATTACTTCGGTATTCTCCATGGACATTTCCATAATTGTTAGTGGGTTGACAAACACAAATCATTCCTCTTTGATTGTTCCTCTTCAACATCATGCCTTTGAGCTGCATGAAAACGACATTTCTACGTTTCATAAAACTGCCCAATATAATACTTAATGGTGAATGACCATCTTTTTATGTCGTGCCTCAAGTCTTGACCCTGAACACCCATTCACAACATCCTCCAGGACAGACTTTCTGCTCTGTTTAGTTCATGCCTGGTCATTAGGATTGTGAATTATGTATGGAAGATGAGATTTTCTAAGATTTGATTTGAAGTGGAATGGGCATGTGAATAAAAAAAAAAAAAAAAACACGCTCATACTTGTTGTTGTTTACAGATGCTAAATCTCTTAATATTACCCCTGTCAATTTCTCTTACCAAAAGTAAGTGCCCTGTATGATCTCACTGATGTGAAATAATTAGAATAAGCAAATTTATAGAATCAGAAACTAGAATTCAGGTTATCAGGGGCCGGGGTGGGGATAGGAAAGGTGGGGTTAATGCTTAATTGGTATCAAGTTATTTGGGGTGATGGAAAAGCTTTCGTAATGGATGGTGTTGATGGTAACACAACATTGTGAATGTAATTAACAACAATGAATTATATATTTGAACATGGTTAAAAGGGGAATTTTTAGATTCTACAAATTTTACTAGAATAAAAATTTTTTTAAAAACAACCAGAGGACTGTACAAAACAAAAAGTGAACCCTAATGTAAAGTATGGGTTATAGTTAATAGTATATTTATAATAATTTTGTTTAATCAATTGTAACAAAGGCACCACACAAGTACAGTGTTCATAATAGGGAAAACAGCATGGGGGGGTGGTATACGGGAAAACTGTGTTTTCTGCATGATTTTTCTGTACACCTACAACTTCTCTTTAAAAATAAAAAAAAGTAAGTGCCCAAACTACAATGAGACACTGCTTTACACCCAGTAGGATGGATATAATAAATAAGTGCTGGCAAAGACATGGAGAAATTGGAAACTTTATGCATTGCTAGTGGGAATATAAAATGGTGCAGCCACCGTAGAACACAGTTTGGCAAGTCCTCAAAAAGTTAAATAAAGAATTACCATGTGACCCGCAATTCTACTCCTAGGTATATATACCCAAAGAAACTGAAAAGAGTGACTCAAACAGATACTTGTACACCAATATCTATAGCAGCATTATTCACAATAACCAAAAAGTAGAAACAACCCAAGTGTCCATGGACAGATGAATGGGTAAACAAAATGTGGTACATACACACAATGGAATATTATTCAGCCATAAGAAGGAATGAAGTTCCAAGACATGCTGCAACATGGATGACCCTTGAAAACATCATGCTGAGCGACATAAGCAAGGCACATAAAGACAAATACTGTATGATTTCACTTATCTGAACTATCTAGAAATAGCAAATTCACTGAGATAGAAAGTAGACTAGAGGTTACCAGGGGATGGGAGGAGGGGGTAAGGGGCAGTTGTTGCTTGGTGGGTAGAGTGTTCGCAAATTTTGGAAATTTTTAAATAAAAAGAAAGAAAAGGCAACAAAAAAGCACCCACTTTTCCTTCCTTTTTTTTTTTCCTTCCCTAAATCTGGTCCAAACTAATAAGTTAGAAAGTTCTAGGTATCTCATTAAAAGGAAGATGTTAATAAGCAGAAGGGAGCTGGGAGAGGACAAACAATAATGACTAAGAACTAGAGGGACTGGCATATGCAAGACAAGTTAAAAACAGAATCTCCCTCACTTATCTAAGCAGGCACAAGGGAAATCTAACTATATACACAGAGGATCAAGTAGGAAAAAGAAAGAAAAGAATTATTCAGTGATTCCAGCCATCATAAGAAAGGGAAAGGAGAAGGAAGAAAGCATTTAGAGAGGAAGATGGGGAGGAGCCTTTTGGGGTAAAATACCCCCAGCGAGAAGAAATTTTAACTCGCTCTACAGAGGACAAGGCGTGCTGTTCAAAAGTCATTTCTCACACTTAATCCAGCCTTCAATTCAAATAAGCACCCAGGCAAGAAACCCTGGGATGAAAATGTACCAGAATATTCACAAAATGAGAAATCTCAATTCGCCCGTGTTTGGGGTTTTATTTTTGTTGGGTTCTCAACCTTGAAAGCCACAGCAGCCACCCTTGGAGTGTGGAGATATAAAGATGTCTACAAGTGAGGATTTCATTGTTTTCAATAACTTTCTTATTTGAAATTTGACACATCTTAAGAGTAAATTTGAAAGATACAGAAAAACTATAAATAACAAAATCCAAAATTACCCATAAGCCCATCATTAGAGAGAAATTAATAACATTGGATGTACTTCTCTTCCATTCATTTTCATAACATGGCTATAATTAAATACTGAGTGGGAAGGGTGAGTGGCTCCCCTTCCTTTTCCACTTAGCTTTCACTTCTTGGATTTAAGAGTGAAACAATGTTCCTTCCGCATACAGGTTTCCTGTATTAAAGGTGGTCTGTGGTAGTATTTGCACAGCTCACTAGAGGACACAAATGTCTGCTCCTGGCTGGTGGTGACAGACCTATGACCTCCACCCCAGCTCCATGTGCTGCCCCGAGGGCCAAGGGGCATTGAATCTCGCTTCAGCTGTGCTAGGCCATCCCCAGGTGGCAAACTGATCATTCCCACTCTCCCATTTTACAGATGAGGACATGGAGCCCAAGTGAGGTAAAGTAGCTTGTTTAAGGTCACACAGGGATAGTGCAGGCTATGGTAAACAGGATTTACACATTTTTAAAAGTACAGTGTAACTTCTCTTCTACACAGCATGCTTCATTATAGTGTTCTCTAGGATATGAAAGATCACAAATCCCCTACACAGGACATGTTTTTCCAAAAGATTTATCTCTGCCAATTTTTTTATATTGAAAAATGTATGATTAAGCATATTAAATTATGAGTATCTCTTTTGGACAACCCAAAGACTAAAAGGTTGCTTAAAAATAAATAAATAAATAAATAAATAAGATTAAAAATCAAGGTTATGAAACTAAAAACAGATTGTTTTCATTTTTAAATAGTTTACTCTAATTTTTAAATAGTAAGTTGCCCCAGTATATATAAAAACAACCAAGCCATTTAAAATATTTTATTTAAAACTTATTTTAAATTACAGTCCTTTCTTAAAAGGCTGCTTAACCACATCCTTTTAAGAACTGAGTATGTGCATTTTCTAAATCTTTCATAATTTGATGATAGAAAAATGAATACTTGTTTTGGTTTGCATTTTTTAATCTAGTGATCATTATTAGTCATTTGTAGCTTTTCTGTAAAATGAATAATTTCATGTACTCAAGATGAGCAGTCATTTAGTTTCTTGCTTTTAGGCTTAAAAAATATTCTCTTTCAGAGATTAAATATCCTACAAATTTTTGCTTAGTTTAGGATTTTAAAAACACATATTTAATGATATTTTACTGTATGACCTAAGGCAAGGATCAAAACTGATTTTTCAAAAATATCCAATTTCAACAACCTCTTTTGCCAAGTAATCTGTTCTATCCCTAATTATTTATGACACAATTAAGTTATTCTACACAACGAAAATTTGGAGAGGTACTAATTTAACTCTTTATGTATTTTATATCCATTTCATCCTCTGTTATCAAAGCTTTATAATGTTTTAATCTTTGGTAGTACAAGACTCTGCATCATTCCTCTGCTTTTCCAAATTAAAAAATATATATATTGATTTTTCCAAATGAGCTACAGAATCAGTTGAAACACAGGTTTTCATTGAATGAGAAGAATTTTGAGGACTACGTGCAAAGATCCCTTACTACCTCATTTTTCTCTCATTATTTAACACTTGAATTTTCCAAACATTCAACGCAATTTTATTAGAGAAGTTGTAGGTTTACAGAAAAATCATGCAGAAAATACAGAGTACCTATGTACCCCCTTTAACACCTTGCATTAGTATGATACATTTGTTTCAATTCTGAAAGAACATTTTTATAATTGCACTATTGCCATTTTTTAAATATACCCAACCTATGCACCCCAAATATATTGCCTCCCAGCTCATCTGGAGACCCAATTCAAAGCATCCTGGTGTTAAGCCCAAAAAAATCTAACTCCAACTGGTAGATTTTGAGCCCCAACTTGAACAGCCCACATGGCTGCACAGGAGGCCCTGGGGTGTCACACAGCAGAGAGCGGGTTGCAGTCCCAAAGCCCCTGTGCACCATGAAGGTGGGGCTATGAACACCTTCCTACTTCCCCCTATGGTATGCAGGTGTACATTCACTCAACAAATATTTATTGAGCATCTATCATGGGTTGAGACATCATGCTAGGTCCTGAATAGATCAAGTACCAAAAATCAACAGGAGACATGGAGAATGAAATAAGAAGAGTATGAATCTGACATCCAAAAACAAAGTGGCGTACTGGAAACCAGAATCACTCATAACTGCTACCCTCACCCTAAGACACCAGGAGAAAACTGCTTTATGGAGCCACCAGCAAACACGTTCCCCAGAGGGCGCCTGCTTTTCACCTGCAAAAGGTCCCTTAGCTCCCCTGTGGATCTGAGTGCCTTCCCACATTCGGGAGCCAAGTCTGCCTCAAGGTACCAGGCAGCAGTATCAACCCTGTCCAAGTTTTATAAATGGAGCCACGCCTTAGGCAGTCAACGCAGATCCAATCCTTGGTTCCTGGACTTGACTATTCAGGGCTTGGTTGAGAGGTATCCCAAGAACTTATGAAAGGCCCTGAACAGTCAAAAAGGAAGGTGGGGGTGGGGCCCTTTCCACTTTTGGCTCACAGTTTAATTCCTTCCTCCTTGGGGCTTCCGACAGCTCTCTTCTCACACACTGCTCACCAGACACCACCCCGCTTGGCACTCCTACAATCTAGAAAGGCTCTCCCCGCCTCTCACTGAAAATAGGCTAGAAACATCCGTTTCACCTTTTGAAACTTCAAGTTTCAAGGAAGGGAGAGAAGAAATGTCTGTAACTGTAAAATACCTGGCCATACCATTTATGGGTAATACACTATATAACAAGAAACAAAAGTTATTTTAAAATAACTGAGTGGTTTAGCAACTGCGCTGAGGAGATCAGCTCTGTGTATCAAGCATGCTTCAACTTTTGCTTTTGCCTGTGTAAAATGATTTTTGACACTTCATCTTCTACAGAATTTGTAGCTTGTATTACCTTTAAAGACTCCTATTTTTCAGTTCACGATCACAGATAATGGTTACATATCCACAGAATTCTAACCTCCATATACCACAGCCCATAACAAAAATAGGTTCAAAGTCACTCTAGGGAGGCCTACAGGACCCAAACACCAGGGAATACCTAGAAGGCAAAAACATGCTGTGACTATTTATATCATTTGATGCTTGTAAGCTTCAGGCCAAATGCTCGTTTTTGGTAAACCTCTTCTTTAGCCTCTCTGGGACTTACTTTTCTCATCTGTGAATCAGGTCAGTGATGCCTACCCCACTGGTTACTATGATGACTAAGCCTGATAGTGTGTAAAAAATGCTCTTTAACTTATAAATTGCTACCCAAATGCCCGAGACCTTTTCCTCAGGAGGCACTCGTTATCTTATATTTCTCCCTGAGACCATCTCCTTCAGTTAGTTCCATGAGTTAGTGATCTTACTCTGATTTTACGGCAGAGAAACAGAGGCCCAAGTAGTACTTTTTCCAGGAAAAAAAAATTAATACAACAAATTAAGGGGAAGATGCCCTCAAAAATCAATGAATACCTAGTCTGCCAGTAGGGTATGGCCTTGGACAAGTCCTTTAACCGTTTCAGGCACCAGTTTTCTCATGTCAGAGTTCAACTACTCTGCTTGCAGTGTAGGCCAGCTGAGGAAGATGCTGAGCTTTAAAGGAGAAGACTCTGATTTCCAGCCCCCCAGGGAAAGAGCCTTCAGGGGAGACCATCCTCCCTGTCCCCAAGCAGCTCACAGACAGTGGCAGCCCAACATGGATATAGAAGGACTGCACAGGGTGCAGCCTCACTCAACAGGAAGGCGGTTCTGATAAGGAACATGCCCAGGGCTACAGGAAACAAGGCCTCCAAGTGCGCTGAACACGGGTTGGAGAAGGAGTGGACAGGAGGCTGCAGTGACACCATGGAGGAGCTGCAGTGACACCATCGTGGGTGGCTTTGCAAGGTGTGAAGGGGTAGCAGCAGGGTTTTCCTCCAGGATGGCCAGAATCAAGAAAGTGACATCTCCAGTCCTAATGACATCACGGCTTCTTGCCTCCAGTTGGGCTAAAGACAAAATAGAGAGTACTGTGGGGTGGGGGAGAGGCAGCCAGGAACATTCAGCAATAGTTGGTCAGCAGCTAAAATCACAAGTGCAATATGCAGGAAGAGGGAGAGAAAGTAGGTGTTCCAATAATTTCCTTTGAGTAAGTGGAAGCACTGAGTAGTATTTTATATTGTGACCCAATTCCTCCAGTATCCCCTACACCCATTTGGAAGTCCAGATTACCTGTTCAATAATGGCCAAAGTCTTGTCTCACTTGAACCCCGATTCTATAAAAGAGCATCCATCACTGTTGCAAAGTCCTCAAACCTTACATCTTCCCAAGACTGAGCAGTAACCAATGCAAGTAAGAACCACCCACTGAAGTGCACAAATGACATGACATTAAGTCCCATGAAGGAGCCCAGTGAAGTCTGCAGTATTTATTAGGTGTGACCTCAGCAATGCTCTGACTTCTGTTGGAAAGGAGGAAAAGGGAGGAGGAATGATTTTTAAATCTTATTTGAGAATGCTGATAATAAGCCTTGCAGTGCTGGTTCATTATTCTCAGCCACTCTGCAATCATTAACCCCTGGCAGCTGCAAGGGGAGCCCAAACAAAGGACCCAAGTCCCTTGTCCAAGGAGACTTCCTAATGCTGTCTTCAACAAAGACTTTTAGGAAGCCACAACTTCTACATCTGAAACCAGAAGAGCTGACAGCCTAAACTGGAATACCTAACTGAAATTAGTTCTGATTTTTTTTTTTTTTTTGCCATTTGTCAGTGTGCTTCAGAGGAAAAACCTCACATGTTCAACAGATGTGGGATGGAATCAAAGCTGAGCTGAGCTGAGTTGCACAGACAGGGAGCAGCAACTCCCCCAAACAAAAGGTCAGCCATTTATAATGACATCCCCAGAGTGATATATGTGCACATTAGAAAGTTAAATTTCATGAAAAAAAAAAAAAGCCCAATAAAGCCATCAATTTTATTTTTGGTTCATCTGGCTGCAATTTTTGCCTACAGCCATTTCACTCAGGAAAACTTGGCTCCTTGCAGGCACCTGGATTCACTTCAGGGTCTCTGGTCTGTGAACTATCACATTCCACACATAGTTTCCCAAGGCAAGTACAGAAAAGGCCTGGTCCCTACTTCTTAGCTCACTGTCAGTATAATATTCCTGCCCTTTGATGTGAAAGATTAATATTCTACTTTACAATGTTGCTCTGAACTGAGCTGCATTTTTGAAAGAAGAAAAATACAAAACAAAACAAGAAACACCACACTGTGGCCACCCCGAGTGTCTATCATTCTGTTACCCTATATAGTATTTTAAGGTAAGAGAAATGATTAGCAGAATTTCCCACTTGAAAAAAAAACCACCTCTTTTTCTGGATGTGTTCTTGTACTGAGCAGCTAAGAATTCTACCGTCCTTTTTAAGGGCCAGGGTAATTCGTTATTAAATGCACGTTGAAACCAATGTTTTATAACATTACTGCTGTTTTCAGTGAATGTCCTCCCCTTCCTACCAGGCATTTGGGGCTATAATAGCTTTCCCACAGTCACCTCCCACTGAATAATTATAATAGCAGGCCAATTAAACTAATCACCTTTCCACATATTTTTATCCAGCTTACAGATAGAAATCTCCCCCAGAATGCAGAGAGTGAAAGGCTCCTCTCCAATTGCACCTAGGACTCTGAACACTATCCCTGGAAAAGCCCCAACCCACCAGGGACAAACTTAACACCCTAAACAAAATTAATAATTAACATTTTCAAACATGTTATACTCATGTATATTCACCATACATTCATCTTTCTTCTTCAAGGAAATCTAAAGGATTCCTCTCCGCTCTTCGTTATTATTCCTCAACTATTCTATACTTCAAAAGCCTTAACTTTATGTTAACTTGGTTTAGCTTAAGCAGCAAAACAACACTAAATCCTTTAAAAAGGGATTACAAAGAATGACAGTGCTATACAGTATAGGATTTTAGCTGCTCAGAAATCCATTGTATGTGTTGTTTGCAAAAAAAAAAAATTTTTTTTTTAAAGATTTCAAATGCCAAGGTTTATCACTGCAGTGTGAGCCATTTATGATGGAGCAATTGAATTATAACTCCTCGGAAAAATTATTCTTGATGCATTACAAAGAATCTTCTGGCTCTGAGAAAGGAGGACACATTTCCAACCAAATGCCAAGTGACAAGCAGTGAAAAGGAAAAATTCCAACCCAGGCAAAAGCAGCAGGTGGGAAGTACACTTGATTTGTATAAAACTAATCCAGAAATAGACATATCCCATTCCTGGATAAAGCTACCACCTGAAGAATGTTCCTTCTGGTCAAGGTTATGATTTGGAAGCAGTACATCACAGGACTTACCTTATACTTTACATCCTAAATTTACTGCATTTTGCTCTCTAAGAATCCAATTAGAGAACTTAATAACTATTTCAAAGATCATATATCCCTGAGCTAGTTGCCTTACCTTAGTAGTCCAAACAGTTTTCAGAAGTTTCATAATTCATCATATAAACTAGAATAACTGCCTACAGAGAAAATCACTTTAGTAGCATCCTGATATCATTACCACACAATATTAGTATTAAGAGTTTCTCAGTAGGGTGAAGAGTCACTGCTATCAATTAAGGGAGAAAAAAAAGGAAGAGAAGATTAAGGACCTTTTGATTACATTCTCTTTCCGAAATACCCAAAACTGTGTCTTTGGTGAAAAACAACAAATATAATATATAGCTTTTCCTTCTGCTTTAACTTCTCTCCAGTCGGGGGAAGGGGGGCAGGAAATCAGGCAACCACTTGAAAAATTCACTTTTTGGTACTTCAAAAGCTCATCAATCAATATACAGACACAGGCATCCCCTGATTAGGCCACTAAATAAAAAACATTTCCCAAGGCATAAGCTCTAAAAAAGACGTTCTCCTGTTTGGGACCTCTCACCCAAAATCCGCTCCAGCCTCCCCTCTTCCCCTTTATTTGTAGCTATAGGTATCACCAAAATCTTAGAAAAAGAATAAACGAAAACCAAGAAAGGCATTCCACTATTCCATTGGAGTAGCCCTAACATGGAATTTTCTTTTAAGTTTTGCAAAAAGGATGGGGTCACAGAAAAGAGATAACTCACTCGACTCACAACTCAACATAACCTTTAAAAGTGAATAAAGCAATTAAAAACCTCACTATTAGGAAGTATAGAAATAGATCCCAAATCCATTTGGAATTTCGATGCATAAGAGTGAATTTTCTCTCTTGCTTAGTCAAATCCCTTTAGGTCAACGATGTTAAATAGTTCTGTTATAGCAAACAAAACCTTAACAACTCAGTCCTTTAATTGGGCCAGAAGAGAAAGCACCCATGTTTTAGTGATATCCTTGAACTGAATGTGTTATTTCCTACAAGAAATTAGCTTCCCAAACTTTAAAAGGAAGAAAACTAAGGGCTCTTGTTACAACCACAAAGCAGGGAAAATTCTCAATACCCAACACAGATGTGAAATAAACAGCAACACATTATTCTCAAAGAACTCTAGATAGCCATCTTCTTTGACAAAGCCTTTTGTTGAGTGGACAGCCTTAGGCTCAAAGACCCCACACATATTCTTCAACACAGATAATGTGAGCCCACCTACCTTCCCCAGACTGGAGGCCATAAATCCTCAGCCATGCTCCAGACACAGTACCGCCATAGTTGAACAAAAGAAGTCCTTATATAAACAACCTTCCTAGTTTTCAGAGCAGTCTTCCTAGTCAAGCTTCCCCATAACGCCTATTCTAACTTGAAGACTCATACATAGAATTTACTGGAATAACATAAGAATTTACTTATTAAGATGTATACACTCATAAAACATTCCCACTTGAAAGAAAAATCTGAATATGCCTATTTAGTCTATAAAAGGTAGATAACATGTAACTCCAAATGTTTTTAAAACTTTCTTCCTCTCAGCTCAATTTTTAAAAATACACGACCTATTCAACCTCTTATTTATACTGATGTGAGAATCATGTCATCAGGGACGTGGTACTATATAAAACACAGTTCTAACCTGGAAATGAGGAGATCTGGACTTCAATTCCGGCTGGTTCTCTTGGGGCAAGTCAGTTAACTTCTCTGAGCCTCTATTTCCTCAGCTGTAAAATTCAAGGGTCTTATAAGACATTTGGCCTTCCAAAATCTGATCTTTAAGAGCTCCATCTTCTTTTAGCCTCCATATTGTTTTGGCTTTTGCCCTTGTATGTCCACAGGAAGAGTCTATAGTTTAAAAGACAGGCCCCAGGTTCACCAGGGACTGAGAGTTAACGCAGGTCTCCAAGAGCAGGATGTGCATAATCAAACTCAGACAGCAGCTGCGGAGTTGGAGACGCTCCTTGGAGGGCTGCTTCAGAACGCCTCTTTCTTTCACAGTGAAATTGCCTGGCACCAGGCCTGTTCCGGCTGTTTGGACCTTATGTTTTCGGCACAATGCAAACAACATCTTCTGCGGATTTACCTCTCAAAATGCCAATGGATTTTTCTGTTTTGCTTTTTCAAGCAAACTAAAACATAAGCATGCACAGTGTCCAAACACTGAACATCGTACAAGAACAGCTTGAGATGGGAAAAGAGATTCTTTGGGAGGCAGGGATGAAGATTAATAGAAGATTATTAATCTTCTATTAATACAATTATTATCTTGCCTTTATTCACTTTGAGAAACTAGGATATTGAAAGTGCGCAAAGCAGCAGAAGTCACAAATTTGGAAATTGCTAAATTTAGGGATCTCACACTAATTTCAAATACTGGTCGATGGCATCCAGTAAGTCACAACCTCTCTCTTCTTTAATTCCATGCTGTATAAAGTGAAAACAATTATACTTTGTTTTCTTGGAAATATAATGAGCCTGCTAGCTTAACTTGAGTGAAATGGATTCTACTTGTAGATTCAAGGGAGCTTCATACCATATGTACTTTTAAAAGTAAAAAGACTGCCATTGCAAAGCTTTCTTGGCTGGATTTTTATAGGGAGCATACCTGGAAAAAGCAATCTTTGTTCTGGGAAGTCCGTGATGAAAGTGAAAATGGTGTGTTATGACAGTCACTTAATTCCCAGTAACAACTATTTACTTATTTAGCCAAATTAATTAGTGATCAGCATAAAGTATGAGAAGCTATCAACTTGTTCACAATTAATTTTATACTACTATGTCTAAAAATAGTATTATAAAATTGATTGGGATTTTAAAAAAACATTTTCAAACCTTAAGCATAAATTCAAGATTTTTCCCAAAATTTCCAAGGTAAAAGAGGTACCTTAATAATTTGATATAATTACATGTCTTCATTAAACATCTATTTTGTTGTGTTGTTAACATTTCCTAGAATACCAGCCCTATCCGAATCACTCTTCGAGAATATACATTCTATTTTTTATAGTTAAAATACTTATTCTCCAATAAAAATTTATCCTTCTAACACATTTTCAAAATAGCCTCTATAATGGAGCATTAAGAAACCAGGGAAAGTAAACTCCACCAGTAAATGTTATTAATACTTTGAAATTTGAGGACTTTTATTAAAAACCTGGAAGGAATAAATAACTTAAAATCAGCTTTATGGTTTCAAAGACTATCAAGGGAATTGGAAGAATTCTTTTTATCCAAAGGAAGTGGTGGGTACCACTCCAGTTCAGCATCCATTCACAACGGCCATACGCAAACTTGTCTCTCCTACCAGAGCTCCCACCTGCTGCCATACCTCTCTCAGACCAAACTCCACAACACACATGTGACACAGGCTTACTTGTTCTTGTTGTTTCTGGATGGATTTTGTTGAGTGTGGGCTGCTTTTGTGTGCGTGTGTTTAGGTGGAAGACATTAAAATCACACCAACAAAATCATTGTAAGAAAATTAGCAAATCAATGCAGATTTGCACACTTCCTGACCAAAGGCTAGAATGGACCTCCTCCAAATGGTTCCACTGGAAGACTTTGCCAGACCTCAGATCAAAAGAATTTAGTGGATTAAAACTAACAGCTTAAGAGGGGAACCTTATTATTCCTAATTATCATTACCCCCTTACTCATTCACCAGCTCTGAAGAACTTAGAGCCTATAATTCTAAATTCCCACAGACCAGAAAATAAATTTAAGACTTTTCTGAAAGAAGTTCCAGCTACTTATCTAGAAGTTAACTGCTCTCAAGGCGAGGCAGTCCCTCTAACTGTTCCTACAAGGCAGCAGCACAGTGTCACAGCTTAGCCTTGTGTTTTCCTTTCGCTATGTCATCATCATTTTTATCAATAAAAATTAAAATAACCAAGAAACATCGCAAAGAGCACATGACTAGGTTTTTAATACCATTAAACTAAATAACTTGGGAAATCAGTAGATTAAGTCCACCATTTTCCTCTTTTGTTTTCTTCTCAGCCTCTCCTCACCAGAATTAGCAGTAAAATATGAAAAAGTGATGGGATATGCCTTTATTATTTCAGTTATGTGTACAGATGACAACGATCAAATGTACCATTTCTAAGGGGTGATCATGCACATAAATCACAGAATTTCTGATTGGGAGAAGCATTAGGGAAAACCTAGTAATGCTCCACCATTTCACAGCTGAAGAAACTCACACCCAAGAACCATATGCAGGGTGGAAGGCATTCAGAGCTCATTTAAGAACACTTTGCCAAGTCCTTACTGGTCAAGGACCAGAGACATCTATAATGTGCTCAACTCCAAAAGATTCCATGATGCATTCCAGTTTAGGCCAACTTTGTTTTTAAGATTCCTTTCTATGTATGTATGTGTATGTGTGTGTCCATGTGTGTATATATATACACACACATACATATTACAAATATAGATACGTATATATAGTATCACATAAGTATAGACTTATAGATCAATGAAATAGAATCCAAAGCCCATTTACATTTATGGCCAACTGATTTTCAACAAGAGTGCCAAGACAATTCAATGGGAAAAGATAGTCTTTGTAACAAAAGGTGTTGGAAAAACTTGATACCATATGCAAAAAAAATCAAGTTGGATTCCTACCTCAAAACATCTGCAAAAATTAATTCAAAATGGACCAGAGACCTAAGGTAACAAAACAGCTAAAAACTATAAAACTCTTAGAAGAAAACATAGGACTAAACCCTTGTGACTTTCAGTTATGCAATGGTTTCTTAGTTCACACCAAAAGAAAAAGTGACAAAACAAAAAAATAGCTAAATTGTACTTCATCAAAATTAAAAACTTTTGTGCTTCAAAGACACTATCAAGAGAATGAAAAAACAACCCATGGAATGGTAGAAAATATTTGCAAAGCATGCATCTAATAAGGGACTTGTATCCAGAATATATAAAGAATTCTTAAAACTCAATAATAAAAAGGCAAACAACCTAATTGAAAGAATGGGGAGGCCTAATTACTGCAAAGCATTCCAAACCAAGTGGTCCTAATCACAGCCTCAGTAAATTCCTCACCACCTTGGTGTAACCAAACTGTCCTAACTGAAATCTCACGAAATCTCTCAACCATCCCAGTGATCAACTCTTCCCTCCCTTACTCATTTCCAGTGCTTTTTCTCCAACCCACTCCAAGCCTTTAAAAAGCTTGCTGTCCTTTGTTTCAATGGAGTTGACTTCTACTCTTCCCCCTGTTATAGCAGCGGCTAAATAAAGTCATACTTGTTTGTTTAAAAAAAAAAAAAAGGTTTTTTGAAAAGACATTTCTAAAGAAGATATACAAATGGCCAATAAGAATATGAAAAGATGCTCAACATCGTTAGTCATCACGTAAATAAAAATCAAAACCATAATGAGATAGCTGCCACTTGAAACCCACTAGAATGGCTATAATCAAAAGGACAGACAATCATAAGGATGTGGAGAAACTGGAACCCTTATACAATGCTGTTGGGAATATAAATTGGTACACTTTGGCAAACAGTTTGGCAGTTCCTCAAAATGTTAAACATAGAATTACCATCTGACCCAAAAATTCTACTCTTTGGTATCTACCCAAGAGATATGAAAAACATATGTCCATAAAACACTTGTACACAAATGTTCATAGCAGCATTATTCATAATCGCCAAACAACCCAAATGTCCACCAGCTAACAAATAGATAAACAAAATATGGTATATTCGTACTATAGATTATTCAGCAATAAAGAGAAGTGAAGTACTGATACAAGCTACAACATGGATGTACTTCCAGAACTTTATAACAAGTGAAATACACCAATCACAAAAAAACATGTATTATATGATTCCATTTATATGAAATGTCTGAAATACGCAATTCTGTAGTAGTCCTTGCTTATTATAGAGACAGAAAGTAGATTAGTGGTTGCCTAGGGCTTGGTGGGGGGTTGAATGAGAAGTGGCAAGGTTTGTTTTGAGGATGATGAAAATGGTCTGAATTAGTTTGTGGTGACTGTTGTACATCTCTGTAAATACACTTAAAACCCACTGAATTGGACCCTTTAAATTGGTAAATTTTATGTCATATGAATTATATCTCAACAAAGCTATTAAAATGTGTGCATACAGGGAAGCGGATGTGACTCAAGTGATTGGGTTCCCATCTACCATATAGGAGGTCCAGCATTCAATTCCCAGGGCCTCCTGGGGTAAAGCAAGCTGGCCCAAGTGGAGAGCTGGCCCACGTGGAGTGCTGGCCTGCGCAGGAGTGCTGGGCCATGCGGAGTGCTGGCCCGCGCAGGAGCGCAGGCTCGCATGGAGAGCTGGCGCAGCAAGATGACACAACAAAAAAGAGACACAGAAGAGAGACAACAGGAGACGTGGCAGACCAGGTTGCTAAGGTGCTGCAAGAGATCGAGTGCCTCTCTCCACTCCGGAAGGTCCCAGGATCAGTTCCCCGTGCCGCCTAAAGAGAGACAAGCAGACACAGAAAAACATACAGAGAGCAGACAGCGAGAGCAAAATAAATAAATAAATCTTTAAAAATAAAAAAGTGTGCATACATATATACTCAACTGCAAGTAGAATAAATGGAATGATGCTGTTTGAAAGTTATCCCATTTGTAGTCAAATAAACTTTATTATACAAATGGATAAATAGTTTGCAGATAATACTAAGTATGTTTTGATCCCGAGCTCAGTGCCAAATTTTGTATTTTGTAGAGGACCCTGGACCTGAAACTAAAAAAAAAAAAAAAGTTAGCATAAAGTTTGGGTCAATGGGTGATTCTGTAATTTGAGTATATTTAGACTTACACAGGGAACTTGTTTAAAATGCAGGGTTTAGGGTAAGGCCCAAGAATATGCATTTTTAACAAATCACACACACCCCTCTGAAAGATTCAATGATGCATTTTAGTTCAGACAATGTGAGGACAACACTTTGGGCACGAAGACCCATTAGCCTGGAAATGCTCCTGTTCCAGTGCAGCCCTGGGTTCTTCAGGCAGTCCTGAGGCTAATGGGCCATAAGTTGGTGGGTATGCCTTGATTACAGCTGGGCAGTATTTTTTACCTTCCTCATAATAATTCTCACCATCAGCTTCATAGGCATTTGGGAGATTTTCAAACTTAAACATTTCTGGATAGAACATGCTGGGTGAAATTTTAGGCATTAGAAGCACAGGTTCATCAAATTCACAGGGCCCCTGGAATATAATACTTGAACCACTCAGACTCACAGCTTTTCCCAGAAGCATTTCCTTGCCTAGTTTTTAAGAGTACTATTAGACTCCAGGAAAACAAGACAATAAACCCAGAGCCTAAAATACAGAAAAATATCTGCTGGGGATTGTGATCCATAGAACACAGACAGCTGGCCTTCACACCCCAGTTGTTTCCTGTCTTGAACAGGTGGACAACATTTTTCCCCTACTGTGAGAACTTTACCTCCTACTTCAACTGCTATTTCCCATAACTAAAAAGCAAACGCCATCCTCCTATCTGGGAGGAAGAAATCTGAGCTAGAGCAGCTAGATGAAGTGGCATCTCTAAGAGAAGAAATGGTTAGTCATGAAAGATTACTGCATTCTTAATGACGACTGTAACCAATTTACTTGGCTGGCGAAGAGGAAGGAAAAAGAAGAGATCACAATTTTAAAGTCTGGACTGCAATTTTAAAAACTTTATTCCAAGGGACTAAGTAGAAAGTAGGGGGAAAAAAGGGTTTCCCTTAAAAATAAATAAATAAAGGTGACCATTATAGAATGTTTGTCTGCAGAGATCAATTGATTTTATAAATGGGGAAACTGAGGTAAAAGAGGTTCAGTGATTTACTAGAGATCACAGCTGATGATTACTGGCAGCAAAAGGCCAGCCTATAAAAACTATGTCTTCTGGCTTCCTGTCCAGCACTTTCTTGCTTTATCCAAAATAAGAAGGGAACATGGAAGTAGTGTTATTTGGGGAAAATGGTTCATAACCTTGACTCCTCTATCCATCATTTGCCTCAATAGTGTTTTCCACACTGGTTACCTATGCATCATAAGGAAAGCTTTGTGCAACAACCCATGTATCATTTTGAGATCATAGGTGATCATGTTTGCTCTTGCCCCATAGGAAGGGAGCTACCTGATCCATATGCCAAAGCAGTGGAGTGAACACTAAGGAGGCAAAGAGTACTTCCCAAACTCTCAACAGGTAGGGACAGTAGCCCCCTGCCCTTTCTACTCTTCACGCTGGCTTGCACCCCCACCGTCTCTCCACCTCTGCAGGCTCTCTTCCTGCCCGAAGTCCTTCCCCAGGCCTCACCATTCACTCTCTAGAGATGCCGTACCTCCCAGTACACACGTCTCTGGCTTACATATCACGTTCAAGTGGGCTATTCCACCTCATGAAGTACCTATGAGGGTCACTTGAAGTTTGAGGCAATGTTAAATTCCAACTGGTTACACTGTCCCCTAAATCTGGCAAAAAGAGGATTTTTCATCAGTTTAACAGAAGGTTGTTCCCAGAATGCCACCTTTCGTCAACTAAGGGCAATCTTTTTGCTCTAAAGATTTCTAGTCTCAGTCAGACCAAGTTACCAGTAAAGGAAATAAAATATTTTTTAAATTGCTCAGCACTTGACTTCACAATATTATGAGAATCACATAGATTCTAAGGTTAGAAGGAAGCTTGAAAGGTCACCTAATCTCCCTAGCCCTGATACTTCCATCTCCTCTAAAAATCCCAAATAAATAACCACCCAAACATATGTATGTTTGCTTACCTCCAGACGTGGGCCCTCACTACTGAGGTGGCCTATTCAAGCTTTGTTTGCCTTTTAGAAAGGTCTTCCTTTAATACAATCTCCTTGGAAATGTCCACCCCTTCCATTCCTCATTGTTCAAAAGAATATTAGATCCAAGAAGACTAAGGGTCAGCTGTAAGTCATTACATTATAGCTGTCTGGTGCTTGTTAAATGAAGATCCTCACAGAAGATCTTTTTATTGTTGTTTTTTAAATTTCCAGTAAAATAAAAACTGAACCCTTAGCACATGTAGAATGCTGAAAGAAAATACTTTTTAATTAAATAAACTTAAAGGTTCTATTGAATGAGTACTAACACCATCTGTAAATAGTTTATGGCATGGACTTATTTGAATCTTCTGGGTTTTCTGTCTCTATTTATACCCTCAAGGCACAAAACAACAATAACAGTCTGGTAAAGTCATAAGGGTAGTCAGTGTCCAAGGAGAAAAACAGCAAATGCCAGGAGATATCTCACAAATGCTCTCTTAATAATTATTAAACCAACAATAGTGTTTTGGATAAATCTTATTAATGCAATGCCCAAAGTTCTGGGCAAATGAAATTTTAATTCATCAGATATACCTAAAATCCACGTTTTTTTATTAAAAGGACAATAAGCATTCAGCTGAAAGGCTTGGGAATAGCACACTACTTTGAATATTATGTATTAGCTTTCCATCACTGAAGTCTCTCAAAACATTTTTGTAAAGCATTACATAGTATGATATTAGAACGCTCTGGTTTCATATAATTCAACTCTCTACACATCTCTTCTGAAGTTTGTGGAAAAGGTATTCAGTTCTGAAAATCACCTCAAACATAAGAAACAAAACCTTGAAAACAAGAGGATATATATAAGTACAATTCATCATTTTGTAACACTCATCATTGTTTGATGGGCTGACAACCTCTATTGATAGAATCTTTAGCAGTTAAAGATCCACATCTTTTAATTTAGAACTTAAAAAAAAAAACAGCATTTATAATCAAAGATAAATTTCTTTCCCTCCATTCAAACTTACTTACCATTAAAATAAGAAATCAAAAGTGCTTTGTTGGGGGCTGGTGTGGCTCAAATGGTTGGGCGTCTGTCTCCCATACCGAGGGTCCTGGGTTTGATCCCTGGGACCTCCTGGTAAAAATGAAGAAAAAAATAGAAGGCGCGCAGGATGCTAGGCCCCACGAGCAGGTACGCCGCCAGGCCTTGCGAGCAGGTGAGGTCCCCGGGCCCCGCGAGCAGGTGCGCTGTCAGGCCCTGCAGAGCCACACAGTAAGATGATGACATAACAGGAGAGTGACACATGGGGAGAGCCAAGATGAGACGTACTGAAAAACCAGGAACTAAGGTGGTGCAGGCAGTAGGACACCTCTCTCCCACATCAGAAGTTCCCGGGATCAAATCCCAGTGAAGACAGGAGGAGAAGGATGAGAAGAGAGGGCAGGAAACAGACACAGAGAATTGCCCAGCGAATGGGCACAAGAACATCAAAAATGGGGGGGGGAATGGATAAAAAAGCACATTGTTATATTTCCTGTACTTATTAAACTTGCTCCTAAAGGCCTTTTATTTAATGCACTAATAATCTTCAAATATTCCACACTCAAGTTGATAGTTAATTAGAACTGGCTTTAGCACCCCCAAGTTCTCTACTTTCCTTTCTTGTCTTACTCTGAAATCCAATTAACAGAGTTTAAGCTCACTCTGTGCTATGCCTACTATCTAATTTGCCACCAACTACACATATACAGAACAGTTTTCACACGGATACAGGGTGATGTCTGAATGCATCCAAAATCGGTCCTTGGGAGTGTGGGCACTGAGGCAAACTATCGTGCATGCCAAACATTTTTACACTGACAAAATCACATAAGGCTCAGATTAGACTTGAAGGAGAAGTCACCATGGGCAAGAAGAGCATAGATGGCAGGAAGGAAAAGCAGTCTACCCTGAAGGCATCCATTGTCCTCCCTCAGGTAATAGCCCCACTGCTTCTCTTTAGGGAGCCAACCCTTTCCTATCAAGCTCCATGGGATTCAGGTGCTGCTTCTTCCACCTGTAGTCATAGGGATGATGCTGTGACCCAGGCCAGAGACAGCTTGGGATGGTCATGTGACTCAAGCCAGGCCAATCAAGAGCCAGCGAGAGGCAACTCTGGAATTCTATCAGGATAGTTAGGAAAGAGGCTGAGCAACTACTAACCTGGAGTTGCCAGCCTCCATCTTGCTACCGCAAAGGGAAGAATCTCTCCTGGTTGCCATGAAGATCTAAAATCTTCCCTTTGAGAAAAGAAACCCCAGATTTTAGCTGGGTATATGGCTGCCTATCTAGAAACTACAATTCCCAGCCTGCATTGTACCTTATTGTGTCAATGGGATGTAAGTGAAAGTGATGTGTACCACCTCCACAGTGTAGCCTTAACAGGAATGGGTATGTCCTCCCCTTGCCTTTCCCTCTTTCTCCCTGACGGGAGATGGTTAGGGTGTAGCAGCCATCTTGGACCCGCAGATGAGAGCTGCATGTGAGCCTGGCAGAGCCATCCCACCAGCCCAAAATAAACGTTCTACCTATTTTAAGCCACTATCTTTAGGGATCTTTTTTTAATAGTAGCTTAGCTGTTACCCTAATTGATATAGGGTCAAAAGTGACTCTAATAAAGGGAAACTGAACTGAGAGATACGTGAAACATGAGACCTGATAACATCCTTTGAGCCTCTGAATGCAGCCAAGGCCTGAAGAAAGCAACACTCCAGGCTCTTGGACTTTTCCGTTATCTGAACCAAATCCTCTGTTTTATTGCTTAAACTAATCTGAGCTGGGATTTTTGCTAGTTGCAAATGGAAGTGTCTTAACTGATATCCCTCACTTGATAGTGGCTTCGGGTCCTTCTAAGCAGTAGCTGTTTCTCCCCCAATGATTGCTTCCCTGAGTCACTGACCAGCAGAAGCCAAAGCAGCTGTTCTGCCTCCTCACAAAATTTTTAAATTAAGGGTGTTCTAGCGACTGACTTCTACAGAGGAAACTCACTATTTCTATAAAACAGTTTTTCACAAACTTTAATGTGCTTATGAATCACTGGGAATCTTGTTAATGCAAATTATGATCCAGTAGAACTTGGGTGGGGTTCTGCATTTCAAATAAGCTCCTGGGTGATGCCCACGCGGCTGGCCTGGGGCCCACATTCTGAGGATCAGGTCCTAAAGCCAGTGGCCTGCAAGCCTGGCTGCACATTACAACCACCTAGGCAGTGTTCAAAAAAAACTACACAAAAGGACAAATATTGCATGGTCTCACTAATATGAACTGAATACAAAGAAAAAAAGCATGGAGTTAAAACCTAGAGAAAAGGTTATTACGAGATAGGTGTACTGATGCTTAATGTATGTGGAAGTTTTAATCAACTTGAAGGTAAAAGTGTGGAAATGGATAAAGTTAATGGTAACACATTATAGCGAGTTGAACTAACACAGCTGGTCTATAAATGGGAATGTGGCTGAAAAGGGTAGTTTAGGGTTATAAATATCAATTGAAAGAAAGCTAGAGAATAATCTAGGGACTGAATAACATAGTGAACCCAGAGGTAGATGAGAATTGCGGTTAATAGTACAAATACAAGAGTGTCCTTCTATGAACTAGAATATCTCTACTGCATTATCTCTATTGCAAGGTGGTAAAAATGTAGAGAAGCATGGGAAAAAATAAAATTAATGTAACTTATGGACTGTAGTTAACAGCAATACTGTAATATTCTTGCATCGATGCCAAAGATGCACTGTGATAATAATGAGGGGTATGGAAAAAATATGCCAAATGTATGCTATGGACCATAGTTAGTGGTAATAGTCTGATGAGATTATCTCAGAATCCGTAACAAATGTTCCATAACAATGTAGTGTGTTGGTGGAGGGGTACTGTATGGGAATTCCACACATGTATATGACTGTTTTGTAAGTTCACAACTTCTCTAATAAAAATACATTATTTTTTAAAATGCTGATTTTTGGCACTCACAACCAGAGCCTCACTTAGTTCCTGTGCAGCCAGGGATGGGATCCATTGCTCTAGGTGTCTACAGCAATGGTTCTCAAACTCTGGAGTAACAACAGAATCACCTGGAGGGCTTTTTAAACTCAAGATTGCTGGGCCCTACCGCCAGAGTTTTTCATTCTGTTGGTCTGGAGTGGGGCCTAGAATCTGCATTTCTAACAGGTCCTGTTTGATGAGGATGCTACTGATCTGGTGACCACACTTCAAGAACCACTGATCTATTGATAGAGTTACTGATTCCTCATTATAGAATCTCAGTTTCCACTGAGAAAGAATACTTCTACCTACAAACTGTATTCTATTGATGCTCTGGAACATCTATTTAGGATACACGCCTGGGGGTAAGGGTGGGGGTTAGGGACACTGGCATTTCCATTCCTTTAATTTCTAAAATTATTCTATGTGAATGCTTAATACTTTGTAAAGGCACATTTAACCCTATCGTCGCTGTAATGTTTCACAGTAATGATGAATTTTAGTCTAGGTATTACAGATTTATTGGGTTTAAAAGTCATCATAAATGGGTCATTTAAACCACTTTCTCAAAATAATTCTTCTTTCAGTTCTATTATAGAGCAGATACATGTTGAGTGATGGTTTCTAAAGGGCCAGCACTTTAATGTTATCTTGCAGGGCAATTTTTAAAAGCTTAGAGAAATCTAGAATCCTTAAAGTTTTTTTTTCCTCCAGTCAATTAAAGATATCCTCTTTTGTTCAACAGATGGAAAATTGTGTTTCAGAGTTGAGTGAGGGCAAACATGCTCCAAAATTAGAAATCTGAGCAAAGTAAACTATGAATAGGTTAGATAATGGGCTGCTGCTTTTTTGCCTAAGCAAGAACTAAAGACAACTCAGATGTCTTGTTCTCAGGACAGCCTAAAGCCCTCTCTCTCCCCTACTTCAACTGGAAACAACATAGTTCAAAGGAGTTAATGCGATTCAAACCAAGTCCAAGTTGCTAAAGTGCAGTTATGAAAAGAGGACCATCATTAAGACATGTGTATAGGGCTTATTCATGATCAGTAAATTCAGACAAGTCCTGAAACACATTTCCCATCAGAAAACATGCAATTTCTTTGTTCAAACATGAACTCAGGCAAATCTAATAAGCTGACCACACATGGTTTTTCTGCAACCAGACAAGAGGACAAGAATCCTTTGTTCCACTAAGGAAAGCTTTTCTTCAGAAAAGGAAATGTTTCTTTTTTTTTTTTTTTTAACATCTTCAGATAAACTTAATCTATACATATATAATCTTTTGTCTAAAGAGCTCACAAATATATCATGATCCACCAATACAATTACCAGGAAAGTATAACCCAGCAGAAAAAGATGTGGAGAGAAGGGTAGAAAAGGAAGAAGTTGGAAGGAAGCAAGCATTTTCAAATTCTACATAGCTGTAGATTGACAGATCAG
Organism: Tolypeutes matacus; assembly: GCA_026826555.1. Lineage (NCBI taxonomy): Eukaryota > Metazoa > Chordata > Mammalia > Cingulata > Chlamyphoridae > Tolypeutes > Tolypeutes matacus. Next base: position 44,065,917 of record JAKSZT010054487.1, on the reverse strand, counting down.
TCCTATAAAGTCACAAGCATGCGTTAAAAATACAGTATCTACCTGCTATACTGTAAGCTGGAGGGATCCTAGAAGTCATCTAAAGCAGTGGTTCTTAAACCTTCTGGACATCAAAATCACCTGGGGAGATTTTACAAAATATAACCATCTGGGCCTTACTTCCAGAGATTCTGATTTAACTGATCTGGGATGGGGCCCAAGCATGGATATCTTTTAAAAGCAACTCAGGTAAATTTAACGTACAGAAAGGGTTGATAACCACTTTCTAGAATATGTCCTTCACTATACAGATGAAAAATTAAAAGCTAAAGAGGCTAGAATGCCTCCACCTTTCACCAAAACATAGCAACAACAAAAAGAATAGAAAAGAAGTGGAACAACCCAGCTCCTCCTCTAACTTCCCATCATTCTTTTTACATCATTCTTCTCACTCTCAGGTTCAAAATCTCAAAAGTTGATCCCTTCTTCTTTGGAGCAACACATCCAATTAGCTGTCCAATTCACTGATCAACATTGTCATTCTAGTGAAGACTGTCTACCAGGCACTGTTCTAAGTGCTTATCGTGCACTAAAACACATTAATATGAAGCTACTATTAGTAATCCTCCATTGTACAGATGAGAAAACTGAGGTACAGAGAGACTAAGAAACCTGCCCAAAGTCACACAGCAGAAATTGGCACAGCTGGGGTTTGAGGAGATTCCCATCAATCTACCCCTTAGTTCTCCCATGACCAGACTGAAGCTTGTGGAGAGAAGCCATCAAAGAAATATGCTAGGGTAAGAAACCAGAGTTATCAGTGACCCAGAGTATTAGGCCAGCCAATGTACATGAAGGGTGTGATGCTTCATTATTTGGGGCTCCCCCATTAAACTATATTAAAAAGTGCTGATACATAGAAACATGTTGGTCTCTTGGCAAAGTATCATGGCAGGACTATCTAAAGCTAGAAAAACAGAGGATGCAACCTCTGCTAGGCCACATAAAAGGCAGGATTGACAAGTAATATGACCTAGCAGTTGTGTCGATTATAGAAAATGAATGTAAAATGCTTCTTGTAGATCCAAGTACATAGTAGGAGCTCACGATAGTTACTAAATTTTAATGCTATTGCCTTTCAATAAAACCCATTTCTTAAAAATATCATCCACAAACTTATTTCCTGAAAAAGCGTGACGTAAAGGTTAATTTATGTTACAGCTAAGATTTATAAAAGCAGTGTTCAAGAGGAAAATATTGGGAGAAAAGAGGAGCCTACTTCAAACGGCAAAAGTAACTGAGCAGAAAACGGCTTCTACCTGAGCTACAAGTGCCCGAGACTCTCTTCGCCTGGAAGGCATTGACATACTTTTAGTACAAAAATCCAAGGATTGCTCTTCTTCCATCAATCTCCAATAGCAGCTTCTTCTCTTTTTCCCATAAAATAAAGTATGAATTCATGAGAATTTTGCTTCTAGGTCCTGATTCTCATCTCCGGAAAGCATTTATTTTCTGCCTACAAATTTCCACAATCTTCTTAAGCTTTATAAATCAACTTTATTTCCGTCTCTGATCTCTGTAGGTTTTCCAAATCCCAGGGCTCCCAGCTGTCCTTCCATCATTAGCCAAAAACTTCACAGACAAGTAGAGGAATTAGGGCATGGTTTTGCTGGAAACTGGGAAATTATCTAAACATCACCTTGATTTATTCATTTTGCACAAACATACACTCCACTACCCACACAGATGCAGAGTGGATAACATATAATGTATGCTCTATCTTTTATTTCATTTATTCATCAAAAGTGCCTGAAGTGTATTAGGTGCTAATCATTAACGTGGGGTAAGAGGGAGAAGGAGGAGCCAGAAAGGCCATGTTTTGTGGTAAGAAAAAAAATTACCATTCAATCAGATGGCCTAGGCTTAACATGTAACTCTGCCACTAACTACCTATGTGACCTTGGACAAACCACTTAACCTCTGTTTCCTTTGAAAAGTCAATTCCAACTCCAAATTCCATTATTACATATTAAAGAAGAACCCAAAGAAATATGAGTCATCCCAACAATTTTATGCCCCTTTCCTTCATCAGCTAAGACTATTTGATCTTAACTGAACACATAATGCGTTCTCTTACCTTTAAAAGTCCAAAACTTAGGGAAACGGATGTGGCTCAAGAAGTTGGGTGTCCGTCTACAATATGGAGAGACCGGGGTTCGATCCCCGGGACCTCCCGGTAAAAAAAAAAAAACAGCTCTTAAAAAAAAAAAAATAAAAGTCCAAAACTTAAGCCCAAATAATTAAGAGAGTATGGAGAATTATGCTGGACAAAAGGTAAGGTTTCTGTTATTCCTGATAAACATCAATAGATTATTCAGGCTTTAAACAATTTCTTGCTTTGTATCTTTTGTACATTTTACTACACGGATGTCTTTCCTTAGAGGGCAAGTGGAGCAAAGGCGGAAAATATGAAAATAAAGTGTCTTCAAATCAATAACAGAATTCTGATTTTTCTCTAACACACAGTGCCACTTTAGGGACAGTTTTGTTTGGCTTCTGGGAAAGCAGTGGACTTTTCTTCCACAGGGGCTCCTTTTGTCCTTTTAGACTCTAGTCCATGGGCATTTTTTTAAAAAAAACAAAACAATTTACTGAAGTATATCATTCATACATGAACATACATAAACTGTAAGTGTTAAGTAAACATCGCGATCTTACAAAACAAACATGCATAACATCATACAGAGCTCCCACACATCACCCCCCACACACAAACATCCTGTATTGTTGTGAAACATTTGTTAACAAATCATGAAAGAACATTGTCAAAGTATTACTACTAACTATAGTCCGAAACTTCCTCCCCTATATATTTTTTAAGGATTTATTATTTATTTACTTTTATCCATTTTTACATGCCCCCCCCCATTTTTGCTGTTTCTGTGTCCATTCACTGGGCAACTCTCTGTGTCCATTTCCTGTCCTCTCTTCTCATCCTTCTCCTCTTGTCTTCATTGGGATTTGATCCTCAGAACCTCCACTGGGAGAGAGGCGTCCTACTACCGCCTGTGCCACCTTAGTTCCTGGTTTTTTGGTGCATCTCATCTTGGCTCTTCCTTGTGTCACTCTCCTGTTATGTCATCATCTTGCTGCGTGGCTTGTGGGGCCTGGGCCTGGTGGTGCACCCACGGATGGGGCCTCACGGCTCACTCACTCATGGCGCCTGGTGGCCTACGTGCCTTCTATATTTTTCTTTTTTTTATTTTTACCAGGAGGTCCCGGGGGTCGAACCCAGGTCCCTCCATATGGGAGATGGATGCCCAACCACCCGAGCCACATCTGCCCCCCTGCTATATCTCTTAAGGTTGACCAAAGATACCCAAAGTTACAGTCTTTTCCCTTACAGGATGGTCATATAATAAATCAGGCTTAGTTTATCACCAGCATTCTAAAAACCAGACCTAGGGAGAAAGACTATGTCTGGGGACACATTCCTGGTTTCTAATACAGCAAATGTTTAGCCTACCCTGATTATCACAAAATCAGGACAGCGAGAATACTCGCAACTTGGGCACTTTTTACTGATGGTATGTCCAACTCGATGCAGAGAAAACCAAACTGATGCATGTTTTACATATAATATATATGTAAAACGCAGGCCCAAATCATCATCTATAATTACCCTAAATAATGAAAAGATAGATAATAGTTGCTTGAGGGCAGGCACCATGTCATGATTTCTTTTTAATTTTCAAGAGCTGTCAAGAGCTTTGCTGATGGTGTGCTGATTGACTTAACCAAATTGAAATGTAAATAAATAATTAGGACAATTATAAAATCTAATCAAATCAAAATATCATTCAAATATCTAAGTAAATTCAGAATTGAGAACATAAATAAAGATTTTAATTCACTGGTAAACCTAACAGCTAACAGTGTTGACGATTTAAGGTTTCAACGTAGGCCTCATTTAAGCATTTTGCAGTTACAATTCCAGTTCTTATTTTCTAGTTTATATACAAGTCTATTTTGAAGCCTAGATGAGTGGAATTCAGATGTGGGTGATGGGGGGAAGGAAAAAGCTCAATTCAGCATCCCACCATGCCTGAGAAAAAATAGTGTTAAGTTTGTGAAAAGATATGTCCTTTGGTGTCAAGGGTCAGAATGTAAGTGTGAAACAAGAAACACAGGCATACATCTTTACAAAGATACAATATATTCCAGAGTCACGAGACTTAAAGCTAGAAGTAAAGAGAAACAAACATGTTTAAGACACCTACTAGGGGTCAGGTTTTGTGTTTTAAGTTTTCAATCATTATAGAGGCTAATCTTCAAAATAACCAAAAAGAAAAATATTATCCCTAATTTTACACTGAAGAATCAGGTTTGGAGATAAGAAAGTTCCCCAAGATCACATGACCTTTAAGTGATAATACCAGAAAAGAAAGCCCAATTCATCTGATTCCAAAGTTTTGAAGATCATGTCCTGCAGTATCTTAATTTGGAAGCACACAACGGAACCGTACCAATGTAGAACTATAACTCCATGTAAATTCAAATCCATAAATCCTAACCCATACTTTTTTGTGCTGCAACACACCTGTCTCCCATGAGACTAGAAATGTTGCCTAACAACTAAGTAAACACTAGCCTTTTGATTCCTAAACATGTCAAGTGAATTGAGCCCTCAGCACAGATGTACTAACCCTAATATAGTTAGCCTTCAGTTAACCAGAATGCAGGGCCCCTTTTCTTAACATCTTTATAGGCTTTTATCAAATGCTTTGTCCGCATCTGTTGAGAGGATCATATTCCTATCTCCCTTAAATGTAAACAACCATATTGCTTTCCTGATGTTGAAGCATTTCTTGGATAAACCCTCCTTGGGCTCATCAATATTATTTTATTAAGCTGCTGTACTCAATTTGATCATATTCTATTTTAAAAATTGGTGTCTATGATCATAAGTGAGACTGGCCTATAGACGTGTTTTCTTGTGCTGTCTCATCTAGTTTTGATGTGGAGTAATGCTAATCTGATATAATGAAAATGGACAGCTTTCTATCATTCTCTAAGCCCTGAAACAACAATTATTTGTTCCTTGAAAGAAGTGCAGGACTAACTTGTAGAACCATCTAGGTCTGGTGCCATTATTTTTTTATTTTTTTTTTTTTTTAAGATTTATTTTATTTATTTATTTATCCCCCCTTGCTGCTCATGCTGGCTGTGTCCATCTGCTGTGCATTCTTCTGTGTCTGCTTGTCTTGCTTTGCTGCGTCATCTTGCCGCGCCAGCTCACCGCACCGCGCCAGCTGGCTTGCCTTCACCAGGAGTCCTGGGAAACCGAACCCGGGGCCTCCCAATATGGTAAACGGGAGCCCAACCAATTGAGCCATAATCGCTTCCCTGGTGCCATTTTTTAAACTGAAATCTTTATTAAGATAAAGGCAGATTCAAATGCAGTTTTAAGAAATAATACAGAGAAATCTCTTATACCCTTTACCCAGTTTCCCCCAATGGAAATATTTTACAAAACATCACAACCAGTATACTGACATTGATGCAACCCACCAGTCTTACTCCAATTTTCCCAGTTTTTCTTGAACTCATTTATGTGTATTTAGTTCTATACAATTTGAATTACATGTGTAGGTTTGTGTATCAGCCACCACAGTCAAGATACAGAACAGTCCTACCACCACAAGGATTCCTGCTGTTGCCCTTTTATATCTACTTTCCTACTGCAGTTCCAACACCCACCAGTCCCTAAACCCTAGCAACCACTAACCTGCCTCCATTTCTATACTTTTGCCATTTCAAAAATGTTATATAAATGGAACAATATACTATGCAACCTTTAGGGATTTGCTTTTTTTCACTCAGCATAATTACCTGTAAATCCATCCAACTTGTTCCATTTATCAATAGGTCTTTATTTTTTTTTTTTTTTAAACTGAGTAGTATTCCATGGTGGGGTTATATCAAAGTCTGTTTAACCAGTTACTGGTTGAAGGACATTTAGACTGTTTCCAGTTTGTAGCTATTACAAGTAAAGCTGCTATGAATGGTAGTGTACAGGTTTTTTGTCAACACAAGTTTTCATTTCTCTGGGATAAATGCACAACAGCAAAACTGCTGGCTCATATGGCAACTGCATGTTTAATTTTATAAGAAACTGCCCAGCTCTCTTCCAGAGTGCCTGTACCATTTTATACTCCCACCAGCAACTGATAAGTGATCTAGTTTCTCTGCACCCTTGCCAGCATTTGGTATTGCTACTATTTTTTTTATTTTAGCTATTCTGATACGTGCATAGTGATAACTCGTGTTGTTGTTTTAATTAGGATTTTCCTGAGAGCTAATGATGTGGAACATCTTTTCATGTGCTTATTTGCCATCTGTATATCCTCTTAAGTGAAATGGCTCTTCACGTCTTTTGACCATTTTATAATTATTAGATTGTTTGCTTTTTCAGTTGTTGGCTTTTGAGAGTTCTTTATATAGTCTAGGTACAAGTTCTTTGTCAGATATGTGATTTGCAAATATTTTCTCAGTCTCTGTCTTGTCTTTTCATCCTCTTCACAGGGTCTTTTACAGAAAATTAGAAATGACTTACCTCTCTGTAATGTGAATGATGAGTCCTTGCTTCGATAATAAAGTAAGTATTTGGCAGGGACTTATAATGGCTTATTAATTAGATTAATCCTAGCATTTCTCCAATCACACACTGAAGCATAAAAAAAAAGATAAATTTTAAAGACAGAAAGCTCCTCTAGCTCAATTCCATAGTTTTATAAATGAGGAAACTGAGGTCCCATAGGGGTTAAGATAGTTAATTTATGTGTATGCAAAACCTCACACTTGCCCTGACTTAAAAGGTTGTATGTTTATTGTACTGTTTATATATTTAATAATATATTATATTAAAATGCATATTTTTTCTTTTTTGTAAGAACTTGAAGATAATAATTTTCCTTTAACAAGTAGGTATCATGTTTCATGTGTCATTTTACCATAAAGAGATGATTATTTTATCACAACTGTACATACTTCTTAGTGTTATATTTAATATACCTGTATAATCATAAGAAAAGAAAACAAACATCAAAATGCTTTGGAAAGGGCACATTTACTGCATCTTTGTGATATTTTTCAGAAAACAGATTCAAAAGAGGAAAGAAATGGGAAAACATGTCCTTCATAACATTTTTCTATAGCTTGGAGTCCAAGACCACAAACCGGCTATGACATCACTGGATGCATACTAGATGGCTTCACTCTGTTGATATGAAATTTAACTGGGAAGCCTCCAAAGACATCAAGGTTTCTTGCCCTTGCTCCGTCCGTCTAACTCTTTGAGATACCTGAGAAAAACAGACATTCACAATTCGATTTCAACTGTGTCCTTTCCTATCCAAAGACAGAGGCACCCCTCTAGCCTGGTTGCTCAAGTCAGTGCTCCCTAGAGATGGACTTGTCAAAATGCAATAGAGATTTTTAGTAGTAGCATCTGAAACGCAAATTGCCAAAAGGAGTAAATTTCATGCATTTCAACACTTACACAATAAAAACATCTCCTTTCTCTGCTCCCATCTCCCCAGTATTCATGAGAATCATCTGAAATACTCTCCACCCCTGCTACCTCATTCCAGATGACCAGCAGCATGCCAGCATGCCAGACACAGCTGGCTCCACCCTGCCAATGTGCTGGTACCTCAATCCAGCCAAAGGAAACAGAAGGCCACATTAATAAACAGTACACCGACACTGTGCCAGGACTTTATATCAATGTCTTGTTGATTCTCCACACCAACACTGCAATGCTGATGAACTGCGGTCTAGAGAAGGCTAAGCTGGCAAGCTAGCCAGATTAAACCCTGGGGACGGTGGTGTATTCAGTTGACCCTATGCCACACTGCCCCAGTGGCCAGAGTGAAACTGAGTTTCAGCAGGAGTCCTGGCCCACCCTAGACTGATTGCCCTGGGCCCAGAACCCCGGGACCCTGCACTTAAATGCAGAGCATCAACAGGTGTCCAGGGAGCTCCCACTATGAGCTCAGTACTGCACAGGGGGGTCAAAAGCATGAAAACATGGCTCCAAAAAAAACAGCACCAATCTTGATGGGAGACAAAACTCACTCACTTCTCTAGAATATTACAGGGGTAAGAGGCCTTAAAGGACATCTTATCCAGCTCCCTCATGTCATAGCCAAGAAAACAAAAAAACAGAAGCCAAGAGAAGAAGAGAAAAAAAAAAAAAAAACACAACTTAGCATCTTGTGTGCCTCAAATACCATTTATATTCCATCATTTTACCCTCACAACAGTCATGTTATAAAAGCAGTCTTAGGTCCAATTTATACACACACACACACACACACATTTTCTAAGTGACTCAGAGTTCAATGGTCCAGCATTGTGTAAGTGGCAAAGTACCAGCATTTGAACCCATACTTGACCATCTCCCAAGGCCAAGTTCTTTGTGCTCTACCCTGGTTCTCGGAGTCACACAGGTGTTGCTGGAAGCCCTATCCGTAATACAAAATAGCATGTAATTAAGGGTTAAAGTGTGTTATCTAGATCAATGTTTCCCAAATGTGGCTGATTCATGAGAATCATCTGAAATACTTTTAAAAATACAGACCCATCTGCCACCCCACCATCCTCCCTCATCCATGCTTCTGATTGTGTAGGTCTGAGAGATGCCTTGAGATTTGTATTTTACATACTTACCAGGTGATTCTGATCATCAGTCTTAATATTTACAGAAGAATCAAAACAAAGGCTGGATCAGTCATGAAAAGCTATGTGAAACTTGGGCTTGAATCAATAGAATTTAGAAGGAGAAATACTGAAGGGGTGGCTAAATACAGTGTTCATGACAGTGAGACCAGCCAGCCTGGGCCAGGAGCCAGACATGACGGAGAGTAATAAAGTGGGGATAACTAGGAAGGAGCCCTATTGTGGAGCATCTTATAAATCTGGCAGAGGCATTAGGCTCCACACCACGATAAGAAGGAAACACAGGAGATTTCTAGACCACTGGGGACATGACCAAAGAGGTAGAAGATAAACTAAACAGCAAATGAGCATCTGGGTCCAGGAAAGGCAACCACAAGGCTGCTGACATAATAAAGGCAAGAGCTGGCAAGACTCCGAGAGAGAAAAAATAAAAAAGAAGGGAAAACAACCTGGATCACTAGAATGTAGGCCTGATGAAGGCGGGGTAGGGGGTGGTCCTGGTTTGCTCACTGCAACATTCCAAGCACCTACTAGGTGCTGACTAAATATTCGTGAAATGAATGAATAGATGGATTTAAAGATGAACCCGACAGGGAAGTCAACAAAAAAGAGTCAGGGATTTCTTTAAGATTCATGTCCAAAGACCAGAATTAAGATAATGGTATTTAATTCTTGACTAAAAGAATTAAAATAAGAGTAGCTTGTTTTCAGCAAAGGCTTTTTCTCTATCACTTCTTGCTTTTCTCTAAAACTTTATTTGGCCTTCTAGTCTATGAAAGAATTAGGCTATTTTGAGATACTGGAATGTACTGTTGACAACAGTAGGAATGGTAGGCCTTCCTTGGGAAGAAGAAAATGATGGGCAAGATCTTTTAAGCTTGATTTTTTGGCAACAGAAGAGGGACAATCTAATGAGAACCTAAACTCAGATGGCGTTCCTCATGGGACCTCTTGGGCCACGGCCAGCAGACATGGCATTATCACAGAAGCTTGACCGGATTCCCTATGAAAGTAATGACAGAGTGGGCTGGCCTCTGCACAGCTGGGTAAGCGTCAGATGCCTTGCCAACCTGCAGAGATTCCAGGCTACCTCCAGCGGGCCATTCAGGGCTCGGGAGGCTTTTGGAGACACAATAATTTATAAGTGTCCCCACCCCCCATACACACATGCACATGCACTCACAAACACACATTTCGGTGGTTTTCTGGCCAAGTTTAAAAGTACCACCTGCCCAGGGAGAAAAAATAGATGATCTTTTGAAATCCTTGCCAAACTAATAGATTACCCAAGGTGCCATGTGAGTGATCATGTTACACATTCCCAACAGGCTGCTATTTGAATGGTGAGCCCCATCGAAACTAGACATACCAAGTCCCAGAAGTGTAGTTGGGGGATATGCTCAAATTCCTTCTTGGACACTCAGCTTCTGTAAGCCCGATGTTTTAAGATCTTTCCTCCTTAAATGATGTCTACCTACTTCTAATAGCCAACCAACAGAGAAAGAGTCCTTGTTTCTATTAAATTCCTAGCAAAAGTAATTTAATTCATTACTAAAACAGCCAAAATATATTTTTTAAAGAATGGTAAAAGGCTGTATGATTTCAATTTTTATATTCCCTTCTAATGCAAACTTTCTGAAGCGGGCCTTTCATAACACATTGGGTCTAAATGACTTGACGGTTTCTTTTAATTTACAGACATTTTAAACATATGTATAAAATTCCACTCATTCAAAACACTGCCTTTTTCTGAAACATATTTCCAGTTCAAATTATGTGTTTATAGCAGTCTGCAATATATTATTTCTAAAGATAAACAGTCATAAAAAAAAAAAAAGGACAGAAAAATATCACTACTGCCATACTCAGTCTTTCCCCCTGCATGGTGTTCCAGCAGTGAAAGTCCTAACCTGCCGGTGGAAAGTATGAATGCATCACCAAGAACAGGCTTTCCCTGGCAAGCAACAGCTGCTGTGATTGAGTGTCCACTAAGGAAGAGCTGCCAGTTCCTTTTCACAGACAGCCTTGGGACTTAGTTCCTGAGAACCACTTTTTTTCACCTTCCCTAAGCTAAGTATAAAACTCAAGACTTCAACTAATGGCAGACTTTTTTTTCCTTTCTTCCTTTTAAAGAGAGGTTTTAAGCTCCGAAGGCCACTACTTTGAAATTCCAGCCGTTTTCAAATTAAAATAAGAAGTACTGAAAATAATGCACTTCAATAGCTACATTTTTTAAAACAAATTCTTTCAACTCCATATTTATTTCTGTTCCTATATATGAAACAAACAGGTATTGAAAAAGTAATTTAAACGGACTATTTGGAATTCTGGGCTTTGAATTCTTCTGGGAGAAAAGACTGACTCACTGTCCAACAGAGACTCTGCTAGAGTCTGTAAATTGACATTTAAAAAATATCTAATCACCCTTTTGGATGATATTCCAATGACTGAAAACAGTCTTCCACAATGAAGGAGCTCTCACTGAACGCATCTAATTCTGATCACAACAAATAATCCATATTGGTAAATGTTAGAACCCAAAGATACAGATTTCAGGGGAAAGGTGTCACCCGGGAGGAGAACAGATACAGTTCAGCCAAAAAGCTTCCTTAAAGGAGCACTGTCAGATTTATGGGGGGAAAAAAAAAAAAAACCAGACAGGCAGAAGATAAAGAGACTTTCTCTAGAATCCCAAAACAGTATCATTTCCTAACAAATCACAGAAACACACTGAACAGGACTCAGCAAAAAAGTCCTCTTTAACCCTGCTTTTTGGGCAGGCTTCCCTTGAAAACCCTGAGATGAAGTTCTCCCTTTTGCCCTGTTTTGCAACAAGATGAGCAATAATATTTTTCTGAAGTAAACAGAGAATCTGTTCCTTTCTGTGTACCATGAGCCAAAGTTCATAACTGGATCATAGATTACTGATCCCAACGGATTAAACCATCATTTGCTAAAGAGAAATGCTCATAAGGTCTGGGGGCCTATTTTACAGCCTGAAAACTCAAATACTCATCTATTCTTTATCATTTACAATTCTAGATGCTCCTCAACACTGTGAAACTTGAGGATCTGCTAGCATACACAGGCTCCCACACAGATTAAAATTGCCCATCCACTGCTCATTGCCAACAAGGTTTCCCAATCCTAAACTGGCTCACTTCAAAAAGGGGTAGGAGGAAAAGACCCCAAAGGGGAAGAGGGGGAAAAAAATCACAAAACCACCTAAAGGTGACATAATTGTTTTTGGAAGAGACAGTTCAGTTAATTAGAAACGAACAAGTTATTAGGAGGCAAAGAGAACGGATGCTGGTGACTAGGATGGTTGGAAACAGCTGCACTCCCTCGCCTAGCTCCCAGACCGCACTGAGGTCAGTGACAGAATTGGGGCTCTTGGGCTTCCACTTGGCTGGACGGACCTCAGGGAGCCCAGGTAGGGCCGCCAAACGAGAAGCCCAGGAGGCAGTTCCCTTCAGAGGGCGCTCATTGGCCTACGTAAGGAAAGAAGCTATGGCCCCAGAAATGCGACCCAACCCGAGGAAAAATCAAGTTCTCATCACCGGAGCCGGGGAAGAGGCTCGGTGCCCGGGAAGCGCCCCGGGCAAGGCCCGAGAGGGCGAGCGCGGCCAGCAGGAAGCCTCGGCCGGCTAGGAGTAAGAAGACTGAAAGCCGAGCGCAGTTTCACACGCACCCCGCCTCGCCCCCACACTCTGCACTCCAGAGCACTTGGTGTCACAACGTCCTCCAGCCCCGAAGCCCCACGGGCAGCCCTCCGCCCCGCAAAGGGGAAGTGAGGTCGCCAAAGGATTCGGATTCCAGGCGCCAGCGCCCCGGCACATCCCCGCGCGTTCCGCGCACCCCCCGCGTTCTACCGCGCGACCGCGGACTGCGCCTCTGCCGGCGGCGTTTCCACGTCGTGGCGGCTACCTCGCCCCAGCCAGACGGAAAATCAGACAAAAGAACTTTTGCAAACTTTTCCTCCCAGGGCAATCGTAGGTTTCATAAATTTGGGCTCCATCTCCCCAGACTTGCATTCTGTATATAGTGGGAAAGGCAGCGTGGGGAGGGGGGGATGGTGTGCAGAAAAAGGGACCCCGAAGTTTCCAGCTCATTCTGGGGTCTCGGGGAGCGCGCGGAGCTGTCCCGTTCCCTCGCGGGTTCTGCTCGGGCTGCAGCCTCCGGCCACCCCCCCTCGATCCTTCCCGGGCCACACAGCAAGACACCCTGCGAGCTAAGAAGTTGGGAGTGACTTCAGGAGCCTCTGCAATTGCACAAAACTGCGACTCTCGCGCCCCCATCCCGGGGGGCCTCGCAGCAACTCGAGCAAGCGGCGCTTTTTTGCGGAAAGGGAAGGCAAGGAAAGGGGGTGGAGAAGCGAGCGCATTTGCCCCAACAGATCCCCGGGAATCGAGCGCGGCGTCTAGAGGTGGGATCCCTCGGGGGACGCTTCCCAATTCCCCAGGGGCGCCGCGGGCTCCCCTCCGGGTCTCAAGCACCCTGAACCGCTGGCCCACTCACCGACTCCGCCGACACGCAGGCCACCAAGCCCAAGGTGAGCAGGATCCACGCGCGCCGCATATTCCCTGGTGACCGGCTGCTCCCAGCCTCTGCTTGCAACGAGGATGAAACGAAGCCTCCCGCTCAGAGCCCCGCGCGGCCCGCGCAGAGGGATCGGGAGCGGAGCAGCAGCAGCGATCGCGGCAAAGGCTCGGGGTTCGCCGGCGCTCGCTGCCTCCTCCAGAGCCTGAGCCTACTGCCCGCGGCTGCGCCCCGGGAACGCGGCGCCTCCTCACTTGTTGGTTTCTGGGCTCCCGACGCGGAGTTGTTGCTCTCGGGAGGCTATTTGGGGTTCTTTTTCTGCTGTTGTTTTATTCCTCCGCGGACTCCTTTCCCGTGTCGCGGCTTAGTTTCTGATTTTAGCGAAAAAATTAGAAGCCTTGAAATAAGGATGGAGCTGAAGTTCGGGGCAGTGCGGCTGGGGCGCGCGGTCCGCCGGGCTGCAGCTCCCGGAGTATCTGGAGAGAAGCGCGTCCGAGCTGAGCTAGTGGCTCCGCCGCTGCGCCCCTCCTCCTCCCGCCACCGCCGCCTCCCTCCCGGGTCCTCCTCCTCTTTTCCTCCCCCTCCCTGCGGAGTCGGCTTCTCCCGGCGTCTGGGTGAGAGGAGGCGGCAGTGTGACTCCCAGTTAAACCCGGGAGAAATTCCTACAGGATTACGCCCCGATTGGCAGCTCCGAGGGCCAGTGGGCGCCTGCGGCTCCGCGCGGTGGCTGCTCCGGGTCTGCTGGTCCCCAGACCAGGGCTCCTTCATTTCGCGCTCCCTCTTTCCCTTCTCTCCCTCCCCCCGCCCCTTTCGTTTCTCCATCCCAGCTCTTCTTTTTTTTCTCTTTCCTTCACTTTCCCATTTCTCTCTCTAGAAAGATCAGGGAGGAAACGAGGGAGAGATTTAGCTTTCTGCCAGCGAAAATAAAACCCGATAGGGAAAAAAAAAACAACGCTTTGAGAGTTAAAAAAAAAAAAAAAAGTTAACAGATGCCTCCAGGCAACGTGAAGTGTTCATAAATTGCCAATTCATGACAATTGTATTTTAAAGGAGAGGACACTTAAAAACTGTGTATTAAGAGTATTTCCGATACCGGCCCTAACTCACCTTTCCCCTTTCCCCCAAAAATAATAAGTGGAGGGCGGCTCCTATAAACCCTAAGTTCAAGTTTCAGAGCTCATAATTTCATCAAGGGTTTAAATACAATTTCTGCCTCACAAATACCTTAAGCCCCTAAGCATTTTATAGGCTCCATTTCAGTATAGAACTGTCAACGTTTGGAAGCTACAAAAAGGGTAGTTTGATGAGAAATTGGATAGAGACCCTGAATAATAACAGATTTAAGAGAACTTCAAAAGAAAGAGGGATAATTTCTAGTTTGAAGAAAATAATGAGCATAGATTTCCTGAATGGAAGTAACTGATATGAAATATTTTATTGAAGCTATTTTATTTCTTTCTGTTGAATGTCTGTGATGTACTATAGAACATGGCTATTGAATATTCCCTTCCAGTTTCTACCACCATCTTTCTTTGTGACATATGGAGGAAATGAATTATGAAGCCATTCTGCTCCTAGGATGCCCACTCCAGGAGACCCAGGGACCTTTCTTCTTGTTCACCACTGTATTACCATTGCTGGCACATAAAGGGCATGCAATAAATATCTCTTGAATAAATTTTGCTGTAAAATTCAATCTATACCACATAAGAGTAGTAAGTCTTTAAAATACGTATATCAAGGTCTGTAGATACTAGGCCATGGTAATTTTTTAACTTTGTCTTAGAGTAAAATACAGTCATACCCTAAATGAGAATTGCAATGTCTGAGTAATCTATCACTGTAATAAATTTCAAAGAGAGAAATTTATAGAACTGGAGAGTTACACCTCAAATGGGAGACATCTAGTTCTTTGCTTTTAAGGGCCAACTACCAACCTCCAAGTGCCCGTGGACAAATCTAAGGCATGAAATGGAGAAATAGAGGAGTGGACAAAGGAGAAAGAAATGAAGAAAAAGGGAGGAAACTGGAAGTTGTAACATCAGATTCTTATGTGAGGCCAGTGTGCTCCTTGAAAGAATGGACTATAGCCGTATTTTAAGATGGATTCTTGTAGTTGAAGGATTTCATGAGATGGGGAATCTTCTCAAAGGAGAGTCCAGGGGAAAATGTGTGGGAAAAATACAAATTGTCAACTTTACCCCCAAAGGGCCCTAGTCTGCTCTCCAGCCTTCAGGCAAGGCCATACACCCATTGCCCCCAATAGTTAAGAATCCACCAAATAAATTAGAATTCCAATAGATTGGGAGAAGGTACCATTTTCTGGCTCTGGCAGATTTGAGTGTTTATTGGGGCATCCACCTGATGAAGCAAGGTGACTGCTCTCTGATTCAGCTTGAGCAGAGTGATAAAAATGAATAAAAACATTCAGTAGTGTCACAATACAAAATCAATATGCAGAAATCAGTGGTGTTTCTATACATTAGTAATGCACAATCTGAGGAGGAAGTCAGGAAAAAAACCCTGTTTACAGTAGACTATAAGAATCAAATATTTAGGAATAAACTTAACCAAGGGATGTAAAACACTTGTATTCAGAAAACGACAAGGCATTGCTAAAGAAATTAAAAAAAAAAAAAAAAAAAATCTAAATAATTAGAAGACCATTCCATGCCCATGATTTGGAAGACTAAATATCATTAAGGGGGAGTGGATGTGGCTCGGGTGATTGGGCATCCGTCTCCCATATGGAGGGACCTGGGTTCGATCCCCGGGTCCTCCCGGTTAAAAATAAATAAATAAATAAATAAATAAATAAATATCATTAAGATAGCATTTCTTCCCAAACTGATATACAAATTCAATGTAATCCCAATAAAAATTCCACCAGCATTTTGTAAACAAATGGAAAACACAATTTTCAAATTTATTTGGAAGGGTAAAGGGCCCCGAATAGCCAGAAATATCTTAAAAAAGAAAAACGAAGTTGAATGACTCTCACTTCCAGAGGTTAAATCATATTACGTAGCGACAGACGTAAAAACAGCATGATATTGGCATAAAGATAGACACATAGACCAATGGAACAGAATTGATGGTTCAGAAACAGACCCTCACATCTATGGTCAACTGATTTTTGACAAACCTGTCAAACCCAGTCAGCTGGATAAGAAAAGTCTATTCAACAAATGTTGCTGGGAGAACTGAATATCCATAGTCAAAAGAAAGAGGACCCCTGTCTCACACCTTGTATAAAAATTGACTCAAAATGGATCAAAGACCTAAATATAAAAGCAAGAACCATAAAGGTCCTAGAAGAAAATGTAGGAAAACATCTTCAAGACCTGCTGGTAGGTGGTACATTCTTAAACCTTACTCCAAAAGCATGAACAACAAAAGAAAACACAGAAAAATGGGACCTCCTCAAACTTAAACACTTTTGTGATTCAAAGGACTTTATCAAGAAGATAAAAAGGCAGCCCACTCAATGGGAGAAACTATTCAGAAACCACATATCCGATAAAGGTTTGATTTCCATTCTATATAAAGAGGACATACAACTCAATAATAAAAGAACAAGCAAACCAAATTAAAAATGGGCAAAGAACTTAAACAGGCATTTCTCCAAAGAGGAAATACAAATGACCAAAAAGCACTTGAAAAAATGTTGAGTATCACTAGCTATTAGGGAAATGCAAATCAAAACTACAATGACATATCATCTCACACCGCATAGAATGGCCTTTATTTAAAAATAAAAACAACTGTGAATATTCTCGCTGTTCTGATTTTGTGATAATCAGGGTAGGCTAAACATTTGCTATATTAGAAACCATGCATGTGTCCCCAGACCTAGTTTTTCTCCCTAGGTCTGGTTTTTAGAATGCCGGTGATAAACTAAGCCTGATTTATTATATGACCATCCTGTATGGAAAAGACTGTAACTTTGGGTATCTTTGGTAAACCTTAAGAGATATAGCAAGGGGAGGGATGTGGCTCAGGTGGTTGGGTGTCCGTCTCCCATATGGAGGGGCCTGGGTTTGATCCCCAGGACCTCCCAGTAAAAAGAAAAAAAGAAAAATATACAAGGTGCGTGGATCACCAGGCCCCGCGCACAGGTTAGCCCTCATGCCCCGTGGGTGGGTGCGCCGAGAGGCCCTGCGAGCAGGTGAGCCACCAGGCCCCGCGAGCCACGCAGCAAGATGATGACTTAACAAGAGAGTGACACAAGGGAGAGCCAAGACGAGACACGCTGAAAAACCAGGAACTAAGGTGGCACAGGCGGTAGGACGCCTCTTCCACAGCGGAGGTTCCGAGGATTGAATCCCAGTGAAGACAGGAGAAGGATGAGAAGAGAGGACAGGAAACAGACACAGACTTACTTTTCCATTTTACTTAAAAAATTTTTTTTCCATTTTACTTTTAAAAATGGATAAAAGTAAATAAATAAATAAATCCTTTAAAAAAATGTATGGGGGAGGAAGATACGGTCTATAGTTGGTAGTAATACTTTGCCGATGCTCTTTCATGATTTGTTAACAAATGTTTCACAACAATGCAGGGTGTTTGTGGGGGGGCGATGTGTGGGAGCCCCGTATGATGTTATGCATGTTTGTTTTTTAAGTTCACAATGTTTACTGAACACTTATAGTTTATATATATTCATGTACGAATGATATACTTCAAAAATTGTTTAAAAATAAAATAAAACAAAACAGAAAACCGTAAGTGCTGGAGAGGATATGGAGAAATAGGAACACACCTTCACTCTTGGTGGGATTGTAAAATGGTGCAGCCTCTGTGGAAGACACTTTGGCAGTTCCTCAGGAAGCCAAATATAGAACTGCCATATGATCCAGTAGTTCCTTTACTAGGAATATATCCAGAAGAACTAAAAACTATGACACAAACAGAAATCTGCAAACCAATGTTCATAGCAGCGTTATTCACAATTGCCAAAAGATGGAAACAACCCAAGTGTCCATCAACCAATGGATGGATAAACCAAATGTGGTGTATACATATGATGGAATACTATGCTGCAGTAAGAAGAAATGAAATTGAGACACATATGATAACATGGATGAATCTTGAAAACATTATTATGCTAAGTGAAGCAAGCCAGACACGAAAGGACAAATATTGCATGGATTCGCTAATATGAACTAAATAGGAAGAATAAATACATGGAGTTAAAACCTAGAGTATAGATTATTGGGACATAAGAGGAGGCCCGCAAATGAATAATGATCTTTAATGTGTAGAAGTTTTATTTAACTTGACTGTAAATGTGTGGAAATGGATAAGAGTAGATGGCAACATTATAGTCAGTAGCAACTGGTTTATAAATGGGATTGTGGCTGGAAAAGGTAGTCTAGCATGTAAATGTCAATTGAAAGAAAGCTAGAGAATAATCTAGGGACTGAACAACACAGTGAACCCAGAGGTAGGTGAGAATTGTGGTTAATAGTACAAATGTAAGAATGTCCTTCTGTGAACTAGAATGGATGTACATCCTATTGCAGGGTGGTGGGAATGGAGAAGCATGGGAAAAATACAATTAATATAACCTATTGGCTATGGTTAACAGCAATACTGTAATATTCTTGCATTAATGCCAAAGATGCACTGTGTTTATAATAGGGGGTTATGGAAAAATATGCCAAATGTATGCTATGGACCATAGTTAGTGGTAATAGTCTGATGATATTATCCCATAATCTGTAACAAATGTTCCACGGCAGAGTGGTATGTTGGTGAAAGGGTGTTGTATGGGAATGCTACATATGTGCATGATTGTTTTGTAAGTTCACAACCTTCTATAATAAAAATATATTTTAAAAAATGAATAAAGCAGATACATCTGTTGATGGGTTGTATCTGTCCCTTCACCAAAGACATACCCCAAGGCGCTTGGTGTCTATGTGACTCTCAATGACTTCTCATGGAGGTTTTCTTCTGATATTGTGGCATTGAGAGTATATATAATAAATAGATTTGGTACCATTTTCAGAGTCACACAGCCCCAGGTTTTGATATGATAAATATTCAAGATCTTGTGCTCAAATGCAGTAACAGATGTAGCAAAAAGGATAATCTGACAGTATAAAAAGCACTCATCATATTGAAGGATAGGACAGATGGGGAGTGATATTACTGGGTTTGGTGGGGCAGGGTTCACAGGTGGGTAGATTAGGAAGGGCAGGTTGGAATACCCAAGGTATGTAACTATGAATCTTGTCATTCCATGAGTCAAGAGAGGGGAGTGTCATATGCCCTAGGGGGAGGGGGAGGAAGGAACAGAAAAGAACAAACGGGGTATTTAGTGGTCATGGGAAAGGTTTTTTCATTACCTTACAGTAATAGACACAGGACATTTTGCTATATGTATAACAGTTATAACAATGCTAACATCCAAAAAAAAAAAAAGGGGGGTTTTAATATGGGGTGGGGAAGGGGGGTGGTTTGGTATGTGGGAGTCTCTGGTATTCCATGTGTGACTTTGCTGTGACCTAAAACTTCTTTGAAAATTAAATGAAAATTTGGGAGACACTGGGGAATGAGAGGGGGAAGGTGTCAGAGTACACTGGACATCCGATAATACAGTGATAAAAGGAAAAAAGAATAATTTTTTTTTTAAACAAAAGGAATTTCTTTTGTTTTTTTTCCATTTTTTTTAGTGTCCCAATCTGCTAATTATATTTTGTTTTGTTTTGTTTTTTGTTTGTTTGTTTTCCTGAGTTTCCTTGTGTTTATCTCTTGCATTGTTGTTTCTTTTCCCTACTGTGTATTTGGTTATTATATGGGCTACATGTTCAGGGAAGATTTAGATCACAGTAGGGTTACAATGGGTGCTGCAGAGGATTATTGGTGGGGGTTGTCTGGGAGGGGGGATTCACGGGAGTAAGTTCATCTGAATATACATGAAAGATATACAAATTTGTTCAAATGATCAAAGGATGGGGCACGGTCACGGTGGGTGGACAATCACTCAATAAATGAGGGAATTTGAATTCCTAGCCTGGAGAGCTCTGCCACGTTCTCCAAGGGAGCAGCAACAGTCCTCTGAGTGCAGGGACAGTGTCTGTCAAAAGAGGATGGCCCACTGATGAGTTCTTGTTATTGATGACTAGCCTTGTGAGTCCTTGCTCTTGTAAATGAGACTTAGCCTGCAGTTATGGGGTGCCTAAGGGTTGCCACCTGAGAGCCTCCTTGTTGCTCATATGTGGCCTCTCTCTAAGCTAAACTCAGCATATGAATGCATTACCTTCCCCCCCAAAGTGAGACATGACTCCCAGGGATGAGCCTCCCTGGCAACGAGGGATTAATACCAAGTGCCAAATGGCAACACGACTGGAAAAAGATCTTGAATAAAAGGGGGAAAAGGTAAAGACAAATGAGTTCAAGTGGCTAAGAGACTTCAAAGAGAGTCTGGAGGTCTTCCCAGAGGTAATGCTTAGGCACACCTGAGTAGGATCTCATAGAACACCAAAGTGCATATCACCCCATATAGAGGGGCTCCTGAGGGCTGTGGAGATACCCAGGTCCTATATAAGGGGGGATAGCCCCAGAGACTGACGGCTTTTCAGTGGGCTCTATTTTGGAATCTGTGCTCCTGAGAGTGACAGAGTTGGACTCAAATAAGTCCTCCCTGCACATGGTTCATCAGTCCCTTCTATTCAAACCTTTATGTGATGCTGGAGTTTTTAGGTGTACTTCCAGAGACGAGCCTCTGGCCTACCTATGTGCCAGATGTGCGTGGAATCTTGGTGGAGCTGCAACTCCTACCCTGCAGCTCAATGGACTCATCCAAGTCACCTGGAGAGGAGACAACAATGGGCAACGGCCATCCCAGGGAATAGAGAGGGCCTGCACCTGCAGGCAGGATCATCCCACCCACCATATCCATGGGATATAAGCCCTCTCTCACTTGGAGATGGAGTGGACATCACCATCCCAGTCCCCTCAGGATTGGGGGAAGAACTATGGACTAGAGTGGACTTAATGGTATTCTGTTGTACACATATGGTGATTCTAGCAATGGAAGAAATTCAACAGTGAGGTGGAGCCGGTGGCCACAGGACACTTTCAGGGCAGGGAGGGGAAGTGCAGTTGAAATACAGGGGCTTTTTCGGGACTTGGGGGTTGTCCTGCGTGCCGTTGTGGCGACGGATGTAGGCCATTTTAAATCAGCACACACCATTCAGAACTGTGTGGGAGAGAGTGTGGTCTACGATGTGAACTGTGGTCTATGGTTGATGGCAAGGCCTCAGGATGTGTAAGTCCATTGAAGGTGATGGGCCACACTTGTGGGGGATGTTTGTGAGGGATGTTGTGGGCGGTGTGGGAGGTGGGGGACATGGGAATCCCTGTAGTTTTTCTGTGTAATATTTAGGTGATCTAAGCACCTTTAAAATATATATATATATATATATATAAAATCATTTGGCTTCAAGTGTGAGGGTTGATTTCTGAACTCTCAATTTTATTCCATTTAGTTCTCATTTATATCTGTTCTTGTCTCAGGACCATGCTGTTTTCATTACTGTGGCTTTGTAATGAGTTTTAAGATTAGAAAGTGAGTGTCTTCCAACTTTGTTCTTCTATGAAAAATTTCTTTGGCTTTTCAGAGTGCTTTACTTTTCCATATAAGTTTGATGATTGTCATCTCCATTTCTTGAAAGGAGGCTGTTGGGATTTTGATTGGGATTGTGTTGAATCTGGAAATCACATTGGGTAGGATTGATGTCATAATAATATTTAATCTTCCAATCTATGAAGACGAATGTCCTTTGGTATATTTAGGTCTTCCTTGATTTCTGTTAGCAATATTTTGTGATTTTCTATGTACAAGTCCTCAATTTCCTTGGTTAGACTTTTTCCTAGATATATGATTCTTTTAGTTTCTGTTGTAAATCAAACTTTTAAATTGATTTCTTCTTCTGATTGTTCATTTCAAGTGTATACAAACCCTACTGATTTTTGGGTGTTGATCTTGTACCTACCACTTTGCTAAATGCATTTATTAGCTCTAGGTCCTTTGTTGTAGATTTTTCAGGACTTTATATAGGATCATGATATCTGCAAATAGGGAAATTTTTACTTTCTTTTCAATTTGGTTGCCTTTTATTTCTTCCTTTATTTCTTTTCTTTCCCTTCTTTCCTAATTTCTCTGCCTAAAATTTCCAGTATAATGATGTATAACTGGTGACAGCGGATATTCTAATTTTTCATGATGTTAGAAGGAAATCTTTCAGTCTTTTCACTGTTCAGTAGGATGCTAGCTGTAGGTCTTTCATAGATATGCCCCCATTCATGTTGAGGATGTTTCCATCTATTCCTAGTTTTCTAAATGTTTTAATCAAGAAATGGTGCTGGATTTTGTGAAATGCCTTCTCTGCATCAATTGAGATGATCAAGTATTTTGGTTTTTTTTTTCCTTTATTTTTTTTATTATGGAATGTTGCATTAACTCAGGAGTTCTTAACCTTTTTGTTCCAGGGACCCCTTTGCCAGTCAGGTGAAAACCACAGACCCCTTACTAAGTCCACACTATAATGTGTATTATTTAATAATTATATCACACCCACACCAACACCATCCCCACAAGAATAATGTTTTTTTGAATTTCAATTCAAGCTCATGGACCCCTTGTTAAGAATCCCTGCCTTAATTGATTTTCTTATATTGAACTATGCTTGTATTCCTGGCTTAAATCCCAGTTATCATTGAGTATAATTCATTTAAAGTGCTGTTGGATTTGGTTTGTGTAGCAGTGTGATACTGTGTATGAATTCCAAAAATAGATATTGGATTATGTTTGCAAAGTGGTCTGTTCCTCTGGGCATATTAGAGTATATTGGATTCAGAGGTTTCACTTTTACTTGATTAAATAATGATTAAGGCTTTGATTGGGCCACATCAGTAGCATGTTGAGTCCTCACTTCCTTGGTGGGTGGGGACTCACAGAGAAACCACACCACGGAGAAGGAAGGTTGGAGTTTTGATCCTGGAGCCTGGGAAGTAAACACGCAGAGAAGCAGATACTTGAGGAAGGAGAGAAGACTCCATTAGACACTGCAGAGGTCCCAGGAAGAAAGACAAGCCATTTGCCTCATAGTCTACAGTTGGGCTTGTGGAGAGAGCAGAGCAGCTGAGCCTGGAGAGAAATGAGCCCCAGGAAGAGAAGAACCCAGGAAGCCTGGACCCTTGCAAATGTCAGCAGCCATCTTGCTCTAACATGTGGCAACAGACTTTGGAGAGGGAAGTAACTTGTGCTTTATGGCCTGGTAACTGTAAGCTTCTAACCCAAATAAATCTCCTTTATAAAAGTGGAAAAAAAAGCACTCATCATGATAGCACTTATGCAAGAGCTGGCAACAAATACCTTGCCAATAAGTGGAGCAGGGTAGGGGGAGGTGGGGGTGGGGGTGGGGATGGGGAAGGAGGTAGAAGGCAGATGATGTCCACTAGTGTCAGTCAGAAACATGTCTAAACTTGAAAGTGACAAAGGCCTTTTTGTGTGTTTTGCTAATTGGACTTTTTTTTAAACTGATAGGAATCAAAATCTGTAGTATTTTTTGGAGTGTATCTAATACACTAAGTATAAGCCCTGACTAGAGCCTAAAGGTCCCTGGCTAATATGTGCTTTTAGATTCACCAGTTGGAAGGCTGTGCTTTGAGGGACATAGCAAGTAAAATAATTTAATCAACCGAATTGCCTCCCAGATAGTTCCACTGATTGCTAAAAGAACAACTTCCGTCAAGACTTTCGGAAGAAAATATAAAAATTTAATAGAAATGTAGAGACTAAGATGCAGGAATTAAACAGCACTACATAAAATAAAATAATAGAAACGAAAACTACTGAAGACATTTTCTGTTTTTGTTTTCCTAAGCTGATGACCTGGACTCTTCTGTTATGGTATCTAATGGTATCCATCTGTTACCATGGACAAGCAGGTGCTTTGTCACAAGGTGAGCTGTCAGAGTAGGGGAAACTGCAAAGAAGAAAGATGCCGCTTTGTTGTTCACAATTGTTTTTCCACTTGCCACTCCCTGGAATGTTACCAGGGGTGTTGGCTAGAAATCCACTTGATAGGATTAAGCCTGACTAAATTCACTTGAAAGATGATGGATCTGGAGAGTAAGAGAGAATCCAGCTAGCCAAGTATTAATTAGCCATGCTAATAATGGCAAGTGAGCTGACACCATGACAAAAATCTACAGGTGATCCCAAAATTCTGTTTTTAGCCTCAGACTTTCCACTGTTCTCTTCATTTACCTCCACCAATCTTTTGCCAGGAATGTTGATTGATTTGATTTTCAGCTCCTCTCCATTTCATAATTTGACATGGTCCTAATGTTTAACAAAACTGCCACATTTTAGACAGCAGGAAACAGGCAGAAACGTCAAAGAACTGAGTAAACCAGGAGGTAAAATACTTGTATAGGTTTCTTGAAAGGCTGGGGAAACTTGACATTCATTCATTCGTTCAACAAACATGTCACCTGCCACAGTGCCTACACAATGGGTAAGCATATGAATTTTCTTGAATCATACTTGGAGTTAATACATATTAAAACTAAGAGTTGGGAAGCGGCTGTGGCTCAATCAGTAGGGCTCCCGTTTACCATATGGGAGGCCCCGGGTTCGATTCCCGGGGCCTCCTGGTGAAGGCAAGCCTGCCCACACAGCGCGGTTAGCTGACCCAGCGAGCACAAGCAGCAAGGGGGGGATAAATGAATAAATAAATTTTAAAAATCTTTAAAAATAAATAAATAAATAAAACTAAGAGTTGTCTTCAAATCACAAGTCTGTGCCTAAGGTACATGATTAATTTCATCCTTAAATTAGATAGGAAAAAAAAACATTATTTTTGTTTATATAATGCATCATTCCTGGTCCTCACACAATATTTTCCTAAGAGTGATACTTGGATATATGGATTTAAGAAGGTACCAGAGAGGTTTCTTCAAATTATTTGCATTGCATTTGTATATCCAGTTGGACAGGAAAATCTATTCTTGGCTAACTTTATGTAAAATGGTACTATTCTTATTACTACTATCTGTAGATTAGTCCTTTCATGGCAGCTAACCCCAGCCTCATTCCCTGTTCTTAGAGAACCATCCTCTCCCAAAGCCTTGGAGATGACCTCTACATACTAAACAGTCCTTGTTCATAAATGTGTAGACCAAGACTGGACAATTTATGTGGGGGAGGCAATTATTAGTGAGAAGCCTTCTCTGCTATCCCTAGACTAAAGAACAGAGCTTTGAGATAATCAATTCTCACCTATTGTTTATAACCTAGGATAGAATATTTGAGTAATTGTCAATTTTACTTTTAGAAGCATGTTCTGTTGTAGCTAAAAGGAGAAACAAAAAGCTAACTATCATTAAGAAGGGCATAGGAAAGAAGAGTACACATCATTCTATCATTTCAAAAACTCTGCACCATAAACATTTTAAACCCAAATTAAAAACCAGGGAAAGAGAATAAAATTCCAAAATTCAAGTTTTGAAATAGATTGAAAAAGTATTAAATTATTTTTTAAAAATCAACCCTTTGAATTCTTTTGGATATAGGGAAAATGCTGTTTCTGGGAAGGAAAAATACAATCTCCCAGAGTCAAAATTTATACTACTGTTTATTCTTCCTTTTCTCATAGCTATTAGTAATACAAATGCAAAGGAAGGGAGGGTCTCTGTAGATATCAATCCAGCACATTGCATTATAAAAGTGGCTCTTTCTCCCTCTCCCTTTTCCCCTCTACTCACCACAGGCACGCCCCAACACCCCAAAACCCCAAGAAGAACTATGTGAAAAGCCTAATAAGAATTGTCCCCCCTTTCCTTCCCTACTCATATAACCCAATATGGATACACACACGAGTTTTTTCTTTTGTCTTTACTTGTTTTATGAAAACCGGATCACATTAAACACACTTTCTTCATCTTGTAGGAATCCATCCTAGTTACCTGGCAGAACTTTTATTCATTTTTTTTTTTTTTTTATTATGGGTAAAAATCAAAATTCTCACAATACATACAAACATTTGCAAAATGATATATAAATATATATGCATATATGTGTATTTGCTTACAAAAATGTTGTTTATATATATATATATACATATATTTCAAGAGGTGCTTAGATTACCCAAAATATTACACGGAACCCACTGGGATTCCCATGTTGCCCACCTCCCACACCTCCCACCACATCCCACACAAACATCTCCCACAAGTGTGGCCCACCACCTCAATGGACTTACACATCCTGGAGCCTTCCCACCAACCATAGACCACAGTTCACACTGTAGACCACACTCTCTCCCACTCAGTTCTGAGTGGTGTGTGCTGATTTAAAATGGCCTACATCCGTTCCCACAACGGTACTCAGGACAACCTCCAACTCCCAAAGATCATTTTTTAAGTGGCCATATATTAACCCTAGATTGAATTATGTACCCCTGTTTTGTCATGTTCTTAACCTTGATCTGCATTTCTGTGGGTGTGAACCCATTGTAAATGAGCTCTCTTAAAAGGCGTTATTTTTCGTTAAGTTGTGGCCCAACTGAATGAGGCTGGATCTTAATCTGAATTGCTGCAGACTTAGAAAGAAACAGGAAGCCAGGGTCAGAGAAGGAAGGCCACAGGGAGAAGCCAGAAGTCAGAGGAACCCCGGAAAGAAAGGAGAGGCCATCACTGCGGGACAGGAGGCAGGGATATAAACCAGGGAACTCCAAGGATGGTGGCCCCCAGCACCAGAATGTTATAGACTTCTGGGAGAAAGCATCGCAATGCTGGCACCTCCGTTTCAGACTTCTCCTAGCATCAAATCCATAAGCCAATAGATTCATGTTTTTTTTTAAGCCAAACCATTGTGTGGTATTTGTCATAGCAGCTGGGAAACTAAGACAGCATTTCATACTTTTTCCAGCCATTTCCCCGTAATGGACATTCATTTTGTTTCCAATTGTTTATTTCCATTACAAACAAATATTACAAGAAATAACCTTTTATATATTTCCTTA
Organism: Tolypeutes matacus; assembly: GCA_026826555.1. Taxonomy (NCBI): domain Eukaryota; kingdom Metazoa; phylum Chordata; class Mammalia; order Cingulata; family Chlamyphoridae; genus Tolypeutes; species Tolypeutes matacus. The sequence continues at coordinate 44,038,615 of JAKSZT010054487.1, read as the reverse complement.
ATTACTGGTGATTTTCATTCTGTGGGACAGATTCCCAGAAATGGGGTTGTTGGGTTGGAAGGAGTGTATATAAATATAAATATAAATATAAATATAAATATAAATATAAATATAAATATAAATATAAATATAAATATAAATATATATATATAAATATATATATATATATTTTTTTGTATCTTAAGAGGTACCAGGGATTGAACCTGGGACCTTGTACTTGGGAAGCCAGGGCGCTCAACCACTTGAGTTACATCCTGCTCCCCTAAATATTTTTAATATTAATAGATGTTGCTTGACAGTTTTACAACAACAAAAAGTTCTCACACTTTTCCACTAGTGATGTTTGAAAGTATCATTTTCCTTTCTCCACTTCCCAGCCAGCAATAGGTTTTCTTCTCTGCCAGTTTGATAGGTATAAAGTAATACTCATTGCTAGTGTATGTGCATTTTCCTGACTATTGGTGCTTTAGAGCATCTTCTCATATGTTAGTTATATTTGGAGTTAGTCTTCTGTGAATTGTCTGGTCATAGCCTTTCTCATTTTTTTGCATTGCAATATGTCTTCTTCTTCTAAAACCTCTTTTATGATTGCTATTAATATTATCATGCTAGTGATCCTTCTCACATGTATTCTCATATATATGGGGATCTATTTCCAATTCTCTACCCACCATCTATTTGTCTATTCCCATGGCTTGCCATAGTCCTTTTATTACCATGACTCCATAGTATCCGCTGATATCTGCAAAACCAATTCCCACTCACCACCAACATCTACACTGTTATTATTTTCATGCTTTTCTTGGATATTTGGGGGGCATTTATTCTTCTACATAAAGTATAAGTATATTTTAGACCATTAAAATGAGTCCTTTTATGATTCCTTTTGGAATTGAACTAAATTTATGTATTGGTTTGGGGACAGTTAATATTTTTGTGATATTAAGTCATCTTAAGTCAGAAGATGTTATATCCAAGTTTGTTCAGATCTTTTAAAAATTTATTTTCCTTTAGATCCTGTGAACTTCTTTTTAAATGTAGTCCAATGATTTACACAGATTTTGTCACTATTTTAAATAGAATTTTCCCCATCTTCATTTAAGAACTTAGTGCCAGAGAAATACTACCTTTTAATACTTATTTTGTATACTGCCATCTTGCCAAATTCTTTAACTAATCTAGTGCATTGTTTACTAGAGTCTTTTGTATTTCTAGGTATATAATTGTATCATCAGCAAAAAAAGATAGTTTTAATATATTTTCTAGTGTCAATCCCAGTTATTTAACAACACAACTGTTTTACAATAATAGTGATATGTTATCCAAATCTAGTTCTGATTTTAATGGAAATGGTTTAGTGTATTGTGTTTTATCATTCAGAATGATGGTTTATTTTGGTTTGGCAACAGCCAATTAGTAGATCAAAAGTTTCATAATTTATTTTGAGTTTTTATTAGAAATGGTTGTTGAAATGTATCAAAAAGCCCTTTCAGCATAGATTGATAATACTCTCTGGATTTTATCCTTAGTTTGTGTTGATGTTTCCTGATAGCAAGCCACTTATCTATTCTTTGAACAAAATTTGCTTGATCTTAGTGCATCATTTTTTTTTTTTTTTTGAGATCTTGCTGATGTCTATTTACTAATATTTTGTTCAGAACTTTTTTACATCTTATTTGATGTGATATAAGTCTATAATTTTTCATTCTGTATGTACTAGTTCAGGTTGTGGCATTAAAGTTGTGCTGGCTACATGAAATGAATAGGGGAGTTTTCTTTATTTACTCTCTGACCTGAACAGCATTGAAGTGGTCAGTTTTCTACAGTGCCCAGGCTTCAGGTACCTATTTGGTCTTGCTGCCTATTTAAATTAAGGGAGCTCTTAATTATTTGGTCATAATTGGCAGACTCAAGTTTACTATTTCTTCTTGGGTCAATTTTAGTAATTTCTATTTTGCCAGAATATTATTATTATCCACTAGGCTTTCAAATTTGTTGCCACAAATTTACTTCTGGCATTCTCTTATGGTTTTAAAATTTTATCCTGCCTCTTTGACTACATCTCTTTTCTCATTCCTTACCTTGTCTCCTTAGTTCTGTCTTCTTTCAAATCAAGCTACTGAGGGATTTATCTCTTCTATTATTAATCTTTTTAAAATAAGCATTGAAATTTACTTATCCTTCCCTTTTTGTGTTTGTTTTCTGTTGTAGCTTTGTTAGTTATCTCTTATTCCTTTTCTTTTTTTTTTTTTTTTTTATATTTTTTTTATAAATTGATCTCTTTCAATTTATTAAATGAAATTATAGGTTCCTTTGTTTTTGTCTTTCATCCTTAATAATAAAAGCATTTTAAGCTATGCATTTTTCCCTGTAGGTAATTTATTCTTTCTTCTTAAGAGCTTGCAAAATTTCCAATTATCCTTAGAATTTAGGATATGCCTATGTATTTGTGTTTCTCTTTTATGTACCTTTTCACCTACAGATTCAGGTCTTTCTCCTCAGATGAAAGGCTTCTTGTTTGTTTGTTTGTTTAATTGAGGATTTTTCCTTATTGTTTGGTTCCTCTTCTTCTCTAGTTTTCTCCTTTCTGTAACTCCTATTGTTTGCCTACTAAATGTCCTGAATTTATCCTCCAAGTTTTTTCTTTCCTGTCATGATTTTCATCTTGTCATATCTTTGTTTGACCATGCACATGAATTTCCAGAACACTAATTCAGATCTTAACAGCAGTGATCATTTTCTCCTTTAATTTGCCTTTTGAATTTTTTATTGGGAAATCATGTACTTTTATTATTAATTAACTTATTTTTTGCAGAGGCACTTGAGCTTTTTAAGTGCTTGTGGTTTTGTATTATTTTAGCTTATGTTTTCATCTGTCTCTGCTAGCAGTTTTATTTCCTTGGGAGTGTGTTCTAATTATTCTTTTTTTTTTTTTTTTTTTTAATTTTACCGGGAGGTCCTGGGGATCGAACCCAGGTCCCTCCATATGGCAGACGGACACCCAACCATTTGAGCCACATCCACCCCCCTCTGATTATTCTTCATGTTCTTCCTCTTTTTGGCTGCTGGGTGCCATCAGGTGCAGTGTTATATTTCTTTGTTGGCTCATTTAGTCTCAGATTTGGTTGGTGGAGTATCCTTGCTATGGAGATCCACAGGTGGTGGAAGACAAAGAGGATCTGCTGCAATCCAGCTGTCAGTTCTATTTTCTCCCAACCTGTCATCTGGAGGAAGCCTCCCTTTTCCCTGATTCCTGGCCTCAAGGGTAGGAGAGACTAGTCCCTGTTGGCCTTTGCAGAAGGGTTGAAGAAGACTTAGCACACCCACATAGAGGTGGCAGTGTTGCTTGCCCTCTATAGATACTCCATGGTCCTTATTTCTCTGCTGGGTCCTCCTTGGGAGAATCCAAGGAATATAACTCAGCTCTAGTACCATGGTGGGCCCACCTAAACTATATTTTATTTCATATCTTCTAAAAGTAAACATGCCAATGAAAATTATAACAGGTTCCTGGAAAGAGCTTTGAAGTTAAACAAACAGATGAGTTTGAAGCCCATTTAATGAGATCAGAGAAGGTTTAAATAGCAAGAATTCTTTGCAAGGTGAAAATTTCAGGGAAAACGTCACTCATACTGAGGAATGTCTGCATTTGATAGACTCAAAACTGCGGCTCAGGAAGGTGCCATCATTGTACACTAATCCAACTAGTGACTTTTAGAGCCAGGATTCCCAGCCCAATGTGTGTGTAGATTTTGAAAATCTACTGAAATCTCTTCCATAAATTCTTCTTGGTCAGGAATTAGGGTATTAGTTGCCTGTGAGGGTTTTAAAGATTTAGGCAAAATTCATGAATATTTCACTAAGGGAGTTTCCAGTTTTGTATTTTAATGTAGTTTTAGTTTCCAAATTTGTAGATTAAAAAAAAAAATTATGACTAAGTGCAAGATGACTTGTATTGTTATCAGAGAATATACTTTGGATATTTTTAGCTGTTGTTGCTATAGGTTTTGAGCAGAGGAGGACCTCAGGGTGTGAACTCAGTACATTCTTGCTGCACAATGTTTATTTTCTTTTTGTGTAATATCTAAAATGAGTCCCCACCTGGTGTATAAGAAGCAGCTGGAGTTGCTGTGCTTTACAAAGAGGAATAAAACAATTTTGAAGTTCCTAGAGAAAGACAGCAAAAATGCTCACAGATTTAGGGGTTATCCAATGAGGAGAGACTACTTGAAGTAGTTCAGATAAGATAAAGGCTGGTTGGAAAATGAGTGATTTTATAAAGTAATAAAAGTTACAATGGAGGGAGGCCAGAATTATTAATCAAATGCTGGATTTGGAACTATAGGGCATCATTTAGTCCTTGAAGAAAATAGTTTTAGGACAACTGAAAAGATAACTAACTGTGAACTTTTGGAAATTTATTTTTGTTTTTGTTATAGATTTTATTATGAAAATATTAAACATAGGTAAAATAGGAAGAATTACATATTGAACATTTTTCCCAAATATGGTTTCTAATGAAGATTAAAAACAGATCAAGTAGTATTTCATAATGCATAAATGATGATTTGACATTTGATTTTTAAAGGCTTTAAGGCTATTTGGAATTCAAGTTTTGGGGCAAATATTACAGATGTGGATGAAAAGAAACTTTGGTGCAGTGGTCGTAAATATGACATGAGAAGGGAAGCAATGGGAGTGGGAGTAGAAGGCAAAGGGCACACATGTCCCAAAGAGATGTTCTAACATCTGAGAGGGATAAAACTTATAACAGTTGGGGATGTGAAGCTTTTCAAATAACATAAGAAATTAAATCTCTGACTTGTACATGCAAGTCACAAATCAATTTCCTTTGAAACACTATGAAAAATTCAAAATTTTCATCAAAACAAAATGAAATCTGTCAACAGTCAAGGAATGGCACTTCCTTTTCTGGCCACAATGAAATAACAGGCATTATTGGTCTTGCCCACCACTGTAAACAACTATAGAACAAGATAAAATATACGAGCAACTATATTTAAGCATTGGACAAGGGCAGAAAAGGGAATAATCCTTGAGGGAAGAGAAACACATAAAGTAACACCTATGGTTGTTCTAGATTTCTACCTAAGGACAATTTCTGCACCATGACTCAGGGAGGTACAGACCAAACAAGTCCAAACAGCAGTCTCACTGATCTGAGGATGTACTATGAAAGCTTGAGGCTGCAGAAGGCTGAAATTGTGAGGCAGGGTACTTTAAAGGAGATTGTTACACAGAGGAGATTCCAGAAGTCTGTGTGGAGATTCATCATGGATCCTTGGAGAAGGCTGGCAGCCTAGTAGAAGACAGTGGCTGTGAAGCTAAGACCATAATGGAGATTCTGGAGGTTGCAAGTTCTAGGAGATGTGACATTCCTGGCCCAGCCAGAATTAAGAGGCCTTACTTCATTCAGTTAAAATCAGAGAAAGGTCACCTTTAAAGAGTAAGTTCTATCAATTCCCTAGGACTAAGGATAAACTCAAAATAGAACCACTCTTACAGAGCGTAAACCCAAGTGGAAAATGAAGATCCACTAGTAATTTAACTGTCTGCCAGAAAAAGTCTCAACACTCTTTGGAGGAAAGCAAAACAATTCAGTCTCCCTGGATCACTCACAATATCCAAAATATGATCAGTAATTATTAGATATGCAAGAAACAGAAAAATGTGGCTGATAATCAAGGAAAAAAAGTAGTCAATATAAACAGACCCTGAGATTACCCAGATGTTTGAATCAACAGGCAAGAACTTTAAAACAGCTATTACAAATATTTTCAAGGACATGAAAGAAAAAATGGGCATAAGAAATGGACAAATAAAGAATACTAGAACATAAATGGAAAATTTTTAAAAATTAAATGGAAATTCTAGAACTGAAAAGTAAAATTTCAGCAATTTGTAAAAGCATTAATTTCAGATTGGAGATTAATATCAGACTGGAGACTTCAAAAAAAAATAATAATTTGACTATAGAGCAATAAAAATTATCCAATTTGAAGAACACAGAGAAATGAACACAAAGTGAAATAAATGAGTAGAGACTAAGTAACCTGTGGGACAATATCAAGTGGTCTAACAGACATATATTAGAGCTGGAGAAGAGGTGAAGAGGGTAAGGAAAGAGAAAGAATAAGGAAGAAAAAAATCTGAAGAAACAGTGGCTGAAAATTTTCCAAAATTGGATCCAAGTAGCTCAGCAAATAATATGTAGGGTTAATACAAAAAATAAAAACCCACACCTAGGTATATCATGTCAAATTGATGAAAAACAAAGACAAAATCTTTAAAAAGATTTAAATAAATGACACTTTAGGCACAGGAGAATAACAATAAGAATGTCAGCTCCTTCTTTTCTGCAAATTTGGTGGCCAAAAATTATCTTTAAAGTACTGGAAGGGGGAAAAAACTCAACCCAGAATTCTGTATCTAGCGAAAATATTTTTGAAAAATGAGGATGAAATAGACAGCAAAATCTGAGAAAATTCCTTGCTAGCAGACATACACTATAAGAAATACTAAAAAAAAAAAAAAAACAGAAAAAAAAAAAAGAAAAAAAAAAAAAATAGGGGGTCGGATGTGGCTCAACTGGTTGGGCGTCCATCTCCCATATGGAGGGACCCGGGTTCGATCCCTGGGACCTCCCGGTTAAAAAAAAAAAAAAAAAAAAAACAGAAATACTAAAGAAAGTTCTTGTGCTCGCTTCGGCAGCACATATACTAAAATTGGAATGATACAGAGAAGATTAGCATGGCCCCTGCGCAAGGATGACACGCAAATTCGTGAAGCGTTCCATATTTAAAAAAAAAAATTAAAAAAAAAAAAAGAAAGTTCTTTAGGATGAAGGAATATGATACCGAATAGAAACTGAAATCTATAGGCAGGAATGAAGAATACCAGAAATGGTAAATGTATGTATACATAACCACTCAAAACCTTTTTGCTCTCTTAATTTCTTTAAAAGACAACTGATTGTTTAAAACAAAATAATTAACATCCTTTAGTATGAGGTTTATAGTGTATATAGAAGTAAAATCTCTGAAAGCAATAGCAAAAAGAATGAAGGGGAGTAGTAAATAGAATTACACTGTTATAAAAGTTTTTATATTTTATGTGAAGTGATACAATATTAATTTAAATTGGATTTTGACAAAGTAAGAATGCATATGTGATCTGAGGGTGACTAACTCTTAGGATTTTCCTGGGACTGACATGTTTCCCTAGATGGTTGGTCATCCTATCTCTAGAACAAATACTAAAAAACAAAACAAAACAAAAAAACTAAGTATAGCCAAAACTTCAAGAACGGTAGCTGTATTATAACAAAGTAGACTTAAAGACAAAGATAAAAAGAAACATTTCATAATATTAAAGGATCAGTTCATTAGGAATACATAATCTTAAATATGTATGCACCTAATAACAGCTGCAAACGACATGAAGCAAAAGCTGATAGAAAATAAAGGAGACAAATCCACAATCATAGCTGGATTTTTAGCACTCCTCTCTCAGCAATTGATAGAATGGAAAGACAAAAAATCAGTAAGGATATAGAAGATATGAACAACACTACTGTAAACCAAATTAAAGTAATTGGTATTTACAGAACACTATACCACCAACAACTGCAGAAGAAACATTCTTTTTAACTGCACATGGAACAATCACCAAAGTAGACCATAAGGTGAGTCATAAAATAAGTTTCCATAAATTTCAGAAGATTTAATTTTTAAAGAATATGTTGTCTTGCCACAGAGAAATAATTAGAAACTAATAACAAATTAGAAACTAATAACAATAAGATGCTTAGAAAAGTCCCAAAATATTTGGAAATTAAACAACACACTTCTAAATAAACCATGGGTTAAAGAAAAAAATCACAAGAGTTATTAGAAAGTTTTCTAAATGAATAAAAATGAAAATATTGTATATTATAGTTTGTGAAATATAACTAAAGCAGTGCTTAGAGAAAAATGTATAGCTTTACTTATTTAGAAACAAAGAAAGGTTCCAAAGTAACTCCCTAAGTTTCCAATTTTTAAAAAAAGCTGTAAAAGTTAAGCAAATTAAACTCAAATAGGTAGAAAGAAGAAAATGATAAAGTTAAGAGTAATAATAGAGAAAATGGACAAACAATAGAGAAAATTAAGCAAATATATCGGTTCTTTGAAAATATTAATAAAATTAATTTGAAAAAGATAAATTAAGGCAATTTAAAATTTATCAAATTTTATTTGGGCAACAAACAATTCACGAAGAGTGCCAAACCGAAAGTGGTTAGGAGCTCTGCCAAGGGAATGGAAAGAGGAAGCTTATATAGGGCAAACTTGGAAGCAAGCAAGGAACTATTTTGATTGAATATCTAAGCTGCATTGCCTGATTTGGGCTGTTTCGGGTGGAAACCCTCTTTTTAAGGTAACTTTCTGACTGACTGGCATTACATTTCCATATCTTATTATACCAGGTGTTTATAAAAAGGCAGCTTCTCTTAAGTTTGGATTCTGTTACTTGTTTTTCAGTCAGGGATTGGCCAAGATGGGTCACCTCAGTCTAATGGCCTCCTGCATTTTATTTTAACATCTCCTAGCAAAGACTGATTAAGAAAAAAATGAGAAAGGAAAAAAACCCCACAAATGACCAATTTTGGGATCAAATAAGAAGCATACTACAGATCCTAAGACATTTAAAGAGCAAGAAAAAAATATTATGAACAACTTTATGCCACAATTAATAAACTTAGAAAGATGGGGAAATTCCTTGATAAAATACAGCTTGCCAAAACTGAGTAAAGAAGAAATTTTAAAAATGTGAATAGGCCTATACCTTTGTATTAGTCAGCCAAAGGGGGGCTGATGCAAAATACCAGAAATTGATTGGTCTTTATAAAGGGTATTTATTTGAATAGAAGTCCACAGTTACCAGGCCATAAAGCCTAAGTTTCTTCCCTCACCAAAGTCCATTGCCACGTGTTGGAGCAAGACAGCTGCCAAGGCTTGTCAGGGTTCAGGCTTCTTGGGTTCCTCCCTTCCCGGGGCTGCGTTTCTCTCTGGGCTCAGAGCCTCTGTTTCCTCCACAAGGTCAGCTGTAGACTATGAGGCTCTCTAGCCTTTGCTTCTCACCACAAGGCCAGCTGTGAACTCTCAGGCAAATGGCTTGTCTCTATCCCGGGGCCTTCTCTCCTTTTCACCAGAATTCCAACATCAAAACTGCTTCAACACTAACTATCCTTTGCCGTGTCTTTTATCTTCGATTCCCCCACCCACCAAGGGGTGGGGCTCAATGCCCTACTGATATGGCCTAGTTAACGCCCTAATCATAACTTAATCATGCCCAGATTAGCAGACCAGTTTGCAAACATAATCCAATATCTATTTTTGGAATTCATAATTACATCAAACTGCCCAATGGTTACAACCTATAAAAGAAATTGAAAGTTAACAAACATTTAAAAACAAAATTTCACCTGTCTTACACAAACTCGGAAAATAGAGAAGGGTATATTTCTCAACAAGTTTTATCAGCATAACTCTGATAATAAAAATCTTACAAATGAAAAAAGAAAACCACAGGTCAATATCTCTTATGAACATCAATACAAAAATCCTTACAAAATATTCGAAAATCAAATCCAGCAACATATTAAAAAAATAATATAGCTTCATCAAGTGGGATTTATCACAGGCAGGCAAGGATAGTTTTATATTTTAAAACTCAATTAATGTAATTTACCGTATTACAGAAGAAAGGAGATAAATCATTCTATCTCAATAGATACAGCAAAACATTTGACAAAATTCAAAGACCCATTTATTATAAAAATTCTCAGAAAATGAGCAATGGAAGGGGAATTTCGCAATCAAATATTGGGCATCTCTATCATTACTTATTACTATATAACAAACCACCCCAAAACTCTGGCTTAAAACAGAAGCGATTATTTTTTTCACTCACAAATCTCCAATATGGATAGGGTTCTATGTAGGTATGATTCATATTTGCTTCACTTGGTCAGCTGGGACAGCTCCACTCAGGCTGGAGAATTGTGGCTTAGTCATAAGGTTGGCTGTCAGCTAAGAACTCAGCTGAGCTATGGAGGAGAGGCCTTGGTTTTCTCCACATTGAATTCCATACTGGCTTCCTGGGCTTCCTCATACCATGGTGGCTTGGTTGCAAAAATGAGCAGTCCAAATTGTTAGGGAGAAGAGTAGCATATGTTTTATGACCAAGACTCGTTAGTCACATGGTCCACTCCCACCGTACTTCATTAGCTGAAATGGTCACTAATGACAGACCATGGGGGCCTTGATGGAAGCTCTGTTCCAGGGTGAGGACCCCATGAGAGAGAAAGGGTAGACTGGCCAGGTAAGTTCTACCCTGCAACAAGGCCTGGAATCAGGAACAAGTGGTGGTTCAGAGTTCAGGTTGGTGGCTGATCCTGGAATTCTCTCTTCTACAGTGTCTGATTTTCTGTTTTACCCATTAAATTTTGTTTTTATTAATTTCTAGAAGCTCATTTTTTCAAATCTATTCATTCCTTATTTTAGACCCAGGGTTAGTGAACTAGTATCTATGGGTCATATCCAGCCTGCAATCTGTTTTGGATGTCCTGTGAGCTAAGAATGGTTTTCTCATTTCTAAAAGATTGAAAACAACAACAACAAAGAATGTGTGACAGAAATAATTCATGGCCTACAAAGCCTAAAATATTTAGCTCGCCTTTTACCGAAAATGTTTGCTAACCTTTATTATATGATATCTTTGTAATTGTATCTCTTACTTTTCCAATGTTTCCTATGTAGCTATTCTATATTCTGTACCTGACAATTTCAGTATCTGCCATTCTTGAAGGGTCTATATCTGTGGTGACTTGGAATTATGTACCCCAGAAAAATATGTTCTTAATCTTAATCCATTCTTGTGGGTGTGCACCCATATTAAATAGGAACTTTTGGGGTTACTTCAGTCAAGGTGTGGCACAATTGAATTGAAATGGGTCTTTATCCTGATACTGGAGGCCTAGTAGAGAAGGCCACAGAGAGAGAAGCCACAGGGAGCAGCCAGAAACCAGAGGGAAGCAGAACCCGAGGGAGAAAAGGAAGACATCGCTATGTATATTGCCATGTGACAGAAAAGCCAAGGAACCCCAAAGATTGCCAGCCAGCCAGAACATACCGTCCCTGAGAGGAAACAATACTTCTAGTCTCCGAAGCCATGAGCCAGTAAATTCCTTAAGCCAACCCATTATTTGGTATTTGTTTTAGCAGCCAAGAAACTAATATAGCATCTACTGTTTCTTATGTCTGCCGATTCTCACTCAAAAGTGGCTTGCCTTCTGGTGTGCTTGGTAATGTTCATCTGTGATCTCAGTATTTGATCTTACTATGTGAAAATACAGTGGGCCTAACTAAGTAACATTTTCCTGTAGAGAGACTCCTTCTGTCAGTTGCCAGGGAGTATGCTCAACCCTGGACCACTTTTGCCCCTGGCAAAGATTTAGGATCAGCGCTAGAGTGCTAGATCTTTCAAGGTTCAGAACCCCACAGCAGTTTTGCTCTAGAAGCCTGACACTAAGCAAACTGTGCTCCTTCTGGCTGATTCCCCTCTGCTTTGGACCGAGCTCCCCCTTCTGTGATCTCCACTCCAGAAAGCCAAGCCCCAAATCCTGCTCTGGCTTCAGCATGAAGCCCAGGCTTCTAGACGCTGGCTCTGAACCCAGTACATATTTTCTTGCTTACTTTTTATGGGAAGGGGGTGGGTCCCTGATGACTTCTTATCCTTTTTTTTTTTTTTTTTTTTTTTGCAACCAGAGATGCCTCAGAGAGTGTGTCCTATCCAGGATTTTGTTTGTTGTGGTGCAGGAGGGCACTTTGGAAGTTCATACCAGTTTTTGCCTATTTCAAAAAAAAGAAATAAAAAGGAAAATACCACTACCTCACTGTTGCATAAAAATTGCAGTAAAAGCAATGTGTTCACTGGACTTAGGAGACATAAAGTCCTGCTTTTTTCAATTGCCTGCTTGTAGACTCTTGCCAAGGGGAAATTATCATTACCTTCAGGTAGGCAAAGTGACAGAGACCCTAAAAGAAAATCTCTTGACATATATTTTTCTGATTGGAGTCAAAAGGGAGAAGGCCATGTTACTCATTCATGAAAAAAAAATCTAATGTACTACCAAAAGATTTATCAATGGAATATAGGGGTGAGAAGAGCTTCAAGTTATATAATTCATCACTCAACCTTTAGAGAAGTTTCAACAAAGTCATTCAGGACATAAAACTATCTGACTTATTTTAAGATGTCTTGAGGAAAGGATTTCTCATTCCAACCCTTGATTGTTTTTGTTAGAAAGTTTCCTATCTGCCTAGCCATAGAATCATGTTCATTACCTTTATACTGGCCTCTACTGGAAAATAATTTGTTGTAATAATAATTTGTATGTGGGTCACAAATCTCTCCCAAAGATCATAAACTCAGAGTTTAAATTAGTGCTGCAGATAAATGTTTTGAACCTCAGTCCACACCAAATTTTACCAGCCTAGAAAATATTTACCTCTCTTCTTGACCATGTCAAAGCATTGATATGCTGATATTGGTAGTACTTATTTCAAATTGAAAAGTATTGCATTCAGTTATATCTTACTTAGGCCCAGCCCAATTTATTTTTGAGTAACAATGAAGCGAGGGAAGGAATAAATATACTGATGGAGTTAGAAAGGGTAATTGTTTTAAACAGTAAGACAGTAGCAATAACAACAAAAAGAATTACAAGCTATGAATTTAAATCTAATTCTCGGGTTTTTGAACTTCTTTAGTTAACAGAGAAATAAGGGGCAAAAATAGGCTGTGGTTCCATTTTAACTTATCACCTTGTTGAAAATGGAAAAACAAGGCCTTATTATAATTCAAACACTAGATCACACTCTTGGATAGCTATTTCATCTGGTTATAAAAATGATAACTGTCTTCTTATTTGTGAAGTATTAAGATAAAAATAAGCCAGGAACGTACCCTACCCTGATAATTATGAGGAAGATCATAAATTATTTCTTCTCTTCATACTATGATTCTCTTCTCTGGTTAAGTTTTATCCTTATTATCTCTTGATAGGCTTGCCTTTAGCATTCTCACTGCAGCTCTTTAGTCATAGGCTAAAGGGTGCTTTTTTAAAGGGCAGGGTTTGAGTTAAGTCTTCTGTACAGTTTTAGTGGTCTGAAGGTAGATATCCAAGAGGTGAGTCATAAAAGCACATATCAGTTTTAGGTGGAAATTGTTGATGATGGCTTTTTTACTTTTACATACTGTATTAGTCAGGGTTCTCTCGGGAAACAGAATCAGCAGGAGATATCTGTGAATAATATGGAACTCTAAAAGAGTCTCTCACGCGACCGTGGGGACACACAAGTCCAGATTCCTCAGGCAAGCTGCAAACCAGGGGCTCCGATGAAAGCCCGATGAAAGGTCGTTGATGAGTCTCTGGGAGAAGTTGCCTGTCCAACGACGAGCTGGGAAATTCTCCCTGAATGTTGAAATCACTTCCACTTTTAAGTCATTCAACTGATTGGGTAAAAGCACCACCCATTGATAATGTAATCTCCCTGATTGATGCAGATGTAATCAGCCATCCACTCAGTAAACTCACTGGTGATTGAAGTCCATAAATGCTCTTGTATTAACAATTAGCCCAGTGCTTGCTGGAACAAACACCTGGACACAACTACTTGGCCGAGTTGACACATTAGCCTAACCATCACAGTCCACCCCTTGTCAACTCGGCAATCATACACATTACTCTAAACCATACTTAGTCTCTAAATAAAAACAATAACAGACAAGTATACATATATATTTCCGCCTAACAATGTTCAACTCCCCTGCGTACAACCGGAAACACATTAATTCCCTAAGAATAGGGTGCAAGTCCTTGGATGATAGTCACTCTTAAACTCGACATCCTTAAATATTATGATGTGGGATTAATACAACTTTTCATGATAGGGGAAAAGATTGGGGAAGAAAACAAAGAAATTCATTTTGTGTACATATACAATCATACTCATAATGAAACATGGAAGAAGGGTTCATGACCATTACAGTCCTCGTTTCTGTAACTGGTCATGTGGTCGAAGTTCATATTTATCACTACCTTCTTCCACTACCCATTCCATGTTCCCGTTACCTTCAGCAAGCACTTCAGCTGGCCGTGGTTCTTTGCCTGGTGGGGTGACCCAAACTTTCATTCCCGAAGGTTCTGGGCCATTGTTAGTCCTGCTTGAATTGGTTTGTTGCAATTTTCCATTGACTTTAATCACAGGGCATGACAGGACTAGGAGACGCCCTAGAGGATCCCCTGCATTCCAGGCAAACTCTTCTTTACCCCCATTATGTAGATGTAGTCCTATTTCCCCTTGATAGTCAGGATCAATAACCCCAGCCAGTACAGTAATTCCCTTCTTTGCCTGTTGATTCACAGGTAAGAGGAGCCCAAAGTGGCCAGGTGGCAGTCTTAACTTCCAGTTCAATGGAATCACTGTTATGTTCCCAGGTTGCAGCACTCCTCCTCTTGGGACTAAAACCTGTAGACCAGCAGAGCTTAAGGTTTCAGGGACAGGAAGCAAAAATTTTCCTAGTGGGTCACTAGGGGTAATAGTGAGTGGTGCCACTCCCATTTCCACCCCTTGATTCCTGGACCCATGAATCCTGGCTATGGGAGAAACAGCACCATAGAGAGGACGCTGATTCAGAGCATATACAGTGTCCTGGAGAACATTGCCCCAGCCCTGCAAGGTATTGCCACCTAATTGGCACCGTAATTGAGTCTTCAAAAGGCCATTCCACCGTTCTATTAATCCAGCTGCTTCAGGGTGATGGAGAACATGGTAAGACCAGTGAATTCCATGGGCATGTGCCCATTCCCGCACATCATTTGCTGTGAAATGGGTTCCTTGATCAGAAGCAATGCTGTGTGGAATGCCATGGTGGTAGATAAGACATTCAGTAAGTCCACGGATGGTAGTTTTGGAAGAAGCATTGCGTGCCGGAAATGCAAACCCATACCCAGAGTATGTGTCTATTCCTGTTAAAACAAATCGCTGCCCCTTCCATGATGGAAGTGGCCCAATGTAGTCCACCTGCCACCAGGTAGCAGGCTGGTCACCTCGAGGAATGGTGCCATATCTGGGGCTGAGTGTGGGTCTCTGCTGCTGGCAGATTGGGCATTCAGCAGTGGCTGTAGCCAAGTCAGCCTTGGTGAGGGGAAGTCCATGTTGCTGAGCCCATGCATAACCTCCATCCCTACCTCCATGGCCACTTTGTTCATGAGCCCATTGGGCAATGACAGGTGTGGCTGGGGAAAGAGGCTGAGCATTAGCCACAGAGCAGGTCATCTTATCCACTTGATTTTTAAACTCTTCCTCTGCTGAAGTCACCCTCTGGTGAGCATTCACGTGGGACACAAATATGTTCATGTTTTTTGCCCACTCAGAAAGATCTATCCACATAGCTCTTCCCCAGACCTCCTTGTCACCAATTTTCCAATCATGTTCCTTCCAGGTCCCTGACCATCCAGCCAAACCATTGGCAACAGCCCATGAATCAGTGTACAAACGCACCTCTGGCCATTTCTTCCTCCAAGCAAAATGAACAACTAGATGCACTGCTCGAAGCTCTGCCCACTGGGAGGATTTGCCCTCACCGCTATCCTTCAAGGATGTCCCAGAAAAGGGCTGCAGTGCCGCAGCTGTCCACTTTCGGGTGGTACCTGCATATCGTGCAGAACCATCTGTAAACCAGGCCCGAGTTTTCTCATCCTCAGTCAACTGATTGTAAGGGAGTCCCCAAGAGGCCAAAGCTGTGGGCTGGGAAAGAGAAGGTAACACGGCAGGGGTGGTGACCATGGGCATTTGGGCCACTTCCTCATGTAACTTACTTGTGCCTTCAGGACCTGCTCGAGCCCTATCTCGTATATACCACTTCCACTTTATTATGGAGTGCTGCTGTGCACGCCCAACTTTATGGTTTGGTGGGTCAGACAATACCCAGCTCATGATAGGCAACTCAGGTCTCATGGTAACTTGATGGCCCATGGTTAAGCGTTCAGTCTCTACTAAGGCCCAGTAGCAAGCCAAAAGCTGCTTCTCAAAAGGGGAGTAGTTATCTGCAGAGGATGGCAAGGCTTTGATCCAAAATCCTAAAGGTCTGCGTTGTGATTCCCCTATAGGGGCCTGCCAAAGGCTCCAGACAGCATCTCTATTTGCCACTGAAACTTCCAGCACCATTGGATCTGCTGGATCATATGGTCCAAGTGGCAGTGCAGCTTGCACAGCAGCCTGGACCTGTCGCAGGGCTTCCTCTTGTTCCAGTCCCCAAACAGTCCCTGGAGCGGGCCGCACTGACAAGGGCCGGGCGTGCACCCGAGCCTGAGGGAAGCAGTGTCTTTTACACACATGCTCGGCCACAAAAAGTTCCCAATCCTCGGGGTTCCACTCCTTTCCAATCAATGCCCTCACTTTAATTGCAGAAACCCTGCGAGGTTGAGATTTTAGTTTCCTCTGTAATTCTGCTACTCATACAATGAGAGACTGCATTTGATTCTCAGATATCTCAAGTCTGTGGCTACAAGAGACAAGATTTTCTTTCAAGGCACACGTAGAAACTTTCATATCATTCACACGGCATTTAAGTTTCAAAATTGAAGACTTTAGCTCATCCCTTTCTTTTGTAACTGTATCCAGAGTATCTAGGAGGAGCCAGCCAACATCATTATATTTTTTTACTCTACAAAATTCTGTTAAAGTGTTGAAAACCCTCTCACCCAGATCCTTGCTTCTTATAAGCATGGAAGTAGGGGAATCCAATGATGCTATTTTGCGTATCTCTATTGCCAGCTCACGCCATGGACTGTTAGCAACCTCTTCATTATTGGAAAGGGAGTCATTAGTACCCCTGAGTCCAATTAGAGTGGAGAGCCAATTACAAAACTCCCAGAACCACCTCAGACATCCCACGTTTAAGACTCTGTTCCTCAAGAACCACTCCCGGTACCAGCTGTATTAGTCAGGGTTCTCTCGGGAAACAGAATCAGCAGGAGATATCTGTGAATAATATGGAACTCTAAAAGAGTCTCTCACGCGACCGTGGGGACTCACAAGTCCAGGTTCCTCAGGCAAGCTGCAAACCAGGGGCTCCAATGAAAGCCCGATGAAAGGTCGTTGATGAGTCTCTGGGAGAAGTTGCCTGTCCAATGACGAGCTGGGAAATTCTCCCTGAATGTTGAAATCACTTCCACTTTTAAGTCATTCAACTGATTGGGTAAAAGCACCACCCATTGATAATGTAATCTCCCTGATTGATGCAGATGTAATCAGCCATCCACTCAGTAAACTCACTGGTGATTGAAGTCCATAAATGCTCTTGTATTAACAATTAGCCCAGTGCTTGCTGGAACAAACACCTGGACACAACTACTTGGCCGAGTTGACACATTATCCTAACCATCACACATACAATAGGAAACAATAATATATATTTAGGAGTGGGTCCAGGGATAAGATATATAAGTATTTAATTTATTTTTAATTAGAAAAAAATTGTGTGTTGTTTATAGTAATCTCTTTGAAAGCTTAATTGAGGTTGGTGTTAAAAGACTTCTTTTTATAAATTTGTTTTATTTATTTATTTATTTTAAAAGATACCCAGATCACATAAATGTTGCACAAAAAATATAGGGATTCCCATTCGCCCTGCCTCCCACACCTCCCACAACCTCCCACACAAACATCCCCCAGTAGTGTGGCACATCAACTGCAATTTTAAACACATCCTGGGGCTCCATCACCAAGCATGGACCATAGTTCATCCTTTAGACCACACTCTCTCCCACACAGTTCTGCATGTTATATGATGATATAAAATGGCCCATATCCATTGCTACAACGTCACTCAGGACAATTCCCAAGCCCCAAAAAAGCCCCCCTATTACAACTGCTTTTCCCCCTCCCTGCCCCCAGAGCCTCCAGTGGCCACCGGCTCCACATCAATGTTGTAATTTCTTCCATTGCTTGAATCACAATATATCTATAGCAGAGTACAAGTAATTCCACTCTAGCCCACAGCTCCCTCCCCCAACCCGAGGAGTCTGGGATGGTGATGTCCACTCCACCTCCAATTGAGAGGGGACCCATATCCCATGGGGAAGATGGATGGGATTATCCTGCCTGCAGCTGCAGACTCTCCATTCCCTGGGACAGCCGCTGTCCATCATCATCTCCCCGCCAGTTGTCCTGGGTGAGTCCAATGAGCTTTAGAACAGGAGTTGTGGCTCCACCGAGGTTCCAGGCCCAGCTAGCACATGGACAGCCTAAAGACTCAAGTCTCTGGACATACACCTACAAACTCCAGCTAAAAGACTTTTAAATTCTGAAACTGGAGACTGCATTCTCTGGGAATAAGTAAACTAACTAGAAGTTGTATTTGTGTTTTATTTTTATGTTCAAAGACATGTATGTACAACTTCCCCTCCCCCCCGCCCCCATTAAATTGGAAGCTTTACAAACTCTTTTTGGGTTCAGATCAAAGAGTGATTTCTTGCTTTGCCTCTGCCATGATGTTATGAGTTTCGAAGAAAGCCTTCTATTTTTTCATCTGTTTTTGTTAATATATTAAATGGAGACTACTAACATACTTTACAAGGCTTTTGTCAGAAGTAAAAATACTTTGGTCTGATTAACTACTATATGCTATGTTTACTAGCACAATTCCTCATTTCCCCTTCAAGTTATTTGTAAGGCATCTGGGTTTGGTCTATTACCATTCTTGGTTTAGATCTAAAAAGGGTAAATCAAATAATTACAGAAAAAGTATGTATGGTAGTACATTTTGAAAAGAGAAATGAGAGGAAGGAATAAAGTATTTTTTATGTCCTTTCCTTCTAGTTTCAACTTTATACCCTAAAAAGACAAAAATCAAAGAATTATTTTGGAGACTCTTTATGTGAAAGTGTCAAAACATATATGTCTGTATATTTCTAAGCAAGAAAGAGACAGAGGAGGGTCAGTCAGGGTACCTTCTCTCCCTTCCCTTCCAGATTTCAACTTTGATACCAAGCACTCCTGATCCAAGGGAAGGACCTGCAGCCTCCCACTGTGCCAGGCTCTCCATGGAGGGCTTGATTCCCCGGTCAGACAGCAGGGCTGGGGGGAGCTTTTGCTCCCTATTGGGGTCTGCTCAGGGCCAGTCCCACCCAAAACACTTTGGTTCATGTTTGGTTCCTGGTAACTGTCCAGGAAAGGTAGGACCCGGGGAATGGATGTGGCTCAAGTGGTTGAGCACCTGCTTCCCACATGGGAGGTCCCAGGTTCAGTTCCCGGTGCCTTCTAAAAAATAAAAAACAACAAGCAAAACAAATGAAAATAACCAACTCAGGGAAGCTGATGTGTCTCAGCAATTGAGCAGCGGCTTCCCACATATGAGGTCACGGGTTCAATCCCCAGCCCCCAGTACCTCAGGAAAAAAAAAAAAGGAACTACCATATTACCCGGCAATCCCATTTCTAGGTAAATACCCAAAATAATTGAATGCAGGGATCAGACAGTTGTTTGTACACTAATGCTTATAGCAGCATTGTTCACAATAGCCAAAAGGTGGAAGCAATCCAAATGTTCATCAGGAGATGAGTGGATAAACAAAATACGATATATAATACCATGGAATACTACCCAGCCTTAAAAAAGAATGAATTACTGATAGATGCCACTAAATGGATAAACTTTAAAGACATGTTGAATGAAATAAGTTAGACACAAAGAGACAGATACTGAATGATTCTACTTATATGAAATAGCTAGAATATGCAAATTCCTTGAGAAAGAAAGTAGATTGCAAGCTACCAGGATTGAGGAGATATTAATGGGTGTCGAGTTTCTGTTTGGGGTGATGGGAAAATATTGGTAATGGATGTTGGTGAGGGTGGCACAATTTTGTGAATGTGATTAAGATCACTGAATGGTATGCTTGGGAGTGGTTGAGATGGGAAGCTTTATATTGTATATATGTTTACACACACACACAAAAAGAGTGGTTAAAGAGACAATGGCAGTTAAATACAATACATGATCCTGGACTGGACCTAATAAAGTAGGAGAAGAGGATTGTGGGCAGATGGTAGTGTAGGAAGCCTCAGGCTCCAGGAATTAGTCCCTCTACCAGAACAACTATTGAACTTACAAGAACTGTCTGGATCACGATTTTGAAACTTAGGAGTTTAATAGAATACTGTGCAGCACCCAGGGAAGAGTAAGGAAGAGGCTGATAAATTGCAGTAAACACCAGTGAATTTCACTCTCTGTGCAACTGCTACCATCTACAAGGAAGGCTAACCCCTACTTCACAGCGTATACAAAAATCAACTCAAAAGACCTAAATATAAGAACCAGAACTATAAAACTCCTAGAAGAAAACACAGGGAAGCATCTTCAGGACCTTGTATTAAGCAATGGTTTCTTATATTTCATACCTAAAGCACAAGCTACAAAAGAAAATGGGACCTCATTAAGATAAAAAATTTTATGCATCAGACACCTACCAAAGGGTGGAAATATTTGGAAAAGCACATATCCATTAAGGGTTTAAAATCCAGAATATATAAAGAAATCCTACAATTCAACAACAAAAAGATGAGCAACCCAATTTAAAAATGGGTAAAAGACTTGAATAGACATTTCTCTCAAGAAGATAAGCAAATGGACAGAAATCACAAGAAAAGATGCTCACCATCATTAGCCATTAAGGAAATGCAAATCAAAACCACAATGAGGCCGCTTCCTGTTTCCTGTGAGTGCTGGTCTCTGAGTTGGGCATAATGAAGGTCTTGGTGATCTCAGGAGGTGTCCTCCTCCCCCTTCCTTTGTTGGGTTTGGAAATCTGCATCTGGGTGTGAACCTGCAGTGACTTCAATGTGTACTGAGAATTGGTTGGTAGCCAGAATAAAAAGAAGGCCATTTGATAATGGTTAGAATTAGTGACATATATCTGGGAAATAACTGTTCTACAACAAGGGTACTGTTGTTTAACTATGAGTTTTCTTATCCTGTCACTAATTGTGGTATTCCCAGGGAATGATGTGGTCATGTTATCTGAGATGAATTATAGACCAACACTATATACCACCTATGAATTTAGGTGCTGTGCTTTATTAAGAGGCTTATATTAACCCCTATGGTGCTTTTTGGGATGAATGGCTGTGATGCCAGTACTTTGAGTGGCAGTTGCCCAAGCAAAGCAGAAGGGCAGCAGTCATCAGCTGCATCACAAAATTAAAAATGTGAGGTCCGTTTTAGTAATGTTAAGGAACAACATTCTGGTAATTACTGCATCAACAATGCCTGCTTCATTTAGTCCTCTCTTCCCTTAGACAGAGAGCAAGTGGTAAATGCTGGTATGAAAACCAGTTTTGGTAATGGTATCCAAAGATGGGTTGCAATATATCTTATGTTCCCTTCTAGAAGTTTGGATAGTGCATGTCTATAAAACAACAGATTTTTTAAAGAGTTCATTTTAAATGGTAATTGCCATTCTGTCTAACTTTGTATGAGGAGTCAGGTTCATAATGAAGTTCCTTTACGAAAGTTTGCCTGTAAAAAAAAAAGTCACAATGATATTCCATTCATACTCACTAGAATGGCTACTGTATAAAAAATGGAAAATAAGAAGACTTGGAAAGGATGTGGATAAATAAGAACACTCATTCATTGTTGGTGAGAATGTAAAATGGTACAACTGCTGTGGGACAATTTCTTGGTTCCTCAGAAAGTTCAGTATAGAATTACCATATGTCCTGGCAATCCCAGTTATAGGGATATACTCCCAAGAATTGAAATCAGGGACAGCATTGCACACCAGTGTTCAAAGTGGCATTATTCATAATTGTCAAAAGGTGGAAGCAACCTAAGTGCCCATCAATCAATGAAAGGATAAACAAAATGTGGTATATACATATGGTGGAATATTATTCAGTTGTAAAAATGGAACAAAGTTCGAAACGTGACAACATGGATGAACCTTGAAGATGGCATGTTGAGTGAAACAAGCCAGACACAAAAGGACAAATATTGTAAATCTCACTGATATGAAATAATTAGAATAAGCAAATTCATAGTTTGAAACTTGAATACAGATTACCATGGGCCAAGGTAGGGATAGGGAATAGAGAGATAATGCTTAAATTGTGCAGAGTTTCTATTTGGGGTGGTGAAAAAGTTTTGGTAATGGATGGTGGTGATGGTAGCACAATATTGTGAATGTAATAATACCATTGAATTATATATTTGAATGTGGTTAAAAGGGGAAATTTTAGGTTGTATATATATATATATATTACTAGAATAAAAATTTAAAAAGAAAACATGAGACTGTATAACACAAAAAGTGGCCTCTAATGTAAACTATGAACTATAGTCAATAATACAATTATAAAAATGTTCTTTCATCAATTGTAACAAATGTGTTAGTAATGTGATGGTATATGGGACCTCTGTATCTTATGCATGATTTTTCTGTAAACCTATAACTTCTCTAATAAAAAAATGGAGGAGATAAAACACTAAAGGGTATTATTAAAACATATAAAACTTTGAAATGCAGGCTGTAAGCTCTATATTAATATTAAATTTATTGAATTTATAACTTACTTAAGGTGGTTACTTAAATCAATATCCTTGTTCTTCAGAACAAGTTTTGCTTTTTCATGGAAGTACTAAGTATTCAAGGAGCATGATGTATACAACATATTCTCTAATGTTTAGGAAATAGATGGATTGATATATGGATAGAATGATATGGCAAATGCGGCAAAATGTTAAA
>JAKSZT010054487.1:43967769-44015730 GCA_026826555.1 Tolypeutes matacus | reverse complement strand
ACAAACAGGATTCCCATACATCACTCCACCACCAACACCTTGCATTGCTGTGTAACATTTGTTACAATTGATGAAAGAACATCAAATATTACTATTAACTATACTCTATAGCTTATATTAGGTGTAATTTCCCCATAAATCACCCTATTACTAATGCCATGTAATAGTATTGTACATTTTTAGAGTTCATGAAAGAGCATTAAGTATTAGTTCCCCCTTCTCAACCCTCAGTCTATCTCCTAGTAACCTATACTTTAGATTTTAAGTCAGTGGGTTTACTCATTGTATTTAGTTCGAGTTAGTGAGACCATACAATATATGTCCTGTTGTGTCTAGCTTATTTCACTCAACATAATGTCCTCAAGGTTCATCCATATTGTCATATGCATCCCAACTTCATTTCTTCTTGCAGCTGGATAGTATTCCATTTATGTCTATACCACATTTTGTATATCCATTCATTGATTGATGGACACTTGGGCTGTTTCCATCTTTTGGCAGTTGTCAATAATGCCACTATGAACATTGCTGTGCTAAAGGCGGTTCATGTCCCTGCTTTCAGTTCTTCCTAGCAGCTGGCTTGCCATGTCATGAGGCAGTTCTATATTTAGCTTCCTGAGGAACTGCCAAACTGTCTTCCACAAAGGCTGCACCATTCTACATTCCCACCAACAGTGAAGGAGTGTTGGAGTGTTCCTGTTTCTCCACATCCTCTTCAACACTTGTGATTTTCTGTATTTATTTTTTAATAGTGGTCATTCTATAAGGTATGAAATGACATCTCATTGTAGTTTTGATATGCTCTGTATGGATCTTGCAATGTTTTTGCTACTGTCCTTTAAATTTGAAATTATTTCAAAATAAAAAGTTTAAGGATGAAAAAAATATCTGGGAGCAGGTCAGATTTGGTACATGGGGTGTAGTTTGCCAATCCTTGTCCAGTATATTTGAGCATGTGGGGGAAAAATAGGTCTGTGGCAAATGTAGCAGAAAAAGAAATTAAGCCCATCCACTTAAGAAAATGTTAGAGAATAAAGCCATTTTCAACTCCAGGAAAAAGGCAAAACTTATGCACAAAAGTTATCATAATTATAGTATACTACTTGGCTCTGTGATGAACAATATTTCCATTATGGAAACCCTAACTATTGATTTAGCCAAAAATTGCTAAAGACTTGAGGAAGCCAGGAGGAAGTTTATGCAAAATCATTAACATAATGATTCCTGATTTAACATAATTGTCAAGAGATAATGTCTAAAATTATCAATACCAGACGAATAAATGTTCCGTGTAATATTTAGGTAATCTAAGCACCTCTTAAAAAAAAAAAAAAAAAAATATATATATATATATATATATATATATATCATTTTTTAAGCAAATGCACATATATGCATATATATTTATATATCATTTTACAAATATTGGTATGTATTGTGAAAAAATTGATTTTTACCCACAATAAAAAATAAAAAATAAAAAAATAAATGTTGAAAATTGTTGACTGTGGAAAAGGAGGAGGTTAGGGATTGAAGAGGGGTTAAGCAGGGGAATGATTATTTGTTATAACCCTTTCAGATCTTTGCTACTCAAATAACAATAAAATAATGTGTATCTATTGCCTCGACCCCCCTCCCCAAATATATAAGTATAAACTTACAAAAATGGGTGAAAAAAGGAAGGCGATAAAGAAGCAAATGGGTGGTGGAAAGTCATTAGTTAGCATTTTTCTTGTCTTATGCAGTGACAAATGATTTGGTCATTGTTGAGGGCTCCTTTCATTGTATACCTTTCTGTCCTGGAGAGGACACAGTCCTTTAGCTTCATTGTTTGCATCCCCTATGGAATGTAGAGTTAGTGTCCTTTCCAGTGAATCCAACTGATGTTCTTACAGCTCCCAGAGAAGCTGTTCAAGGGCCATAATTCTTTAAAAACAAAAATAGGAAAGGGGTGTTTTTGTATGGATGATCTGAGAGAGAAGCATTTAAACTGGGGCAGGGGTTGTCTTGAATAATGGGGGAAGCCAAGAAGAAACATAAACAAGTAAACTACAGAAAGTGTAATAAAGTAAAATCATAAAGTACTGAGACACTGCGGCAATAAATGCTTACATACTAAGCAGTCTGTCACCTAAAGGGAAAATAAAACAGAAAGACAACAGTATGAATTGCTGAGGTGTTTAAAAATGTAATGGTTTACTTGGCCTTTTTTTTTTTATCTATTCAGGAAGTACTACAAACATAATTTTACTTATCTAAGAAACTTTCTGGTTTTTAGATGCACCAAAATTTGAACTTTTATATTTTACTTTTAAGATTTAGGACATGAGGAGGCCTTAAGGGGTAGAAGTGTTATTGCTTTTGAGAAAAGAAAAAACTGACTCTGACAAATAAGGTTGGATTGAAAATAGCATTACACATTCTGTGTGCATAAGTCTCAATGACATCTGAAGGTGGCTGATAGAACACAGCCTAGTCTAAACGTGTGCTTTCGGATTAGATGTGGAAAGGCGGACTGTTAGTTCAGCTCATTCCACGAGTCCTTTCCTATTCCCTCCAGGCCAAATCTCCTCTTACTCTGCTGTCCCACAGCTCTTTGTAGACATCTCTTGGGCCACCCATCCTGTGCCCTAACCAGCGCCCTCCCCACCAAGTGTCTTGAGACCTTAGGCCATATTTTAAGTCGGATTCCCTGGAAACAGAGCCTGAGACAGGACTTTGTGTGCAGGTGATATATTGAGGGTGTTCTCTCAGAAGAAACCTGTAGGGTAGTAAGGGCAGCAGGACAGAGCAGGGGAAGGATGTGGCTTCTGCCAGATCCTCTCGAGCTCTGGAACATAAATTGTGCTGTGGAGTCTGTTATGCCATTGAGATAGTGGAGCAGCACATTTATACCCGACCCCAGGGGTTTACTGACCCCGGATAAGGATGAGGGGATTTTAACTCTGGACAACTGCTGCTATTGCCCAAGGGCAATCATGTGGAGAAGGTTGCAGGGGTGAGCCATCAGCTAAATCAGCCACAGAAAGTGGGGGAGAAGATTACCAACCAACAGGTAAAAGGGATTCCAAGGGATGTGGCAGAAGCGGGGAGAGAGGCTACCAACATCTTCTGATTCAGATTGTTATGGTAATCAGTATCATATTTCCAGAATGTGGGGAGCATTCTGGAGCAGAATTATCTGAAATACAACTAGACCTGGGACCCACTTAGCAGTAACCTGTGTGGGTTATGACTAAGGAATAGAGTTTGCCAGCATGGACCAATTAAGGTCAAGGACCAGATGATAATGACAAAAAGTAACTTCAATGATAGCTAATACTTACAGAGTGTTTACTGCATGCCAGACTCTAACTCCTTTACTTAAATAAAAAAGCACATTTAATCCTCACAATCCCCAATGAGGTGGTATGGCTCTTATTCCCAGTTTACAGGGGAGAAAACAAAAGCACAGAGATATTATATAACTTCACTAAAGTTACAAAGCAGCCAGGTGGCAGAGCTGAGTTTTGAACCCAGGCAATCTGTTTTCAGCATCTCTGCTCTGATCCCCTGTGCTCTACAGCCTCTCTGTATCCCTGTTGCCTCCCCTCTCCAGAATTTGGTTACCATTGATAGGAAAGTGGGGGTGCAGCATGTATTAGCTTCCTATTACTGCTATAAGAAATTAGCACAAACCTAGTGGCTTAAAATAACACAAATGAATTTTCTTTCAGTTTTGGAGGTCAAGGGTTGAACATAATTCTCACTAAGCTAACATCAAGGTGTCAGCAAGGCTGCATTCTTTCTTGAGGTCTCGGGGGAGAATTTGTAACCCATGCCTTTTCCAGCTTCTAGAGGCTTCCTCCATTCCTTGGCTCATGGCCCCTTCCTCCATCTTCAAGTTCAGCAGCATCACATCTTCAAATCTCTCTCTGACTCTGTCACCTGCTTTCATCATCACATCTCCTTTTCTGACTCTCCTGCTTCTCTCTTTCATTTATAAGAATTCTTGTGCTTGGTTACCTTGGACCCACCCAGATAATCCAGGAAATCCTCCCCATCTCAAGATCCTTCATTTACTCACACCTGGAAAGTCACTTTGCCATGTAAAATAGCATAGTCACAGGTTCTGGGGATTAGTATGTGAACATCTTGGGGGTGGGACGTTATTTTACCCATCAGAGGGTGGCAAGGAGCTGCCTTAGATTTAGTTTTGGCTGAACCTAGCAGAAGAAAGGTTCAAAATTTTAATTTTAATTTTAATTATGGAAGAACAAAGACACATTTCTTTCACATCTGAGTTTGTAATTTGAGATTCATATCTGGTACTATGGCTTGTATACATGTCATAACCCTCATTCATTCACTTCACAAACATTTCTTCACCACCTACCATGGACTGTTATGTGACTTTGGGGTCAATTTATTATCCCACAACTAATACAACTAAGTTGAGGATGCAACTTTAAATGTGAGCACAAAGAGAGTAGATCACTTAGGGTCAAGGCACCTGCTATCCAGCAGATTCCTTGTTATTTGGGTTAGATCATCTGTAATCCTTTCAGACTCTCTTCTGCAGGTAACATTTCATTTCAGCCCTTTAGTTCTCCACCTCCAGCTGACCCTCCCTACCAAATCAAAGTGTGTTCAGATGCAGAATAAGGTAAGAAAGCACTTGAGGATTCACTGATTTTTTTCACTGTCTATTGGTGTGTCATGAACAAAAAACAAATTTATGAAAAAGTCGGTTGAAAATATAGTGACAAAGGCATTAACATAAGATATAAAGCTAAAGTTGATATCAATAAACACCAAATTATATCCATTACTCTGAGAATTATTTGCTTCTGCTGTAGAACAGAATAGAATTTTATAGCTGTGTTATGATTACACATAGCTTTTTGCTCTATCATCTCAAGTATAGATGGCCTATAATTTATACCTCCTATCTTTTAAAAAGATGTTTTCCAGTTTTACATTTAAAGGAAAAAAGCATGTTTCAAAAGCCAATTTAGGTTAGAACTTAGAGTTGTTTCATCAATTAATGAAGCTTGTATATTTATTTTTTTAAAAAAGAACTGGCATGCTCCACTTTTATGTATCCAATCTACAGTAACATTGGCAAATGGACACAAGGTTACATAAACAAAGATATTTATTAAATTATTGTTGGTATAAAGAAAACAGAAGTGTCCTAAACATCCAACAATAGGAGAATGGTTATATATATCATGAAACATCCACCTTACAGAATAATATGTGTCCATTTAAAAGAATGGAGTAAATCACTATGTCTTCACCTGGAAAAATCTGCAAACATATTGTTATTATAAAATAAAAGCAAGCCATGGATTAATCCATATATTACTCATTTACTCATTCCATATTTGTTAAGAGCCAACTACTTAGTAGATAGTTGTGAGGATTTAATGAGGTATATTTCATGTAAATTTATTTAGAATATAGCCTGGCATCTATATATATATAATTTATTTATTTATTCCCCCTTGCTTCTTGTGCTTGCTGTGTCCATTTGCTGTGCATTTTTCTGTGTCTGCTTGTCTCCCTTTGTTGCGTCATCTTGCTGCGTCAGCTCACTGCACCAAGTGGGCCAGCTTGCTTTCACCAGGAGGCCCCAGGAATCAAACTTGGGGCCTCCCATATGGTAAACGGGAGCCCAACCACTTGAGCCACATCCGCTTTCCCTAGCATATATATTAAGTGCTCCAAAAATGTTAGCTTTTGTACTAGAAAATGTTTTGATTATCTTATAAATATTTTAACTGCCTATAGTAAAATAAGCAGAATAGTCTCTGTGGCAATTCGATATTATTTATGGGTTCCAAAAAGAGATACTGATTATGTTTGCAAACTGGTCTGTTTCTCTGAGCATGATACCCTTTGATTGATTTAAATTCAAAGGCTTTACATTTACTTGATTAAATCAAGATTAGGGCTTTGATTTAACCACGTCATTAAGGCGTGCGGGGTTGAGTCACTGCCCCCTTGGTGGGCCGATAAAACAGACTCTTACCCAGAAGTAGATACACAGAGAAGATACACAGAGGAAGAGAGACAGCTCCTTAGACACGGCAGAGGCCCCAGGAAGAGAGATGAGCCATTCACCTGATAGTTTACAGCTGACCTTGTGAGAGAACAGAGCAGCTGAGCCTGGAAAGTAACAAGCCCCGGGAAGAGAGACGAGCCCTATGCCAGCCTACAGCTGAGATTGGAAGAAGCTGAACCCATGGAGCCTTAAGAGGGAAGAGGAGGGCTGAACCCTCGCAGATGTTGCCTCTCATCTTGCTTCAATTCGTGGCAAGAGAGTTTGGTAAGGAAGTAACCTTAGTTGGACTCTTCAGGGCCTTGTGACTGTAAGCTTCTACCACAAATTAATACCCTTTATAAAAACCAACAGATTTCTGGTACTTTGCATCAGCACCCCTTTGGCTGACTAATAGAGTCTCCTCCTTCATCTCCTTTAAGCAGAGCCACCCCTGATGAAATTGTTCGTCTTCATCATTCCTTCATCTGCTTTACAGACCTGTTTCTGTTCAGACTTCCAGGGTTCTTGGACTATAGCTCCCTCATCCCCTCACAGTCTAACACCCCATAACCCTATCCACTCAGGAAGCCTCATGCAGCCCCCATACAGACCTACCATCATTGGGCAGAAGGTATAAAATGTTGACCTGGTCTGTGTCCCATCCCTGAAGGACTAGCTAGTCTGAGAAAGCTAGTTTATACCAGATCTGCAAATCTTTGCTAAGGATCCTCATTTTTTCTTTTTTTCATAAAGATTTCTCCACTTACAGTATGTTTTGGGGACACTGGTTTTCTTCTCTTGTGGTGTAATTCCCTGCTCTGAACCGCTCCTTCTGGTTCAGAGATCTACTGGAGGATGGGGTTTGTGATGCAGTTTCTGCCATCATGTGACCTGGGTTGGAAGTCCAAATACATGACTAGTTCTTAGCTCTGGGCTGTTAGCAAATTATTCACTTTTCTTCTTAGTTCTTAGCTCTGAGACATAGAGCAAATTACTTACTTTTCCTCATTTCAATTTCTCATTTGTAATTATACTCTCATGCTCTTTTTAAGTTATTGGAAGAATTATAACAGTAATAGTTCATTTGAAGTACTTAGCTTAGTGTGGGACATTGGGTATAGTCACCAACTGGTGGAAGTATGGCTGTGTGGATAAGTGAGTGGATATCTAGACAGTTTCACATGCCTGGGTTACTCTCTTGTTAATGTGTGTGTTGGTCTCATCTCCTTATTGCATCTGTAAGTTCCTTGAAGATGAGACTCTGCCCTCTACTTTTTTCCCCCATAGCTAAGGTGTCTTGGTTCCAGAATGTTCTAAGGAATCTATCCTGTCCTCTTTGAAAGGCCATGGTCTGGACCATGCATCAGCTCTGGTTTGGACAGTATGGCCAGCAGAATAGCATAAACATTAAAACTATGCACTCTGAAATCTGACAGACATAATTTGGCCACATACTCACTGGAAGGTCTTAGGCTGATTATTTAACCCAATAATTTCCAAATCTGTGAATGTTACTAATAAAAGTTCCTACCTCCTGGTGCAGCATTTCACAAATGTTAGCTATTATAAGAGCGATGATGATGATGAGAGTTTCTTGTCCAGATTGTGGTCCAGATGAGCTAAAGTCTTATCCATGGAACACTGAAACAGAAAGTCTGATATTTGGTTTCCAAGTTTAGTAAATATATTGGCTATTTAATTACACTTTATTTTTCACTGAATTCAGTCAAGTAGGTTCTATGCAAAAATGTATACCAAATCAGATTTCTTAGATATTTTTTTCATGCAGTGGTTATCTAAAAGTAGGGTTCATATGGTCTATTAATGATCTAAACTTTCCAGGAATTTATTCTAAGGAAACAGACACATTCATAAAGAATATGTGCAAGAATATTTATTCTAATGGTTTTTAATGCTTTAAAACAATGTAAGTTTACAAAATATAGAATTGGCTAATACATTATGGAATATTCAAATATATGGACACATATTTGAAGTTATTAAGTGCCATATTCTTGAAGATTAATAGTCATGTTTAGAACATAAAAGTAGAGAAAGGAAGTACAAAATAACTTAGACAGATGGAGCCTTAATGATTTATTTGTACACATATATAAACTTGGATATACATCAAAATGTTGACAGTGATTTTTATCTATGCTATTGTGGTAAAGAATGGTTTTCATTTTCTTCTTTATATTTTCCAAATTTCTAAAATAAAACATTACTTTTACTACCCCCAAAAATGTTCTTGAATTCATTTCTTTTGCATATGTGAAGTGAAATGTTCTGGGACACAAAGAAATGTTTAATGGGTAGATCTTTCTAGATTGGAAATGTCTGATTTGGTGAATCTGCTTTCTGGGATGAGTTAGGGCTGCACTGGGTTATAGATAAACCAAAGTATTTATTTAAAAGTTGAATCACTTTACTTACAAAGCTATTAATTCTATCTACCAATAAATTGCCCCCAAAATTCCTACCTCACAGGTTTGGTATGACAATTAAATAAGATTGTGTGTGTAAAAGATGTAGCAGAGTGACTGACATAAAATAAGTGCTGATAAATATTAACTGATATCATCATCTTCTTCATCATCATGGTCTGAATGCTAGAAAACCAAGCCTGTGGGCTGAGACTATGGTTCGTACTCCTTCATTTGGACAATCACTTGAAGAGTGCCAACCATACCAGGAACTGTGATAGGCGCTTTAGACTATGAAGATGAATGAGTGTGTTTGGCATCAGTTGCTCATACAATAATGGAGGAAACAGATCCATAAATGATGTGGTAGTTAAGTGATAACGGGGAGGAGAATAGAAGGAAACATGACATTTTCTGGATGAATCGAATGGGTACAAAAGTGGTTGCTGAAAGGGCTGACTCATTATTTCCACTTCCTTCCAGATTATGAAAGTGCATTTTATCCAGGGCTGGGAAAATGGTCCACCTTTGTATTCCAACTTAGCAGACACTGCCTGGCAGGGCTTTCAGAGCTGGTGAGCATGAACTGTGACATCAGGACCCAGAAAAAGATGTTCTGGAGCAGGGAGAACCCAGTGGCTACCCTCGGAGCCTCTATGCTGCTTTGCCTGGGTCTGGGGCAGGCCCTTGTTCATTCATTAATTCATTCATCCATTTATTCAGCTGTCTCTGGACCTCCTCTGCATCACTCTCTTTTTAGTGTGGGTTGTCAGGCTTGTAATTAAACATGTTTATGCCTAGCATGTTCCAGGTTCACAAACACTCAAAACCTTCTGTCAACTATTTACTTTTAAAACAACGTTTGTTTATCTTCTGTGTTTACATATCATAATGCTGTACACAGGCCTTCGTGTGTAGAGAAGGGAGAGCATGTTTTGAGTCAGAAAACTTAGACTTTTGTCACAGTCACTCTAACTTTCTCAGTCACACTTCTGTCATCTGTAAAATGGGGTGATATCGCTGGCCCTACCTGCCTCCCAGAATCATTTAAGGATTAAAAGAAGAGCGCATAGTCCAAAATAAAGAGAGCTATATACATTTAAGTCAATGTTATCATTGTTATTACTAAAAGGAATGCTTTTCAAATTTATCACTGTTTCTTAAAGATTAGAAAGATCAGTGGAAAAGTTGATGGAGAAAAGATTCTTGATATGCCAGCTACTTTTGAATATACATGTTTAAATGCACACTAGAAATATCTTGTACAAACTGAGATGGTCTCACTGTCCAGTGGGGATGCACCTAGAATATCAAAGTCCAGTGACTGGTTTTCCAGTCAGTAATAGGCATTGCATAGAGTCCACATCCTTTTTAGCACTTAATTACAAATGCTAAATGGGAACATTGATTAAGGGATTCTGACTGCGGTGATTAATAAAGCAGAAGATAGCTTGCTTCTGTTAAGCAGGGAGGAGGAAATGATTGCACGATAACATTGATCTTTGAAGAAATTTGTAGGGAGGGATACTAGAGGAAGAGGGGGAAGGAGCACCATTATTAAGGAAAGAAACATCAATTAACAAGGAGCTAGGGCAAGAAATAGATTCCAAGTCCAATTCCCTATCTCTGTCCAGAAAAATGGATTTAAATGTCATGACATAAAGCACTATATAGAGCTGTATTAAAGTCTGTGACTTTCCAGAGCAGAAAGCTCCTATAAAACTTCTAACTCTTCTCAACCTTGAGATAATTCATCTTTTGAGCAGGGAAAGGTTTAAATTATTTTACATGTTTGTAATATTATAATTAAATTTAGCCATGATATGAAACTTACATTTGGGAAAATAATAACAATAAAAATAGCTGGAGTCAAATTGCTCTGGACTTTTAATTCACTTTAATTCAGCGTTCATGCTGAGGCCATGCTTTCCCCAGGCTGCTCCCAGCCAATGACTGTGCACACTGGGGATAGGAGAGCCTGGTGGTTCCCGCCCAACATGGGACTCTTCTAAATGGGCAAGCTTTGCTGTGGGGCTCCGTATCATCCTTAGAGTTTCTCAGAGCTGTACTCAACCTGAGTCTCCTACTCACAACCTCCTTCCTTACCCCCTTCTTTCACAGATGTCAGACTGGCTTCACGATCTGAAGGTACTTACTCCTGCTTCCTCTCCCCTTAATCCTTCATAGGCATTTCCCCCAATAAATTGATTACACTTCCATTTCCATCTTGGCATCTGCTTCTTGGCAGAGCTGAACTGACACATTGTAAAAGTGAAATGAGATAATTCATGTAAAGTGCTGGGCATGATGTTGGATTCATAAAAGGTTCACTAAAAACTAGTTGTTGAAATTTTGAGAGAAAAGAATTAAGTTGGAGGAATCACATGACTCAATGTTAAGACTTACCATAAAACTACAGAAATCATGACAATGGAGTATTGGTGAAGGGATATTGACACACAGATCAATGGAACAGAATAGAGAGTACAGAAATAGACCCGCACATATATGGCCAATTTATTTTTGACAAAGGTGCAAAAGCAATTCAATGGAGAAAAGACAGTCTTTTCAACCAATGATGTTGGAACAATTGGACATCAATAAGCAAAAAAATGAACCTCAGCCTAACTTCACACCTTATAAAAAAGTTAACACAAGTGAAACGGATGTGGCTCAAGAGGTTTGGCGTCCGTCTACCATATGGAGAGACCGGGGTTCGATCCCCAGTACCTCCCGGTAAAAAAAAAAAAAAAAAAAAAAAAAAGTTAACACAAAATAGGCCATAGACCTAAATGTAAAACCTAAAACCATGAAACTTTTAAAAGAAAACACAAGAAAAATATTTGTAACCTGGGGTTAGTTCTTAGATATTATAACATGAGCATGATCAATAAAAGGAAAAAAAATCATTAAGTTAGACTTCATCAAAATCAAAAACTTTTTATCTGCAAAAGACACTATTAGGAGAATGAAAAGACAAGATACAGACTAGGAGAAAATATTTGCAAATCAGTTATCCAACAGAAAACAAATATCCAGAATATGAGTTCTCAAAACTGAACAGTAAGAAAACAAACAATTCAAAAATGGGGAAAAAACTTGAACAGATATTTCACCAAAGAGGATATAAGGATGGTAAATAAGCATATGAAAAGATGTTCAACATCTTTAACCACCAGGGAAATGGAAATGGAAATCACAATGAAATTCCACTACATACCTACCAGCATGGCTAACCTCAAAAATATTGACAATACCAAATGCTGGTAAGGATGCAGAGCAATTGGATCCCTCATACATAGCTCATAGAAATGCCAAATAGTACAGCCACTTTGGAAATTTCCTGTAAAGTTAAATATAGACTTAAACATATGACCCAGCAATTCCACTCCTGAGTATTTGCCCTAGAGAAATGAAAACTTTCATTTAATTTTATTTCTATACACAAAAACCTGTGTAGAAATATTCATAGCAGCTGTATTCTCAATCACCCAAAACTGGATACAGCCCAAATGGCCTTCAACAGTTGAAGGCACACATTGCCATACATGCACATAATGGAATACCACTCACCAGTGAAAAGGAGAAAACTATCAACACATGAGGCAACGTGGATGACTCTCAAAAGCATTATGCCAAGTGAAATAAATCAGTCTCAAAGGTTTACATACTGCATGATTCCATTTACATGACGATCTTTAAAGATAAAACTGCAGTGACAAAAGACTGATCAGTGGCCCGGGGTTAGGATTGAGGGGAGGGTGTGACAAAAAAGATAGCATGAGGGAGTTTTCTGGGATGATGGAATGTTCTATACCTGGATTTTAGTTGTGGTTACACAAATCCATATATATGTTAAATTTCACAGAACTGCACACCAAAAAAGTCTAATTACTGTATAATAACTAAAAATAAAACTAGTCATTGATGTTCTAAAATATTGGTATCATTGAGTGTCTCTTATGAAAATAATGAGTTGCCTTGCTTGTTCTCTGATTATTTTATGTATTCCTAGTTTTCACTTTCCCCACCCTGCTAAATTCCCCACTGAGCTCATGCCAGCTCTTCTTTGCTGTGTTCTAAAACCTCGTTCAATCCTATATAGTCAGGGATATTTGGTTCAGAAAATTGGTTCAGCAGAGGATAGCTATAAAATGCTATGAAGATTGCACAGTCAGTTTATTTGAAGGTGTAATGATGATAATGATGGTGATGATGATGCCAATTATGACAGCAACGTTCTGAAATACTGAGGCATTTTATCTGTGGGTCATATGTGTGGGAAGAGCCTAACAGATATTGTTAACAGTAACTCCTCTCCTTGGCATGAAAGCCAACAAGTCATGGCTCAAAATGTGGTGAGAATTTCCTGGGGGATGCTCAGAATGACACATCATTGTGAACTTAAAGGACTGGAGGATTCTTGGGAGGATTCTCAATGGGTCTGCCCAGGAGAGTGGAAACCACAGAAATAACTCTATGAGGCTCGATTCATCCCCCTTTCACTTGTTACTCTCTAATCAAGCTCTGCTTCTGAAAACTGGGACACTCTTGTCTACCAGGTGCCCGCCAGATAGCAGCTGTTTTGCCCTGGTGGAGGGGCAGAAACTAAAAGCTGTCATGAAGGGAACTAGGATACCAGTTGTACACCTTATTTACATGTTCATTGGAAGTTCACCCACAGTTTGTCAGTGAAGTGCGCCAAGAGTAGAAAGTGTGACTCGTGCACAGAGAACACCGGTGGTGATCTGCACTTTGCAGAGATGATCAGACATTCTTAGTATGGCAGATGCCTGAAGTGCTTTCTCAGTGTTTTCTCCTAAAGAAAGTATTCAACAACTTTGGTGTTCAAAGTAATAAAAGTTAAACAACCCTGAGTTACCATCTTTTATTTATCAAATTGGCAAAGATTAAGAATTGACACTGTCCATGCCCTCACTCTGCAAGTTAATGTCCTGAATAAACTTTTAGCCAGGTCCAGCCAGTGCCCTCTTCCTGCACACACACACACAGCCTCATGTTTTGATTTACTATTGTTAATTTACTATTATTAAATACAGTTCACTGCTTTTCCTATTATAAAAGCAATGTGTGCTCAATATCAAAATAAATAAAATACCCAAAAATGTAAGGAAGCAAAAACTATTCACTATAGCCCCAACATCCATAGACAACCACTAT
This sequence comes from Tolypeutes matacus, assembly GCA_026826555.1. Lineage (NCBI taxonomy): Eukaryota > Metazoa > Chordata > Mammalia > Cingulata > Chlamyphoridae > Tolypeutes > Tolypeutes matacus. The sequence continues at coordinate 44,002,095 of JAKSZT010054487.1, read as the reverse complement.
TAAAATGTTGCTGACTTGCCTCTCAACATTTTTTTTTTTGAGGTATGGGGGGTCAGGGATTGAACCTGGGACCTCATATGTGGAAAGCCAGTGCTTAACTACTGAGCCACATCGGCTTCCTGGAGTTGGTTTTTTCATTTGTTTTACTTGTTGTTTGTTTTTGTTTTTTCAGGAGGCACTGGGAACTGAATATGGGACCTCCCATGTGGGAGGTGGGCGCTCAACCGCTTGAGCCACATCCACTCCCTCAACAGTTTTGGTAAGCAGCTTTTCTTCCTATCTTTAAAGAGAAATAGGATAACATCAAATATAGCATTCTATAGCTTATTTTAATTATCACTTAAAATCTTATCAAACACAGCTTCCTATTGGCACCTGTACATTAACTTTGTGTAAACATTCTTAATCCAAAAGATCGTTTTAATGCCTCATCATAAAAAATTCATACCACCTATGGCTGCCCAGATGCCAGGTTAAATTCCTTGCTCTATTAAAACATTTATTTTCTTTTCATCCTCTGCCACGAGTAGCTCCAGGGAAAGGGAATCAACATTTATGTGGGCTTCTGGTTAAGAATTTTATGGCTAACAAACCTTGCCCACCTTAAATGGTCTCTTGAGAGCCAATTCTATGTCTCTTGGTGAGCCTAAGGTGGGGCCATGCAACACCCTGGCATCCTTCCAGCAAACTGCCAGCACACAGAGAAGATACACATCTGGTTCTACTGTTACTATCCTTATTAATGTCTAATTTCTTCTCTGGAATAACACCACCTGCCACAGCTCAGAGTTTTGTTTTCTAAAGCCCTGTTCAATGATTCTTAGAATACCCAAGAAAAACAAACACCCATTTTCTACAATCTTTCATATCTGCTTCCTGCAAAATAATGACAACAGAGGATTCCAGCAGCTCCACAGTCTCTGAAGTGACATAAACCTTTTGTATCTCATTCACACCTGTGCTCCTCAGTTAAGAAACAATAAAATTAGAAAACTTCCTTGTGCACCCAATGGCAATGCAAAAACAAACAAACAACAACAAAAACAAAACAAAACACCACTACATTAAGCATCCTGAATCCTGAATTTACAAACATGCATATTGAGGGATCTTTAAGGCCCAGCCCAAGTACTCTCCAGAGTAGCACACCCTAACAAGTAATATGTTGTCTCCAAATTCTATAAAGGCTCACTACTCTTGGTTGTTGGAGGAGCCAGATGCAACAATTTATCCTTCACCTTAGAAGGGATAGCTCAACATGCCCCATACCACTGGAACCTAAAAATTTCACCAACGTGGAAGGCCTATGAATTTTTGTCAGATTTATTTCCCACACTCTCATCCACAAATGCTTTACCAATAAGTCTAAAGTAGTTGCTATTACTTGCTCACTTGTTTCATTTAGCACAATGTCATCAATATAATGGATGGTGTGATACCTTGTGAAAGGGAAAAGCAATCAAGGTCCCTGTAGACTAAATTATAACATAGGGATGGAGAATTGATATACCTCTGAGACAGGACAATGAAGGTGTATTGCTATCGTTGCCAGCTGAAAGTAAACTGCCTCTGGTGGTCCTAACAGTTATTGAGAAAAAAAGCATTTTCCAGATCAATAGCTGCTTATCAGGTGAAAGTTGGGGGAGAATGTATTAATTTGCTCAAGCAATGAAATCATATCTGAAACAGCAGCTGCAACTGGAGTCAAAGCCTGGTTAAGTTCACAGTAATCCACTGTCATTCTTCAAGGTCCATCTGTTTTCTGCACAGGCCAATTCAGTGAATTAAGTGGAAATGTGTCAAGAATCACTACCCCTACATCAATCAAGCGCTTGATTGTGGCACTAATCTCTGCAATCCATCTAGGAATGCAGTTTTACTTTTTGGTTGACTATTTTCATAAAGTCCACTTTGCCTTTCCCACCATAATAGTCCTTATTCTGCAAGTCAGGGAACCAGTGTGGGGATTTTGCCAATTGCCATGTGTGTTTCTGGTTGAAGGGCAGAATTGACTTCTAGGAACCTTATGGTTCTGACTAATTCAGTGTGAAAACCACTGCCTTGCATCACAATTAGAGCATTTAAAGACTGAGAAATGACCTCTGAGCAAATAGATTCTCATAGCTTCAATGTGAATTTTTTTCTCACCAGCAGGTGTGAAGCCCATCCATCATGCACTCATCATTTCAATAAATATTGTTACAGTTCAATCATGCTTCCCTCTTCTGCATGCTGAAGTTGAACCTATTTTTCCTGTTATTCCACTCTAAGGTAAGAGGAGGTGGACATCCTCCATCTTAACAGATTATCACCTTCAGTAGCCTTTGTAAATTTGTGAGATTCTCACCCATCTTTATCAAAGAACAGAGACAAGAGTAGTATTGGGCAATGTTCAGTGGAATCCTAAAGTTTCTCCCTTTTGTAGTAATTATTTGCATTCCTGAAAAAGGATGCTTCAGCATGGAGGCAATGTTGAGAAACACAAATTTATATGCAACTCATATTAATGTGAGTTATAGAGAAGTCAGTGTGACTGTGACATTGATGGCTTTCTGTAATGTTGCCACATGAGTAGCATCTCAACACAATAATGTTAAAGTCTAACCTTATTTTACATTTATATTGCTATTACTTTTAAGTTTCAGGTTTGGGATTTAATCACTATTAATTGTTGGGGCTAAGGACCTCATGGCCGCCGCAGTCCCAGTTCCTATTGTCGTTATATTTCTTCCCTCTCCCCAGCTGCCTTAGGGTGTAACAGGGTAACCATATGTAAGATTGAACAGCTTACACTGAAGGAAACATATTGATACCAATCTATTTTATTTCTGTGACTCTCTGATGGCAGCCTGAGGTTATAGACAGTGGCCATTTCAGCATCAAATGCAAGGACAATACCTTACAAGACTGTTTAACCACCTCCCACAAGTTTGCAAGGTACAAACCCTTCACTGATACAGCCTGTTTGACTTTTGTTGGAACTTTTAATTTTATAATCCATGTCCTTAGCATATCTTTCATGTTTTCTATACATGTTCATGTCATATTCTAGGTAACTTGGTCATATTGATATTCAAATTCTCTTGTTCCTCCTTTATGTACAATTGTGTCTAGTCTAGCCTAGACTTTTGAAGACTCTACTGTTTGGGAGTCTCCTCCAAAGAATAATGCCTAACTATTATCTACTCTAACAAAGGTAAAGTATAGAGGAATTGCTACAAAAACTTTATTTACTGTTTCAAAACAGAAAAAAGTTATAGTAACAACCTCACTGATAAATAAAATAAAATAAAATTGAAACAACCATATAATACTATTTTTTCTTCTTTTTTTCAGAGACTAGTCAATGCGAGTCAATGCTATCAAGGATACATGTGAAATAGATATTTTCATACATTTCAGGTGCCAGTATACATTAGCAAACAATATTAAGACACAATTTAAAAATTAAGTTTTTACCCAGTAATTTAAGCTTATGGAGCATATTAACATATATAATATCTTGGAAAAAACATTAAGTTTAAAAGCAAAATATAAATTATATAAACAGCATGAATTATTACCATAGAAAATAAACTGCGACAAAATGTCAACAGTACTTGGTTTTGGGTGGTGGGACTATGAAGAATGTATTTTCTTTCTGCCTTTCTGTTTTATAAATTCCTCATACTACTCTTATAATAAAAAGTGTTTTTAGAGTGCTAGAAAGAGAGTTACTCAGTGAAGGCATTTTTTCCCCCTAAATTTGTGTGCAGTATCTTAGAGGGGATGAGATACATGGAAGCATCCAGTAGGTTTTCCCATCATGGACTCCCAAGTGAAAGTCACAGTAAGTGTGTGAGCTCTAATGAACTTCACAGTAGCCCAAAGGAGGAGGGACTCGAGTCCAGCAGTACTCAAAATGCACTCCAGAAACGAGATGCTGGCATGGGACAGTTTGGTACCAGTCAGTGGAATGGCATTTTGAGTAGTGCTACTTAGTCCAAGCAGTGGTAAGAATCTGAGTAGGCTTTGTGAAAGACTAGTAAGGTCCAACATTCCTTAGAAGAGGGTTGGGGAAAAGGGGCCTTTTAGATCCATAGGGCTATAACAGTAGGCTTCTCTTAACCTTACATGGCAACCTTAGGGCTCATCTGGAGGCGGGGAAGGACACGTGTTTGTATTGCCCTCTCTCCCTGGCAGATCTTTTCCCTAGCCATTAATAACTCAGAGCTGTCTTAGTGGACTGATGGTTACCCAGGCAACTGATGTCAGACTGCTCTCCTTGAAGGTTCTTCTCTCTGTGTGTTACAACTTGGTCAGGAACACCAGACTTTGCAGTGTCTTCTGGGACAATTGGGAATTTCAACTGGGATTTGCTTCTGGTTTCATCACAGAGAGCTGATCCTAGTCACAGATACGGCCTGAATGCACCTCCTACTTATGTTCCCAGCAAAATAATAAAATCATAACAAAAGATTACAGATGGAGAAAATAACTCCCTTGATGAAATGGATAGAATTCATTTACATATTATTTTTTGAATGTCATGTATTTAAGTCCACAGCAGCTCTAGAAGGATGTTACAAAAATACTGCAGTGCAAAAAAACCTACTTGAGAAATATTTGTTCCTTTTAATGGGATGTGGAGACTAATCCCAATTGGTCATCAAACATCAGCCAAGTGCTTGAAAATTGCTGAGGCAGAAAACATTGTGTGTGTATGTGTGTGTTTAACTCAAAGTTCTGACTGGATCAGAGTGATGTTCTAGGTTAGTTCGGCTTAACATGAATGTTTTTCCTAAAGTTGAGCAGACTTTTACATTTTTCCTTGGAGAAGTTACTTTCCTACATTCAGGATGCATTAATTAAAGACCAGAACAAGACAAGCAGCTGGAGTGAATCTGGCTGCTAAGTCTTCATTGCAGAGGCCCAATTTGAGCACTTTGGGCCGAGCTTTCAGTGCCATTCTAGAGTCTGGATTTGAGGCAGTCAACAAGTGTTTACCCATAGCTAATGGCGAAACTTTAGTACCAGACAAAGAAAACCTATCCTGACCTTGAACTCAGATCCTGTTCCTTGGGTAAGCATCAGTCTCAACTTTTCTGTGGTAGGATTTGCAGGTTAATAACCTTTTTCCCCTAAGGTAACTGAAAACTTGGTAAAACACAAATCCTCCTTCCCGAGCTTTGGCTCTGTGGAGTTCTTTTAGAAACTCTCGTTCTTTTTATATCTATTTGAGATATTCCATTTGGCATATAGATTTCAAATCTGATGCATGGTGGTCCTGGAGTCCTGGGCTGAGAACGATTCTAAAGCCACTTCTGGAGCCGGCACCAAACAATGCTGTATGCCTGCCCCAGACCCTAAGGAGTTTCTACACTTGCCATGTCTCCTGACGTAGGTACACAGTTGTTTCTACCTCTGTGCAGGCTATGTCCTTGGCCTGAAATCCTGTCTCCACACCTCCCCCCCCCTCCCCATCTCCCACCTGCCCAGGCCTGCCTAGTTCCTTGGCAGTGGAATGGAGTAGAATGGGTTTTGATTCAAACTGACCTAGATTCCAGTCGCAGCTCAGGTACTTATTAGCTGTATGACTTTGGTGAGAGAATTAATTGAAATAGCATAAGTAAAATATCCAGTACAGGACCTGGGCCTAGTAGGTGCTCAATACAACTCAGCTTGGACTTGCTGTTGGAAACTATTTCTTGGTCTCTTAGCTCCCGTGGTTTCCCACATTCCCCTCTCCTGTGGTCTCCTCCCACTCTGTTGTGATTGCTGGTTTCCTCATCTCTCTACCCCCGGACCAGACTGAGCCATTTGTCTTGTTTATCTTTGTATCCCCAGTAGCTAACACTGTGTCTAGTGTATACAAGTTGTCTAAGAAATGTTGCGTGCTGATTGTTAAGTGCTGATAAACTATCAGTCCTTATCCATCTGCCTTAACAAGTTAAGATTATTCTGGCTTGAGTTATGGAAAAAAAAATCTCTGTTCATAAGGCTTCCTTCAGCAGTGTCAAGGCAAGCATCCTCTCTTCCCAAGCAGAAATGAGCCAGCAATGCAGAATGTGAAGAGAGCCTTAGTCGTTTCCAGACCATCAAACTACAAAAGAGCTCTTCCAAACTGCCATATGGCCGGCTAAGCCCAGTGCACCCAGTGATGAGACTCGTGGTGACACACTGAGCCCAGGCTGCTCATTGAGTCACTGGTGAGTGTTTCCAGGGCCTGAGTCCAGGGGATGACAGGACTTTCCACACTGTTGGAATCAGAATTCCATTGTGGGGAGGGAGTGATGCTTTTATCTAGCTGCCCTTCAGCCATGTGAATCCTCTGTTAAATGCTTAACCCTCCTGAGTTAGCTCCCAGGGACTTAAGCCTGGCATTGGGTGACCTTATAAAGAAAGCCAGATTTGTATGCCAGATCTCAGGGTGGGTAATTAGGCAGGAAATTCCTTAATATACTTTCTGTAGGTTCAATGCTGTGTTCACCCCATTGTCCCTCCCTATTCTACTTCGGCAGGGAGGAGGTCTTTTAGCATGATATATATATATAAACTATGCTATGAGCGGTAATTGGTTTTAGCAAGAAGGAGGTTGGTTTATGTGTTGGACATCCTACCTGAAGAATAAGAAAGCATAGACATCTAAGTCAAGGAATCATGGGGGGCCCTGAGATACTGACTCACCAGCTCCAGTCCAGGAATGATGATAGGATGAAGCTGGGACCCTGGGGAGATGAGAATGGAGAATGTAGGACAACACGAGGCCAAGAAGAAGGATCTCCTGTGTGCACCCATAAGACTGAGTCAGCACTGGTGGGAAAGTATTCCAAATGGAAGAATAAAGAAATATTTACACCAGCCTTTGGAGGACACATGTGTTTCTGATAAACCGTGAGTAATACAGTTCTTGGGGACAGACTAAGAGGATCTACCTTTCTAGCCTTTGAGGGGCACTGTGGCAGGGTTGCATGGGCATATCCAGTTTGAAAAAAGAAAAAGCTTCCAATCTCTTACCTGTCTGGAAAAATTTCCCTTTCTCTTACCCACTCCATAACAATAACTTTTTACTATGGTCTGTGCTTCACAAGTTCTAACTCATTTAATTCTGTGAGATAAGTATTATCATTTTCATCATTTTACAGGTGACGAAACTGAGGCATAAGAGGAGAAATGTCTTAACCTAGGTCATACGAGCTAGATGGTAGCAGATCTGTGTGTGAACATAAATGTCTGAGTGTTGGGGCTGTGCCCCTCACCACTACGCCATACTGCCCCTCCTCAGCCATCAAGACCACCTTCCAAACACCTCCTTCAGTCTGGATGTGCCTCACTGCCTCCCCACCACTCCCCTCTCTGTAGTACGCCTGAGTATGAGCTCTCTGCAGTGGTTCCCCTGTTACTAGATGTACCTGTGACTCATTTCCAGGCTAAACTATGAGGAAATTGGGGGCATGCACTTCATCTCTTAGTTCTTTTGAATTTCCTTGTATCCAGTTTGGTTATAGACACAAAGCTAGCACTGGAAAATGTCAGATGAAATAAATGAGTGAGTAAACTAGTGAAAACTGAGGCCATATAGGGCATGATTGGACCTAGTAGTAATAGTCATTAATGTTTATGGGTCACTTGCTTTATTCTAGGCAATGTGCTGAGCAGTTTTTAGGCATTATCCATGTAACCATCACCACAAGCCTCGGAGGTGGGTTCTGCTATTATACCCCCTTGTACGTATGGGGAAAGTAAGGCTTAGACTAGTTGGCTTACACACAGCCAGTCATCTGCAGAGCTAGGATTCTCACATCAAAGTCCATGTCATAACTTTCACAGTCTTTTGCTGCTGTTCAAATCCCTGCCCTGATAAGTCTAAATTTTCATACTTGTCATGGGAACATAGCAGAGGCTTTCCAAGCTACATCTTTAAAGTCCCACCATCTTTGCTGTATATGACATTCTTGAAAAAACTCTGTTTTCCTTATTGGTGTTGCATAATCACATTGTTGCTACTACTGGCTAATTCAGTTGAGCGCCTGCTGTGTACAACTCTATGCACTTTTAGTACTTTAATGCATTTAATCCGGTCAGCAACTGCACAAGGAAGTTACTTTTATTAAACTCATGAGGGAATTGAGATCAAGAGAGGCATTAACTTGCCCACAGTTCCTGATTAGCAAGGGACAGAGTAGGTATTTAATCTCAAGCAGGCTGCTTCCAGAGCTGACACTCTCCACCACTGTGCTAACCTGATTCACCAGCAGGGTTTGGTTGATCTACATCGCCTGCGATGGCTGCTGACTATTTCATTAGCTTAGAGCCAACAAAAACCAAGGTTATGGGTTTGATCTGTGATAGCAGTAATCTGTACTTTAATCCTGGCCAGATGTCCTGCAAAAGTCTTACAGATCCAGGCCCTTGGTTACCAAGGAGACCAGGTGGGAGAGCTGGGATGGATCAGTGCCAGTCCTCCAGCTCCATGGGGAAAACTGTGCTACTGGCAATAGGTCAGAACTAGCTCCTCCATATATTTTTAAATGCCCATCAAAAACTATTTTAGTAAATGAATCTGTTTTACTTGTTTCCCCAAATGCTAAACCTGCCTCCAAATGCACTTTATGTTGACTTTCGCATTGACATTGGCTGAAAGGGTCAAATTACATGCTGGCCAACTGCTCAGAAGGGTAAACGTTGTGTTTAGATATTTGATGTACTTAGACTGAGAGCATTTCCCAGGGAAAGGTTTGGAGACTTGCGGGCAGAAAGCCTAGAGTCCCGGGAAGGTTAGAGCTGCCAGGGCTTTAGGGATCAAAGTCCAGCCCCCCTGTTTTACAGATAAGGAAGGCCCGATGGCCCGTCTGCATCCTGGCAGCCAAGTGAACAGGCCACACATCTGCCACTAACAGGCCAACTGTGCTTGTAAAATTATGCTTGCTCAAAATGATTTGGAAATTTATTTTGGCTTAATTGCAAAGCTTGGGGATTATAAATGGCTATTTCATCATTTAAGAAGGACAAAGGATGTACTATCAGGGCATAAGCATCTCCATAGACAAACTGAAGTGAAAAAAAAATTGATCGACTTTCTGGATAATTTGATCAATCAAGTTTACATGATTTCCTCAAATACCCAGGTCCTGTGCTTGAATTAACTACTTGTTTTGCTGTGTCTCTATAGATAGAATCACAGTGAAATTTTATTTTTCTTTAAACTTGACTATCAGGAAAATTGTCACACTATTTAATCGATCTTACATACCATTCCCCTTCCACAATTTTTCGTACATACCAAAAAGTGTGTCACTTTAAGAATAAATCTACAATACAGAGTTTCTCTTTGGGGTGATGGAAGCTAGATAGTAGTAATGATTGCATTAAGAATTGTTCACTTTAAAATGTGTAAAATGGTAAATTTTATGTAACATATATTTTACTACAATAAAAAGGTAAATTTAAAAAGAAACCTAATTCTTGGGGGATATATTAAAAAACTAGTTTACTTGCAAATTTCATTGATTTATTCAATAAATATATATTGAGTGTCTGCTATGAGTCAGGTGCATATTTGAAAAATATTTGAAAGTACTTGCTAACTCTAAGGTGTTGTAAAAATGTAAGATATGTGTTTGTGTATAACTGTATACGTGTTTGTGTATTGAGTGCTGGACATTTTCTGTTCACTTCTCCGGATTCACTCTCCACCCTCCTCCCCCTTACTTTGTATCCTGGGAGGTTTTCCTGATTGGACTGAATCAACAGGTTCCTTTACCCCCTGGCTTCTGAATGAGTTTGGCCAATGACATGTACTGAAAGAAGAGAGGGAGGAGGAAGTGTGAGGTTGGGATATGTATTCATTTAACTCTCTTCCTGCCCAGATCATTGTAAGTTAGCTGCATCCCTCAACCAAAGGCCAAAGGTCCTGATGTCATCCTTCTCTTGCAGCAACCCTTTCAGGGTTTTAGGAAATGCCCTCCTCCCCTACCCCTTCTGGCCCAGGGGTGGTAACAGCCCCCAACTGTTATCAGACCCAGATTGCTTCAACAGTCCTTGTTAACACCCTTAGCCCCTCCCACATTATTGTAAATCATCCTTTTATTAAACAATCCTCAATTACCCTGCTTGAACTTCTGATTTCTGTAGGAATTCTAACCCATAGAGAATGTGTGTCTATATTTGTGAATGTGTGTGTGTAAGTGTGTAAGTTGTATAGCAAATGGTAGACATTTTCTCTGCCCCAGCTCTTGTTATCTAAGGCAATTGGAAGTGCATGAATTAAACTTTGCCCTATCTCAGAAATCAAGTATTCAGAATAGGGAGAACTGAGTTCTAAAGACTCTTTTACTACTTCAAGTTGCTTCTAGTTTTTTTCTTCTCTTTTAACATTATGGCTTATGACCATAACTCCAAATGGGGTAACATTTTCTAAAAACTCCCATTATTTTAAAACCTCAGAGACTCAAACAAAAAAAGGTCTTCCAATTAACAGAGTTTTGAAGTTTCAGTATCTTTTATTATTATTTTTTAAAAAAAGACACCATTTCAACTAGGGAATACTGATTGCTTAAAACTACACACTTTTGAATAACCTATATTAGTTTAATGAAGTTTTCCTGTGATTAGTATAATTTGCTACAATTGTATTCAAACACCAAATTATGGGTATTATACACATGAAATACAGAACGGGTTTAAGCCAATTAGTTTAATCACTTTCCTGATGTGAAATGAAACAGGGACTCCAGGACAATACAGAGCATGTTGCGAAGAGGCCAGCCCTCCTTGCTCGTTCTTGCTGAACAGATCCTCACTCTCTCACCCTGGCTACCACCTTTTTCTTCCTGAAGCACATGACATTTTATGGAACAATGCCCCATAGAGTGGTGACTTGTTGCTGCTAATTAAGGTCCTCAAGCTGTATGGTTCAGCCCTTCCTAATTGCTCACCTGGACAATGGCCACCATGCTATTCATTGTGCAAGGTGCCTAAGCGGGAGGGGCAGCTTAAACCCTGCCTGTCCTCTGCTCCCCAAGCCTGATGGGGCTGATTCTACCCAGAAGAGATGCCCTTTTCTAATCTGCTCACATGTTACAGTTACAGCCCTGTTGCCACCATCTCCTGGCCGGCCTCTCTTCATGTGGCCTTGCCCCCTCTTATTCTCCTACAGGAATATACTTCTAAAATGCAGGTCTGACCATGCTGCCGCCTGAGTAAACTGTTCATTGGTGCCTCATTCTGGATAGCAGTGCTTCTCAAACTTCCACGTGGACATGAATCGTGTGGAGATCCTGTTAAAATGCAGTAGGTCTGGGGTGGAGCCTGAGGCCCTGCATTCTTTCAAGCTTCCCAGTGAGGCCAATGCCGCCCTTCTGCTGACCACTTTGCGTAGCAAGTCTGTAGAGCAGCACGTCCTATAGAACTTTCTGCAGTGATAGAAATGTTCTGTATCTGCACAGTCCAGTGTGGGAGCCACTAGCAACATGTGGCCATCGAGCGTTTGAAGTGTGACTAGCGTGACTTAGGAACTGAATTTTAGATTGTATTTAATTAACTTAAATTCAAATAGTCACATGTGGCTAGTGGCCCCCATACGGGGCAGCACAGCTATTGAGGATAAGGCTCCTGCTCCCCACCATGACTTATAAGGCCCTCTGATGAGCTACCTTCTGCCTACCTGTTGCTCCTCATCTCCTATCATCACCTGTCTCCTATTCTGTGCTGTATAACATCACTGATCTACCATAATTTTCCAAACAGGCCAAGCAGTTTTCATAGCCCCACGGCCTCGCATGTGCTGGTCCATCTGCTTGGAGTGTTCTTCTTCATATTTCGTGCCCAATAATGCCACATCTGCTTTTGTGGTCCAGTTCCAGCATCTCCTCCTCTGTGAATTCTTCCCTGATCACACCCCTCTAACAGCAACCATTTCCTGAGTGTCTATATATATCAAGGACCATCTGCACACTTTATTTCATTTAATCTGCACATTAAGCCTTATAAAAGGAAACTGGAGCTTGAAGTGGCTTGTCCAGGATCGTGGAGCTAGTAGAAATTTACAAATTCAAACCCAGGTCTGCCTGATTCTGAAACCCACTCTTTCTCTACCACACTATGGTGTCTTCTGCCTTGTATAGTACTGAGCTATATATAATACTAACCACTCTATGTAAGAATTTCTCTACAGTCTCTCTTCTCTCTGGGATCATGAGCTCCTAGAGTTCACAGACTTGGTATTATGTCTCTCTGTATTCCTGGGGCCTGGCACATCATGAATGCTTGACAAATGTTGAATCAATATATAGGTATCCATTGTAAAATCCTTGAGCACTGAGTCCGTGCTGTATTTCACTGAAGTGCTTGGTGCTCACGGGACCCTAATAAGAGTTTGACCAAATGAGTATTTTGACTCTGGGCAACACTGTCAAGGATTTTGTTTGGAACCCAAGGGTAGGGATTTTTGCTAAGCAGATTTTGGACTTCAAAACAAAACATAATTTCCATTCTCTTCATAATTTGCAAAATGCTATTTTTCTACAGTGTCATTTTTTACCTCTTGAATTGCTTTGGATCTAAATTGTACATTTGAACTCAATTAATTTACTTTATTTTTGAAATATTTAACATATCTACCACAACAAAGCTCTCCTTTAGGCCCTAGGTGGGGTATTGAAGAATATATAATTGAATCAGACATGGCCCTTAATTTCGCTAAGACTTCAATGTGAGAGACAGACAGATGGGCACCCAAATAATATCAAGGGGCAAAAGTAGGGGAGTGTGAGAAGGCCTGAGTATAGAAGAAAACTGGAATGATATCATTTTGATGTATGCTTCCCTGAAAATCGCCTAATTAGCATTGCCAGTGTTCTCCTGAATTAATGTCTTGAAAGGTACCCTTTACTGAGAATGTGAGAAAATTCTTATATACTGCCAGCAGGACCCAGAAGTATAAATTGGCACAACCTTTATGAAGGGAATTTGGCAGTACTGCTCAAATTTTTTAAAGACACCCATGCCCTTGTTCTAGCAATTCTAGGAACTTATCCTAAGATAATCATCATGACTATGTACTGACTTTACCAACAAAGATGTTCATTGTAATATTGTTTATAATGATTTTTAAATGCAAAAGGATACATTTCTAACCCATAGGAAATTAAATAAATTATTCTATAGCCATATGATTGAATACTATTTAGTCATGAAAATGATATGAAATTATATGTAATGATACAGAACAACATTACTATATATTTTTGAGTGAGGAAAAGCAGGTTACAACATAGAATACGCCATGTGACTCCCTAATTTGGGCAAAAAAAGTCTATGTGTGTTTATTTATACAAAGATGAGACAAAGGCCTTAAAGAAATATCCTAAGTGTCTCTGAATGTGCTCTCTGAGTGATAAGGTTAGATTTATTTTCATCTTTATGCTTTTCTGTATGTGCTACATTTTATAAACAGAAAAATACATATTAAAAAAATGAAGAAACCAATCTGTTCAGTGGTTCCATTTTAGCATGGTCTCTAATCACCAAATATCTTTTTGAAGAGCCAGGATTCCTCAGAGGAAATCCATAGGTGGCCAAGTTCTTAGAAGTGTCTCCAGCTTATGCAAGTCACAATCTCCCATATTGTTCAATGTCCTTGTTCCTTGATTTCCGGTAGCCATGATTTTCCTGACTGTTTTCAAACTCGGCCTCGGTTGGAGCCATCTCACCTTTTCCCACACATCATTTAATCAATGGGCCACACATCTCTCTATATCAATGGGCCAATGTCTCTCTGTATTCCTGGGGCCAGGCACATCATGAATGCTTGACAAATGTTGAATCAATATATAGGTATCCACTGTAAAATCCTTGAGCACTGAGTCCGTGCTGTATTTCACTGATGTGCTTGGTGCTCAGTGGGCCCCTAATAAAAGTTTGACCAAATGAGTATTTTGACTCTGGGCAACACTGTCTAGGATTTTGTTTGGAACCCAAGGGTTCCATCTTCTGGACCAGATGTAAGGCTTCTGGTGCCTCAGGATAAAACTAAGGAGCCCAAAAGTCTGAATCAAATCTTGACTGCTCAAGTGTCCTGCCTCCCTCTTTTCCATGTTCTGTAGAGTTTCCCTTTAGCCATGACAAGGCTGCTAGTTTATGCTCTCTTGGATGCTAGAATTGAGTGGAAATGTGCTTTGTTCACGTGCAATCCCCAGGGACCCCTGATCCGGAGGGGCTACGGCTGGGTAGAGGTGGAGGGCTGGGCCAAGGCCCTGGAAGCTTAGCCCAGGGCTGACTCTGCCCGGGCTCCCCTCCTTGCCTTCTCTCCCCATAAAGCTGAACTGCTGGGGAGCTACTGCCTTAACACCAGGCCCTCAGGCTGCCTGGCACGGGGCTCCCAGTCCCATTGGCAGGAGAGGAGGAGAGAAGGTTCTGTTTGCCAGGGGTGTGGGCTGGCTCACCTGGCACCTCCGCTGTCAGTGGCAGCTGCAGGTGCCCCTGAACTCTGGAAGGATGCTGCAGGTTCAGGGAGTTGAAGAGCTGGGGCGGGGCTTCACGTTGTCATAACGGGTGGGTGATGTGGAGTCCCGAGGGGTTCATGGGTTAGGCCCAAAATAAGTGGAGGCGGTGGCCAGGGGAAAGGCAGGTACTGACGTGCTTGGGTGAGCACTGCCAGGCTGCAGTGACTCAAAACTATCAGCATGGGGATTTGACTCGGATGGACGCGTGGGTGCTGCAAGTGTCTTAGGGAGCAGGCAGCAGCACCGGTGCGTTCTCGTACACCTCCCCTGCGCGGTACCAGGGCCGCTGCAGCTTCTGCAGCTTGAGAATCTCCTGGTGATGATGCTGGTTTCACCGTGATGACATCCATCTTCACCCCCACATCCAGGTGTAAACAGGGTGCCAAAGAAACACACAGAAGGGGCATCTTGCCCAGTCTTAGGGGAGGGGGAAGGCGGAGAACATAGGGTAGGAATGGGGGTGGGGGGGATCAGAGAAAGCTTTCTAGAGTTGGTGATTTTAAGCAGAATAGATCAGGGTTAGCCAGGTGATGACAGAAAGAAATCTGGACATAGTCATTCCTGGCAAAGGCAGCAGGGTCAAACCCCAAAGGGAGGAGGGATAAGAGAGGCAGGCAAGGAGAAAAACACACATGGACCGAAGGGGCAGGGTAGAGGCAGTGAGGTTTACCCTTGCCCAGACTTTCTTGGGGGATAGATACTGCATAGAGCTTACAAAAAACTTACGGCATGAAATTGACCGCATCTATGAAACTGATTATTCCAAAAAGCCTGATTGAAAGGTTTCGGTCTGTGAGCAGGTGTGAGCCTGCGTTTCTCTGACTGAAAGGCCCTTTGAAATGCCCCCAGGATGCTTGCGTATGCTGAGCCCAGCTTTAACTAATCGGTTTCTAATTAGATTGGGGAGGGATTCTGCTGCGGGCTCCCCATTGCTTGTACACTCTCTCTTGGTAGAGCTGGGCCTGCTGGCTAATGACTAGCAGTGAAGAGGATGCTTTCAGAAACGGATCTTTTTTTCCCCCAAAAGCTAGCTCTGCTCTGGAAAAGCTCTGGCCACATCTTCCACAGCTGGTGAGAGAGGAGATACTCTTTAAAGTAAAAAGTATATATATAGTCCACTGCTGTGCTTTGATATATATTGTTCCAGCCTTGTTTTCTGTTGTGTTATGAGTATGTATATTTCCCACCAAGCTGAGATTTTACAGTTTCTATGCGGTGTTGTATCCTTCTCTTGTCACTTAACATTGTACTGTAAACATTGAACTACCATTGAAAATTCTTTGAAACTATGATTTTTAGTGACTGACTAATATTTTATCCTATAACTGCCCCATAAGTTATTTGCCAGTCCCCTATTGATGGACATTTAAGTCATCTCAATTTTTTCATTAACTACACTGTAATAAACATCAATGTACATTGTCTGAATTATTGTGTGAATTTCTGACTAGAAAAAAAGTCTTCAAGCATTTAAGACAGATTCATCTTCACCTGGAAGATTCTGCCCAGCCAGAATGCTGTTCCATTGACTTTGATATTTTATAGAGGGTGTTTATTCTCTTTCCCTCCATGATCAGGACACCATTTTATAAACCATTGACTGCTTATTATTCTAAAAAGTACAACTTACACGCTGGAAAGAAAGAGTACTCCAAAGCCTAATTAATATCCGATCAATTATTTTTTCTTGGTTTCCAGCAATGAATCTACTTTGTGGAGGTTAAATAGTCAACTTATTGCATTCTTATTTTAGTAGAATTTGCCATGGATTAGGAGAAAAAAGAGGCAGAAATGTGTTTGAGAAGGGGGATGGAATCTAGGAGACCATCAGGGATCCCATTAACTTCTAGTTTTTAATTGTTTTTAAATTTAATAAACACCACGTATCAGGCACTGTTCTAAGAGTTTTATAAATATTAAGTCACTTAGCTCTCCTACCAACCCTACGAGACAGGTACTAATATGACCTTTATTTTATGGATCCGGAAACTGAGTCACAGAGATGGTAAGTAACTAGCTTAAGGGCATAGGTTTAGAAAGGGTGGAGCCAAGGTTTAAGTCCAGACAGTTTGGTGCTCGATGACTATAACTTGCTTCCATGAATATATTGGGATTTATATTTGGAAGTAAGGATGTTTGAAAATGCCCAAACACTCTCATCAAAGAGCATCAAGCCAATGTGCATTTTTTTCTTTTATTGGATTTTAGTATTCCCTATCCTATAGAACCCAAGCATCAGCCTTATGCTCAGGATCTTGAAATGAGATTGTCCTGGATTCCCTGGGTGGGCCCTAAGTGCAAGGACAAGTGTCCTTATAAGAGACGAGAGGAGAAGATATGGGCCCAGAGGAAAAGGCCCTGTGAAGGAGGCTGAGATTAGAGCTGTACAGCCGCAGGCCAGGGAATGCCTGGAGCCTCCCGAAGCTGGAAGAGGCAGGGAGCAGTTCTCTCCTGGGGCTTTGGAGGGAGCACTGCCCGGCTCACATCTTGTTGTGGCCTCCAGAGCTGTGGGAGGAAGTTTCTGTCATGTTAAGCCACCCTGTTTGTGGTACAACAGCCCTAGCACACTAATAAGGAACTTATCTTTTATCTTTGGTACTAGCACAGTGCCTGGGACATATTAGGCTTTTAAAGAGCGTGAATTAGTCAATAGATTAATACATGGGAATGAAGAAACAAAAATTTTAAATTGTTTCCATGTAATTTGAACTGAACATTATAAAATCGTACTTGATAATTTTCCAGTGTGAAGGTTATCTAGGAAGAGAACTACTTGTTGAGTATCTACTGTGTACCAGACACCAAGGTAAGTTTCATTCACAAATTATACCACAGTGGGAGGAAGTGTCATAAATTATAGTGGCAAAAGCAAGGTATTTGGAGTCAAATTTGAGCTCTGATTCTTATTTGCTATATGATCTTCAGCAAATGACTTAAACTCTCTTAGTCAAAATTTACTTATTTGAAAAGTAGGGAAACGATTCCAATCTCCTTGCTCTGTTCTGAGGGTTAAAGGAATTGATGTATGAAATAGCTCAGCACAGAAAAGTTCAACCAGCAGTAGTTGTTATGAGTGTGACACGGCGGATGGAGAGTGCTGGAATTGAAAGCTACGTCCCTCCCTGTGAACAAGAGGCACTAAGTAGGCCACGTTAGCAGTTCATAGAATTGAGGTTGGCCATGCGAGTCCCTGTAGGGCTTGCTGAGAATTTCAACTCCATCTCCCCACCCACCCACACTCTCAACTGTCTCCTCCAAGTGGATTGGGAGTAGGAGAAGAAGGTCTCCTTTGTGTGTTTGCAAAGAATAGCTTTTGTTTTTTCTTCCACCCATGTCTTTGTGGGGTAGAGGAGCAAGTGTGGAGAAGACCTACAAGATTTACTCCTAACGTGGAGGGCACCTGAACTGAGCCCCTACCTATACTGATTTGGGGACTGTGCCCAAATCAGTGGCACAGTGCCATAGGAAAATTGCCATGTCCCCAGACTGGCAGACGTTCTGCTGCTGCTAGGGTGCAGAGAAAGGGGTGGGAGAGAGATGAGGGAGGTGGGAGAAGGTTCAACTGAGCACTGGAAGGATGACATAGTTTAAGTCAGGGGTTCTTTTTTTTATTTTTTATTTTTTTGAGGTTTGAAACCCAGACCTCGTAAGTGGGAAGCCAGTGCTCAACCACTGAGCCACATCAGCTCCCCTGAGTTGGTTTTTCCGTTTGTTTGCTTGTTTGTTTGTTTTTTGTTTTTAGGAAGCACTGGGAACAGAACCTGGGACCTCCCATGAGGGAAGCAGGTGCTCAAC
This sequence comes from Tolypeutes matacus, assembly GCA_026826555.1. Taxonomy (NCBI): domain Eukaryota; kingdom Metazoa; phylum Chordata; class Mammalia; order Cingulata; family Chlamyphoridae; genus Tolypeutes; species Tolypeutes matacus. Next base: position 43,983,817 of record JAKSZT010054487.1, on the reverse strand, counting down.
TGCTTGAACCACATCTGCTCCCCAAGTCAGGGGTTCTTAACCTTTTTTGTTCCACAGACCCCTTTGCCAGTCAGATGAAAACCATGGACCCCTTATTAAGTCCACACTATATTGTGTGTTATTTAATAAATGTATCACACCTGTGATACATGGGAAACTACAATTATTGTAATTTGTGCACTATAGTTAACAAGAGTAATGTAAAAATTTTAAATAAATTAAATTTTAAAAAAATTTAAATTCAAGCTCATGGACCCCTTGTTAAGAACCCCTAGATTATTTCCCCCTAAGGCTGCCTGGTGGGGAGGAGACCCCAGCAGCAGGAGGCTCGGGTGGGTTGCTTCTGGCAGAGGGCCGCATCGCCTGGTCTCCACACAAGGGATAAGCAGGAGGAAGATGCTCTCACAACCCTCCAGAGAACCAACAAATGTGCTTCATAAGAGAGCCCAAAGTTGGGTGCCTGCCATACACTGGGAACAAACAGCCCGCTGGGGTCAGGCAGAGGCACTGTGGTGACCAGCAGAGAAGATTACAAGCTTACAGACAGGCAGTCAAGTAAGATGAGACCTGCCTCCCCAAAGCAGCACGTGCTGGGAAGGCGGCGGCCTTGGCAGAGGGGGAGGAAGCCAATCCCTCCTCCAAGGCACTTGCAGCAAGACCCTCAATCCCGGCTGCACATTGGAGTCACCTGGGGAACTTAGAAACCTCTTGACAGACCAACAAGTTCTCATTTAACTGGTCTGGAGTAAGACATACTTACAGTAAAGAAACTACTTATTTAAAATTGTAATTTCACTGGCCATTATGTACTTGATCTGACAGTCCTAGGAGGTGAGGAAAAATATTTAAAATAGATATAAGGTTGAAACTTGAAAATGAACAGGGCTGAGTCTTAAGGACCATAAGTAACTGCTTAATAACAGAAGGTGGCTGAAAAGTTATGGTATTGGGCTGATATGTCATTAAGGGAGCTGATACCCAGTGAAAAATTGGGAGTTGACGTAGGAACAGCTTGAGGGCAGTTATAGGAAAAATAAAACCATTTCATGTTCATGCCCCCAGTGAGCTGAGACTTCCAATAAGACAGTTTCAGAGTTAGGGCCAACTGACTTGCCTAAGAGATGAGCAAATGGAAGCCTAGAGGATTTATGTGATTTGTGCAAGGTAAACACAGCTGGTACCTGACAGAACCAGAATCTGAACCCAAATCTATTTGACTCAAAAGCCTATTCCTTGAATAACATAGTGAACCTGGAGATGGAGGAGGATTGTGCTTAATAGTACAAATACAAGAATGTTCTTCTATAAGCTAGAACAAATGTATGTCACTATTACAAGGTGGTAAGAATATGGTGATACATGGGAAAAATACAATTACTGTAACTTCTGTACTATAGTTAACAGTAATATTCTTGCATGAATGTCAAAGAAGATACTATATCAATGCTAAGGGTCAATAATAGGGGGGTATGGAATTTTTTCTTTTGGACTAAGGAAAACATTCAAAAGTTTACTGGGGTAATGACTGTACAACTCTGATGAAAGTGAGAACCACTGAGACTACACTTTAGATAGAATGTACAAGACATGGGACTCTAACACAGTGAGCCATGTGGTAGAAGATGGACTGTGGTTTACAGTACAAATATGAGTATTCTTTCATGAAGTATAACAAATGTACAATACTAACACATGGTGTTAATAATAGGGGGTGTATGGAAAAAGTATACCAAGTGTACGCTATGGACCATAGTTAGTGGTAGTAGTCTGATCATGTTCTTTCATAATCTGTAACAAATGTTCCACAACAATGTAAGGTGTCCGTGGAGGGGTGGTGTATGGGAATTCTGCACATTATGCATGATTGTTTTGTAAGCCCACAACTTCTCTAATAAAAATAAAACTTTAAAAAGCCTATTGCTCTAGAATGGGGAGTTAATGCTTAATGGGTACAGAATTTCTGTTTGGGCTGATGGAAAACTCTCAGTAATGGATGATGGTGAGGATAGCATAACAATGTGAATGTGGTAAACACTGCTGAATTGTATGACTGAAAGTGGTGAAAATGGAAAGTGTTGTGTTGTGTATATGTTACCACATGATGGTTCTGCTGAACCATAATGCTTTCAGAAGTTGTCTTTGATGCTAGTAGATTGATTCTCTAAAATAAAGCTATCCTATTAGAACAGCCCAGAGAAACCCACCCTCCTAAAGGAAGATGAAGAGAGGCAGGGCTGGGGTGTGGACCTAAAGTGCCACTCCTGGAACGGTGGGGGCAGTGGTTCCGTGGTTTGGGGAGAGGGAGGCCTTTTGGACCTTCAGGGCCCAGACCCCACAGACTGCCTCGTTTCTGGCCTTCCTGCCATGGCGTAGGTGAGCGGGGTGGAGGCCTGGGCGGGAGATACTTCGCGTCTCCTCTTCTCTCAGTTGCTGAGCAGCCAAATGACGGTGGCTGCTTGAATGTTTATTTTGTGGCAATTTCTTCTGCTCCATCATGATGTCTGTGGTTTATATTTCTGTATTTTAATTAAATGTCATAGTATTGTGCCTGTACTTGTTGTGCTTGAGCCCCGAGGCTGTTTTAGTAAAAGGGCACAATTTTGTAAATCTAATGAAGAAAAATAAGCAAAACCACCTGTTCTGCAAGACTGCGTGCTGGCAAGCTCCAAACTCTCAGGCCCCGCTTCCCCAAGGTTACAAAGGGAGGTCTGGAGGCTCTCCAGCATGGTGAGGTAGTGTCCACCTCCCAAGGTAACTCTTACACAGGGCCTTGGCTGTGGGGTGCTGAGAACAGCTATCATAACAGGACGGGGCAGCCCCTTGGGGTGTGTGGGAAGTCACAGCCTGCTGAAGGCAGCAGACCCCCAAACTGCAGTAGGCTCACCTATGCAAAAGAAGCAAAACTTATTAATGAGTAATGCCTGCCTTTGCCTCTCCATTCCCACCACCTGTTAAAGAAAAATGTGTCTTTTCCCCACTCAGCTTCCCCCCATTCCTTGCCCATATGGAGATTTCCATATCTGCCAGCCTGTCTCCTGAGATTTCGAAATGCAGGATTAGGAGAACGGTACTGGAAGGCAGACGAGAAGAGAGAGGAGGACGAAAACAGCAGAGGCTTGTGGGCTGGGGCTCAGAGGAGCAGTTTGGAGAGAGTTGGGAGTGAGATACAGAAACAGTTTCAGGGTGTAAGAGAAAGGTATTTAAGATGCGTTGAGGTGGATTATGCATTGGACCCCTTAATGTTTTTCAAGAGCTCTAAGTGGAGATTGGAGTTTATTTTTAATAACTTTTGACTTGTGCAGTTTGGTAGGAGTCATACCTACCAGGACTAGATCATGGGCACCCTGGGGTACATCCTGCACATGTACAGTCAGGCCATGATTACCCCCACTGTCCCGGAGACATGTGGGAGCTGCACCCTGCCTTGCCATTAGGCCCTGCACTTCCCCTGACTATGGGTTCCCTGAAATGCCCTTGATATTCAGAAGGATCTGGTTTCAGGGGAGATGTTGGGAGGGTGGGGGTGGACACCAGGTCCTCCTCCCACATCCTCTAAGGAGAGTCTGGCACCCAAGAGAGGAATCCTCTCTTCAAGTTCGAGGCAAGCTAATCTACTCACTTTCCTCCAACACCCCTTGAAACTTCCCACTTCTTTGTGCTCTGCAGTGTGCACCCCAGCACTCTCCCCCAGGTAACCCGATGGGAATAGCCTTTTAACTTCCTCTATGCTCATGTGCTGATATACAATTATATACCCAGGTATAAACATATATATATACATATACATCCCTATATTTAGGGTTTGGAGAGTCCATTGTTTGTTTTGGGAAAAAATGCATCCTGCGTTCTCTGCATCTTCCATTTCTCACTCAAAAATGTGGAAATCCCTCTCAGTCACCTGGTGTGGCTCTAATTCACTCTTAGTGTTGGCTGCATAATAATCTGTGATGAGGCTCTTTCATAATTATCCAACCATTTCTCCATTGATGGGCCTTTCCTTTGTTTTAAGTTCCTGCCCCTATAAACAATGAAAGAATAAACATTCTTGTACATATATCTTAATGTACTGGTGCTTTTGCTTCTACCATATGGATTGTTAAGGTAGATAGGCATGTATATTTTTTAGTTCATTAAATAATTACAGATTACTTTCAAAAATTCTGAAACAAAGGCTGAAACATCATATTTTCAGCAGCAAAAATGGAAGAGTACTTTTTCCCCACAGCCCTACTAGCCATAATTACTATCACTCTTGTTTCAATTTTTTCCCATTCTGATAGCCATAAAGTGATATTTCATTGTAAATTATTTGTATTCTTTGCCCATTTTTTCCCTGGGTTATTTAGTTTTCCTTGTCAATTTGTAGGAGTCCTTTTAAAATTATTGATATTTATCAGTTATCTCTCATTTGTATAACTATTTTCTCCCCAAATAAATTGTCTATTATTTTTGCTAAGCATTTTCAATTTAAATAAGTCAAATATATCTTTTTGTTCAGAGGGTTTGGGTTTTCTGTCATGATAAGGAGGTCTCTCCAACCTATATCGTCACCTAAATTTTCTTCTAAGATATTTATTGTTTTATTTTTTATAAAAGTCAAAAGTCCTTAATAGATCTAGAATTTGGTTTTGTGTGTAATATAAGAAGGGCTTCAACTTTTTCTTCTAGACAATTGTAAATTGAGCTAGTATCATTTATTAAATAATCCCTTCTTCCCCTCATAGATTTGAACTATTAACTTTGTCATGTATTAAAAACTCACACATGCTGGAATCTATTTTTTTTTTAATCCCTCTTCTGTTCCACTCATCTGTTCATCTATTCCTGAACTAATATACAATGATTTGATTACAACAGCTGATATCTGATAAAATCAGGTCTCTCATACTGTTAGTCTTTTTTTAAAGATGTTATTTATTTATTTATTTATCCCCCACCCCATGGTTTGCAATCTCTATCTGCTTGTTGTGTGCTTGTCTTTTTAAGGAGGCACCGGAAATCGAACCCAGGACCTCCCATGTGGGAGGTAGGTGCCCAGTGGCTTGAGCCACCTCCACTCCCTGCTTGTTGTGTCTCTCATTGTGTTTCCTTGTTGTGTCTCTTTCGTTGCGTCATCTTGTTGTGTCGCTCACTGTGCCAGCCCGTCGGGTGTCATCTCGCTGTCTTGCTCATCTTCTTTAGGAGGCACCAGGGACCGAACCGAGGACCTCCCATATGGCAGGTGGGAGCCCAGCTGCTTGAGCCACATTTGCTTCTCCTCACACTGTTACTCTTTTTCATATATATTTTTTCTCTTCTGGATATCTATTGCTCCATGTAAATCTGAGCACATTTTATCCACTTAAAAAATAAAAACTGTTAGAGGAAAAAGAGATAGATGATATAAAAGTCAAGAGAATAGTTCTCCCTGGTGGGGGTAGAGACTGGGGGCAACATATGTGGAGCTTCTGGAGTGCTACTATGTTCTATTTCTTTATGGAGATAGTAATTACATAGACACATTTATGATTTGTGTACTTTTCTGTATGTATGTTATACTTAAATACAAAATTTACTTAAAATAGAAGAGCCTGTTGGGATTATAATTGGAATTGTGTTATCTTTATATTCTGGAGGAGAATGAGAATTTTAATGAATTTTCTTAGAGATGTTGTAGGTTTACAGAGAAATCATGCAGAAAATACAGAGTTCTCATATATCTCCCCTCGTACCCACTGCTTTTCCTATTTTTAGCACTTTGCATTAGTATGGTGACTTTGAAACAATTTGATGAAACAATATTGTTTTAATTATACTATTAACTATAGTCCATAGTGTACATTAAGGTTCACTGTATTATACAATATTATGGGTTTTAAGCACTTTATTCTCGTAACATATACAACCTAAAATTTCCCCCTTTTAACCACATTCAAAGATATAATTCAATGGTGTTAATTATATTCGCAATGTTGTGCTATCATCTCTACCATCCATTGTTTCCATCATCCCAAACAGAAACTACCAATTAAGCATTAACTCCCCATTTGCTACTCCTGCCCCATCCTGGTAATCTGTAATCTAGTTTCTGACTCGGTGAATTTGCTTATTCTAAGTATTTCTTCTCAGTAGGATCATACAATATTTGTCATTTTGTGACTGGTTTATTTCACTCAATGTGATGACTTCAAGGTTCCCTAACCTGAGTCAGCCCCACCCCAATTACACATTAGTCTAAACCTGCCTGTCTTTTGCTGCTATAAAACTATCAGAATGATTGCAGTTCAGTGAGACAGACTTTTAGGCCATTAGGTCGTCTGAGCTCCTTGCTACACACTAGCAAATAAATTCTTGCTCTCTTTGAAACCCTGGTGTCTCAGGAATTGGTTTTTGAAGTGCATTGGGCAGAAAAGAACCTACTTTTGCTCGGTATCAAATACAGCATCTCCTTCCATTTATTTAGGTCTTCTTTGATTTCTTTTAGCAATGTTTTGTAGTTTTCCATGTATAAGTTCTTTCATGTCCTTGGTTAAATTTGTTCCCAGATATTTGATTCTTTTAGTGGCTATTGTAAATGGATTTTTTTTTCTTGATTTCTTATTCCAATTGTTCATTATTAGTGAATAGAAGCACTACACTAAAACTAAATTTTGGGTGTTGATCTTGTACCCTGCCACTTTGCTCTAGGAGCATTGTTGTGGAATTTTCAGGATTTTCTGTATATAGGATCATGTCATCTACAAATACAGAGAGTTTTACTTCTTCCTTTCCTAATTGCTCTAATTTGAACTTCCAATACAATGTTGAGGAAGAGTGGTGACAGGGGGCATCCTTGTGTTATTCCTGATCTTAGAGGGAAAGCTTACAGTCTTTCACCATTCAGTAGGATGTTAGCTGTGGGTTTTTCATGTATCTTTTTACCTTGTTGAGGAAGTTCCCTCTAGTACAAGTTTTCTAAGGGTTTTTTATCAAGAAGTGGTGCTGGATATTGTTAAGTACCTTTTCTATGTAAAATGAGATGGTCATGTGCTTTTTTCCCCCTTCATTCTCTTAATGTGGTGCATTACATTAATTGGTTTTCTTACGGTGAACCTAAATTGCTTACCAGGGAAAAATCCCACTTGACCATGGTGTATATAATTCTTTGAATTTGCTGCTAGATTCAGTTTGTTAGTATTTTGTTTGAGGATTTTTTACTCTATGTCCATAAGGGATATTGGCCTGTAATTTTCTTCTCTTGTGATATCTTGATCTGGTTTTGGTATTAGGGTGATGTTGGCCTCATAGAATGAGTTAGGAAGTACTTCCCTCCTCTTAAATTTTTGGAAGAGTTTGACCAGGATTGGTGTTAATTCTCGGAATGTTTGTTGAATTCGCCAGTGAAGCCATCTGGTCCTGGGCTTTTCTGTTTTGGGAGGTTTTTGATTACTGATTCAATTTCTTTACTTGTTATTGGTATGTTGAGATCTATTTTTGAGTCAGTGTAGGTAGTTTATTTCTAGAAATTTTTCCATTTCATCTAGTTGTTGATGTATGGTTGTTCATAATATCCTGTTATAATCCTTTTAATTTCTGTGGGGTCAATAGTATTGTCCTCCCTTCATATCTGACTTCAGTAATTTGTATCCTCTCTCTTTCTCTGTTCATTAGTCTTGCTAAAGGTTGCCAATTTCATTGACCTTTTCAGAGAACCATTTTTTGGTTTCATTGATTCTCTTTATTGTTTTGTTCTCTATTTCACTTATCCCTCTCTAATATTTATTTCCTTCCTTCTATTTTCTTTGGGTTTGTTTTGCTCTTCTTTTTCTTGATCATCCAATTGTGTGGTTATGTCTCTGATTTGAGATCTTTCTTCTTTTTTAATGTAAGCATTTAGCTATAAATTTCCCTCTCAACATTGCCTTTGCCACATACCATAAGTTTTGGTATGTTGTGTTTTCATTTTCATTCATCTCAAGATGTTTCCTAATTTCCTTTGTGATTTCTTCTTTGACCCATTGGTTGTTTAAGAATGCATTGTTTAATTTCCACATATGTGTGAATTTTCAAGTTCTCCCTCTGTTACTGATTTCTAGCTTCATCCCATATTGGTTGGAGAAGACACGTTGTATGGTTTCAATATTTTTGAATTTATGGAAATGTGTTTTAAGACTTAACATACCATCTATCCTGGAAGAAGATCCATATATATTAGAGAAGAATGTTACTCTGCTACTGTTGACTGAAGTGTTCTATATAGGTCTGTTAAGTCTAGTTGGTTTATAGCATTGTTCATGTCTTCTGTTTCCTTATTGATCTTCTGTCTAGATGTTCTATCCATTATTGAAAGTGGTAGATTGAAATTTCCCTATTAATAATTGTCTATTTCTCCCTTCAAATCTGTCGATATTTGCTTCATATATTTGGGGCTCTGCCAGTAGGTGCATGTATATTTATAATTGATATGTCTTCCTGTTGAATTAACCCCCTTATCAGTATATAGTGATCTTCTTTCTCTCTTGTAACAGTTTTAACTTAAAGTCTATTTCATTTGTAATCCCAGTTTTTGACTTAAAGTCTATTTCATTTGTAACCCCAGCTCTCTTTAGGTTACTATTTGCTTAGTATATTTTTTCCCATCCTTTCACTTTCAACCTAATTGTGCTTTTTGATTTAAGATAAATCTCTTGTTAACAGCATATAGTTGGGTCACAATCTTTTATCCATATGTCCAATATTTGCCTTTTGCCTGGAGGATTTAATCCATTTACATTTAAAGAAACTATTGATAATGCAGAACTTTCTACTGCCATTTTGCTATTTGGCCCTTGTAAGTATTATAACTATTTTGTCTCTCAATTCTTCTATTAGTGCCTACTTTCATATTTATTTGATTATTTATACTGTACCATTTTTGGATATGAGGCCCTTCTCATTTCTTTTGGTATATATTTCTCATATATTTTCTTTGTGACTACCATGGGGCTTGAATTTAGCATTCTAATTTGTATAACCATAACATTTGATTTTATACCAACTTAACTTCAATAACATTCATATACACTGTTCCTAGATCCCTCCATCTCCCCACCTTTTTGTTTTACTTGTTACGAATATATCTTTATACATTGAATGTCCAGAACCATAGATTTATCTTTACCTTTTATGCATTTGCATTTTAGAAACTGTATCGGTAAAAAGTGGAGTTACATACCAAAAAATACAATAGTACTGGCATTCTCTAATTATCCAATAGTTACCTTTAGCAGAAGTCATTGTTTCTTTATGCCATTTTGGTCCACTGTCTAGTGTCATTTCTTTTCAATGTAAAGAATTACCTTAACATTGCTTGTCAGGCAGATCTAATGGTTGCGAACTCCTTCAGCTTTTGTTTATCTGGGTTTATCTTAATCTCTCCCTCATTTCTGAAAGTCAGCTTCACTGCATGTAGAATTCTTGTTTGGCAATTTTTTCTTTCAACAGTTTTAATATTTTGTTCCACTGCCCAGATTCTGATAAGAAACAAGCATTTAATCTTATTGGGTCTCCCTTGTATATATCATATTGCTTTTCTCTTGCAGCTTTCAGAATTTTCTTCTCCTTGGTGTTTGACAATTTGGCTATTATGTGTCTGGGCATGGTACTCTTTGAATTTATCCTGTTTGAGGTTCATTAGGTTTCTTGAATGTGCATAGTCATGCCTTTCATTCTCATATTGTTCATTTATTGTTTTCCTGATATCCTTTAGTTTATTCTCTATGTTTTCCTTTGTCTCCTCGAGCATATTGAGGATCATTTTTTAAGTCTTTATCCAGTATGTCCAAAGACTTGTCTTCTTCATTGAAGATTTCTGGATTTTTATCTTGTTCCATTGGATGGGCCATTATTTCCTGATTTTTTGTTTGTCTTGTAACCTTTTTTGTATACTATACATTTTGATATTTTAAAATGCTACCTCTGGGATTGGGTTCTTGAATTGTTTATTCCTTACATTTGTATCCAGCTAGTGATATGACAGAGATTTCCTTGAGTGCTAGGAGCTAACAAAAACAAACAAATTAAGATAAAAAATCACCTTTCTGCAAATTGGCTCTGCACTGCCTGGTGTTCTCCTTCAGAATTTAGCTCTTCTATCAAGAATATAGGACTTCTGGGAAGATGGCAGACTAGAAAGACATGGGACTCTCTTCTCTGCTACAAAAATAGCTAGAGGACAGGCTGAAAAGGCCTAGAAGAAGATCTTCTAGGGTTTAGGACACCAGGCAAAAGTTGGACACCACCTAGAAGAGAGAGGGACAAAGGAGGGGAATGGCAATGATGGCAAAACTGTGAGTTGAAACCAGTGCCTGCCTGCTACTGCCAACACTCTCCCCCACACCAAAGACATTTTAGAATTCTCAAGCCTCTGAGCTGGCTACAGACAAAGGGGGCTTCAGGGATCCACCGCTCCAGAAAAGGGGAAGAGAGGGTCACAGTCTAAGGCTAACTCAGCTTCTGACCCACAGATTTGGTCTGCTGTGTCCCACCAGCCCTTCCAGGCTGGGTGGGGCTGTGCCATTGTTTGCCTTGAAAGTATGCAAGGGGCTGAAGAGATAAGACCCTTCCAATCATCTTCTCTACTAACCAGGACTGATTGTTGAGGACCCAGAAGGGAGTGGAATTATCTCCTATTGCGGGGGGTGGGGTGGGGGTGGAGGGGTGGGCTGTGCAGGCACTGCCAGAGAAGGCTGGAGAACTGTCTCTGAGAAAGTTTGAATTACAAGGCTCTTAGCGTCCAGGCAGGAACCTCTATCACATTGATCTGGTCAGTGTTGTACCAAACACACTCCAACCAGGCATTGAAATGAGAGGGCTGTCAAAGAGTGCCATCTGCAGGCAGATCAAGGAAATGCATGTGAGAAAATTAAAAATAAAGAAGAGCAGCTTTGTCCCACCTTTATAGCCTCCCTCCCCAAGGCCCTAAGAAGCAAGTCTGCAACCCATTACTGGGTCCAAAGCCCAGTTTTGAGCAACTAACAGGGATAATCCTAATGATCCATGTGGAAACAAGAATTAAAGAGAAGCAGAAACACACAGCCTCCCACCACTATATAAATCCCTATGAAACAGAAAGAAATTGAACATCTGAGTAAACTACCATACTAATCAGATGCCTATACATCAACAAAAAATTACAATCCATACTAATCCATGGCCCAAGAAAAGGAATATATTAAGGCTCCAGAAGAGATGCAGGATTTGAGAGAACTAAATAATGAGATGTACACAAACTTCCAAAATCAAATTGATGAGTTGAAAGACAATATGGCTAAAGAGATAAATGACATCAAGAAGACATTGAGTGAGCACAAAGAAGAATTTGAAATCCTGAATAGAAAATTGACAGAACTCATGGGATTGAAAGACACAATGGGTGAGATAAAAAAACATATTAGAGGCATACAACAGCAGACTTGAAATGATAGAAGGAATAAGTGATACTGAAGTCAGAACAGCTGAAATTGAGGGGAGAAAAAAACAGAGAGAGAAAACAATGGAAAAAATTGAGCAAGTGCGCAGGGAGTTGAATAACAACATGAAACACAACAAAATACATGTCATGGGCATTCCAGAAGGAGAAGGTTAGGGAAAATGGGCAGAAAGAGTATTTGAGGACATAATAGCTGAAATTTCCCAACTCTCATGAAAGAAATGAACTTACATGTCCAAGAAGTATACCATACCCCAATCAGAATAAATGTGAATAGACCTACTCCAAGATACATATTACTCAGAATGTCAAATGTCAAAGAGAAAGAGAAAATTCTGAGAGCAGCAAAGGAAAAGCAAACCATCATATACAAAGGATGTCCAGTAAGACTTAGTGCAGATTTCTTATCAGAAACCATGGAGGTGAGAAGATAGTGGTATGATACATTTAGGATACTGAAAGAAAAACTGCCAGCCAAGAATTCTTTATCCAGAAAAATTGTCTTTCAAATATGAAGGTGAGTATAAAATATTCACAAACAAACAGAAACTAAGAGAGTTCATAAAAAAGAATCCACCTTTGCAGGAAATATTAAAGGAAGCCTTAGAGCCTGAAAGAAAAAGACAGGAGAGAGAGACTTGGAAGAGAGTATGGAAGAAAGAATAGCAGAAAGGATAACCAAAAGAGTAAAAAGACTGATGAAAATATGATATCACATATGAAAACCAAAGATTAAAATGGTGGAAGTAAATAATGCATTTACAGTAATATCATTGAATGTAATGGATTAAACTTCCCAATCAAAAGATATAGGCCGACAGAATGGATAAAAAAAAAAACAGGAGCCATCCATAGGCTGCTTACAAGAGACTCACCTTAGACACAGGGATACAAACTGGCTGAAAGTGAAAGGTTGGAGAAAGATACTCTACACAAATAGTAGCCAAAAAAGAACAGAGGTAGCTTTACTAATATTGGACAAAACAGACTTTAAATGCAAAAAAGTTATGAGATAACTTTTATAAAAAGGCCATTATATATTAATAAAAGGGACAATCCACCAGGAAGATATAACAGTCATAAATATCTATGCACCCAACCAGGGTGCCCCAAAATACATGAGACAAACTCTGGCAAAACTGAAGGGAGAAATAGACATTTCCACAGTAATCGTCGGAGACTTCAACACACCACTTACATCATTAGATAGAACAGCTAGACATAAGATCAACAAGGAAACAGAAAACTTGAACAATATGATAAACGAGTTAGACCTAACAGACATATACAGAAGATTAAATCTAAATTCAGTGGGTTACACATTCTTCTCAAGTGCCCATGGATCTTTCTCCAGGATAGACCACACATTAGGGAACAATGCAGCTCTCAATAAATATAAAAAGATTGAAATTATACGAAGTACCTTGTCAGATTATAATGGAATGAAACTGGAAATCAATAATAGACAGGAAAAAGGAAAATTCACAAATGTGTGGAGGCTAAACTACATACTCCTAAAAAAAAATCAGTGGGTCAAAGAGGAAATTGCAAGTGAAATCAGTAGATACATTGAGACAAATGAAAATGAGAACACAACTTATCAGAACTTATGGGATACAGTGAAGGCAGTCTTAAGAGGGAAATTTATAGCCCGAAACGCCTATATTAATAAAGAAGAAATGACTAAACTCAAAGATAAAACTGAACTAGAGAAACTAGGAAAAAAAACAACAACAGCAAACCAATCCCAAAGCAAGCAGAAGGAAAGAAAGAATAAAAATTAGAGCAGAAATAAATGACATTGAGAACAACAACAACAACAAAAACAAAAACAATAGAGAAAATCAACAAAACCAAAAGCTGGTTCTTTGAGAAAATCAATAAAATTGACAAACCCCTAGCTAGACTAACAAAGAAAAAAAGAGAGAAGATACAAATAAATACAATCAAAAATGAAAGGGGGGGAAGTTATGACTGATCCTACAGAAATAAAAAGAATCATAAGAGGATATTATGAGAAAATGTATGCAAACAAACTAGACAACCTAGATGAAATGGACAAATTCCTACAAATGCACAAACAATCTACACTGATGCTACAAGAAATACAAGAACTTAACAAACCAGTCACATTTAAAGAGATTGAATCCATTATCAAAAAATCTCCCAACAAAGAATAGTACAGGAACACATGGCTTCACAGGTGAATTCTACCAAGCATTTCAAAAAGAATTAACACCAATCCTGTTCAAACTCTTCCAAAAAATTGAAGAGGAGGGAAACTTACCCAATATGTTTTATGAAGCCAACATCACTCTAATACCAAAGCCAGATAAAGACACTACAAGATGAGAAAATTACAGACCCATCTCTCTAATGAACATAGATGCAAAAATTCTCAACAAAGTATTGCAAATTGAATCCAACAGCATATCAAAAGAATTATACATCACAACCAAGGGGGATTTATTCCTGGTATGCAAGGCTGGTTCAACATAAGAAAATCACAACATTAACAAATTGAAGGAAAAAACCACATAATCATCTCAATGGATGCAGAAAAGGCATTCAACCAAATCCAGCATCATTTCTTGATAAAAACTCTTCAAAAGATAGGAATAGAAGGAAAATTCCTCAATATGATAAAAGGTATATATGAAAAATCTATAGCCAACATTATACTCAATGGGGAAAGGATGAAAGCTTCCCCTCTAAGATCAGGAATAAAACAAGGATGCCCACTGTCACCATTGTTATTCAACATTGTGCTTGAAGTTCTAGCTAAAGCAATTAGGCAAGAAAAAAAATTAAAAACATAAAAATAGGAAAGGAGAAAGTAAAGCTCTCACTATTTGTGGATGACACAATCCTATATTTAGAAAATCCTGAAATTTCTACGACAAAGCTAATAAACAAGTTCAGCAAAGTGGCAGAATACAAAATCAACATGCAAAAATCAATAATGTTTCTGTACACTGGTATCGAACAATCTGAGGAGGAAATCAGGAAAAAAATCCATGTACAATAACAACAAAAAGACTCCGATACCTAGGAATCAATTTATCCAAAGAAGTACAGAAAACTACAAAACAAGGCTAGAAGAAATTAAATATCATGAAGATGTCAATCCTACCCAAACTGATTTATAGATTCAATGCAATACCAGTCAAAATTCCAACAGCCTACTTTACAGAAATAGAAAAGGCAATTACCAAATTCACTTGGAAGGGAACATGCACCCAAATAGCCAAGAGCATTCTAAAAAAGAAGAGCGACATGGGAGGGCTTTTACTGCCTGACCTTGAAACATATTACAAAGGTACAGTGGTCAAAACAGCATGGCACTATCATAAAGATAGATACAGGGAAGCAGCTGTAGCTCAAGCAATTGAGCTTCTGTTTACCATATGGAGGACCTGGGTTCAATCCCCGGGACCTCCTGGTAAAAAAAGAAAAAAGGCGTCCCAGACCTGCACGGTAAGGCACAGGGCCCTGCGCAGTGCGGAAAGGCGCAAGACCCCATGCAGCGAAGCGATGCACCAAAAAGACGATGACGCAGCCAGATAGATTTAAAAAAAGATAGATACATTATTCAGTAGAATAGAATTGAGAGTCTAGAAATAAACCCTCACAGTCAACTGGTTTACGACAAACCTACTAAGTTCATGTTAATGGGACAAAACAGTCTCTTCAACAAATGGTGCTGGGAGAACTGGATATCTATAAGCAAAAGATTGAAAGAGAACCCCTATCTCACTCCCTATACAAGAATCAACTCAAAATGGATCAAAGACCTAAATATAAAAGCCAGGACTATAAAACTACTAGGAGAAAATGCAGGAAAACATCTTAATGTCCTTGTGGTAAGTGGTGGTTTCTTGGACCTTACACCCAAAGCATGCAAAACAAAAGAAAACATAGATAGAGAAGCAGATGTGGCTCAAGCGATTGGGCTCCCACCTACCACATGGGAAGTCCATGGTCTGGATCCCAGTACCTCCTAAAGAAGACAGCGAGTTAGCACAATAGGCAGGGGCAGCATGCTGACACAACAAGATGACAGAACAAGAGACACCAGAAGAAAAACATAATTACAGACACAACAAAGCAGGAGCAGAGGTTCCCAGTACCTCCTAAAGAGGACAAGCAAGATGGAGAGCTGGTGCGATGGGTAGACGTGGTAAGCTGACGTGACAAGATGATGCAACAAGAGACACAAGAAGATAAACATAACAAGAGACACAACAAAGCAGGGAATGGAGTTGGCTTAAGCAATTAGGCCCCTCCCTCCCACATCGGAGTCCCAGGTTCGGTTCCTGGTTCCTCCTAAAAGAAACAAAAGACGAACAGACACAGAAAATACAAAACAAGGGGGTGGGGAGAGATAAACAAATCTTTAAATAAAAAAAAAAGAAAACATAGATAAATGGGATCTCCTCAAAATTTAACACTTTTGCACCTCATAGGACTTTGTCAAAAGGATGAAAAGGCAGCTGACTCCACTGGAGAAAATATTTGGAAATCACATGCCTGAAAAGTGTTTAATATCCATGATATATAAAGAGATGTTACAACACAACAATAAAAAGACAAACAATCCAATTAAAAAATGGGCAAAAG
>JAKSZT010054487.1:43529795-43967759 GCA_026826555.1 Tolypeutes matacus | reverse complement strand
ACACAACAATAAAAAGACAAACAATCCAATTAAAAAATGGGCAAAAGACTTGAATAGACATTTGTCTAAAAAAGAAATATAAATGACAAAAAAACACATGAAAAATTTTTCAACATTACTCATGATTAGGGAAATGCAAATCAAAACTAAAATGCGATATCATTTCGCACCTATCAGAACGACCACAATTAAAAAGACAGAGAACTACAAGTGTTGGAGAGGATGTGGAAGGATAAGAACACTTATTCACTGTTGGTAGGAATGTAGAATGGTATAGCCACTGTGGAGGACTGTTTGGCAGTTCCTAAAGAAGCTGAATATATATTTGCCATGTGACTGTGTAATACCACTAGGTGGGTATATACCCAGAAGAACCAAGAGCAGTGACAAGAATAAACATCTGCATACTTTTGTTCATAGCGGCATTATTCACGATTGCCAAAAGATGGAAACAACCCAGGTGTCTATCAACCGATGAATGGATAAACAAACTGTGGTATATTCACATGATGGAATATTATGCAACTGTAAGAAAAAATGAAGTCACAAAGCATATGACAACATGGATGAACCTGGAGGACATTATGTTGAGTGAAGCAAGACAGACACAAAAGGACAAATACTGTATGACAGCATTAATATGAGCTAAATATATTGTGTAACATATTGTATGATTCCATTTATATAAATGTAAATATAAATCAATTTATAAAGATGAAATTTGATTAGTGGTTATATAGGGCTAGGGAAGGCATGCTAAGGGTTGTGGAGTTTTTCTTTTTGGAGTAATGAAATAATTCTAAAATTTTTTTGTGATGATGAATGCACATCATTGTGATTATATTAAAAGCCGTTGATTATTCACTTTAGATAGATCATAGGGTATGTGAATATATCTCAATAAAACTGCTTAATAAATAAATAATTGTGCAAGAATAGCCAGAAATAGCAGCTATGTACAGTAGAAGAAACAGAGGTTGAGAGGTGAAGAATTTTCTTGTATGTTTGTCTGTTTTTTTGTTTATTATTGTTATTATGGAAATAATGGAAATGCTCTAATAATGATTGAAGTGATGAATGCACAACTATGTGGTTATACCAAATACCATTGATTGTACACTTTGGATGAATTGTACTCTTTATTGATATGTATCAATAAAATTGATTTGTTTAAAAAAAAAAAAAAAAGAATATTCTGAGGTGAATGTGAAGTGCAGGTCCTTTATGTCTTTCTGAACCTGTGTTTTGTCCTGGGCATGTGCTTGTTCATGGCCTTAGGAATTCCCCCATATATAGCAAATTGAATGTCCCCTCCATTCCCTGTTACATCGATATCTCCCCCATATTAGTCAGGGTTCTCTAGGGAAACAGAGCCAATAGGAGGTATTTGTAAATAGTATGAGATTTTATAAAATTCTCTCTCACAGCCATGGGGATACCAAATTCCACAGGGCAGGCTGCAAACTAGGGGCTCCAGTGAAGGTCCTTGATGAGTTCCCAGGAGATGCTGGCTGTCTGATAGAGCTGTGAATTCTCTCTCTGAATGCTGAAATCACTTCCCCTTTTAAAGCTTTCAACTGATTGGATGAGATGTCACTCATTGCTGATGGCAAACTCCTTGGTTGAGTGTAGATGTAATCAGCCATCTATGCAATCAACTCACTGATGATTAAAGTCCATGTGCTGGGAAGCAGATGTGGCTCAAGTGATTGGGCATCCACCTACCATATGAGAGGACCTAGGTTCCATCCCCAGGACCTCCTGGTAAAAAAAGGCAAGCAGGCAAGCCAGGCCCACATGGCGAACCACCCAGCAAGATGATGATGCAACAAAAAGAGAGACACAGGGGAGAGTCAAGGCGAGATGCTCCAGAAATCAGGAACTGAGGTGGTGCAAGTGATAGGGTGCCTCTCTCCTACATTGGAGGTCCCTAGGATTGAATCCAGGTGAAGCCTGGGGGAGAAAAATGAGAAGAAAAGGCAAGAAACAGACACAGAAGATCACCCAGTGAATGGACACAGACAGCAAACGAGGGGGGCAATGGGGGGAAGAACCAGGGTGGAAAAAAAAAAAAGTCCATGTGCTTGCTTGACCAAATAACTGAGCACCATTACCTGGCTGAGTTGACACATTAGCTTAACTATCACCCTCTTCACAGGTGCTCTATTTTATGACTTAAAGCAGGATATCCTTTGCCCAGGCTGCTCTGTCTGAATTGTTTCTTACACTGCATTAGTTGTCCACAAGCTATTTCTGCTTGCAGGGCCCATTCTGGGAGGGTAAGTGTGGTGGTTTGCAGCTGTATATACCCCGGAAAGACATTTTCTTAAATTTGATCCATTCCTGTGGGTGTGGACTCCTTGTAAGTAGGATCTTTTGATGAGGCTACTTCAGTTAAAATGTGAGCTACCTCATTCAAGATGGGACTTAACCTGTTACTGGAGTCCTTTATAAAATGAATAAAGAAGGGGGAGGGGGAGAGAGAAAGCCATCGAAACAAGAAGCTGAAATCAATGAAACCAGGAAGATGCCACCATGTGTCTTGACATGTGACAGAGGATCACTGAAAGTATTGCCTTGATAATGCCTTGCTTTGGACATTATCCTGGGAACTAACCGTAAGTGAATAAATTCCCATCACTTAAGCCAAATCGTTTCATGGTATTGCTTCAAGCAGCTTTAGAAATTAAAACAGTGAGCCAGAATTGAGTTTCCTGGTTGAGTCTTTCAGGCTACCACCATGTAGATTGGCGCTGACATGTAGGCATCCCACTGTACGCATTGGGTTACTCTTCTCCTTTGGAACAGGGCCAAGGACCCATAATAGGAGTAAAGGCTGATTCCACGCCATGCTGGATGGTATCTTTCTTTTTAATTTATCCCTCAATATTTTATAGATTTTGTCATTAAATCAATTGAATATTTTTCTAATTTCTATTTCTAGATGATCATGCTATAGCAGAGAGAAGTGATTGTTTTTTTTTTTTTTTTTAATGTATTTTTATAAATCTGGAAACCTTAGCAAATTATTTATTTATTTAATGCTTTGTTTACAACTAGAGTTTCCTGGATTTTCTAAGAATGCAATCATGTCATTAGTGAAAGAGCCATCTTCCTCAACTTCTCTTATTGTTGTTATTTTGTATAGGTTGTAAACAATCTCCTCCAGTAGCTCTAATTTTCTATGTCTTAATTTTTTGTTTTGATCATTTTGTTTGTATCTCCCTCTTTCTAGTTGTTGTCCTTTCCTGGTGTATTATTTTTCTTTGACTGCTTCTTGGGGCGCAGGGATAACTGCTAAGGCATTTATGTGGTATCAGGTCCAAAAGCAGCCCTATGGGCCTGTGGTCTCTGTGCCAGGGTCTGGCAGTTGGAACAAATGGTAGGTTGTTAGACCCCTGTGCAGATATTATAGTTAGGAAGTCTTTGTTTTCCCATCTTTTCATGGGCTCATAATCTCAGGGACTAAATGGACTCAATCGACATTTTCAGGTCATTCTCGGCTCCATGGGATCCCTGGAGATGAGATGTACCTTGCTGGTTTATGCAAATACTCCCCAAGGATGGGGAATACCTTGGGGCTAGTTTCCCTGGAATACTCTGTGCTCAGATCCTCTCCTCAAGCCCTTCAGACACTAAGGCCCTGGCTCTTAACTGGCCCAGAGGGGGAAAAGCCTTTTAACTGCCAGGTCCCACCTTACCAGTCTATAACCTGTCTGGGTTAGGTAAGACAGATAGGCTAAACTATCTGTGATTGGGAATGGAAGGAGTCAGGATGTTATGCTACCATCTTTCCATATCTCAGTCCATTTCTACAAGTCAAAGTTCTTCCCATCCTTAAAGAGGACTTACAACGACCACTTCCTTTATGAGTCCCTTCCTGATCCTTCTGTCCCAGGGGTTCTCAACCCTGGCTGCACATTGGAATCCCCTTGAAGATTTTAAAAACACCAATGCCTGGGTCCACTCCCAAAAACGAATTGTTCTGGGTGCAGCTTGAGCATTGGGGTTTTTATGTATAACAATTTCTTCTGTATGTTCCCGCAGTGTCTTATATTTTTCACTTTATTTTCAAAGAAGCTTTACAGAAAAGTCACTTAGAAAATATAGGGGATTCCCATATACCCCACCCCTCCCCCACATTTGGGATTTTAAAAGGCTCCCAGGTGACACTAGCACGCAGCCAGGGTTGAGAACCTGGTGTGGTCCTTCCCTCTCTTCTCCACACAGTGTTCGGTCTCTCTGGTATTATGTCCATTGTGTGCTTATTTTGTCCTCCTACCAGTAAACTTCTTGAGCTCATATTCATTTATTCACTCAGTAATTCAGTCATTCACTTCATTCATTTATTCACTCAGCAAACATTTAGCAACTACCATACTCCAGGTGGCAGGCTCTGGGAGATTTAAAGATAAATAGAAGTCTCTGTGTTGATGTATTCTCAGACTTGTATGGATTTAGGTAATAGTTTTTGAATGGAGATTATTTTTTCACCTTCATTTTTTTTCTCTCAAATTGACCTGGAGAAAGCTGCTATGAACTCCTCATCTCACCCTGCCCCTAGCCATATCTGCCCTGAACAATGCTTTTTGTTAGGAAAGGTGCATAATTCAAGTTTTAAAAGTCCAGATGTGGGGTCGGATGTGGCTCAACTGGTTGGGCGTCCGTCTCCCATATGGAGGGACCCGGGTTCGATCCCCGGGACCTCCCGGTTAAAAAAAATAATAATAAAATAAAATAAAAGTCCAAATGATTAAAGACTGCAATGTCAAATATTGATGAGAAAAACAGGAAAAGACAGAGAGTCGTGTGAAGAAGAAAGCCTCAAAAGTCACATGGCATGCTGACATGTTGCTAACATCTGCTGCTCACTAACCTACAATCCAAAACCTGAAAGAAATGGATGACAAAGTTCTCTTTTCTTGCCATATATTTCTCTTTTTCTCCAGAACTCTGTGTATTCATAGGTACCATGGAAATAGTATTTTCTCTGAGTTCTGGAAATGTTGAATAACCATTTCTAACTATGAAGGCTTTAGTGCAGTCTGTTGCAGATTGTTTGTGCATCCTAGTTAGGCAGCGATGCTGTGGTGGGAAAGCCTGCCTGACATAAGGTGGGTGGTGCAACCCGGTACCTCTGCCACATCTTTGGCATCCACCTCCAGGTGACACGCCTACCTCTCATATACAACTAGGAGCCCAGGCAATTTCTTTCCATTTCTAGTGAATATATGTGGACAAGCTTTTTAAAATCTGCAAATGGGCTGGCAAAGAAAGGATGTCCAGAAAAGGCTAAATTCTATACAGCACCAAAAAGAGCAAGGAAAGTTGGCTTCTGTGTTAAAACAAAACAAAAAAGAAAATGCCATTCCCCCCCCCCTTAATGCATTGCATTTAGAGTCACATCTCCCCTATCTGGAGGCTAGCCAAGAACCAAGAAAGAAACCTAAAGAGGCCTCTAAGCATAGCTGGAAAGGGTATAAGTTCTACCACCTGGATACATAATCACTTTATACCTAAGAAAACTCAGATCTCATCCAACACCCATTTTTCTTTTCTTTACACATACTTTTTAACAAGTTTGAGTATCTGGCTTCCAAACCTACAACAGATGAATAGCAGCACATTGGAAGGGATACAGAGGATGCTACAGACCTCTACCGACAGCCAGGAGAAGCCAACAGGAGGCAGAACAACTGAAATGTGCATATGGCAGCATTTCTCCATCTTTTTAGCCCATTCCACTTTTGATAAATATGAACGTTTCACCTCTCCCTGGAGATTCTGATACCTGGCCCCAAGTAGATATATCTTCCCTCCTTGTCATAGGTTGGGTTGCCTGGGAAGCAGATTCTTAGATGGAGTTTAGCATGCAGAGTGTTTATTAAAGAGTGATCTTGGAATCACTGCTGTGGACAGAAGGGGAAGGAAGCAGGAGCAGGTAGAATGAAAAGTCAAGCTACAAGGCAGCCTAACAATAGTCTTGGCCTACTCCGTAGGAAGCTCTGGAACTAGAATGGTCCTTCAGAGTTTTTCTCCATTGGACCAAGATGGCCAGGACTTCGTATACTGAATCAATGGTCATTGAACATGGGCTGTGTAGGGAAAAGGTGTAGCCTGGTACAAAGAGGCTCTCTACAGCTCTGACAGTCCCTGAAGGGGCAGGCAGATGAAAGTTCTGCCATCAGCACTCGCTACAGCAGAGGCACATAGTCCTCACCTGAAAGGGGACCTGGGTGGCACATCACAGGTTTCACTATGCTCTTTGACTCATACCCTGGAGGACTAGAATATTCTCACCTTCTTTGCATACTCAGTGGATTGATAGCTGAGACACAGACTGCTAATTAACCATCAAATACCCACTCCAGCAAGGCACCCAGCTAAAATCTATTTCCCAGCCTTCCTTTTTCCTTGGTATGAACATGTGTTTTGACCAATGGGATATAAGCAGCAATGTTGTGTTGGAGTTCTGGGAAAGCTTTTAAAAAGTTGCTGACTCAGAAGGGAAGTGAGCCCTTTTATGCTTTCTCTCCTCCTTCTTTCTGCTACCTGGAATGTGGACATGATGCATGAACTGTGGCAGCCATCTTGGACCATGGTTTAATAGATTGTGTACTCAAGTGGTAGATAAAAATGACAGGAGAAGCCTGGGTGACTCTGGAGCTGCCACACCAGTTCTGAACTGCCATCTCTAGACTTCATTTTATAAAAGAGAAATAAACTTCTATTCTGTTTAACCACTTTTATTTTGGGCCATCTGTTATGCAGCCAAAATTGATTCTGACAGATTCAGGGGCCAAGATTTACTGGGTTTTTCTCTTAATGGTTGATTAAGATAGTGATTTTGCTTCCTCAATAATTCTAAAATCCATCTTTTCTCCATTGTCACTTGTAGCCGTTTGGCAGTTTGATGTAATTATGAATTCCAAAAATATATATTGGATTATCCTTGTAAACTGGTCTGTTAATCTGGGCATGATTAAGTTATGATTAGGGTGTTGACTGGGCAATGTCAATAGGGCATTAAGCCCTACCCCTTGGTGGGTGGGGTCTCCAATATAAAAGACACGGCAAAGGACAGTGTTGGAGAAGTTTGTTTTTTTTTTTTTTTTTTTACCGGGAGGTCCCAGGGATCGAACCCGGGTCCCTCCATATGGGAGACGGACGCCCAACCATTTGAGCCACATCGGTCCCCCTGGAGAAGTTTTGATGTTTGAGTTTTGATGTTGGAGAGAAGGCCCCGGGAGAAGAGAAATGAGCTGTTCACCTGATAGTCTACAGATGACCTTGTGGAAGAACCAGAGGAGCTAAACCTGGAGAGAAACGGAGCCCCAGGAAGAGAGGAACCCAAGAAGCCTGAACCCTGGCTCTAACATGTAGCAACAGACTTTGGTGAGGGAAGAAACTTAGGCTTTATGGCCCAGTAACTGTAAGCTTCTACCCCAAATAAATACCCTTTATAAAGACCAATCAATTTCTGGTATTTTGCATCAGCACCCCTTTGGCTAACTAATACACCACTTCTGTCTTAATAAAGTCCATATTGTTTCTCTTTCCACTGTTCACCCCATCCAATATATCACCTGTACTGCTGCCAGAGGGATCTTCTAAATAACAAATGTGATCATGTCATTCCCATTGTTAAAAAAAAAAAAAAAAACTCCCAAGAAACTATAAAACTCTACTTGTTTGTGATTGGACACTTTGTCTTAAGAGTAAGATATTAGGTTGTAAATGTAATTAACAGCACTGAGTTTTATATTTGAATGTGGCTAAAAGGGGAAATTTTAGGTTGCATATATGTTACTAGAATAAAAATTCTTTTTTAAAAAACCCTTATGACAGTACAACACAAACAATGAACCCTAATGTAAACTATGGACTATAGTTAATAGTACAATTATACTAATATTCTTTCATCCATTGTAAGAAATATACCAAACTGATGTAAGATGTTAATAATAGGGGAGTTATGTGGGAAATCTGTATTTCCTGCATGATTCTTCTGTAAACCTACAACTTCTCTAATAAAACAATAGACTCTTAGGACCTGAGCATGTCCTACTCCACGTTTGTGTTTATTCTGCT
This sequence comes from Tolypeutes matacus, assembly GCA_026826555.1. NCBI lineage: Eukaryota > Metazoa > Chordata > Mammalia > Cingulata > Chlamyphoridae > Tolypeutes > Tolypeutes matacus. The sequence continues at coordinate 43,959,668 of JAKSZT010054487.1, read as the reverse complement.
ATGCAGTATTATAGTGCATGTTCATAAGTATCCAAGGAGCATTGCCAGAAACAGCACTGGCAGTTCCTGCAAACAAGGAAGGCATTGGCTGGCACAGTATCCCATAATAGCCAATGAAAGTACATAATTGTTTTAGTCAGCTGGGGGTTACGCTAGTCCAGACCCACCTCTGAACCACAGCCCAGCACCACCCTTTCCCTAGTCACACACCTTTACTCTTCTTCAGTAGAATTTCAGGACTATGTGAGCCATTCTATTTTTCTTTCCTGCATTGGCACCCTGAGCACAGCCATGCTCTTTTGCAATGAAATACAGGTCACAGGCACAATAGCCACTGAGCCCACAGTCACACCCAGTGCACCACAAGATGAGTTGTTCTCTTCAGTTTTCAGAAGCTGCCGGTGGATTCCAGGGTACCATGTTATGACATGAGTGTGTTGGTTTTATCTCTGGGCATATTTCGCTGACTTTACTTTGTGTGTGTGCATATATTTTTTAAAACCGTTTGGTTTTGAGACAACGATAGATTCACATGCAGTTGTAAGAAATAATAATAATAATAATAATACTCTTCATCTAGTTTGCCCCAATGGTAGCATCTTGAAGAGCTATTGAAGAGTATCACAACCAGGAAATTGACATTGATACAATCCATATCAAGTTTTAAAATTTTGTTGTTTTCCTTCTGTTTTAGTTTGCTTAAGGCTGCCAATGTAATATACCAGAAATGCATTGGCTTTTATAAAGGAATTTATTAAGGTAAAAGCTTATAGTTCCAAGGCCGTGAAAATGTCCAAACCAAGGCATCATCAAAGATGCTTTCTCACCAAAGGTCAGCTGCTGGCAGATCCTGGGCTCTTGCCGTGTGGCAAGGCAAAATGGTGGGTCTGCCAGCCTCTCTCTGCCCTCCCCTCCAGCTCACATTGTCTTTCAGCTCCTCCGGGGGCCTAGTCTCTTGGGTGCCTCATTTCTTTAGCTTCTCCACTGATTCCAGCCTCCAGCCTCTCTCTCTCTCTCTCTCTCTCTCTCTCTCTCTCTCTCTCTCTCTCTCAGCCTCTTGGGGCTTCTCTATCTTTCTGCATTTGCAGGCAATTCTGGAGTCCTTCCTCTCACATGGCAGGGTCAAAATGGTGGCTTCCTTTCTCTGTGTGTTTCCGCTTTCAGTTCTCAGCTTATAGAAGCCTCCAGCAGGAAGGCAGTGACCCAACCCAGGTCACGCTCACTGATGTAGTCCAATCAAAGGCCCTAAAGTGATCTAATCAAAAGTGATCTCAGTTTTTTTCCCCTTCCTCTACACCCTCCTCCTCACCCACCTCTCCCTCCCCTCTGGGCTGGGTCTGAGCTCTGGGGCATCCGATTCCCTCCACGGCTGGGATGCGGGGAACTCGAGCAAGAGCAGGCTCCTGGGAGCCTTTTCCCTCTCTTCTCCTTTCCTGTCCCCTTCCCTCATCCACCAACTCAGGCTTGGAGCAGTGGCTAGAGGAACCCCAAGAGTGACTTTTGTGGAAGTGTCCAGATGGCTGGGCTGGCCGTGTCTCCCCTGGGAACCAGCTCCAGACTGCTGCACCCACACACATGCTCTGTCTACTCCCAGGCCTGAGTGTTAATTTGTTAGCGATGTCACCTCAGTTCCTCTTGTGATGTGCAGAATTTGGAACCCGTTTTCCATAGACCCCAAGGCCTACCACGCTGTTGTTTCATCACCTTCTGTTATCAGTGAACTGCTCGCGGCACAGAGACTATGGTTTTGGTTTGTGCTCCCTGGCTGTCCAGGGCTTTACCTTCCCTTATTCTAAAAGGAACAGCCGAGAAATTGCCAGAATTGCTGCACCCTTTGATAACACCACCTGTCATCTTTTATGAATTTGCCAAGTGTTCACATACCTTGTATGTGGGGTAGTTGTAGGTGTTATTGAAATTGGAAGGTGCTGGATTCCTTTAGGTTCTTGGCTATGTCACATAAAAGAATTTAAGAATGTGCCAGTTTAGTTAGGCCAGTAAAAAGAGTTTATTGAGAAATGAGAGAAAAGAAAGAAGCACACACCCAGATGTGGATGCAGGCTGCCTCCAGGCAAAGAGGAGCCCCTGGGGTCAGGGGGCTGCTTTTATGAAATCCCTTCTTCACTCCTCCCTTTTCCTAATGTTGGGGAGGGACCCCAGCTGTTTGCTGTTCTGATTGGTTGCCTTTCGGTCCCCACCTGTTAGCTCTCAGGGGACCAATGATGAGGCCGTTTGTTTGGAGTGATCCAGGACCAATTGGGGAGGGTTGTTTGGAGTGATCCGGCCCTCCTCTTGGCCCTGGGAAGAGTTCCAAATGGGACCTCTTGGCCAGGTCTCTGCGGGGACTTTCTGGCTTTGTTCTTAGTTGCAGCCTTCCCTCAGGGGGTTTCCAGGTGGGGTCTCACGGCCATGTTCTCTGCCAGGTCCCAGCTGTGACTCAGTCTTCCCACTTTCCTATACTAACCTACCTCATTATTACTGCCACTTTACTAAGATTCTCCAAGATTAAGTCTCCTCCAGGACTTTGCAGCTGACACCAGGATCAGAGACCACATCGTCTGCCTCTACATCTTGCATTCTTTCTACCACACCGCAGGACCAGCCATAGAAAACCAAGAAGGGTTTTCTGGTAAAATGAGGATAGTACCAATTCCATAGGGTCAATTGGGAATTTGAGTGAGTTGTGATATGTTATATACTTGTGTGTCTGACACACAGTGAACGTGAGTTCTTGTGAGGGTAGTAGTGATAACCCCTCAGTTATGTGCCAGACACCATCAGGGACAGAGACCACGTGACTTGGGTGCACCATCTAATGATGCAAATAAAACGCGGGCCCAGATAACCTGTCCTACAAGGTGGAAAGGGTGCGTGTGACTTAGTGGCTCTCCCACACTGTGTGTCTCAAGGTCCAGCCTTTTGCAATTGTGTCCTTTCCTTCTCCAGGACAGTTGAACAGGAGGCCAGGGGCTGCTGATAAAGCTGAACTAAATATAGTTTGAGGGAACATAGCACCCTTCAATCAGGGATCCTTGTGTGCTCTGTGGGCTTTTTAATTGGCAACAAGTGTTGGCAACCCATTTTACAGATGAGGCTGCGGTTACACGGGCATTGTCTTTCAGCCTTGCCCCACTTACTACTTTCAGAGTGAGTGTCAACAAGTAAACACAAGTGAAGGAGTAAGACTGCCAGTAGGGGAATGTGCATGGTGTGTAAAGGACGGGTAGTTGTTCATTCATTCACAGCTACTTTTGGATATGCCAAGCCCTGGGGATGCAGCAGTGAGCAGAACAGAGCTCCCGCCCTCAAGACCTTACTCACAGAAGGAGCACACAAATGCCTGCTGGGAGGAAGAATAGGGCGGGGTCAGGGAAAGAGGGCATGGGAGAGGCGTGGTGACTCTGGGTGAAAAGGTTAGGGAGGATGTGAGAGGGGTTTTGAGGCATAGTTGGAGGCCAGTGGAGTTGGAGGTGAGTGGGCAGGAGGGGAATGGGGAGAAGTGGGGGAGAGCGGCATGTCAGTGCCCAGAACGGTCACAGGGGCAGATCTTGCGAGGCTTGTGGGTCTTATAGAGGACTTTGACTTTGACTCATAGGAATGATGGATGCCTTTGGAAAATGCGAGGCTCAGGTTACTATCTGGGGAGTGAAGACGCTCTCATTTCCGACCCCAGTTTAGACTGGCATTTCAGATCCCAGCATGCCCTGTGTTTCCGGCACATCCGGGCCTCCAGCCCCATATCTGCGCGCCCCCCGCCACGGACGTGCCTGTGCTCAGATCTCCCGCTCCCGACCCAGCGTTGTGGCTCCAGCTTTCCTCCACAGATCATGTTGAGCTGCCATGGGATTTCTATTGGCAGATGTCGCCTCCTGGTTGTGAGCTTCTGGGACTCGATCGTCTTTGGGCCCACTCGGTGGGTGGCGAATAGGGGGAGGTAAAACCCCAAACCTAGGTCCTTGTGGGACTGGCCAGCACCTCAGAGAGCATTTACAGGGTAAGAAGGTGAGATTTTCCCAGCCAAGATGAGTTTGTGTTGGGGACTGGCCTCATGTGGGTTCTACGGGACCCTGGGTCAGTGGAGAATCCAACCCAAAGAGCCGAGGTTCTGTCAGAAGTGGGCAGAGGTGTTCCCTGAGGGGAAAGTAAAAAAAAAAAAAAAAAAAAAAAAAAAAAGTGGTACTCTAAACAAAGGGTCCCTTGACTGAATCTGATACAATCAAAGGGGTCCCTAACCCACAGGAATGGATTAGTTCCAAGAATATGGTCTTTTCTGGGATTTACAAAACTTCAGACTGTCACACCTTTTTACGTACATTATATATTTAAAAGGCAATATCTCTTGTACTTTGAACTTGCTGTAGAAGAGGTATAATGTACTTTTTAAAAAACTTCTTTTGGTATGTTTGTTTAGTGTGTGTGCTTCTTGTGATGAAAATAAACTTTTTCTTTGTTAAATAAAATAAATAAGATCTCTCCATAGCTCCTTTTCCTCTTGGAATAAATTCTGGAATTTTTTACTTGGCCTTCAAGCCCTTCCAAGTTCTGGCAACTCCCAGCCCCATCTATTACCACTATTGCCTGGTTTCCTCCACCTTACAGAGCTGCTGCTTGGAAAATGCTCCCCCAAACTGGTCTAGATAATTCCTAACCATCTTTCAGATTAAGAGGAATCTCCAACACTTCCTAGAACCCATTAACTATCCTCTATCTCAGTCAGGGTTAAATACCTTATTATTATTATTTTACTTCCTTGGTATCTGGCATACAGCAGGTGGCCCAATAAATATTTGTTGAATGAATGAATAACTTTTACCAGGTTAAAATCATTGGAATAAGCTGTCTACTTGATTTTTTCTATCAGCAAACTCTAGGCTCCACTGTTAGGTAGAACCCTGGATCATTGCCTCTGTGTGGGCAGCACCTAGCCTTGCATTTATTAGGTGCTCAATATGTGATGATGGATGTCTAGAAAGATGTGGGAATCTAGACCAGACGAGCAGCATGAACACAGACATGGAGATAGTGTGTTCTAGGACAGTAAATTGGAAAGTTTGATACAGAAAAATTATTTTACAGGCCATGTAATCCATTGGAGCAGTAAGTCGGGCTTATTTATCACTGAGCATCTCAACAGCAGGCATTTATCCTGCTTCTACATAGCCAAAAAAAAAAAAAAAATGTGAAAGAATCTATAGCTTCTGCAACTCTGTACTCTGTGAATATCATTAACCCTCATGAGCTCAGTGAATGCCTGTGCTCCTTGATGGCTTCTCACCTCCTAGAATAAAAAATCAAAATGAGTTAGTGTGTTAGATCTATTCCATTCACCTTTAGAATTTGCCTCAATTCTTATGTAAACCTAAGGTGATCTCTGAATAGCTGTGCCATCCTTAGCAAGTTAAAAGGGGAGTCTTACTCTCCTAACAGAATATTTAGTAAAAGACCACAGAAAGGGCAATTTGGAACTTATGAAGCTGGAGTCCATAGACCAGTTGCTGGCAGCACCTACAGACCTGCAGTAGTAGCTGTCACCCCTGCCCATGAGACATTCTGTTCTACGGAACCAGGCATACTTCCAGTGAACTGGAGGCCATGTCTCCGGGGCCAGAAACCCCAGCTTTGTATCCTGATTCTGCCTCTTCCAGAACATGAACTTAGCCTCCTCAGTTTCCACATCTGTCAAATGAGGAAATACAGTGGTCCTACCTCATAGAGCAGTAGCGAGGAATCGGTGTGGCTAATGCAAGGGAACTTACCATAGGAGCAGGCTCAGAGCAGGGGCTTGATAAACGTTAGCTCTCATCAACATCATTATAAAAGAATCATAATTGACCCTGAAGTATAGGGTGCTCAGGAAGGGAAGGGTGTCTTACTTACAGGCACCTCCCTGCATTTTTCATGAAGTCACTGGCGCACAAATATAATTAACATTAGGTTTACTGCTTGTGGTTGATTGAATAATACCCTTCCCCAAAGATATCCACACCTTAAACCCTGAAACCCATGAATTTCACCTCATATGGCTAAATAGATGTTGTAGATGTGATTCAGTTGAAGATCTTCAGATGGGGAGATTGTCTTGGATTACCCATCACATGTATCCTTATAAGAGGGAGGCCGAGGTAGATTTGACACCATAGAAGAGAAGGCATTGTGACCCCGGAGGCAGAGGTGGGAGTGATGTGGCCACAAGCCCAGGAAAGCTGCAGCCATCAGAAGCTGGAAAAGACAAGGAACAATTGTTCCCTAGAGCCCTAGGAGGGCACCCAGCCCTGCTGACACCTTGATTTGGCCTCAAGAACTGTGAGAAAACAAATTCCTGTTGTTTTAAGCCACCAAATTGTGGTGATTTGTTACAGCAGCCACAGGAAATGAATATACCACTTATCTATTTGTTTAAAGTATTGCAATAGCAGTGTTTATAACTTCTTTGCTTTTTGTTTTTAAATTTATTTCTCTCATAATTTTTGTCCTTTGGAGGGAAACAAGCATACAGAATTAATGGATCCCAGATTCAAGTGATAAGTAGCAAATTTTGATGCCTCTTTATTTGCATTTACCGAGCAGTAAAGACTTGTTTTGCTCAGTGTTAGTCTTCTAATGAGTTCTATGGAGCTGTAGTCCAATTTACATTTTAATACCTATTCTGTATTTTAATCTTTAATAAAGAATCTGAATTTAGATTATTGTAGCTTGGAGGATTAGGTAGGAAGTTGTTTTGTTTTCTCATAATAAGTTGTTTAAAGAACCAATTACTCATTAACGATGTTTTTAATAGGATTTAATTGTTGAAAACAATTGGCTTTTACTTTATGTCTTAGTTTGCCGCGGCTGCGATAACAAATATCACATACTGGATGGCTTAACAATGGGAATTTATTGGCTCACAGTACATCCGAAATCAAGGTATGAGCAAGTCCGTGCTTTCTCCAAAGTCTGTATAGTGTTCTGCTGATGGCAAGCCTCCGCCACTGTGGCTGCTTCTACTTCTGGGTCCAATTTCCCTTGCTTATAAGGCTTTCAGTGATATTGGATTAAGGCCCGCCCTCCTTCAGTTTGGACACACCTTAACAAATAGCATCTTCAGAGGTCCTGTTTACAAACAGGTTCACAGCTACAGGACTGGGAGTTAGGACTTGAGCATGTCTCTTGGGGGACAGGATTCAACCCCTAACACTTTACTATGAAAATAGATTTCCCATGGTAAAATCATAGGCAGGAAAGTGGCTAGACACCTGGGTGCCGTTTTTACTTTTCTGGAAAAGGTTTCAAGGACAATTGTGAGAATGTTTTAAACTGCATGGACTTGTGGGAGGAGCATGATTTCAGGCTCACTAGGAATGGCCACTCACTTTACCTAGTTTGTCACCTGAATAAATGCACTATTTAGGATGGTCTGAGGACCACTGTAAAGAGATAGGTCTTTTCTTCTGATAAAACGCAAATACTTCACAGTAGGCTAACAACGCAGGCTTCATCTGCAACAGGCACTTTGATGTCAAATGGTTTTATTCAATACCATACACTGAAAGCAAGGATGTGAACAGATATTGCACACTAATGTTCATAGTGGCATTAATCATGATTGCTAAAAGATGGAAACAACCTAAGTGTCCATCAACCGATGAATGCATAAACAAGACGTGGTATATACATACAATGGACTACTATTCAGCTGTAAGAAGAAATCAATTGGGGAAGCACATGACAACATGGAGGAACCTTGAGCCAGACACAAAAGGACAAATATTGTATGGTCTCACTGATATGAACTAAATACAATGAGTAGACTTAAGGAGTTGGACTATGAAGTGTAGGTTGGTGGGAGACGGAATGTGGGATGAGAAGGGGGAGATGATGCTAGATGTATATGAAATGTTTAATAAGATCAGATGTAACTATGTGGTAATGATGGTGTTGATGGTAGCGCATTATAATAAGTGTAACAAACACTTTTGATTTATGGATGTAATTGTGGCTGAAATGAGTAGTCTAGGGAGCTAATGTTAGTTGGAGGACAGCTGGGGATAATACAGTGAATGTATAACAAGGATTTTGGCAGTAGATGAGGATTGTGGTTAATACTATAAATATGGGAATATTCTTCTACAAGATGTTAAGATTGTGGTGGTACAGGGAAAATATAACTAATGTAATTTATAGATTATGGTTAGCAATATTGTAATGTTTTTGTAGCAAAAGCAAAGAAGATACTATATTAATGCTAAAGGTCAAAAAAAGAGTATGAGGTTTGGTTTTGTGAGCTATGAATATAATTAAGCTTTTTTTTCTCTTCTTCATTTTTTTTTGTTAATGAGGAGACCTTGACTATGTCATTTAAAAAATTACTATACACTGAGTCTCTGCTCAAGATATTGTTCTTGTTGTCAAGAATATTAGAGTTGGGTTAAGGAACTGGGCATGGGGACAGATGCCCATACATGAAGGGGCCATTTGATTCCCCATGGGCAGGGAGAAGTGTATCAGGGAACTGCAGAGACCCTTTCCTGGAAGCAAGTCTTTATTTTATAAAGGAGAAGGGAGAATATGAAGGCTCTAGGTTCCGGGGAGACAAAAACAATAAAAGAGAAGAGAGGGCCACAAAGGGATGTTTGATTCCTTCACAATTTTATTTGTGTGTACCATTAATGGTTGTAGAAAGGTCTTGTGATATTATTATAATCTGAGTAAATTTCTCTTGATATAGTTACAGGGGGGAACAAAATATGGAGAAGATTCAGGGTGACAAAAACAAATGCTTTGTGGAATGATTTAAGTTCCTGAATTTTTTTTTATTTTTTTTATCACAGGATCTAGAGCTAAAATGGGGCATGTGATTTTATTGAGTCTTATTTCTTCATTTCCCACAAAAGATTAAGTAATTTGTCGTAGAGCAGCAAGGCTGGAGCTTGGGTCTCCTCAGGTCAACCTCTACATTGCATCATGTTTCAGCACAGTGTAAATGCTCTATTGTTAAACGTATCGCTGAAATGGAAATAGGAACCTATAGTTTTGTTTCTTGATCTGGATGCTGGTCACATGAGTGTGTTTCCTCTTCATTCATTGAGGTGGGTAAGCTCTGTACTCCAATAAACAGAAAAATTGAAGTCCATGGGAAAGTGTGATTTGAAAGACAAATTTCCATTTTATATAGGATAGAGGGGAAGGTAGAACTTTGAAGGGATCTAGTCCAATCCTCCCATTTTACAGATGACCAAACTAAATTATAAAGGGGTGGTTTGATCTGTCACTTCAGCTTGGATCATTTCAATAGAAGCAGATTCCCAAAAAAGAGTCAGCAGACCTAACATTTGATAGACCTCTTTGAGCCTCAATTTCCTCATCTGTAAAATGGTGATGATAATAAAACATCGACCTCTTAGGGTGGATGTCAGGATAAACTAAAAATAATGAACGGGAGGCTCTCAGCCTGCTCTATATGTACTCAACCATGGCTTTTGTCAAGGTCACTGCTGTGGTTACGGCCCAGAGCATAGGACTCTACCTAGGGGATGTACCCAACAAAGACGAGCCGAATTCTATTCTACACCCTCATTTGGAAAGGGAGAGGGGAGGTGGTATTGGTTTTAGCCTTGATCCCTAAGAACAAATAGGATGGCACCTGTTCAGAAAATATAAAAGATCTGCTTGGAATTAAAAAAAAAAAAAAAAAAAAAAATGAGTGTGCATTTGTAATTAAACAGGTGGCATTGTTTCCAGGCTGATAATATTTACACCAAGAGCGTTCAGTATTTACTTTGCGTGCCAAATCCCGCCAGTCATTTTCATGCTCTCTCCCCCAAATCAGCCTTGCAGAAGACTGACAAGCCCGGGACCCCTCTTCGCCCATAGCTCTAAGGCTCTTCCCACCCCTCATCCCAGCTCCTGACTGCAAGGCTGCTGGGCCTCTGGGTAAGATCCTGGGGCAGGTGTGGGGGAGGTTGGACTTTCAGAGCAGCCTTGGGAGGGAAACTCGACCTGAAACTTATGTCTAGGGTCTGTTGTTCCCGAAGGTGTTGCTATTTTGTATTTTTAAATAAACATTCACTGGTTTCAATTTGTTAAATATAAACATTTGAAATACATTACAATTTTTGTAGCTCTGTTTTAGCATTTCCTCATGCCAGGAGCTTAAAAAAAAGTGGAAGTAGCTGAGAAGCTTCCTCAGCCTCTGAGAACCTGTCACTGTGCCAGTGATAGCACAGTAATAATAACAGCAGTAACACCGGCCCTTATGGAGCGCTTGCCCCTGCGCCAGACACTGCCTGGGCCAAGTAGGCGGGTGGTGAAGCGTGTGGGCTCTGGGACATGACAAACCAAGTTCAATACTGGTCTCTTGCTGGCCAATCTTCGACCCAGTTCCTGAAATCCTCGCTCACACTGAACGTGAGGATGATAGTACAATATCTTCTTAATAAGGCAGTCGTGAGGATCATATGCATGAAAGTGTAATGCAATTACAACAGGGTCTGGCACGTAGAAAGCAGTAAAAGTGTAAAATAATATATATACATACCTATATGTTGCATATATATATATATATTTTTTTTTTTTTTTTAATGTATCTAGTTTGTTTACTTTACGTGTGGTTTCCCTTAACTCTTAGAACAGTTCAATGAGGAAGGTATCATCATCATCCGTCTTTCATTGGTAAGGAACCTGGGGCTTAGGGAGCTTAAGTAATGTGGCTGTGGTCACACCACAGAGGTCTGTGGCCTCTTTGACCAGTCAAGTCCATGCCTATTACTACTCTGCTTTGCTGCATTATTTATAATCGTGAAAACTTGGGAAACAACCTAGAAGTCCAGTAAAAATGAATGGTTAGATAAACTATGGTACATCTACATGACAAAGGGCAGCCAGTAAATGTCACATGTGTAAAGTGGGCAGCCTGACTCCGAAGCCCTGCTTCCCCACACGGCAGTAAGCTGCCTCCTGGTCATGGCTGGGCCTGGGCACACAGTGACAACTCTGAACACAGTGGTAAGTTCTGCCTGTGATGTCCTCCCCACTCCCACTGTCCTCGTCCTGCTGAGGTTCTGAGGCCCTGTGATGGGAAACGCCTTCATCTCTCCCACACTCTACTGTTCTCTCTGTAATCTTGCCCATCCTTTCCACTTCCTCCAGGAAGGCTCCCAGATCCCCTCAGCCATGAGTCTCTCTCCTCCCACTGTTCTGTTTCAGCAGTTATTGGACACATGTGCAATTTGTTCCTGGTGTGAATTTCTTTTACATCTCATTCACCCCAATATTAGAATGTAAGCCCTTGGAGTACAGGAATTATGTCATATTCTTTGCCCACTCCTGGTGTCTAATGCTGTGGATTTAATAAATATTTCATAATAATGATAGCTAATATTCATTAAGAGCTTACCATGTAGTGGGCCCTGTGCTAAGCATTTTACGTGCTGTCAGGAATCCGAGGTGAGCAGATGGGAAAAGGGGGAGAGAACACCCTCTCTCACATCACCCTACCCTTGCCAGAGAAGCCAGCAGAACCAATAAGGGACAACAAGTTCAGGCAAGGTCCAGTCTAAATGTGAAGGGTGTAAGGAAAAGGAAGAGCTTGGTATGTCCTTTACCCCTAACCTGTATTTGCCTCAATGTAAATGGGCATAGAGTGAGGACCTATGTCACACTGAGTTGATTAAAAGAGGGAATATAGATGTAAAGTATTTAGCATAGGGCCAGGCACATAGTAATTGTTCAACCAACCTTAGCCATATTTCTGGGGAAATGCTTCGGGGCCACAGGGCAGAGAGAAAGAATGTTTGACACAGCCATTTCGAGAATCCCCACCTAATACCAGTAAGAGAGAACAGGGACAGATCTTAGCCTACCATCTCCATCATGCGGGCTAGTGGGAGTGGCAGGGAGATGGCCTGACCGGCAATAGACAGATGCTGCTGCGTGTTCCCTCCTACCAGGACTCCTGAGCAGGACCCACAAGAACCTGGAGACCGAGGGGACCTTGGATCTTCCAGAGTTGGCACTGGCAGCACCTGGGTGTGTGGGGAGGGGAATCGATACCCTGATTCTCTGTCTCTCTGCCCAGGGGAGAGGGGAAGAGCAGCCTGTACGTGCCTCGCTGTGTGTGCGTTTTACGGGGAAACCGTGGAGGCGGGACAAGTGGGAAGAGGATGAGGAATGGGCCACCCTGCAGCTCAGCTGACAAGCACGGACTTCCTCGGAGGTACTCTGCCCATACTAGTTCATTTCACGCCCATGGAGCATGTCAGTGAGCCTTATTTTAGAGAAAAGAGGAAACTGAGGCACATGGTGGCTTAATAACTGTCCAAGGTCATCAAACTGGTAAGGGGCATAGCCAGGATCTAAATCTAGGCAATGTGGCTCCAGAACCTGTGCTCCTAACCACCAGGCCATAAGAAGGTGTGTGTGTGTGTGTGTGTGTGTGTGTGTGAGAGAGAGAGAGAGAGAGAGAGAGAGAGAGAGAAAGAGAGAGAAGGGCGTGGGCAGGGGAGTTCCTCCAGCCCTGGGCCTGGCCACTGGGTCCTGAGAAGAATCCTCTTGGCCCCTGGGCACAGCAGAGCAGCTGTTTCTGTCCCCTTCCACACCTCTTCACCTCCTTCTCTTTCACTCTGACTTTCACACCCCCTTTCACTCCTTCGCCCTGTGTTAGGGCTGCCCTGAGAGAAAGTAAGAAGAAAGTGCTTGTTAACATACTAACATAGACTTTGGGTGATTTCCACTGTGAGATACTATTTTTTCAAGGCCTAAATGACTTCAGGGCAGAAACCAGACCTAGAAAATGACTCCCACAACTACTGAGGTACATCTAAGGCAGGCGGCAGCCCTCTCCTTCCTGACAAAGAGCTCATGCAACTTGGAACCAAAGGATAAACCAGCTGAGCCAAGGGTGTCTTTCCCAAGCCTTGGGCTCCGAGTTAATTATCAAGCCTGTTTGGCCAAAATTTAGGAATAGATGTGACCTGTGCTAGGTGATAAAGTCAAGATGGTAAGGAAACCAGGACAGTGTCTGAAGTTTATTTATAAGTTTGGTCTGAGATTCAAACTAAAAGAAGCTCAACAAATATCCTGTTGGTAGTGCTTTCCTGGGCTGGCTGGGCAGCTCTAGGGTCCCTCCACTCTTGCCACTGACTCGTGTTCATTTTCTTTATTAGCCATGGCCTGGTGGCAGCTCTTCTCTTTTACAGTGACTCCGTAATCTCTCCTCAGAAGGAGTGGAGAGCCGATGGGATGGCAGATTTCAGGAGTGGACCCTGTGTTGACATCTTATCACACAGCTCATCCTCAAGAGACAAATAGAATACCTTGTCGAATTTTGATGACATTCCTCCTCTTTGGAAGTTGCTGAAAGGTAGGACATTGTCGTGGTGTAGAGAGGAAATATAAAGCAATGTAGCTTTGCCCACTGGCCTCGTGGAGTGGAGTGGACAAACTGGTTTCATTTGCATACCCCATGTAAAGATCAAAAGCCCCTGTGTCTGTTCTGGCCAGAGCAGTAAAGGTTAATCTGCAAGCTCAAGTTTGGATCCCTTTGCCCAGTTCTGCTCCTTTCAGCCTCTTCTCCTGCTAGCTTCTTCAGGAGTTTAAAGGTTCTTGTACCCAGTGCCCAGGGCTAGAGGCAGAACATCTTCTTTCAAACTTTTTGGCCTGCCTGCTTATTAGGGTCCACAGAGACTACACCAAGGGATGTTGGAGAACTGGAGGCACAGCAGGGATGCTTTGGAATTCTCATGGCTCTTTTGAGCCCAGAGTGGGGAGAGGAAACCCAATTTCATGCCAGGCACAGACATAGGAGCCCCATAAAATCCTACGTGGCTGCTGTTGTTGAGGTTATGGTTGGATCATCCATTCCAAATATACCCCTTAAATTTTTTTTATTAGGAACATTTGAGAACTACAAAAAGGTAGAAGGATGTTATAAGAAATAACTGTTCACCAACTATCCATTTTAAGAAAAAAGATGTTTTCAGGCTGGCTGAAGCTCCCCGTGTACTGTTCTCAGATCACGTTGGCCTTCCTCCACTGTGCAGGTAACCATGGAACTGACTTTGGTGTTTACCATCCACTTAGATGTTGTGATGGTTAGGTTAATTTCTGTTTTCCTAGAGAACCCTGACTAATATAGATGTCTTTATACTTTTATTAAATCTTTTAAGACTCTCTACACATTTTATTGTTTTACTTATTTTTTAAAATGTATTTAAATGGGATTACATACAGTACATATCCTTCTGTGGCTTGATTTTATTATTATTATTATTTTAGATTTAGCATACTAACACATGAAGTTCTGGTTTCTTTATAGTGAATTCCATTGTATGACTATTACCATTTATTTGCTCATGTTTCTATTGATGGACAGTTGGGTTTTATGCTTTTGTTTATGTGCTATGTCAATCATTGCTTTGTGCTGGGCAGAGGTGCAAGAGCTTCTCTAGGATGTTTACCTAGAAATAGAATCTCTGAATCATAGGGTTTGGCCATCTTCAACTTCATGAGATAATGCCAGCATGCTTTCCAAACTGGTCAGTCGATACCAATTTGCGTTCCCACCAACAGTGATGAGTTTACGTTTCTCATTTTCTGGCCAACATTTAGTATTGTCAGACATTTAAATTTTTGCCAGTATGGTGAATGTGAAATGGTATCTTATGGAAGCCCTAATTTACAGTTCCCTGATGACTAGTCACCTTGGTTTTCTCTTCTGTGGATTGCCTGTTCATAGCTTTTATCCATTCTTTAATTTCCTTGTTTGTCTTTTTCTATTTATTTGTATGGATTTTTATATAGTGTGAATATTCATTCTGAAAATATTTTCTTCCAATTTATAACTTGTCTTTTCAATTTTTAATAGTGTTTTGAGATTTTAATGCAGACAAATTTATCACTATTTTATGAGTTTAACTTTGTGTCATGTTTTAGGAATCCTTCATAAAGATATTGTCATATAGCTCTGTAACCGTTGGGGAGTTTGATGTAATTATGAATTCCAAAAATATAATTGAATCATGCTTGTAAACTGATCTGTTAATCTGGGCATGATTAGGTTAGGATTAGGGCGTTGAGCCCCACCCCTTGGTGGGTGGGGAATTGAATATAAAAGGCAAGGCAAAGGACAGTTGAAGCAGTCTTTTGAGAAGCAGTTTTGATGTTGGAAAGAAGGCCCCAGGAGAAGAGAAGCAAGCCGTTTGCCTGATCGTCTACAGCTGACCTTGTGGAGGAAACAGGAGCTAAGTCCGGAGAGAAACGCAGCCCCGGGAAGAGAGGAACCCCAGAAGCCTGAACCCTGGCAAACGCCAGCAGCTGTCTTGCTCTAACCCGTGGCAATGGACTGTGGTGAGAGAAGAAACTTAACGCTTTATGGCCTGGTATCTGTGGACTCCTACCCCAAATAAATACCCTTATAAAGACCAACCCATTTTTGGTATTTTACACTAGCACCCCTTTGGCTGACTAATACAAGCTCCTTCTAAAACTTTCAAAGTTTTACTTTTCACTTTTATGTCTTCATCCATCTGGAATTAATTTTAGGGAATTGAGTGATGTAGGGTCTATTTTCATATTTTCCCACGCAGATAACCAATTGTTCCAACACAGATTTATTGATTAGATCATCCTTTTCTCTCAGATCTTCATTTAAATTCTGTAAAATATTATTTCCATACCTGCAAGGGTTTATTTCTGAGCTCTCTATTCTTCTGTGTTGGTCTGTTTTTCTCTCCACATGGTCTTAATCACTATAGGCAATTAAGGGGACCTTATTTCCTCTACACTACCACCACCTGATTCTTTTTCAAAATTGTCTTGGTTATTTTTGGCCCACTTCTCTTTCTCCTGAATTCTAGAAACAACTTGTCAAATTCCACGAAAACTCTTTCAGGAGTTTGATTGGCATTGCATTGAGTTGAAGAAAATTGAGTGTTCCCTTCCAGGAGTATGGTCTTATTTCTCTGGTTATTTAGGTCTTCTTTAATGTCTTTTGATAAAGCTTTACAATTTTATCCAGAAAGATCGTAAATAGTTTTGTTATGTTTATTCACAGATTTCTTATACTTCACATTACAAATATATGTAATATATCCTCTTCTTTAATTCTTTAAATAAGAGAAGTAGGTTTACAGAAAAATCATGTAAAAAATACAATATTCCCATAAACCCTCCCTCCTCATTATCATTTTGCATTAGTGGTACCTTTGTTAAACTTGATGAAAGAATATTAAAATTCTACTATTAATTATAATCCATAGTTTACATTAGTGTGTATTTTTCCCCAGATACCACCCTATTATTAACACTTTACATTGGTGTGGTACATTTATCATTCATGAAAGAACATTTTTGAAATTGTACTATTAACTATAGTCCATCATTTATACTAGGGTTCACTGTGTTGTACAGTCTTATGTTTTATCCTTTAATTTTTATTCTAGTAACATATATATGACTTATAACTTTCCCCTTTTAACCACATTCACATATATAATTCAGTGCTGTTAATTATATAACTCACAATATTGTGCTACCATCACCACTATCCATTTCCAAAACTTTACAATCAACCTAAATAGGAATTGTGTACTAATTAAGCATAACTCCCCATTCCCTACCCTCAACCCAGTGCCTGATAACCTATATTTTAGATTCTATCTCTATGAGTTTGCTTATTCTAATTATCTCATATCTGTGAGATCATACAATATTTGCCCTTTTGTGTCTCTCTTATTTCACTCAGCATAATGTCTTCACGGTTCATCCATGTTGTCGCATTTATCAAGACTTCGTTCCTTTATATGGCTGAATAATATTCCACTGTGTCTATATACCATATTTTGTTTATCCATTCATCAAGTTGATGGACACTTGGGTTGCTTCCATCTTTTGGCAACTGTGAATAATGCCACTTTGAACATCAGTGTGAAAATAACTGTGAATAATGCCACTTTGAACATCGGTGTGAAAATATCTGTGTGAGTCCCTGCTTTCAATTCTTTTGGCTATGTACCTATTAGATGGATTGCTGGGTCATTTGGTAATTCTATTCTCAGCTTTCGGAGGAACTGCCAAACTCTCTTCCACAGCAGCTGTACAATTTTACATTCCCACCAGCAATGAATGAGTGTTCCTAATTCTCTACATCCTCTCTAACACTTGTAATTTTCTTTCTTTCTTTTTTTTTTTTTTAAGAGTAGCCATTCTAGTGGGTGTGCAATGGTATCTCATGTGGTTTTTTTGTTTGTGTGTTTTTTTTTTTTTTTAATTTATTTCTTTTTTATTGTGGATAAAAATCAAAATTTTCACAATATATACCAATATTTGTAAAATGATATATAAATATATATGCATATATGTGCATTTGCTTACAAAAATGTTATATATATATATATATATATTTTTTTTTTAAGAGGTGCTTAGATTATCTAAAATATTACACAGAACCTACCAGGATTCCCATGTTGCCCACCTCCCACACCTCCCAGCACATCCCACACAAACATCTCCCACAGTGTGGCCCATCACCCTCAATGATGTTACACATCCTGGGGCCTTGCCATTAACCATAGACCACAGTTCACATCGTAGACCACACTCTCTCCCACACAGTTCTGAATGGTGTGTGCTGATTTAAAATGGCCTACATCCGTTGCCACAATGGCACTCAGGACAACCTCCAAATCCTGAAAAAGCCCCTGTATTTCAACTGCACATCCCCTCCCTGCCCCGAAAGTGTCCAGTGGCCACTGGCTCCACCTCACTGTTATAATTTCTTCCATTGCTAGAATCACCATATGTGTACAACAGAATACCATCAAGTCCACTCTAGTCCATAGTTCTTCCCCCAATCCTGAGGGGACTGGGATGGTGATGTCCACTCCACCTCCCATGGCTATGGTGGGTAGGATGATCCTGCCTGCAGATGCAGGCCCTCTCCATTCCCTGGGATGGCTGTTGTTTTGATTTGCATTTCCCTAATACTAGCGATGTTGAGCATTTTTTCATGTGCTTTTTGGCCATTTGCATATCCTCTTTGAAGACATGTCTATTCAAGTCTTCTGCCCATTATTAAATTAGGTTGTTTGTCTTTTTATTGTCGAGTTGTAAGATTTCTTTATATATTCTGGATATTAAACCCTTATCAGTTATGTGGTTTCCAAATATTTTCTCCCATTGAGTAGGTTGTATTTTCACTTTTGTGATAAATTCTGTTGGTGAACAAAAGTTTTTAATTTTGATGAAATCTCATTTGTCTATTTTTTCCTTTGTTGCTTGTGCTTTGGATATAAAGTCTAAGAAACCATTGCTTAACACAAGATCCTGAAGATGCTTCCCTACAGTTTCTTCTAGGATATGCAATATCTTTATAAAGTTATATTTCAGACTATTTGCTGCTGGCATGAAGAATGCAGTTTTTATTTTTTATATGTTGAAATTATATCCAGCAATCCTGATGAAGCCTCTAGTGGTTCTAATAAAATTTTAATAAAGAAACAGGCTCAGATATTAATTCATTTGTCTTCTTTTCTATAGGGAAGTATAGATAATATCAGGATGGGAATTTGCATAGTACCCAGTTCAAGGTACATTTTCCACTTCTATGTCTTAATTTGCTTTTAAGTCCACAAGGAGTGTTTGAAAGGCTCCTGTGAGCTATCTAAATACTAGGATGCCCAGAGGTAGGGTGTGGAGGAGGGACATACAAGGAAGCATAGAATTGTCTAATCCCAGCAAAGGAAGGGACCTTGAAATAAGTCTGGCTCCACTTTCCACCCTAATCCATGTAGAAATCTATTCTGAAAGTGTCCCTACAAAGCCATTTACTTGCTCAACACACATTCTACTAAATAACAGGTCCTGTGCTGGATGTTGGCAAATAGCAGTGAGCAAAACACTATAAGCAAAACAACTGTAAGCAGTACACTTACAGTTTAGCAGCAGATTTTAGCGAAATAATCACACAGATAGATAACTGTGGATGGGGATAAGTGCTGTGAAGGAATGTAAATGCACCTCTGAGCATATTTGATGGGGGGTGGGGTGGGGGGTGGGAGGGGCTAACTTCCAAGGGGGCAGGAAAGCATTCTAGGCCTTGAGGTGGAGATGAACCTGGGTGGTGTGAGCAGGCTACTGTGCGCTGAGGATGGAGAGTCATGCAGAGGTCAGACTGTGCCGGGAGCCACGGATCTTGTTCAGGGTTGTGGCCTTAATCTTAAAATCAGTGGAAGCCACTAAAGGGGTTTGAGCTAGGGAGTGACACAAGCAGATTTGCATTTTAGGAAAGTTACCCATCTACATTACGGAGAATCAACTGGACAGATCAAACATGGATGTGGGAAGATCAGTTAGGAAACGATTACAGTTGTCCCAATGCGCAATAAAGACTGTACTAGGTGATGGTAAAAGTAAACTCAAGCCAAAAACCCAAAGAGCACTTTTTCCATGCCAGGAGCCTTACATGCATCATCACATGTAACCAACCCCCCCACTCACCCTCCGCAAGCCTGTAAGTTTGACTGTCATCCCCTGAAGAGGGGAAGAAACTCACTCAAGTTTACACATCTGCTTAAGCAGTAGACCTGGGATTCAAACCCAGTTAAGCTAGTTACCTAGTGTGGCTGAGACTGGGAGAAGAGGGATGAAGGTTTCCCCACACAGAATTGGAAAACTCTTAACAAAAGTAGTAATAGGCTGAAGGGAATTAGGGATACAAGGTACAAGCACTGGCCCAGGATGTCAGGAGACCTGATTTCAATCTCACATTCTATCATGTACCTTCTTGTCTGGATGCCATCCTTTGTCACTTTTGACTCTGACTCTAGGTAGATTATTTCACTTCGGAAAAGTCACTTCAACTCCCAGAAACTGTTTTTGCATCAGTGAAATAAGGATAATACCTGTCAACTGGGATGATACATTTGAAAGTGCTTTGCAAGCTTTGGCGAGATTTCTAGACATCGGCTATTACCAGGTCTGCCTTCTCACATTGCCCATTCTGGGCAATTCTCCAAGCCAGGAAAGGTTTCTTCATGCTGCTCTGAGATCAGCTTCCCTGCTTCTTCCACCCAGATCCAAGCTGCTTGCTGCATTCAGTCTGATCGCGCTGCTCCTTCTTTCCATGACAGAGCTTCAGGCCTCAGAGTCAGCTCCCCGCCCTGTTAGAACCTCCCTGCAGGCTGGACGCCAGCAGCTCCTGCAGGTATCCCTCAGCAGGCCCGGGTTCCAGCCTTCTCAGCCTTGCTAGAGCTTCTCCAGATTAGCAGTGGCTGGGTTAAAACGTGGCACGCAGAGCCAAAAACAAAACTCCAGTTATAGTCTGACAAGAGCTGAGTTTGGTGGAACCAGCTCCTCAGCTGATCAGAACTTTCTACTGTGATCTCTGCAGAGTGAGGAAGTTTAGATAACAGAAGTTTCTGGCTGTAGATTTGAGGAACCAAAGCATTTTTTAAAAACAATTTATTGAAGTATATCATTCATACCTGAACATACATAAACTGTAAGTGTTCAATAAACATCGTGTGCCCAGAAAACAAACATGCATAACATCATACAGGGTTCCCACATATCACCCACCCCAAACACCCTGCATTGTTGTGAAACATTTGTTAACAAATCACAAAAAAGCATGGTCAAAGTATTACCACTAACTATAGTCTGTATCTTCCTCCCCTATACATTTTTAAGGATTTATTTATTTATTTACTTTTATCCATTTTTACCGCCCACCATTTTTGCTGTTTCTGTGTCTATTCACTGGACAACTCTCTGTGTCCGTTTCCTGCCCTCTTTTCTCATCCTTCTCCTCCTGTCTTCACTGGGATTCGATCCTCAGAATCTCCGATGTGGGAGAGAGGCGTCCTACCGCCTGCGCCACCTTAGTTCCAGGTTTCTCGGTATGCCTCGTCTTGGCTCTCCCTTGTGTCACTCTCCTGTTACGTCATCATCTTCCTGCGTGGCTCACAGGACCTGACAGTGCACCTGCATACGGGGCCTGTTGGCCCATGCACCTTTGATATTTTTCTCTTTTTTATTTTTACTGGGAGCTCCCGGGGATCGAACCCATGCCCCTCCATATGGGAGGCGGACGCCCAACCACCCAAGCCACGTCCGTCCCCTTGCTATATCTCTTAAGGTTGACCAAAGATACCCAAAGTTACAGTCTTTTCCCATACAGGATGGTCATATAATAAATCAGGCTTTGTTTATCACCAGCATCCTAAAAACCAGACCTAGGGAGAAAAACTAGGTCTGGGGACACATGCATGGTTTCTAATATAGCGAATGTTTAGCCTTCCCTATCACAAAATCAGGACAGCGAGCCAATGCATTTTAGACAACCTCTTCCCATCCTCCTGTAAGGCTCTCAAGTGCTTTGTATATTCTTACAGGATTTAAATAAAATTAAATATATATATATATATATATATACAAACACAGGGCTTTTTAGATGATCCAAATAAGCCATAAGGAAAGTATTCACGTGGACCTCGTCCTTTCCCTCATTGCCAAAACTGTGGCTTAATTTGATTTTTAGAAATTTCTCTTAATTTGAGAAGGAGGCTTTTACTTGAAATTTGACAGACTTGAAGAGAATGGTCAAGTTGGGGCAGGGTGCAGGAGTGAAGAAAGATGGGAAAAGTCTCAGCTGACTTTTATTGATAGTGGAAAAATATTCATTAAAAAGATGTGATGCTGTTTTCCAATATCACCTCAAAAATGAGTTTCAGTGCTTTGAAACTTCAAATTTAATGTCGAGTCCTCAATAAAATGAAAGTGTTGTCTAAGTAAGTTGAAAAATAAAAAGTGAGGAACTCATTCCCTGGTCTCCATCAGAGAATTCCTTCTTTTCAACCTGAGTTTGAGAAGGTAACATTTATTAAATCTAAGATGGAATGCTTCAGGTGGGCTTTTTATTTTTTATCACTGATGCTTGCCACCAATCTGCTAACTAGAAACCAAAGTATTTGATTAAATTCTAGCCCAGTGGAGTGCTTAGGTGGTTATAGACCAGGTGTACTTAAAACCAGCTATAGTAGCCAGATACGTTTTACTATAATATAAAACCCAGATACAAGTAATGAAAAATTCCATTTTGCTTCATTTCCCAACATACTGTCTTCACATTAGTAGATTTTGTGTGTGTTTTCTCTTCTCCACCGGTAGCATTAAGACATTTCTTTTCCATGCTTTCAACTTTTAATAACCTCAAATACAGTCAACATGCCATTGCTGAGAGCTCAGGCTCCATTTCACTTGCTTCTGGCTGACTGATAGGCATCTTGGAGAAGATGACAAACATGTATGATGCTAACTCAGTTGAAATAAAACAAGACACTCATAAAAATGTGCTTTGCACAAACCAGTCCTTCGGCCTTAACAATTCCAGTTGTATAGTGCTTTGGGAATTGAGCAGGGGCAGGGTGTAGGCCTTGTCCCTTAAAGGCCCTCTTTCCTGGACATTCCCAGAAAGGGCCTCATCAGGGAGAGAGATATAAAGCTGGGTTTCAGATGACCCGAAAGGTAGGTGTATTAGTCAGCCAGAAGGGGTGCAGATGCAAAATACCAGAAATAGGTAGATTTTCATAAAGGGTATTTTTGGGGGGTAGAAGTCCACAGTTACCAGGCCATAAAGTGTTAGTTTCTTCCCTCACCAAAGTCCATTGCCACATGTTGGAGGAAGACAGCTGCTGACATTTGCCAGGGTTCAGGCTTCTTGGGTTCCTCTCTTCACGGCGCTCTGTTTCTCTCCGGGCTCAGTTCCTCTCTTTCCTCCACAAGGTCAGCTGTAGACTATGGGGCTCTCTAGGCTTTGCCTCTCTCCACAAGGCCAACTGTAGACTCTCAGGCGAATGGCTCTTCTATTTTCCCGGGGCCCTCTCTCCTTTCTCATGACCAAGCTCTCTTACTTCCCGGGACTCCAGCTCAAGACTCCAACATCAGAACTCCAACTTAAAACCACTCCAACTCTGTCCTTTGCCATGTCTTTTTATCTTTGAGACCCCACCCATCAAGGGGTGGGGCTCAATGCCCTACTGATGTGGCCCAGGTAATGCCCTAATCATAACTTAATCATGCCCAGATTAGCAGACCAGTTTACAAGCATAATCTAATATCTATTTTTGGAATTCATAACTATATCAAACTGCCAAACTGCTATAGTGGGTGACCCCATTTTACATAAGGTCATGTTCTCACCAATAAGTTGGGTCTTGGGGATCTACCTAACCCACCCATAACAGATTTTATTCCTTGTTTCTGTCATTGAACAAGCATTGAGGAAGGCCAAGTCCAGACCCACAGGCGAATGTCCACAGAATGTGGGGAGGAAAGGAGTACTGTGCAGAAAATAGAGCAACAGCAGGAGCTTGTGTAGCACCCAGTAGGGGCCAGAGGTGTTTTCAGCACTTTTCATAACTCAATCCAATTGTTACACCTGTTTTACAGATGGGGAAGTGGAGGCAGAGAGAAGTTAAGTGACATGAGTAACAGAGGATTTGAACCCAAACAGGCACTATAAACAGGAAGTGCCCAGTAGCAGCATTACTGTGAAAAAGTAATGTCTCTGGCAACACACCCCTCCCACCAAAAAAAGAGAAAAAGAGAGAAAGAAAGACACAGAGAAGAAAAGAAATATGAATTACAGAACAAAAGGAGAAAACAGACATGAAGGGCATTTAGGACAATGTGTAGCCAGGGAATGGAAAGCCCAAATGGTAGAGCAACTCTACCTGTAAGCAACTGCTCCAATCACTTATCTACCAGTCTGGGGGAGATCCTGACACTCAACCTGGGACTCAAAAAGAGAGAACCAAGGGTCACTACAATGAGGAGGCTGGAAGAGATCCACTAACAAATTAAACATATATGTAGTCAGTTATTCAAACTGTAGATGTTTTCAAAGGTCTTCAGATTGGGCATATTAAATTATTCTGAAGAAACCATTTTGGCTTCATTTTATTTTTTAAAAGTAAACTTTATTTCAACTTCAAAAAATAAAATAACAGACAAAAGGCAGCTTAACAAATTATGGAAGCATTACTCTAAAAAATTCTGTTCAGGGAAGTGGCTGTGGATCAATCAGTAGGGCTCCCGTTTACCATATGGTTCGGTTCCCGGGGCCTCCTGGTGAAGGCAAGCCTGCCCGCGCGGCGTGGTTAGCTGACCCAGCGAGCACAAGCAGCAAGGGGGGGATAAATGAATAAATAAATAAAATCTTTAAAAAAAAAAAAAAAAAAAAAAATTCTGTTCAGGCACACTTATTTCATTTAATCCTAAAAACAAACAATTGTTTCTCCAGTATTCAGAAAGATACATAAATGAGCACAGATTGGTTAAGTGACATGACCGAGGTCTCCTTGATAATGAAGCAAAGGAAGAAAAAAAAATGCTTAATCATATTCATATCTCAAAAACTAAATCCTATATTCTTTTTTTTCCTCCCATTTTGGCTTTAACATTTTCAACTTAATGACCCTTCCAGGGTTTGGTTTATATCAGAAAAACCAAATGTTGGGTGGAGCCTGCTGATTGATTTATCCTCTAAAGTGATGCCCAGGCAGAGACAGAGGGCCCTAAAAGCAACAGGTTTTATTTAGTAAAAGCTTAAGAAGCACCAGGCACTGTGATAAATGCTTCACATTTGTCATCTCACTTAATCCTTACCTGTCTCTGGGAAGAGGTTTCCTGGTAGCCTCACTTTTCGGGTGAGAACCTGAGGCTCAGCAAAGTTTGGTGACTTGCCCCCAAACACACACCCATGTAAGAGAAGGATAGGATGAGGACAGTCATCAGGTCCATCTGATCCCACCACACCCACGTCCCTGACGGGGCCTAGAGAAGGCAGAATGGAAACTGGAGTGAAGACCACTGGACCCCCCAAAATTACACGTGCAGCTGACTTTTTGAAGCTAAGTGAGGGATAGTTCATTCATCTCTTCTGATTTATGTTTTATTAATTTGGCCCAATCTTGTAGCCTGGTGAGATAGTTTTGTCCTACAACAGCAGTGCAGTTCGGAGGCCTAAACTGCTTCACTTCCATTGTATTTACCTATACCTGGCAGATGGTGCATGCCTTTATGTAAAATTAAAAGCCAATGAAAGTCCTTTTTTTTTTTTAGTTTGGCAGTAGAGGCACTTTGTTTCAGTTGTTCACAAATGAAACAAGCTGTGCTGGTTTCTGAAAACCAAGAAACCTAGAGAGAAATTTATTATTTCAAAACAAAATTTAGAGGTTGAGGGATTTAGCAGTTTGCAAAGAAAGTACAGCTAAATCTGTGAGAAAGGCTGTTCAAAATGTCCTGGCCTGAAGTGCCAAGGTCTTTTTCAAAAGTTCCTACAGAAGCTCTTAGTCATCTGAAAGGTGTAAATTTTAAAGGCATCTTTCCACCAGGAGCTGGTGCTTGAGAGCCTGTGCATTTTCCCACACAAATGTGCTCAGCCGTTATGTTAGCCAGGCATTTCCGGTGCACCGCAGGTTTTGTTATTCTTTTTACTTTTTTTCACCCTTCTCAGGGAATTATCCAAGATTTGTAGCCAACGGTCTCAGCCACATTTTCTCTCATTTCTTAGTCATACTTCCATTTATGGAAATCCTTATCACATAGCTAACTCCCTGGCTAGGACAGTTTATGGGAAGTGTTTACTGTATTATGGTCTTTATAAGCCAAATAATCCTAGGGCTGAAATGAGCCACAGTAGCAGGCACAAGTGTGAGTATCTGCATGTTTAAATAGCCTTTAGAGTTGCTAGAACATATTTGACAAGTTTAAACTCAAGAGTTTCTTTTCTCCCTTCAGGAGCTCTTGGTTAGCAACATGAACCTTAGCTATTTAGAAAAGAATCTTCACTTTTTGCCTAGAATGAAAGTAGAAAAGCATGATGGGAGACTTTCCCCATAATAAAGGATTTCAAATCACCTCCGCATTTGGACCGTTTTCCTTCTGAGGCAGCAACAGCACAGTTCGGAAGAATTACTTGGTCACAAGTTTAGTCCAGCTTAAGTAAATGGAAATAAAGTCAGCACTTCACAGAGTGGTCTTTAGCAGACCAGCTCTTTAGCAGATAATTTCCCCTTGAAAGGAATGCAACTAGGCAAACGTGAAATCCTACCGCTATCTTACATTTATGCAATGAATTGGGCTGCTTGAAGAACTTTTCACATCTTTTCATCCTTCTACAACTTAACTCCACTGACCAGAAATCTGAGTTTCCAAAGGGTAATCATTGGCTTAAGCACTCCCCATTCAAAAACTCATGCAAAGCAAGATACCACCTCACACCTACTAGAGTGGCTATTATTTTTTAAAAGTGGAAAAGAAGTGTTGGTGAGGATGTGGAAAAATTGGAACCCTCATGCCTTGCCAGTACGAATGGAAAACGGTGGAGCCGCTGCAGAAAACAGTTTGGAGATTGCTCAAAAAAGTTAAACAAAAATTCCATGTGACCCAGCAATTCCACTCCTAAGTGTATACACAAAAGAATTGAAAGCCAGGACTCAAACGACATACCCACACACCAATGTTCACAGCACCATTATTAACAAAAGCCAAAAGATGAACACAGCTCAAGAGTCCATCAATAGATGAAGGGATAAATGAAATGTAGTATAAACATACAGAGGAATATTATTCAGCTGTAAAAGAGACTGAAGTTCTGATACATGCTACAACTCGGATGAACCTAGAAAACATTATGCTTAGTGAAACAAGCAAGAGACAAAGGACAAACATGTGATTCCACTTATATGAAATATGTAAAAATAAGCAAATTCAGAGAGGAAAAAGAAAAGAAGATGAGAGGTTACCGGGAGCCGGGGCAGCTGGGGGTCAGGGGATGGGGGTAGGAGAGAAGGGGAGCTATTGCGTAACACAGAGTGTCTGTTTGGGGTGACGAAAAAGCTTTGATAATAGGTGGTGGTGATGGTAGCACAATATTGTAAATGTAACTAGTGCCACTTACAATGGCTAAAACGGCAAAATTTCAGATATATATATATATATATATATATATATATATATATATGCTATTACAATAAAATTAAATTTTTAAAAAAACCTCTCACTGTGGCTCCCGCTGCCTGAAAAGATCAAGCCCAGAATCTGAAGATTAATAAGCATTTAATAAGCATTTATACATTCAGGTACCTGTGGCTAGGCCCTATGAAGGGCAAATACAAATAAGACATGCTCTTGGGACTCTGTCATATAAGTGAGGGAATTTGTCATCACACAAACAATTGCAGTGATGCAAGCAAGTGAATGAGGGACAATGGTCTGGGATTGGGCAGTGTTGTGGCCGACCCAGCTTGGACAATGCTTCTTATCCCCACACCAGCTTACTTAGGTCTTTGAATATCTTTCTCCTGCAACTACTGATGCATCAGAGAAAGGAAAAGTGGGAGGTCAGCTCCACTCCTTAGGAAGAGACGATCCTTTAGGCTTTCACTCAGAAGGTTAAGGGAGAGGTGAGGTTTCATCTGGGCCAGGATGAGGGTGGTGGCCTGTTGGGGGACTGAAAGGAACACCATGTCATTCTCCATGGTCCTGGAAGGTGTTGCCCACATTTTGGTCTGTTGGTGCATTTTTACTGACATTTTGGGCCAGCATGTATTTTTGTTCTGAGATGCCTGACTGCTGGAGTCCTTTTCCAAAGCCAGATCCTCAGGCCCATGAGGAGGTTATCGACCTCCCAGACTTTAGAAGACACTCCTTTTCTGTAGTCCGTCCCAGGTTCTGTGAGCCATTGTTGCATTCCAGCCTGTCTGCTTTTAAAGTCTAGCACAGACCTGGGAATGAGAGTATCTGCCTTTCTACGGAAGTAATTGGCTCCTGGCAAACTTCATCTGGGCAGAGCCCAGAAGTGCTCAGGTGACTGTGGGCAGAGAGCAAACAAGCCCAGAGAACGGCACCATGTGGCCGGTCCCTCCTCATGAACCCAGCCAGATAAACACCCTCTGGGTGCACCTGAGGCCAGCCTTTGGGTGTGGGACCCCTTTATCCATTGTGCTCCACTGGCTTTGAGCATTTCAATAACCATTTTGAAATAATTAAATCACTTTAATTTTTCTTGGAAGTAAAATGCTGAGAAGTGTTTGTGTGGTTTAATAAAGTCAGAATGACACGAGTTAGCTGGGATTTTTAAAAAGGCCTAGCTCTATGCTCTCCCTTTGTCTCTTCTTTCCTTCTTCCCTCTCTTCCTTCTACTTTAACTGAACACCTACTATGTGCTGACACTATCCTAAGCATGCAGAATGCATAAATGGGATGGCCACTGTCTACTCTCATTCTATGAATATTTATATGCTATGAACTGTGTTATGTAATACTGTGTCAAATAAGAAAGACCAATTTTGTGTTATTATGGAGTTCAGAGTCTAGTCAAAAGATGTTGAATAAATAGTTAGAGTAGTGCAAAGATCATGAATGAAAAGAATCAAGTTCCAAGAGGATATTTAACAGGGACACCAAATTTAGTCTGTGGAATAAAACAATTATGATTTAGGGGAGGAACAATGCAGAAAGTATTCCAAACATGCCTTTAACTGAGCGTCATTGTTTTAGTTTATACTTTATCTTCCAAAAATTAAGACAACAAGATTAATAATTAAAAATGTGTTCAATCTATTTTGATTACCTGAGTCAAACAAGTTTAATAAATGGATTAGTTGCTTAAGCAACTAAGGTAGACTTAATCTTGGGATGATTGACCTTTTCATATATGTCTGCTTGAGACATTTAAACCATCTAATCAGGAATAGTAGCTGTGGCAGGCAATATTGTAAGGGGGCCTCTAAGATTCCTCTCTCCACACTCTGCCTGGCCTCCCTCATGTGTACACCTACTCCCAGTTATTCAATCAAATACTAATCAAGTGAGCCTTTAAAAGGCACTCTTCCTGGTGAACAAGACTCAAGATTCAAAATGTGAGACAGATTTGACACAGGGGGATTCTCCATAGCTGACTTTGGAGATGGAGGGGACCATCTGGCAAGGGATGCAAGCAACCTCTAGATCTGAGAGCCAGCAAGGAAATGGGGAACTCGGTCCTACAACCAAAATGAGTTGAATACTGACACAATGACATGAGCTTGGATGATGATCCCAAGCTCCAGATGGGAACACAGCCAAGCTGACACCTTGGTTTTGGCCTTGTGAGATCCTGAGGACCCAGGCGTGCCATTTCTGGACTTCTGATTTACAGCACTGTGGACTAATAAATGGGTGTTGTGTTAAGCCATTATGTTTGTGATAATTTGTATACATGCATAGAAAGCAAATAGAGCCATTATTCTGTTTTCCTGCTCAGCACATTTCTTCCACACTCGTCATGATAGACTTGAATCCTCTTGATAACAAAGATTGGGCATGTGACCAGGCTGGCAAGTCATCTTATCTCATGTCTCTGGGTATGGTGATTGCTTTAGGTATTGTACATGTGATCTGGGAATTTTCAAACTTGATCTCTGGTCATAAGGTGTAGGGATTGTGAGACCAGAGAAGCCCAGAGCTATATCCCTCACCACATGGTGAAACTGTCTAATGCCCCAACACCCTGAGAAGAGCCTGGAGAGTCTTGGCAGTGTTCGAGTCCCTGAAACCATTGTCCTTTGACCACCTGAATCTGTGCATTCCCAATGATTTATCATGTGAACCAATGTGTCCCCTTTCAACTTAAGCTAGGTCATGCCCAGCTTCTGTCACTGGCAAACCAGAGTCCTAAACAATACAGCTACGGAGGATGAGTAAAGAACTGTCAGCTGCAGGATTGCAGTTCTGCTTATCAGGGTTGAGGGATGAGGACAATATCAAGACACAGAAGAGCCTATTTGTACATAGCAAGTTTTTTTTTTCAGTTGGTACTGAAGGACATCAAACAACAGCGAAAATAAATGCTAGGTCAATCATCATATTATTAGAACTGTAAGGGACCTTAGATGGCATCTGGTCAGGACGCCTCATTTTCTGTATGCAGAAGCTCAGACACAGAGGAGGAGCAGATAATTAGTTACAAGCTTGTCATTCTTAGAATCTTTGGATAAAATTGAGTGAAAAATGATGCCGCTTGCATCTAATTAATTTTTCTCTTCTCCTTTCCATGATCACTTAGTTAACTCTTCTACCCTCACAGTACATTTTTCTCAAACTTTCTAAAATTGTGTCTTCTGAGTGTTATGTCTCTCTTGATTTCTGTGATATATTTTCAATATAAACCCTCCAGTTTCTGAAAATCTAGTGGTATCTCAATTTTTCAGGATGATTTTTACTTGATTATATTACCAAGAGTGTAAAACTGTGAAGGCATATCTCAGAGATAAGACAGATTCAGTTCTAGACCACTGTAATAAAGTGAATATCACAATAAAGTAAGTCACATGAATTTTTGGGTTTCCCAGTGCATATCAAAGTTGTGTTTACATTACACCATAGTCTATTAAGCACGCAGTAGCATTATGTCTAAGAAAACAGTGTACATACCTTAATTTAAAAACACTTTATTGCTAAAAATGCTAAGCATCATCTGAGCCTTATGTAAGTTGTAATGTTTTTGCTGGGGGAGGGTCTTGCCTCAATGTTGTTGGCTGCTGACTGATCAGGGTGGTGGTAGCTAAAGGTTGGGGTGGCCATGGCAATTTTTAAAAATAGCCAACAATGAAGTTTGCCACATTAATTGGCAGAGGAATGGCAGCTGTAGCCTTACTAAATGTATTTCTTAAATAGTAGGAATTGAAAGTTGAAATTACTCCTTGATCCATGGGCTGCAGAATGGATGTTTTATTGGTAGGCATGAAATACATTAATCTCATTGTCCATCTCCATCAGAGTTCTAGGGTGACCAGGTACATTGTCAGTATTTTGAAAGAAATCATTTTTTTCCTGAGCAGTAGATCTCAACAGTGGGCTTAAAATATTCAGTAAACCATGTTGTAAACAGTTGTGTTGTCATTTAGGCTTTGTTGTTCCATTTATAAAGCACAGGCAGAGTTAATTTAGCATAATTTTTAAAGGCTTAGGATTTTTGGAATGGTAAATGAACATTGGCTTCAATTTACAGTCACCAGCTGCATTAGCCCCTTTAGCAGTTTGATATTGTTTATGAATTCCAAAAATAGATATTGGATTATGTTTGTAAACTGGCCTGTTCCTCTGGGTGTATTAGATTGTATTAAATTCAGAGGTTTCACTTTTACCTGATTAAATAATGGTTAAGGCTTTGATTGGGCCACGTCAGTAGGACATTGCGTCTGTGTCCCCTTGATAGTGGGGAATCACAGAGAAAATGACCTGACAGAGGAGTTAGTGGGAGTTTTCAGCTGTAGCCCTGGGAAGAAAATACACAGAAGAACACAGATGAATAGAAATGGCTCCCAGAGGCCCTAGGAAGAGAGAGAAGAGAGAGGGAAGAGAGAGAGCCTGATAGTCAGCAGCTGACCTTGTGGAGAGAACAGAGCAGCTGAGCCTGAAGAGAAATGAGCCCTGGGAGAGAGACGAGACTTCTCCCAGCCTACAGCTGACATTGGAAGAAGCTGGGACCACAGAGCCTTAAGAGGAAGAGGAAGCCTGAACCATTGCAGATGTCAGCAGCCATCTTGCTCCAACACGTGGCAGTAGACTTTGGTGAGGGGAAGTAACTTATGCTTTATGGTCTGGTAACTGTAAGCTTCTACCCCAAATAAATACCCTGTATAAAACTCAAAAGATTTCTGGTACTTTGCATCAGCACCCCTTTGGCTGACTAATACAGCCCCTAACAAAAGAGTCAGCCTGTCCTTTGAAGCTTTGAAGCCAGGTATTGACTTCTCCTCTCTAGCTTTGAAAGTCTTAGATGGAATCTTCTTCCAATATAAGGCTGTTTTGTCTACATTGAAAAATCTATTGTTTAGTATAGCCACCCTCATCATCAATTATCTTAGCTAGAAGTTGCTGTAGCTTCACCTTGCACTTATATGTTATGGAGATGGCTTCTTTCCTTAAATCTCATAAACTTACCTGTGCTAGCTTCAAACTTTTCTTCTGCAGCTTCCTCACCTCTGTCAGCCTTCAAAGAACTAGAAAGAGTTAGGGCCTTGCTCTGGCTTAGGCTTTGTATTAAAGGAGTCTTGTGGCTGGTTTGGTCTTCTATCCAGACCACTAAAACTTTCTCCATTATCAGCAATAAGACTGTTTTAGTTTCTTATCATTCTTGTGTTCACTGGAATAGCACTTTTAATTCCCCTCAAGAACTTTTCCTTTGCATTCAGTTTCGCTGTTTGGCACAACAGACCTGGCTTTCAGCCTATCTTGGCTTTCAACATGTCTTCCTCCCTCAGTTTAATCATTTCTAGCTTTTGATTTAAAGTGAGAGATGTGCCACTCCTCCTTTCATTTGACTATTTAGAGGCCATTGTAAGTTATTCCTTGACCTAATTTCAATATTGTTCTGTCTTAGGGAATAGGGAGGCCCAAGGAGAGGGAGAGAGACAGGGAAACTGCCTGTCAATAGAGTAGTCTGAACACACACTATCTGTACCTATTAAGTTGGTTGTTTTATAGGGGAACAGTTCATGGCTCTCCAAAATAATTACAGTTGTAACATCAAAGAGCACTGATCACAGATCACCATAATAGATATAATAATAATAATAATAAAAAGTTTGAAATATTGAAAGAATTGCCAACATGTGACACAGAGACTCAAAGTAAGTAGATGCTGTTGGAAAAATGGCACCAGAAGACTTGCTTAACACAGGGTTGTCACAAACCTTCAATTTGTGAAAAACGCAATATCTGTGAAGTGTAATAAAGCAAAGTGCAATAAAACAAGGTATGCCTGTATCTCCTTGTACATACTGCAAGAAGCCAGGTGGAGTGCAACTTACCTTTGTGAAGATTGTGTCAGGATTAATTCATAAATGACTGTCTCTCTTGCACACAAATATAAGTCGTTTCCATAGATACCCATTAACAATGACTAATGAGATAATTGTTTTTCAAAACCTGATTGAATGACACCTCTGGCATAAGAAATTCTTAACTTTTTATTCCATTTGAACACAGAATATAGAGTATTAGAGCTAGAAGGGCACTTAAGGTCAGGTCCTAGTTGTTCAGATTCAGACAGTGGGCTCCAGAGAGAAGGGCCCTGCTCAAGGTCCGATTGTCTCTATTTTAAAACATCAATAGGTAGTTTGTCTTGCTTTCAAAAGTAATGGATGAATAGAAATTCCTTATGTAAAATTTGCATTTTCTGCAGGTATACAAATAAAAAGTAGCAAAAACATAATAAGTATAAAGATGATCTACCTCCTGGATTTTGGAGCAATTTGGGACAGGATTAAGAAAAATCTTACCAGTGAGGTAATCACTCTATTTTTTATTTACAACAAATAAGACATCTTATTGGAAGAAGCATTATTTTGCATTATAAATGTTGGTACAAATTTACTTTTAAATATTTGGAAAATTAAAAACTATAAAAAGAAATAAGGAGGAAGAATTACCTATAGTTGCACTACCCAAGCAGAACCAACCACTTTTTTTTAACATTCTTGTTGTTTCTCTTTTCAGTCTTTCTTCATATATGATAGATGTTTATGAGGATGATATTCATAAATATTTTCCCATGTTATTACATCTTCTTTGTAAATATCCACTAAGTGGATTTGCTGCCATTTTCTTTAGCAATTAACTATTATATTGTGAGAATGCTGGATTTAAAGTATACTTGCAATGAACATCTTTGTGTATAAATATTTTTTACCATATTTAGGACAATTTCCTATTCCTTATAAATGGTATTTCTGGGTCTGTTTTACAGTAGGTGCTCAACTGATATTCATTGAAATTATTAAATAATTATATTAATCAGAATAGGCTAGTTGTGCTGTGGTAACAAGCAGCTCCAATATCTCAATGACCTAACAAAAGTTTATTTCTCACTCATGCAAAATCAGTTTCAGGTTCAAGGTACTCTCTGGAACAGCTATTCTGCATTTGGTGACTCAGTGATTCCAGCTCCATCATCTAAGCTGGGGCCTCTTCTATGATCTTATCTTCAGAGGACGAGAGAGACTGGAGAATTGAGCCTTGGCTCCTAAGTGTTTTGGCCCAGAAGAGACACATCATTTCTGCTCAGAACCCACTGGCTAGAACTACCGACAGCCCTGCCTGACTCCAGGGGGCTGGCGTAGGGTGGGGAAGTTTAATCCTCCCATGAGCTAGAAACAGGTGAGCACTAAAAGTGTCTACTATATCAAGGTTAATAATATTGACAAATTGCTTTCCCAAAGAGCTACACCAATCTGCATGATGATCAGTTTGCATGTGAAAGTCCTTTTTTACTACATCCCTTGGGTATTATTCATTTTTTTAAAAGTCTTTGCTAGAGTGATGGGCAAAAATATTTAATTTCCATTCCTTTGATGATCTAGAGATTAACTTTTTCTTGTATTAGTTAATTAATTCATTTAATCAGTGATTCAACAAATATTTGTTTAATAGGTGATGAGCACTGATCCAGACACTAAGGCTACAAAGGTGAGCACAGAGACATGGTCCCTTTCCTCATGGACCTCATAATCACAGACTAGTTATAGTTCCTCCTTTGCAAACTAGTTGTGTGTTTCCTTTGCCTCTTCATGTTTAGGGGTCTTTGCATTTTTCTTGAGTTGCTTGAGTTCTTTATACAGCAAAGAGAGCAGCTCTTTGTTGTATTTGCTGCAAATGTTTTCTTTAGTTTGCTTTTTTTTGTATTAGTTTCCTAGGGATGCCATAACAAATTACCACAAAGTGGGTGGCCTATGGCAATAGAAATGTATTCCCTAACAATTTTGGAGTCCAGAAGTCCAAAGTCAAGGTGTGGACAGGGCTGCACTTGCTCTGAAATGTCTAGGAGAGAATCTTTCCATACCTCTTCCAGATTCTGGAGGCTCCAGGCATTCCTTGGCTTGTGGCTACATCATTCTAAATGCTCTGTCATCTTCACATGGCCTTCCCCTCTTCTCCTGTCTGGAGACACTTGTCAGTGGATCTAGGGTCCACTCAGAT
Source organism: Tolypeutes matacus (assembly GCA_026826555.1). NCBI lineage: Eukaryota > Metazoa > Chordata > Mammalia > Cingulata > Chlamyphoridae > Tolypeutes > Tolypeutes matacus. Next base: position 43,924,667 of record JAKSZT010054487.1, on the reverse strand, counting down.
AATCCAAGTGATCTCAAGTCCCTCAATTATATTTGCAAAGATCCTTTTTCCAAGTGTAGTCACATTCACAGGTTCAAGGATATAGGCATATCTTTTGGGGGGGCTACCATTCAATCAACTACACCTTTTGGTCTTGATTTTGATGGTATGCTCCCTTTCATGTAGACTTTTAAAAATTGTCTATTCAAATCTTTTGATCTTTCCCTTATGATTTCTTCTTTTGCTATTTAGCTTAGAAAATGCTAAAAATGGCTATTTCTGAGTTTTCTTACAAATTTTCTATTGCTGGTAACTGCCTAATGAGAGAAGCACATATATGCAGAGAATTCACTGAAGAATCCAAGACCCCACAAACAGATGATGAGCATAAACATCACATCAGTAGAGTCCAGTGTAGACCCTGTTAAAACACCCTTTTCTCCTCTTGGGTTTTCCACTCTCTTTAACCCACTATATTTCTATAATGCTTCCTGTCGAAGTATTAACTCACAAGAAATTAAGGTGTTACTTCTCTTGGGGGTAATTGCATCTTAATAGGAGTCTTCAGTCCCTTAAGTGAAAGGCATTAATTTTCAAAGGAGAAATTTCAGGCACTGTAACAGTTACTAGGGCGATATTTCCAGCCAGGAACTCCTGACCCATTCTCTTTGAACCACACAACACCTGGCTTATAAGGTCAGCTATAAGTGGCAACTCCTAAAATCTTGTGTTGTTCTTTGCCCATGCTGACCATAAATACAGCCCAGATAGTATTCGCTTACCTTGTAAAGGTTGCTTCCACTTGGATGGCCTCTGTTCACGTTAAATTATTTGTCTTTTCCCCAGGGAGCAGCTTCCTTTCCTGGCTACCCTGTTTTCACTGTTAACCCTAACACTGCGGCTCAGAATTGCAGTCCCTTCCAGCCCCCTTGGTTTATTCACTCTCTCCCAGTACCATCCTCTCACCCCTCTCCGTGTCTCTACTCTTCCAACTTCTTCCATCTGGAATGCCATTCTGCCCACTCAGAGCCTATAAGTCACAGCTAATGGCAGCTCTTCTGGTTCCACAGAGACCTCCTGTCTGTGCTGGTGGTCTCCAAAGTGGGGCGTCTGTCGATCTTTTGGGGTACAACAAGAAAATATTGGAAATTTTGTTTATAAAATCCCAGCTTTTTTAAACTCCCATTTTTGTGTGTGCTTTTAAGTGGACACCGCTCACACATAAATGTTCATTTAGAAATATATGACTATTTTTCATCGTTTCTAAGACACACACTTTAGCATCTTTCAGATCAGGATGCATTTTACAACTGATGCTTAAAGAAAGCCTCTTGTCACAATTTAATTGGCAGTGTTTTTTTTCTTTCTTAGTGGCACATAAAATAATGATATACTTCACAACTGCTGGAGTCTTGAATTCTATGAAATATACATATTTTAGGGGTGCTTGCTCAAAAAGTTTTTAATAAATGGGGTTGCAAAATGAAAAAAAGAAATCGGAGGCCATCCAGTCTATAGTACTCAATGGTTTTTTTATCACACTGCCTTGTCTTAATGGTTAACTCTGAGTATGCGTGCATGTGCCTGTGTATTATAACTGTATTATAAGCCTGATAAAGTAAGACCATATGCTATTCTTCTTTTAAGTCCTTATAGCACCCTGCCTTTCAACCCTATTGTACCAAAGGCCCTTTTATAACCAATCTTTTGCAATGTATCTTTTTTTTACTATCTTCAAATGAAACTCACACATAAGTTTAAACAAAGAAGACTATATGATATTAGTTGGGGTAAGTTAATTGCCATAACAAATAGACTCCAATATTTTTAATGGCTTAAACACAATAGAAGTTTATTTCTAACTCCTCCAACAGGACTGGGAAGACAAACAATCCCACATGGGAGGTTATCACGGACGAGGCCTGGAGATGGCACATTACTTCTGCTTGGGTTCCTTTGAACAGAATGCAGAGACAGGGCCACAGCTAACTGTGATGGTTGCTGAGAAATAAAGTCTCACTGGGGCCCTGGAGAGAGAGGAGGGCATGGGTTTTGGTGGGCAATCTAGCAGTTTCTGCCACAAAATATAATGCCCTTTTATAAAAGAAAAATAATGTATAATAACACTTATTATTACAAATATATAGAAAACAATTATTATTCAACATTATAAATAAACACCCCATACGGTGATTCGAAATATTTATAATGAAATGATTTTCATTATGTAAATAATTCCTCAGGTACTACCATACCAGAAGACGAGAGAGTCAGATGCCTATTCCTGTGTGGAGAATCATGTGAAGGTGATGGTTCTAAAGGCAGTATACACCAGGTGTGCTGTCCTAGTCACCAAAATCTCCTTCCCCATCCTGCCACTGCTCCCCAGCAGTGTTCTTGCTAATAGTAATGAGATTTTCTGAAATGATGAGCAACATTTGGTAAAATTCTGAACAACACAAAGTACAATTGTCCCTTAATTTACACAGCTTATTCATTTCTGGGAACCCAGTGCATTTCAGAACTCCACAAAAAGTGCATTGTGTTTATATATAGAATAAAATAGGACTCTGAAGTCTGGTAATTATGATGAGTTTGTTTTTGACGCACATGAGTGTCCAGTGGGATACCAGGAAGCCATGTGGGATGAGGGGCAATTCTTCCTTGGGCAGGGCTCTTTTGTAGATTGCAGGAGATCTCACATCCCTGGCAGCCTCTGCTCAAGGCCACTTGTACCCTTTTCCTCCAGTCATGGTGATAAGCAAAAACACCTCCACAAATTTCCAAAATATACTCTGAGGAGTAGGTCTGTTCCCACTGAGAGCCACTGGTCTTACTCCGTCAAAAGTTGCCCAATTCACTCATGGATGCTTGAATAAATGAATAAGTAAAACAATCTTGGCATATTGCTATAATGCAAAGAATATGGCTACTTTTGGAGCACTGTGCTAGGCGATTTCACATGTATTATCTCATTGAATCGTCACAACAACCTTGCCAGGTAGGTATTACTATCCTTCATCTTTACAATGAGCAATGTGGGGCTTGGAAGTAAAGTAAATTATCTGTGCTCACACGGTGAATAAGTATGCAGGGAGCTGGGATTGAAATCTGGGCCTGACTCCAGAATCCATGCCATTCCCACTATTATGAGGGTGACCGTATGTCTAAGTTTAGCCTATTGCCTTGTAGTAATGATTATTAGCACTCACTTTCACTCTCAAAAGGGTCCCAGTTTGAATAATAAATTGCATCCTCACCCTAAATATTACATGCTGCTATTATCATCACTATTGAATGGGAAGGTCAAGAGAGAGAGTGAAAAAATAACATTCTGTCTCAGATATCAGTGGATGGATAAGGATGCAGAATGGGTTTTCTCTTCCCAACTCATTATTTATGCACTTCTTATATTATCCATGGAGATATTTATCTGCTACCTTTCATTAAAACACATTCTTTTAACAGTAGGAAAATAAACACTTCCTAGATACACAATCTTTTACCATCAAACTGAATGCTATTCTTTACCTTCAAATCAGATATACTTCCATTGAGAAAGTGAAAGATTAAACACTCCTAAATCTGAAAACAGCTGAAAACAGGGTAGGAAGAGCTAATTTTAAGAATGAGCTAAGACATTCTTAAAATCAGGGAGAAATCCTCCCTTTCCATATTTAAAAATTAGAAGCCTATCCCTACCTGCTCCTGTTTTAGACATGTCACATGTACATGTCTGGTCTCAGAATTAGGGGAAAGTATTAGAAAAAAATTAACAAGGTAATTTGAATAGCCAAAGACAGCATTCTATTTGACCGGCCATATATGCTCTGTCTCTGCCAGTTCTTCATCTCATTTCTGTCAATGGCTCCTTCCCCTCACTCTGCCCTGTCACCCCTTACCTTTTGTTTTAGTTCTCTGTAGCATTTTGTTGCTCCCCCTCTTGATCCCAGCCCAGCAAGGGCTGGTGAGGCAAACTGGATCAGATTATCCTCGCCTCCTATTGCTAAACATTCCTATGTTGGTTTAAACACAGAACCAGTCGAAACCCGCTCCAGCCCTTCCCCATGCTTCCACCACCCACTGGTGCTCTGTAGATGTTTTTTGAAGAGAAAGGAGTCCAGCAGTTGACCTCACTTCTTGCTTTCCCACTGAGAGTGCAAATAAAGAGAGTCCTGCTGTAGATGCTGCTGGAAGATGCATCTCAGACCTGGGCGAGGCAGTGTAGGAGGAAGCTTCTGGACTAACCCTGGTTTATCCATGTTCCATGGCCAGAAGTTTGGGAATGCTTGACAAAGGGCACAGCATCCAATTATGGGCTAAAAATAAAATTCTAAAATTTAAAAAAACAACGGCTGGGTGGGGTTTGAGAAATACCATCTTGTTCCATTTTCTTCCTCTAACTCCTGTTAGAGCTCAGAAGAAAAGAAATCACATCACAAATTGATGCAAGTTATTAAAGTACCCCGCTCCCCAAGTCTCTATAGTGGAGTAGGAGGCCTGAAGACTGCCAAGGGGCACCTGAAACCCTTAAAAGGGTAAGTATGACATAATCCCCCTAAGTGCGGATGTTAGGATGTTAGACTTTTGTTGCATGACAGGTTGTCCTGTTGAGGCCATAGGCAAATTAACTAGGTAATGCTATCTTTTCTCCTTCCCAAGCCCATGACCAATACTGTTTATTGATTACCTACTCTTTCCTGCTAATTCTCAATTGCACGCTTCAGGGAGAAACTGATCACCCTTGGCAAGGAAGATGAAATTTATTTGCCCTTCTGACCTAGAATTAGGCCACATACCCAAAGAGGTGGACATTCCCAAAATCTATCACCCAAGGCAGGTGTAGCACTTCATATAGGAATTTGGAACCTAAAGAGTGGCCCTAGGTCACTGTAGGAAGTATTTCATGGCTCTCTCACTCCTTGGGTCTGTTTTGATCAGACTAACCATGCTGGAGTAGCATCAGGTGGGAAGGGACAGAGGTGGAGCTAGGCAGGGAGGCCTTGGGAGGAACACAAACTAAGATGAGTAAGTCACAATTTATAAACCAGTTTCCTTAGTTACAATTAGTTCCCTGGGTCTGTTTTCCCTTTTGCTCTCCCTGAGACTTAAGGAAAGTATATTCATTCATTCATTCAACAAACATTTATTGAGCACCTATCCTGTGGTAGTCACTGAACTATGATCAGAGATATAGGGATTAATGATGCAGACAGAGCCTGAGAAAGAGAGACCAGTAACAGCCATTTAAACTCTTGATGATGAGGGCTTTGAGTGGGGAAGTGCCTGTGCTATGGAAGCACACAGCAGGGGAGTCTAAATGCTGCATTCCCCAGGCTCACCTCAGTCTCATGGCACCCTAGACACGGAGAAGAGAATTATGGACAGGATATGGAAAGGAAGATCAAAGAGGCAGCTATTTCCCAGTAATCAGGGGCCATGACATCCAGACTCTTCTTCCACTGCCAACCTTGGAGGATGGGGCAAGATATTAGAAGGGGTTAGACTTTCTGTAGGATGGCATAGGCGCTAAATCACTGGCAAAGTAGCAATATATGATCTGCCATTCTGTTCCCTCCCACAGGCAATACTTATAGAAGTGTCCAAACTGAAGGTCTCCTGTCCTTACCTCCTTAGAACCACCCTGAAGTCACTTGTTGAAAAATCACTCCTCTCACCCTTACACCACCACCATTTTTCCTTATATGTGAGGCAGGAGGACCCAAGGCCAGAAGGTCATCATGGTCAAGGGGTGAGTCGTTAATACTCAGACAGGGTGAGGCTTGGGGAGTAATTTCCTAACAGCTGTTATAAACCAAGACAAGACAGGCTTGAACAAACAACCTGGGACTGGAGGAAGGGCAGAGGGAGGAGCCAGGCAGAGCTCATACCAAGAGTGGGTGCTGGGCTGTGTGGTGACAAAAACGGCTTAGAGAGGGCTTAGGGATGGCTTAGGGAGCAGATCTGAAAGGAAGATAGTGGAGCAAGGTAAAGATTCCGTCTTTGGCATTCAGGTGTGTGGTAGGGGCTGGGAGTGTTGATAGACCAGATCTGGGAACTTGAGGGCTGTGATGTCGGTTTGTGATCTTGGAATGACTTCTTGAGGGCTTCACATCTAACCAAATATTAGCACTCATTTACTAAATAAACACTTCTCTGACCCTGGACGGGCAGGTACTGGAGCACCTCTCCTCAACCCCTCATTGCAAAGGCAGCTCAATCTCTCTTCACAAGGATGTCACAATCCAGGCCAAGAAGTGCCCCAGGAGCCTACGAGGATTGCCCTGGTGCACATACTGTCCTGAGTGGCCAAAGAACAGCGAAGCCCTACCTCCCAGAAGCACAATAAAGCAAGGAAAAAGAAGGGATTTTCTAATTTTGAGGTAAGTAGGAGCAGGGAGAAGAAAAGTTCAGTAATGCAGATTAGATTACAAATAATAATAGTTATAATGACAAAATATTAACCTGGCTAAACCAGGTTCAGTTCAGTTCAATTTAGCTAGTAGGCACTGAGTGCCACTGTGTGCCTGTCCTGAGATAGTCTGCTTGAGAAAGCAGCCACAAGTAGAAAGAAGCAGGGCTCGGATGGATGGTGGGCATGCTAAAGGGAAGAAGGCATCTCTTCAGGCACTAGAGCTGTGCCCTACACATATCTGCCCTTGCATTGGGGTCAATATTGACAATTTGCACAAGATCTATCCCAAAGACCTCCCAGTGAACTTCTTCTATGAGCCTGGTTCCTGCCCCCAGGCAGTCAAGAATCTGCTCCATTTGACCCAGACTTAAGCTGACCCTTTCTGAAACTTTTGGAGAGAAATGGAAATGATTTGATTAGAGCAGGGCATTTCAAGGATGAAAGCAGGGAGAAGGGTGGAAAATGGATTGGAGATGGAGAAAATGCAGAAGTTGGGGGTCAAGGAGGAGAATATCAATTCTCCAGACTCACTGAATGTGTTGACAGTGAGTAGAGCAAAGGAACAGAAGAGAGCGAGGACTCAGAGGATCTACCAACAGAGTGCACCAACTGGTTGGATATGGAAGACAAGAGAAAGAAGAGTTTGAGATGACCATGGGCAAGTGGTAGAATGGTGGATCTTGGATCAGAGTCAGGGAGCTCAGGAGTAGAAGCATTTGAAGAAGTATAATAATGCATTTGGTTATTCATGATGCAGGACTCTATCCTTCCTTTCCTGGATTTCTCCTACAGTGTCCCTATTGACTTCTCCAGCCTCAGGCCCTAGTCCACCCTCCTTATTGGATGTCTAAAAGGCAAACCTCACTGGATCATTCCCTATATACAGCCTCACAGTGGTTTCTGTTACCTTTAGGAGAGAAGCCAATGTCCTGAGCATCAGCATATGAGCCCCTGGAGTTATGTCCTGCCTACATCTCAGCCTCATTTCCTACCACTTTCCCTCTTGGACTCAACACTCCAGCCACCCCGAAATCTTTGCATTTTTCAAGGAAGCCAGTTTCATGTCTCAGAGGCTTTGTACCTGCCATACTTCACCCTAGAAATTATTTCCCTCCTTGACTAACTTGTGAGTTCCTCACTATTCCTTAAGAGGTGGCTTAAAACAGAGTAAAGGGAAGCAGATGTGGCTCGAGTGGTTGGGCTCCCGTTTACCCGGGGCCTCCCAGTGAAGGCAAGCTGGCCCCACGTGGCGCGGTGAGCTGGCACAGCAAGATGATGCAACAAAGGGAGACAAGCAGACACAGAAAAACACACAGCAAATGGACATAGCGAGCACAAGCAGCAAGGGGGATAAATAAATAAATAAATAAAATCTTAAAAAACAAACAAACAAACAAACAAAAAACCCCACTGTGAAGCATTCTCTGATAATAGTTCACCCTGCCTTCCAAGCCCCCTCCCCATCTAAGCCACTAACCACTGTGCAGTTAGTCATTCTTTTCTTTAGACTTTGGTGGGGCTGTGCATACATCTCCATTAGCACTTACAACATAACACTATAAGTAGCCCTTTTCTTTCCCATGCCTGTGACCTTCTGCACAGGAAGGAATCTGCAACAGGGTGAACACAGATGTGCCCAACTGATTTTAAAAAATAATTGTTGTTGCCCAACGTACTTTTTTTTTTTTTTTTAAATGATTTTTTTTTTTTTTTTTTTTTAAAGAGCGTAATCTTTTTTTTATTTTATTTTATTTTTTTTTTTTTACCGGGAGGTCCCGGGGATCGAACCCAGGTCCCTCCATATGGGAGACAGACGCCCAACCATTTGAGCCACATCCGTCCCCTCCCAACGTACTTTTGACAAAGGTGCAAAAGGGATTCCACAGAGTGATTCAACAGCCTTTTCAAAAAATGATGCTGGAGCAATTAAACATTCATAGGTAAACTACAACAACAAAACTTCAATTTAAATCTTACACATTATATAAAAAATTAACTCAAAATGGGTCATGGACTTAAACATAAAGTGTAAAACTTTTAGAAAAAATAGGAGAAAATCTTTGCAATCTAGGGCTAGGCAAAGAGTTCTTGTCTAGACTTGTCACCAAAAACATAACTCATAAAAGAGAAAATTGATCAATTGGACTTTATCAAAATTTAAAACTTCTGCTCTATGAAATAACCTGTAAAGAGAATGAAAAGACAAGCTTCAGACTGGGAGAAAATATTTGCAAACCACATATTCAACAATGGAATAGTATCTAAAACATAAAGATCTGTCAAAACTCAACAGTAAAAATCAAAACAAAATAAAAACAAAATGGGAAAAATACATGAAGATACATTTTACTGAAAAGGATATACATGGCAAATAACTAAGTGAAAAGATGTTCAACATCATTAGCAATTAGGGAAATGTAAATTAAAACCACAATGAGCTATCACTACAGATACATTTTACTGAAAAGGATATACATGGCAAATAACTAAGTGAAAAGATGTTCAACATCATTAGCAATTAGGGAAATGTAAATTAAAACCACAATGAGCTATCACTACAGATGTAGCAGCATGGCTAAAATTTCATAGTGACAACACTAAATGTTGGTAAGAATGCAGAAAAACTGGATCACTCATTGTTCTGCTAAGGAAGAAGCAGAAACTCAGAATATTAACTTTTTAAAAGAGAGCTTTATTTAGCTAAATGGAGAATACTTATAAAAATTTAGATCAAGCAATCACAGTGAGTAATAACAATATAACAAAGAGAAATGGGTTAATTAGATAACATAGAGGAAAGATGAAAGTATATGTACAATCACTCACCAAAGACTAGCAATCTATATCCAACATTAATAAACAGTCAAATAATTACAATTATTGATTATTCACAATATAATGTACTAAACCAATAAGATAGTACAAAGGAAAGAAAGAGAGATACATTTACAAACACCAAACCGGGGAAAACCTCAACAACTGGTCTTTCACAAGGCTGGGAAGTCCATTCAATAGCCGCCCAGAGTCCTGATTGGATCAACACCTGGGTAGAGCATACCAGCAACAGCCCATCCCAGGGTACAATATAACACCAGGTGCTGGGTAAAATGCAACACCAGGCAGAGCGTCCTCTCCTGGGTGAGACTTCAACCGGCAGTTTAAAAGGGGCTGCTCCTTTTAAAGGATTCTGAATCTTAGAACTCTTGCCAATCTTGCAACTTGTGCATGGAAAATTTTGACATAGCTATCTGTGTGCTTGCAGACATAGCCGTTAAGCACATCCTCCCACTACCAGACCTCAGTTAACATTCCTTGGTGCCTGTGGGAAGAAGACTCCAGGCACCTGCACTTTCTTGACTGTTGGTTCACAATTCTTAACCCATTCCTTACTTTCATTTAGGTTTTTATATCACTCATACATTGCTGGTGGGGATGTAATATGGTACAGGCACTCTGGATAACAGTTTGGCAGCTTCTTAAATAATTGAAAATGCAACTGCCGTATGACCCAGCAATTGTACTCTTGTATATTTATCTCAGAGAATTGAAAACTTATGTTCACACAAAAACCTGTGTGAATGTTCATAGCAGCATTATTTGTAGTAGCCAAAAACTGTAAACAACATAGATATCATTCAACAGGTGAATGACTAAACAAATTGTGGTACCTCCATACTGTGGAACATGACTCAGCAATAAAAAGGAATAAACAAGGAAGCAGATGTAGCTCAAGCAATTGAGCCCCCGCCTACCACACGGGAGGTCCCAGGTTTGGTTCCCAGTGCCTCCTAAAGAAGACGAGCAAGACAGCAAGCTGAAGTGATGGGCTGGCGTGGCAAGCTGACACAACAAGATGATGCAACAAGAGACACAAGGAAGAAAAACATAATGAGAGACACAACAAAGCAGGGGGCAGAAATGGCTCAAGCGATTAGGCACCTCCCTCCCACATGGGAGGCCCGGGTTTGTATCCTGGTGCCTCAAAAAAAAAAAAAAACAGACTAGCACACAATAAACAGACACAGCAAATGCAAACAACGGGAGAAGGGAGGGGAGAAATAAGTAAAATAAATCTTAAAAAAAAAAAAAAAAAAGAATGAACACAACATCTTGGATGAAAGTCAAGAGGATCATGCTGAGTGAAAAAAAAGCCAATCACAAAAGGTTACATACTGCATGATTCCATTTGTACAACATTCTTGAAATGACAAAATTATACAAATGAAGAACAGATTAGTGGTTGCTAGAGGTTAAGGTTGGAGGTGGGGGATTTAGGATGGAAGGGGTGTGTCTATAAAAGGACAACAGGAAGGATCCTTGTGGTGATAGAAATGTTCTGTATCTTGACCGTATCAATATCCCAGTTGTGGCTGGGAAACTGGGTAAAGGGTACATGGGATCTCTCTGTATTCCTTCTTACAACTGCTGTGCAACTATAATTATCTCATAATTAAAAGTATAACTAAAAAATATAAAACAAAAATTACACCTATTTATTATCTCATAGTTCTGTGGGTCAGAGGTCCAAGTCCAAACATGATATCACTGGATCCTCTGCTCAGGTCTCACAGGCTGAAACCAAGCAGCTGGCAGGGCTGCTGTCACATCTGAGCGACCTTGTCCAAGCTCATTCAGGTAGTTGGCAGAATTCAGTTCTTGTGGCTGTAGCACTGAGCTCTCCTTTTAAGGGGCTTGCTTGATTGGATGAAGCCCTAATCTCCATTTGCTATTTCATCACATTCACTAGTTCTGTCTGCACTGAATGGAAGGCAATTATACAAGGCATGTACACCAAGGCACGGGAATCTTGGAGACCATCTTAAAATTCTGCTTACCACTGACCATCTTAGCCCCAGGGCTCTTTGTGGGATAGGCTGAAGCCTTTTGTTGGGACTGCATCGCAGCAAAACTCTTCCCTCTGACCAGTCCTCTTCCATTCATTCCCACAGATGTTCAGCTCTAGAGCACTCTCCAATTAGCTTTCTGTGCACAAATCTCTACCTCAGAGACTGTTTCCCAAACACCTGATCTAAGACAATCATGCTACTTTATCACTGAACCAGAGTGCATGGAGGGTGGCTTGGTATATTTTTTTCAATCCCTGAGCCTATACTTAGGACCCTACTTAAAGAGATGTTGACAGGACTGTGGGGGCTTATCATTGGGGTGTCAAGCCCGGCACCATAATCATTGACACCTAGGTCACTCAGTGGTCTGCCTCCAGATTCTTGTTTTAAAACTCTATCTTCCTTTATCACCATCAGCAGCAGCACTATAAGGGCTACCATATTTTTTAGTTTCCTAGGTTGCTTAAAGCAAATACCATGAAATGGGTCAGTTTAAAGAATGGGAATTTATTCACTTAGGGTTAGAGTCTGGGAAAATGTACAAATCAAGGCATCGTCAAGGCCATGCTTTCTTCCCAAAGACCAGCTGCTGGTGATCCTGGGCTCCTCTGCCTTTTAGCAAGGCACGTGGTGGGCATCTGCTGGTCTCTCCCTTCTCTCCTGGTTTAGTTGATTTCAGCTTCTTGCTTTCCATGCTTTCTTCTGTATTCATTCCATTTATAAAGGACTCCAGAAAGAGGATTAAGACCCATCCTGAATGAGGTGGGTCACTCTAACTGAAGTAGCCTTGTCAAAAGGTCCTACTTACCATGGGTTCACACCCACAGGAATGGATTCCATGAAAGGACATATTTTTCTGGGGTACATACAGTTCAACACCACCATACCATACGTTGAAAGGTCTCTCTGTTCCAGAAACTGTGTAAAACATCTTACCAAATGCACCATGTTAACAAGGCAATTAAAAGCACTGGGAATTAGACTATCTGAATACCAGCTTTTCTACTTAATAGCAATATAATTCCAGGTAAATAAACTTTCTAAGCCTCAGTTTCCTCATCTATTAAATAGAGATATGTATTTGATAAAATAATCCTATAAAACTCTTAAAACAGTGCAAGCATTCCATAAATGTCAGTCATTTTATCATCTCATTTAATTCTTATGACAGCCCCACAAGAGGCTTTTTCTAGCTGAATAAGCTGACATTCAGAGAGGTTAAGCCCCTTTCCAGAATCCAACAAATAGCTAAAGAGTACCAGAGGTAGGATTTACACCAAGCCCTTCCTACCATAAAGCCTTTACCCTTCACCATTACTCTGTCTTGTTTCACCTGACATCACGAGTATCTGTGGGAAGGATGAAGCCAGCACTGCTTTACACAGAATACAGAAAGGAAATAAAAATGAAATTATCCACCCACTCACACTAACACTCACACACACAGAGCCGTGAAATCTCTGGGAGAATCCTTGCATCTTACCTGAAGGGCATCAGGCCTCTGAGCCCAGCCGCATGCCCATGCGTGCGTAGCCTCCTGGGGCGGTGGGTCGGGGGGGGGGGGCGGGCCCCAGTCTGAGCCTTTCTCCTTGAAAAAGCTAAGCTGGGCTAGAGCACCTCAGGAAATTGTTGTCACAAGTCCATGACCCCTTATCCAAAAATGCTGAGATTCACACACCTGTGAAAACTAAGAGTTTTTGTTTTGTTTTCATAATTCATTTGGTGGAAGCTTTATCCCAAGAGCTTTTCAGAAGAGCCCTTGTTCACCCACAAAAAGAATACTGAGGCCCAGGTCACCCAGACCCCTCCCGCCCTAACTGAAGGGAAGCCCTGGGATTCTTAACAGCCAGTGCCCACTCCACTTCCTACAACTATGGTTTTCAACTCTGTGTTTCCGAATTGTCCAATATTTTGGTTCATGCCCAGGATCCTGATCCTGGTGTGAATTTGTGTGTCATGGCGACCAGGGCTAAGAGGGCTGGGGAGGGGAGGGGATGCTGGGCCTGAGGATAAACGTGCAGAAGAGAAATAGGAATTATGTCCCTCCTCAGCCTCCAGTTCCTGTCCTGGAATCTCTGGGGACAGCAATCATTTGCTCACAATATTTTCCACATAATCCAAAAGCATAAACTTTACGTATTTCAAATGCATAAATTCCACAATGTCCTCTCTTCCTTCATCACTGTTTACTTAAATGAGACAAATGCTCAATGAAACATTGAGTCCATAAGCCTGGACTTATTTAAATTGATGGATTTGTAGCAGCAAAGGAAGAGTACTTCTGAGTAAATGACCTGTATCTCGGTCTTTCTGCAGAGTCTATTTTCTCACATGGGAAATTCCATTTAGCAGCTTTGATGTGGGACTGACTAGGTGGAGCATCATTTTACCACCATTTGTTTAGCTTCACTTTGGCAAATGTCAAGTCCAAGTCTGTGTATTTGGACTGCAGTGGACCAAATGAGGTCAACAGCCTCCTGATGGGCTTTCTGTCTGGCGGACGGCACCTCACCGACCTCCACTCCACAAGGAATTGCACAACTCCTAGGGGGGCTTCAGATAAATAAAGCACCTGGTTGCTTTCGTCTCTTCAGGATAAATATCAGAGATCAGCCAACGCACAGGTACTTGCCACAACTCTAGCTCCAGAGCTTATCCTAAGATCAAACTCATTGAAGACTTGGCACATTTAAAGTGAAAACATGCTAAGATGTTTCTACACTTTCCAATTATTCTCCAACTCATGCTCTACTCAGTGCTGTACCCACGGCTGTGTCCCATCCCCGTCTCATTGGTTTTCTATCTCTGGCCCACCACTAAGTTTACTGCTTCCTCTTCCAATACATGGGTGCAAAGCAGGGAGGAAAGAAAACAAGATTGGCATCTTTTTCATTAAATTTTACAAATAAATTGAGCGCCTACTAATGGGCAGGTATTCTGCTTGTGCTAGGGACATAGGGAGTGGGAATTACAGTCAAATGAAGGGAAAAGACTAGCTGACTTGCAATGATGAGAAGTTAGCACAAGATGCCATAAGAGCACATGGGAGAGGCACTCAATTCAGTTTTTGTGTGTGAGGGAGGGTCAGGGAAGGCTTCTCGGAGGAGGTGACAACTATGTTAAATCCAGAGAGTGAATAGAAGTTACCCAGGAATATGAGTGAGAAGAAAATGAAGATCTTCCATGCAGAGACAACCTACACAAAGGTTCTGAGGTACGAGCATGGCATGAAATGTATTGCATGTGATTTGTTTTCAAATACTTCAGCATAGATCGAGAGATGTATGTGTTAGTTTTCATCTATATCCTAGAAGCAATTCCTTAACATCTGAAGTATCCTAAGCAAGATTATACACTCCAGAAAGTTTACTTAGCTTTGAAAGAGTCGAATTGGAAGTCCACACCCCAGAGGCAGCTTCTACAAGAGGCTCAGTGATCTTTATCTTCCATCAACAGTAGAGGGTTTGTTAATTTGTTTAGTGGGTTTAGAACTGATTTTTCATTGGCGGAATGAGTGGTTCACAAGACATGTGGACACTAGAAATACCACATGGGTCGTCCACACTTGCACGAATGGAGGCACAAACAGCTTACACCCTTCAGAGTGACCCCACCTGGTTCTATATGCGGCCACTTCACAGAGGATCTTGTTGCCTGATTCTGACTAGTAGCTTAGCTGAATTCTGCCGCTAGAATATTTTCCCATCTGCCTCAAGTGAACTTTTCAAGCAAAGTGTTTTTCAGGCAGAGAGCAAAGACTTCATCAAATTTAGAAGAAAAGATTTTACATTACTCTATTGCCTGCTTATCAGTAAATATTTGTATTTGTAGCAGAATTCAGTCTGGGTCTTGCTTTCATTGTAACATGACCCTACACTCTAGCTGGGACATCATGGTAGAGGAGATCTAGAATCTCCATCTCCTTTTAGCTAACATAGACTATAGATATCCTGTTTTGTTTTTGTTTTTTTAACAAAAAAACAAACAAACAAAAAACCTAATAATTTTAAGCAGCCAAATTGGCCAGAATCAGTTTTCCACAGCATGGTGCCTTTGTTTGTTTTTAACAGTGCTAGCCATCCTTTCCCCCACTCCAGGGAGGAAGTTATTCAAGGTGGCTCAATTCAACTAAGCAGCAGGAAGGAGCAGAAGCCCATGGAAAGGAGCCCAGGTTCTACAAGGAAGACAAATCTGCCAGGTGATGCAAGGACGAAAATGAGACAGCTTGACAGCCGGGAAAGCTGAGAGCAAGATGGAAAGGGGTGGATGGAACAGGTTAGGCTGAGTGGCTCAGGACTAAGGCTGTGAACAGGAGGTGATAAAGAGCACACCTCTTTCATGGTGCTGGAACATATTGTGTCAGTTTATAGGAGCCATGCCCAGCTGGACAGCAGTCAACTGTCCACGGCCAAGCTGATTGCCTGTGGCTTCTCCACTCACCTCCCCCAAGCCCACTCTGCTGCTTGTAGTTCCTAGTCAGCTAATGGCATCCCCATCCACTTGGAAATCATCCTGGATACCCCCAAATTTATCTTCCCCATTTTTATCACTCACCAAGGCTAAAAACCTCTACCAACTAAATATGTCCAGAGTCTATCCCCACCGTCAAATCACATGCAATACATTTCATGCCATGCTTGTACCTCAGAACCTTTGTGTAGGTTGTCTCTGCATGGAAGATCTTCATTTTCTTCTCACTCTGCAAGAGGCTCTTGCCCACCCTGCAAGAGGCTCCTAGCTGATGTTTCTGCTTCTAGCAACATCTTCTTAATTCTTGCCTCCATAGCATTGCTGCAACTGCATTTCTAAAGTGCCAATTAGAGCTTGTTTAAGCTCGATGAAACCCTTTAGATACCCCCTGTTGTCCTTAGGAGACCACATACCTCAGCATGGTATATTGGAATTGTTTTGATCACAAGTGATAGAAACCTAATGAGGACTAGCTTGGGTAGAAAGGGAAAGCATAAGAAATAAAGGGTTGCACATCAGGGATTTGAATCTGGGACTCAAATGCCATTGGAATTCTTTCTCTGTCTCCTGTCGCTGGTTACCTCTGTGTGTTGTCAGCGTTGTTTCTCTGCCTTTCTCTCTGAGCCTGGGCCATGATCTCTGGCACTCAGAGGACCAATCTACACAGTTGCACCACTGGAGTGGAAAAGGCCCTTCAGTTCCAATTTGAAAACTCCCAGGAAAGTTCTGCTATTGGCCTGGCTTGGATAACGGGCCCATACCTGGTCTAAAGAGTATGGCTGGGGCAGGGAAGGCGGCACCATGGCTGACTGTGTATACCACTGGACATGGGCCACAGCATGATGTACCATCAATATTAATGAACAGGGAGATCCTTTGACAACCCACCAAAGTTCTGACTATGAGAACATAGCCCAAATGGTGCCCCCACTAGTCAACTAACCCCCGGCAGTATGGTACAGGAGTTAAGCCTTTAGGCTCTAGAATTAGGGAGACCTGGGGTGAAATCCCAGCTCTCCCAGTTGTTAGCTGTGTGACCTTGGGCAAAGTGCATAACCCCCGGTGGGCCTCAGTTTCCTGACCTGTAAAATGGGAAATTTTCTATGTGAAAATTTCAGGAGACAATGCAGTGAGAGCTCTTAGAACAGAGCCTGGCTCGCAATGTGTCCCGTCAGCCCTTCCTGCTCCCAAAAACCCTGGCATGAGTGGGCAACATTTGGAAGGCAGCAGGGCCTCAGGCTACTGCCTGCTGCCAACAGATGAGATCAGGGTTAATCAGAGGAACAGACTGACGTGGCTCTCAGCACTCCAGTGAAGTGACCCATCTGACACCCGGGAGAAGATAGTGCCAAGAAGAGGAGTTATTTGGCACTTGATGTTCTCCATAGAGCAGAGCTGAGAGGTCCTTTCAAATCACCTTTGTCTCCCTGCCAGAGAAGGACGACATTTGGTAGGAAGCGCTTCTTCAGCTTCATGGTTATAATCCTACCAGCCTTGTGGGTCACAGCCTAGAATCATCTTTTTTAAAAAATAATAATTAAGGGAACCCTGTAAAGGGAATCTAGGCATAATTACCTGACTCATTAAGCTGGCCAGTCGAAACCGGGAGGCCGTTTTACTCCCATGGCCCACTCTTGGGCCATTTTCGTGTTTCTGGAAGCAGCAAGTGGAGTCTCACTTCCACAGGGGGCTCAGACTCAAGGTTGCATGTTTAAGTATATTCATCACTCAAGATGGCTCCTGCCAAGCATCTGATTCAAAGGGCAAATCCTCCCCTTTCCTGTATTACAAGATCTAAATTGGTCTTGGAACAGAGAACACAGGGAAGGGCCAGGGGACTAGCTGGGCAAGGAATCAGCTCATTAGTAGTCTCTACGGAGGTGTTGAAATTAAGCAAGTTAAAAGCATATTAGTTTAAATGAGACTTTTCATAAATGAGGGGTGGGTATTTGGGTAGGAAGTAAATGGAAGCATTTTGTGACGAGGCATAATTTGATAATTAATGGGGGAGTTGTCCGTGTAATCTTGAGGGAGCCCCAGGAAATGAAGAAATCTGTCTTTATTAAGGAAAGCCCAGGAGAAAAAGTTATTGGAATGCAGACAATTCACTAGCAAGGTCCCGGTAGCAAGTCTTTATTAGATGTGTGTGTTGGGGCAGAGTCTCTCTGCCCTGTCTGTGTTTTGGTCTTGATTCATCCAGGCCCACTAACTCTCCTAAAGGAAATACAGAGAGGAATGAAGAACATTGCAGGATGTTGTGAATCAAACACGGGTTCCTTTCTGCTGCTCAGAAAGACAAGCCTGCCATTCCTGATGTGCCAGCCAGGGTCCCACTACCCCAATGCCTGCACAGCCCGGGCCCAGCCATTTCCCCAGCCAAGAGGGACTGTACACACTCCCCGATGACCAGAGGAGGAGTCTAGGGAGAAGGCCTACCAAGGGTGCCCACTGCACAGGGGTTTAGGGCAGGGTTTCCAGTGCCAGAGAGACTGGGTTCAGCTCCCCACTCGGCCACACAGTGGTGCGTGACCTCAGGCGTGCTAACCGAGCTCTCTGTGATTCCGTTCCTCCTATGTAACCTGGGACAATAATTATGGCTATGTCATAGGGCCACTGTGAGAACTAAGAATCATTTTAGGTAAAGCACCTACAGCAGTACCTGGCACTTAAGGTCTGCTTGACAAGTGTTAGCTATTATCTAGACCTTCACTGTCTAATCAGGTAGCCACTAAACTCTTGAGGCTATTGAGCACTCAAAATGTGGCCAGTCCAAGTTGATATGTGCTGTAGATATAAAATGCATGCCTGATGTCAAAGACTTAGTACAAGAAAAAAAACTAAAATATCTCATTAATAATGCTTCTATTGATTAGAATTTTGGAGATATTGGGTTAAAAATATATATGATTGAGAGCGGATGTGGCTCAAACAGTTGAGCACCTGCTTCCCACATGAGAGGTCCCAGGTTCGGTTCCCCAAGCCTCCTAAAGAAGCTAAGCAGACAACGAGAAAAAACAATGAGCAAACAGATGAGTGACCCATCAGGGCGGGGGGGAATATGTACATATATGATTAAAATTAAATTCCCTTGATGCTTCTTAATCTCATAAGGGGGCTACTAGGAAAAAATTTTAATTTTAGGTGTGGCTTACATTTGTGGCTCATGTTTTATTTCTATAGACTGGTGCTAGTCTAGACCCAGTGGTTCTCAGCCCCATCAGTCCCAACCCCTCCTTCTTATAACAATTTGTAACACCCCCTTCACTCTCCTGAAATGAAATTCATCAATAACATAACTAACCTACACTCATAATTTAAAAATCAGATGAGTGTGGGAAGATGGCATTGGATTAGGCAGACAAGGCTCACAAAACAACAGAGAAAGAGCCAAAAGCTGCCCCAGGGACATGCTTTGGGGTCAGCAGACTGGGACAGTGTTTCACAACTTCCAAGAGGGTGAGGGACCGAGAGATGAAGAAGTCAAAACAAACTGTGAGGTACTAAACCTCCTGGCTACTGGGAAGGGCTCCCCTCCCCCACCCCCAAGATATTAAGCTAGGGATAAAACCCCTGCCTCATTGCAGCTGACTGAGAGGGGAGCAGACATCTTCCTCCCTGTCAGCTGTTATAAGGGAAAATGAAGGGGGAGTCAGGGGGGCTTTTCTTCAGTAAATTTGCCAGCAGAGCCCGCTTTGAATCTTGGCTCCAGCCAGATGGAAACAAAAGAAAACCTAGAGAGATACACTTCCATGGAAAGGTGCACCGATGCATGCCATCTGCTGACCGGTCTGGAAACCACATGGACAAAACTGCTTTTGCTCTAGCTCTCTTTACCCCACCCCTGGAGAAAATCTGCGCCCTATTAGTGAGTCCCTGGCACAATTTTGATAACTTAAGCTGGGCAATTTTAAAGACTCAGAATATACTGTACCAAATATCTAAGAAGAGCTGTGAAAAAATAATAACAATAGGCAAGAGAAATTGATCATCAGAGTAAGTTCATCAACTTATTCAGATGCCTAGACACCAGCAAAAAAATTACAAGCCATTCTTGGAAATAGGAAGAAATGGTCCAGCCAAAGGAACAAACCAAATATCCTGAAGAGATACAGGATTTAAGACAATTAATCAATGATAATCACACAACTCTCCTAAATCAATTTAAAGAATTGAAAGAAAATATGACTAAAGAGATAAAGGATATTAAGAAGAAACTAGGTGAGCATAAAGACCAATTTTAAAGTCTGCAAAGAAACATAACAGACCTTATGGGAGTGAAAGTCATGATGGATGAGATTAAAAATACATTAGAGGCACTTAAGAGCAGATTTGAATTGCTCGAAGATAGAATTAGTGATTTTGAAGACAAAACATCTGAAATGGAAGACAGAACAGAAAGAGAAGAGAATGGGAGAAAAATGGAACAGGGTCTCACAGAATTGAGTGACAATATGAAATGCAAAAACATACACATTGGTATCACAGAAGGAGAAGAAAATGGAAAGGGGACAGAAAGAATATTTGAGGAAATAATGACTGAAAGTTTCCCTACCCTTATGAAAGACATCAATATTAATATCCAAGAAGGACTACACACCCCAGACAGAATAAATGCAAATAGACCTACTCTGAGACACCTACTATTCAGAATGACAAATACCAGAGATAAAGAAAGAATCTGAAAGCAGCTAGAGAAAAGCAAAGCATCATATACAAGGGAAACTGGATAAGATTAAGTGCCAACCTCTCATCAGAAATCATGGGGGAGAGAAAAAGTGTGATTGTCTTTAAGGTATTGAAAGAGAAAAACTGCCAGCCAAGAATTCTGTATCTGGCAAAGCTGTCCTTCAAAAATGAAGAGGAGTTTAAAGTCTTCACAGACAAACAAAAACTGATAGAATATGTTATCAAAAGACCAGTATTATAAGAGATACTAAGGGAGTTCTTAGTATTTCCTGAAAGGAAAAAAGTCTTCTTGGAGAAGAGTGTAGAAATTAAGATTATTAGATAGGGTAAATTAAAGGGTAAAAAGATAGACAATAGTACGATATCACAACAAAAAGTCAAAGGTCAAAATAGATGAAATAAGTAATGCCTTTATGGTAATAACATTGAATATTAATGGCTTAAACTCCTCAATCAAAAGACATAGACTGATAGAATGGATAAAAAAATATGAGCCATCTGTATGTTGTCTACAAGAGACTCATCTCAGACATAAGGACACAACCAAGTTAAAAGTGAAAGGTTGGAAAAAGATATTTCATGCAAATAGTAACCAAAAAAAGAACTGGAGTAGCGATACTAATTTTAAATGCAAAACTGTCATAAGGAATGAAGAAGGTCATTATATATTAATAAAAGAGACAATTCAATGAGAAGAAATAACTATCCTAAATATTTATGCACCTAACCTCAGTGCCCCAAGATATATGAGGCACACACTGGCAAAGCTGAACGGAGAAATAGATGTCTCTACAATAATAGTTGGAGACTTCAATACACCACTTTCAGTATTGTATAGAACATCTGGACAGAGGCTAAATAAAGAAACAAGAGCTTCAATAATATGGTAAATGAACTAGACCTAACAAACATCTATAGATCATTGCACCCCAAAACAGCAGGATATACATTCTTTTCAAGTGCTCATGGCTCCTTCTCCAAGATAGACCATATGCTCGGTCACAAGACAAGTCTCAATAAATTTAAAAAGATTGAAATTATAAAAAAAGCACTTTCTCTGATCATAACAGAATGAAGCTAGAACTAAATAATGGATGGTAAAAGGGAAAATTCATAAATATATGGAGATAAAACAACACATTCTTAAATAATCAGTGGCTCAAAGAAGAAATTGCAAGAGAATTCAACAAATTTCTTGAGATAAATAAAAATGAGAACACAACATATCAACACCTATGGGACACTGCAAAGGCAGTGCTGAGAGGGAAATTTACAGCCCTTAATGCTTACATTAAAAAAGAAGGTGGGAAGCAGATGTGGCTCAAGCAATTGGGCTCCTGTCTACCGTATAGGAGGGACAAGGTTCAATTCCCAGGGCCTCTTGGTGAAAGGCAAACTGGCCCGTGCAGTGAGCTGGCCTGCACAGGAGTGCTGGCCCATGCAGAGAGCTGGCACAGTAAGATGACGCAACAAAAAGAGACACAGAAGAGAGACAATAAGAGACAGGGAGCTGAGGTGGCACAAGAAATTGAGCAGCCTCTCTCCACTCTGGAAGGTCCCAGGATCAGTTCCCAGTTCTGCCTAAAGAGAAGACAAGCAGACACAGAAGAATACACAGAAAGCAGACAGTGAGTGCAAAACAATGGGTGTGGTGGGGTGGGGGGAGTAAATAAATATTTTTTTAAAAAAAGAAGAAAGAGCTAAAATCGAAGATCTAACTGCACACCTGGAAGAACTAGAAAAAGAACAGCAAGCTAATCCGAAACCAAGTCAAAGGAAAGAAATCAAAGCAGAAATAAATGAAATTGAGAACAAAGAACAATAGAGAGAATCAACAAAACCAAAAGTTGCTTCTTTGAGAAGATCAACAAAATTGATAAACCCTTAGCTAGACCGACAAAGAAAAAAAGAGAGAAGACAGAAATGAGAGAGGGGACATTACCACTGACCCCGTAGAAATAAGAGAGATCATAAGAGGATACTCTGAACAACTGTATGCCAGAAAACTAGAAAATGTAGATAAGATGGACAAATTCCTAGAAACACATTAATCACCTACACTAACCCTAGAAAAAATAGAAGACCTCAAAAAACCAATCACAAGTGAAGAGATTTAAATAGTCATCAAAAACTCCCAAAGATGAAAAGCCCAGGACCAGATGGCTTCACAGGTGAATACCAATCTTCCTCAAGCCCTTCCGAAAAACTGAACTGGAAAGAATGCTACCAAACTCATTCTATGAATCCAACATCATCCTAACACCAAAACCAGATAAAGATACTATGAAAAAAGAAAATTACAGACTAATATCTCTACTGAATGTAGATGCAAAAATCTTCAACAAAATATTTGCAAACAGAATCCAAAAGCACATTAAAAGAATTATATAGCACGATCAAGTGGGTTTTATCCCAGGTATACAAGGGTGGTTCAACACAAGAAAATCAATTAGTGTAATAAACCACATTGATAAATTGAAGAAGAAAAATCACATGATCCTCTCTATTGATGCAGAAAAGGCATTCAACAAAATACAGCACTTTCTTGGTAAAAAACACTCCAAAAGATAGTGTATTATCAGCCAAAAGGGTGCTGATGCAAAGTACCAGAAATCTGTTGGCATTTACAAAGGGTATTTATTTGGGCTAGAGGCTTACAGTTACCAGGCCATAAAGTATAAGTTACTTCCCTCACCAAAGTTTGTTGCCACGTGTTGGAGCAAGATGGCTGCCGACATCTGCCAAGAGTTCAGGCTTCCTTGGTTTCTCTCTTCCTGGGGTTTGTTTCTCTCCGGGTTCAGGCTTGCTTCTCTCCACAAGGCCAGCTGTAGACTATCAGGCGAATGGCTCGTCTATTTTCCCGGGGCCTTCTCTCCTTCCTCATGACCAAACTCCTCTGTGTGCTTACTTCCCCGGGCTCCAGCATTAAAACTCCAAACTTCCTTCACTGCGTGCAGTTTTTCTGTGAGTCCCCACCCACCAAGAGGCAGGGACTCAACGTCCTACTGATGTGGCCCAATCAAAGCCTTAATCATTATTTAATCAAGTAAAAGTAAAGCCTCTGAATCCAATACACTCTAATATGCCCAGAGGAAAAGACCAGTTTACAAACATAATCAATATTTCATTTTGCAATTCATCAATAATATCAAACTGCTACAGATGGAAATAGAAGGAAGCTTTCTCAATATGCTAAAGTGTGTATATGAAAAACCTACAGCTAGCATTGTACTCTAGGGTGAAAGACTGAAAGCTTTCCCACTGAGATCAGAAACGAGACAAGGATGTCCACTGTCACCATTATTATTCAATATTGTGCTAGAAGTTCTAGCTAGAGCAATTAGGTTAGACAAAGAAATAAAAGTCACCCAAACAGGAAAGGAAGAAGTAAAACTTCCACTATTCACTGATGACATGATCCTATATCTAGAAAATCCTGAAAAATCCACAACAAAACCACTAGAATTAATAGACGAGTTCAGTCAAGTAGCGAGATACAAGATTAATATGCAAAAATCAATACTGTTTTTATACACTGCTGATGTGCAATAAGAAAAAATTCCATTTATAATAGCTACTAAAACAATCAAATATTTAGGAATCAACTTAACCAAGAACATAAAGGACCTGTATTAAGAAAACTACTAAAACTAGCTAAAAGAAACTGAAAACGTCTTTTCAGTTTCTTTGAAATGGAAGGACATTCCATGTGCAGGGATTGGACGACTAAATATTGTTAAGATGTCAATTCTACCCAAACAGATTTACAGATTCAATGCAATCCCAATAAAAATCCCAATAAGCCAATAATCAAATTTATTTGAAAGGGTAAGATGCCCTGAATAGTAAAAAAAAAGTCTTAAAAAAGATTAACAAAGTTGGAGGACTCTCACTTCCTGACTTTAAAGCATATTATTTAGCTACAGTGGTAAAAACATCATGGTACTGGCTTAAGGACAGACAGATTGACCAATGGAACTGAATCGAGAACTCAGAAATTGACCCTCACATCTACAGTCAAGTGATTTTTGACAAGGCTGTTAAGCGCACCCAGATGAGCCAGAGCAGTCTATTCAACAAATGGTCCCGGGAGAACTGGATAGCCATATCCAAAAGAAAGAAAGAAGACCCCTCTCTCATACCTTACACAAAAATTAACTCAGAATGGATCAAGGACCTAAATATAAAAGCAACAACCATAAAACTCCTAGAAAAAAAAGAAAGAAAAAACTCCTAGAAGAAAATGTAGGAAAACATCTTCAAGATCTTGTGGTAGGTGGTATTTTCCTAAACCATACACCCAAAGTATGAGCAACAAAAGAAAAAATAGATAAATGGGACCTCTTCAAAATTCAACACTTCTGCTCCACAAACGACTTTGTCAAAAAAGTGAAAAGGCAGTCAAGTCAAATGGGAGAAAATATTTGGCAATCACATATCTGATAAGGGTTTAATATCCATGATATACAAGGAGATCATACAACTCAACAATATAAAGACAAACTATCCAATTAAAAAATGGGCAAAAGACTTGAAAAGATAACTGTCTGAAGAAGAAATACAAATGGCAAAGAAACTCATGAAAAATGTTCCAACATCACTAGAGATTAGGGAAATGCAAATCAAAACTACAATGAGATATCATTTCATACCTATTAGACTGGCCATTATTAAAAAGTTGGAAAACCGTAAATGTGGAGAGATAGGAATGCCTATTTGCTGTTTGTGGGAATGTAGAATGGTACAGCCACTGTAGAAGACTCTTCAGCAGTTCCTAAGGAAGTTGAATATAGACTTGCCATGGGACCCAACAATAACTTTGCTAGGTACATACCCAGAAGAACTGAGAGCTGTGATACGAATAGATATCTGCAGACCAATGTTCATAGCAGCGTTATTCATGATTGCCAAAAGTTGGAGACAATCCAGGTGTTCATCAACTGATGAGTGGATAAACAAATTGTGGAATATTCACACGATGGAATATTATGCAGTGGTAAGAAGAAATGAAGTCATGAAACATATGAAAACATGGATGAACCTGGAGGACATTATGTTGAGTGAAGCAAAGCAGACACAAAAGGACAAATACTGTATGATTGCCCTATTATAAGCTAAATATATTATGTGAAATATAAATATATTTTGTGAAATATGAATATGGATAGAATTGCATAAAGACCATTTTTCTTTGAATCAGAACAAATGTAAGTTCATACTATACAATGTTAATATCAGACAAAATACTGAGTGAAGGAGACCAGACACAGAATACTACATATTGTATGATTCCATTTATATAAAATGTAAATATAAATCAATTTATAAAGATGAAATTAGATTAGTGGTTATGTAGGTCTGAGGAAGGAATGCTAAGTTGTGTGGAGTCTTTCTTTTTGGGGTAATGAAATGGCCCTAAAATTTTTTAGATGATGAATGTACAACACTGTGATTATACCAAAGCCACTGATTATACACTTTGGATAAATCATATGGTATGTGAATATATCTCAATAAAACTGCTTAATATACAAATAAATAATTTTTCAAGAATAGGCAGAAACAGCATCTGTATACAGCAGGGGAAACAGAGAGAGATTGAGAGGTGAGGAATTTTCTTATTTGTTTGTCTGTTTTTTGTTTACTATTATTATTGAAATAATTAAAATGCTCTAATAATGACTGAAGTGTTGAATGCACAATTATGTGATGATACCAAATACCATTGACTGTACACTTTGGATGAATTGTATGCTTTATTAATATGTATCAATAAAATTGATTTATTTTAAAAAATCAATATAATGGCCTAACTATAATATAAAGGGTAAATAAAAGAAAAGGAATCTATAGGAAAAAATGTATTTCAAAATATAAATGCTTAGACATGTGGACTTAAAGCAAAAATAATCAGATGCTTGCAGGTATACATAGAATCACCATTAATGGCTAGCTATCAATGCAGAGTAATAGCTCAAATTCTAGGAATGGTGCTGCCATTCAGAGATATGATTTTCTGAAATGCAACTCAGGCTCCAAACAAAGCAAAGTACAATTTCCTATTTATGTGGTTACATTCCTGTGAAACTTACAATTTAGATTACAAGATCTAAACCAATTTAGCCAAGCAAAGCAAAGTTTTATATGTACATATGTGTGTATGTGTGTGTATAACTATAGAGTCTAGACTTAGAGATCTATAAACAGGTTTTTCACCGAAATGAATTTCCAGTGGGATATTTAAAAATTGTGAGGACCCCAGAACAATCTTTCATTGTGTGGCACTGTCCTGTTGATTCATTGCAGGACATCTTGTATCCCTGGTTCCCTACCCATTGAAGGCTAGTAGTCCCCCCCAACCAAGAGCGCAATCAAAAGCATCCCCTCAATTTTCCAACCCTCCCCCTTGCAGGAGCAGAGCCCCCATTGCGAAGCAGCGATCCTGTATTGTGAGAAACATGGCATTATGGTCCCCAAAGCACAGTATTCAGCGGGCTGCTCTGTGCCCACCCATGCACACAGGGCCCAGTAGGGCCTGTAGGACCACAGCCTGAGGCTAGTCCTCCTGTCAGGTGCCACCGCTCTCCAGCATGGACCAGAGGCCGAGACCCGGCAGTTTCTTCCAGAACCTCAAACACAACACACTCCAGCATCTTTTCCTTCAAACCCGTGCCCTTCCTTAACTTCCAGGTTTCAGTGTCACTAATGCTTTCTCAGGAACAGAAACCTCTTTTCCTCTCCCTCAGACCCTACCCCGACCCTCACATACCACAGTGTGCCTAAAGCCTGTTCTCTATCTTTTATATATATATATTTAAAACATAAAGTTTGCCATTTTTACCATTTTTAAGAGAAGCCTATTTTCTCGTTGCCCATAGTCTCTCATATCCCCCCACTTCTAGGTCTGCTGGCCTCTCTTTCATCTCCTGGTTTCTCAGTGGCTCCTCATTGCTCTCCCTAACTCTAACCTTTGCCACCCCTCAATCCATCCTGCTCATCAAGCTTGTGAAAACTCTAAAGCACTGTCCACGATGTCACTTGTCTTCCTATAGTTTTCATTTGCCTGTGGAAGAAAATCCAACTCTACAGGCCAGCATTCATGTTCTTTGCAGTCAGACATGATCTTCCTTTTTAAGCCTCCTCAAGCCTCCACCAAGGACTCTGTCCTCTCATCTGGGCTCAGCTAGACCTGGGTTTCCATCCAAGCTTCACTTCTTGCCGGCTGCCTCAGGTCAGCTAGCCTCTGTGTATCTCTTTCCTCATCTCTACAATGGGCATCACACCTGCACATAGTGCTGTAGGGTCACTAAATGGGGATATATTTAAAATATACCAAGCACTAGCCCAGCACATAGGAGAAGCTACACAAATGCTGCTGTCCTAGACCCTGTCTTCTCTTCTGTCTTGTCCTTTCTCTCTCCACACCAAGCCCAGCACTTGCTCATTCCTGAGTCATCCCAGCCAGGGCACTGTCTATAAGGGGAGCTAAAATGTCCTTAAGAAGTGAAACAAGATGAAGAAATGCATATTTGCCAGGAAGAGCTCCTTCAGGGAGCTGTCAGATTCCCAAGAGGCATGGAAAATAACAACTGACGACCACTGAAGAGGCCAGGTCCAGGCCACTGACTGGGTGGCTTTGTCTTTGCTGAGAGGGCTGGATGAGTCCAGCTGAGGTGGAACCGCGAGGCCATAGAGACATGAGTCCTGACACCCTCAGTCCTCCAACCCTCACACTCTGTCTCTTCTTAATAAACATTAAGCAATTCTTTTTCATGCATCAGTTTGAAGGAACGTCAAATTGATTCCAGTCCAGACTGCCTTGTGTCTTTGTCTGGTCTGACCACATCATGATTCTAAATGTTGTTGCCAGATCCCTGAACCCTTCAGGGCCCAGGTCAAGTTCACTGGCTCTAGGGTGAGTCCTTGACCATCCTTCCCTTCCTGAAGTTCTGGAATACCCACCAAGCACACAACTGATGAATTGCTCACTTGGAATGCTTTGCCCCTACACCTACCCCACAATAAAATTATGGAGCTCTCAGGGGTAAGAACAGCATCTTCTACCCCTTTCTATCTCCCCCACCCCACGGCCCAGGACACAGCTATGTTAGAAGATGCACAGTAAAATGTATTATGAGAATGAAAAATAGAAATAAATCTTAGCAAATTAGGGTAGAAATTTCAGAGTGGGGAAGCGGAGTGAGGTTCTAGGCTCACTTTTTAAGAGACGTCTTGGGGATGGTCCTGATTGAATGGAT
The DNA here is from genome assembly GCA_026826555.1 of Tolypeutes matacus. Classification (NCBI taxonomy): domain Eukaryota; kingdom Metazoa; phylum Chordata; class Mammalia; order Cingulata; family Chlamyphoridae; genus Tolypeutes; species Tolypeutes matacus. The sequence goes on along the minus strand of JAKSZT010054487.1, from coordinate 43,896,012 downwards.
AGGTGAGGTTGCCACCCCTATGGTTCCAGGGCTCTCCTTTCTTCAAGTAGCTTGTTCCTTCCAACAAAGAAGAATGGGATCTTCCCCTTGGCATATTTTGCAATGAATGATCACATAGACACCCAAATTAGGTATGGTCTTGGATCAAAAGTTGAAGAACACCTCCGAATGGCTTGAGGAGATGGACTTTCCTCCCAATGGCACCTAGCAACAGCTGAAGAGGAACTTTTGGGGGCACAAAAAATCTAAGCATCAATTTGGAGGGCCCCCCCTCCCAAAAAAAGAAAAAGAAAAAAACCTCATTCCCACAGTTGTTTCTTCCAAATACAAAACCTACTTGAAACAAAGTTTAACCTTTATGGAGTTCAAGTTCATTCATTCTTTGCAAATACAACTTCACCAGCTTCTTTATTTCTAAGAACAAACGCTTGTTAAAAGGAAAAAGCCTCTAAAGTCTCCTTGGACATCAAATAGTTCTTCAGAGGAAATGCTTTGATGAGTTAAGTGTAAATGAGTAAGAAATACACGGATTGGATTTCTCCTCTAATACACATGGATTTAAGAAATAAAAGGGAAAATCTTTTTGGAAAATATGGTTTAGATTTGGATTCCGCCTACTCCACAAATACTAATTAAGTTAAAGAATATGGATTTTCCTTGTGTCTCATCTCTCCACCTTCATTCAGCCTCAGGCACTAATAATTGGTCTTTCTAAAGAGTAATGGCAGATAATCAAAGGCCATGGCGAATTTTTAAATAGAGAACTCATGGATTGCCTATGTTTAAGAACCAAATAGCTTTTTGTAACAGATTCTCTTCTGCTTAGACTGGTTTAAAGCATTTTTCATAAATATCTCTCTGTTGGCTAGGGGCTCACTAACCAGTGAGTCACTAGGAGCCCTGTGTTTTGGTGAGTGAGCCCCCCACCCTCCCCCACCCCTTCCCCCCACTCTGGTAACCAGATTCTGCATCTGGTGATCCCATTTCAAGAGGAGACCTCTTCCTAGCCTCAGGTAGATGCTTTTACCAGTCGTGGCCTTGATGTGACATTATGCACACACCACAAATTGAGACCAATTGAGAGTGTTTTCTTTTAGTCAGCACATGCCTTCACACAGTGTAGATGAATGATTAAATGGAATTATGGATGTGAAAGCTGTTGACTCAGGATGTGGCACATGGAAGGTGCTCGTTAAATGTTCATTATGTCTGAAAAATCTGCAAATATACTCCTGTCATATCTGCAGAACAGAACTGCTCATCCTAGGGGGTAGGCCTGCTGTATGGACCAGGCAGTCCTGCTTCCCTGGAATTGACCCAAGCTGGGCAGACAAGTCTTTCTCCTAAGGGTTTGAAATTGGTTGACACATTCCAAATGTATGGACCATGGAGCTGGAGGATACGTAGAGTGAGCCCTAGGACCGCTACTTTCCTCCTGTGCCCAGAGAAAGCCAGAAAACACAGCCTGGCTACAGAAAGACAGGGAACGAAGCAGGGACACAGGAAAAATGAGGCTGGGAGGCCACATCCTCCTCCAAACCAGCAGCAGGACCTGCCAATTCGCTCCACCTCCACTGAGTCCACTGTGGTCTAAGACACCAACCACAAAAATCCCCCTGGAAGGGACCCATCCAAGTTCCCTGGGTTATTTCCCCCAGCACAGAGAATTAGGGTCCACACCAAGGTTTGAACACACAAGGGAAAGAATTTTATTAAGATGGCAGAAGTCAGGAGGGGAAATCTCAGATCTGCCTCCCCACATAGTAGAAGTAGTGGTGTTAAATTGATGAGTGTAGGGGAGGAGTTCAAAGGGCTGGGTTACAAGATTGCCAGGTGGGGAGGGGCTGCGTCTTGTGCATGCTGTATAGTACTACATGCTTTAACATGCTTGCTCATACATTGCATGTACAGAAAATGACATCCAAATCCCGCCCAGAGGTGGAGAGTTTACTATTATAGTGAGCTAAAGTTCTGCTAGGTTCATTCTACTGCTTAGTAAAGTCTGCTAAAAATGGAAAGTCCTGGTTTGTGAGTATCTAGATTTTGTAGTTAGCTTCTGACTGTAGCTACTAACTGGACTCTATATTTGGTTGGTTAGCTATTGCTGCAAGGCTAAAATTAACTTAACAGGGCCTAACAGAGGAAGAGAGAATTTATAGGTGGTCCGTATACCCCCTGGTCTCCCTCTTCCACCCTTCCTTCTCTCCAATCCACTCTCCACCCAACGAACAAAAGGATCTCTTGGAAACGTAATTGGTACCATTGTGGGCAGTCTACACATCACATATTTGTCCTCCATGAGGGTGTTTCAGACCAATTCCAGCTTTGTCAAAGATTTTCTGGCCAAGCTAAGATCATCCCCACTTCAATGTCTCCATTCTACTCATTTCCAGTTAATTATTGTTTGTCCCCATCATAAATTCTGTTAGAACAAGGGGAGTTAGATCTAGATAGGCTTTTGGGTATGAAAACCAAGAACATGGGAAGCGGCTGTGGCTCAATCAGTAGGGCTCCCGTTTACCATATGGGAGGCCCCGGGTTCGGTTCCCGGGGCCTCCTGGTGAAGGCAAGCCTGCCCGCACGGCGTGGTTAGCTGACCCAGCGAGCACAAGCAGCAAGGGGGGGGGCGATAAATGAATAAATAAATAAAATCTTTAAAAAAAAAAAAAAGAAAGAAAACCAAGAACACTGTTCAGGAAAAATGATTTTGATAAGTAGGTGCAGGAAGAGCCAAATTGTCCCTAAGCCTCTTAGTGTATAACCAAAAAACCCTTATTATTTAAGTATTAAATAGATTTAAATTCACCCTGACAGCAACTACAAAAACAATGACATCTGCCATTTATTATACACTTGCTGTTTTTCCAAGGACTTAAAATACCCCATTAAATTTTGTCTCATAATGCTATCATTACTATCTCTATTTTACCGATGAGGAAATGGAGACCCTGAGAGGGTAACTAATGCACCTAAGGTCACACAGCCAAGAAGCAGAGCCAGGATTTGAACACATGACTGTATGATTCCAAAGTGTGTATGCATGGTCATTAGACCACATAGGCCTCTCTTATTTGTCCATCAACATTTATTGTAATGTGGGCAGGTCTCCTGAACAAAGTAGGAGAAAGAACCCCCACAGAGGGAAAAGTCAGAGAGTAATTTTAATTAAGTACACATAAATATCACTTGAAAACATATGACTGGGGACTGAATGCACATGAATTGACTACATATGGGAGAGAATAATAAGCGATCTGGTTAAGCCTTTGAATCATGGAATCTCAGTGTTGGAAGGGATCTGGAGGTCTCCTAATGTCATCTCCTACCCAAAGCAGAGATCTCTTCTGTAGTACCTGTGACATTGTCAGCAAAGCCAGCCAAGCTGGTTCCTTTGTGTTCCAACTCTTGACTATTACCGAGTTCCTACTTTTAATCTGCCAAACCTCCCTTTGGAGAATTCTCCCAGTAGTCCAAGTTTTTTCCTTGGATCTATACCAAACAGGTCACTGTACTCATCCCTGTGAGTGCTCTTCATGTGAAGAAAAGGAAGAGAAGCCTGTATTGACCCAATACTCTGCTCTGGGCCCATCCCAGTAACTCCACTAAATAGGGTTCCTGATTTCTCATGTAAGGACACTGAAGCTAAGAGAAATTAAGAAATGTGCCCAAGGTAGTGCAGCCTACTGGAAGTGCTGGGGCCGAGATCTGAGCATGAGCTCACCTCTTTTCTACTCTACTACATGGCCTCCAATGCCTGGTATCTTCAACAGGCCCCCTTATTTTTGAACCCGGGACTGTGCATGTGGGAAGCCGGCATTCAACTACGGAGCCACATCAGCTTCCCCAAGTTGAATTTTTCTATTTGCTTGTTTGTTGTTTGTTTTTGTTTTTAGTGGGTACCGGGGATTGAACCCAGGTCTTTGTATGTGGGAAGCAGGTGCTCAACTGCTTGAGCTACACCTGCTCCCTAACAGGCCCCCTTATTTTCTCTTCCAAAGGCAATCTAAATATCCCTGGCTTCTTTCAACTTTCCTTCTCAGGGGACTTGTGCTCCAGTGTTCTCCTAATGTTGGTCATTCTCTGAATATGCTCCAATTTGTCAGTCTTTCTGAAGATGCAGCATCTAAGACCAGGATACCCTGCACAGTGGGGACAGACAGACCTCTGGCTGTCCAGGACGGCTTCGCTGAACTTGAGAAGCTTATAGCCCTATCACCCGTTGATCTGGGCTGATATTGCTGGAGCTACAACCCAGGTCTCTTTCATCTGAGCTGGTTTCAAGTCAGGTTGACTCTACCCTTTACTTATACCATTGATCCTAAGTGTCAGTGGGAATCTGTCGGATTCAGTGGTTGGTTTTAAGACAGTATTTCAGTATGTTACACAGCATATTAGCTGCCTCTCTGGCTTTAGATTATCTGAAAATGTTTAAAGCAGGTCTTCTATGTTTTGATACAAGTCACTGTAAGAATGTTACACATGCAGGACAAAGGGCAGAACCTTGAGACACTCCATTAGAGACTTCCCCAAGGATGCTTATTAATCAATTAATTAATGTTCTTTAGGTACAGTTGTCTACCCCGCTGTGATTCCAATGAACTATTTTTAACCCCACATTTCTCCAGCCCTTCACAGTTTATATAATAAAAGACTTTGCAATAGACCTTGATGGAATTTATCCAAAACATCCTTTCTCCAATGTGTTCTGTTGAACCCTACTTCAGTGAGATTTGGTTGAGCAGGTTTCTTTGGTGCAGGACTTTTCAGAGTCTTTAATGTGCTAATGTGCACTGTGATGAAGAGTGAGCTATATATAGCATAGTGGGTTTCTCAAATTCCCCCTTACAGTTGGGTTTTATTTTTTTGTTTTTTGAGTTTAGGTGAGATTTGTGCTGTGCTTTGCTGGTTTGTAGTATTCCTTGATATGCAAATCTGAATAACCCCATGGAAAAAGGACACTAGCCTTGGGCAGCTTTTTTTCAGTGAACCTCTGCTAATGCCCAGTGACCAAGGCTTTCTTCTGTAAGCATGGTCACAGGCCACCCATCAATCATCTGCTCTAGAAGGTCAAGCTTGTTGATCTCAGTTTTCAAAATCCACCTCTTCCCTTCTCTGCCCTGATTGGACACTTCCCTGTTTCTCAGGGTTCAGCCCACAATGACACTGAAATTCAGCACCATGATATTTACTGCCCTGAGAGCCTGGGCATTTTTAAGACAGGTTCCATCTTGGACTTCAGTTCTCTTCTACAAATATATGTTCTGCCTTTCCAGTTTGACTATCATTCTTAATGGAGAACATAAAACCAATATCTTAATACCTCAGCCTCATGGTAAAGGCAGAGTAAAGGCAGCCTCCTGACTCTGCCTCAGATTTTCCTGCTACGCTGTTTCCCACTGACTTCCTGACCACTCTTCACTCGTTCATATTCATTTCCTTCTAGACCTGGCTGGATGATCTCTCATTTCATTCATCTGACTAACCACATCTCTCCCTTTGTTTATTCATTTGCCATGCAAGTATTTTGTCCTGCTCTATCTATTCATTAAATAATTCATTCATCCAACAAATATCTGCTGAGTGCCCACTGTATACTAAGCCCTGTGCTAGGAGTTGGGCATCTGAGAATGAACAAGCCAAAAACAGACTTGGAGTTAATAACCTAGCAGGGGAGACAGACAGTGTATGTTCCTATAATGAAAATAGGCCGGAATTGTTGGAGTGCAGAGTGAGGGGGAGAGAGCCTGGAGGGCTGGAGCTTGACTTCTGAAGCATGGTCAAGAGCAAAGAGCAGTCACAGAAGGATCTGCAGCAGGGAAAGATTTAGCCAACACTCTTTTTCTAGACAGGGCACCCATTCTTTTGTTTATACTTCTTGTCCTTTATATGGCTTCCGAAGAGCTCTCCCTACCTCCTTTTTTAAAAATTGTCCTTAGCACTTTCCAAAAACCTCTGATTGCCCCGGGCTTTGGTCACTTCTGATACTCTGCTTTTACAGATTTTATAAGCATCCTCAGCTATGTGCACTCCATTTTAGTATATGCCCTTTAAAATTCTGAACTTGTTAGTCAGTAATAGAAGGCTTCAGAGAGTGGAGCTGGGTTCTGAAGGTGAGAAATGTGTAGCGACGGGAAGGGAGAAAGGGCATTCATTAGAAAGGACAAATTTCTTAAATGCATAAAGCTGCCTGGGCTGCACAAGCAACACGTGGTTCATCGTCTTTGGTAGCTCCTGGGTGGATGCAGTGATTAAGGCAAGAACACTGGAGTAGGGGCTGGAGGCCGGCCCGAACTCTGGCTCTGGGACAGCCCATTGTGTGATCCTGGCCAGGTCACTTCACTACGCTGGGCCTCCAAGTCTTGACCTATGAAATGTAGGGGTTCAACCAGAGGCTTGCCCTGAGCCCCCTCCTCCTCCAACGTCTCCCTGGTTGCTCCTTGTCTCCTCTGTCTGCCTGTGGACATGTTGCCATGGGATGGTTGTGTCATGCAGGCTCTTGGCCTACCAGACCACAACCTCCTTCTGAATGGCTTGAGAGCCGGAAGCTGGACAGCAGAAATAGCATCTGGGAGCAACTCTCCTTGGATCAGGAAAGGGGATGAAAATGTGCTATTATGTTTCATTTCCTCAGCGATCTTTTAATACAGCCCAGTCTTATGTCTTCAATCAACCTAAGGGATCGGTAGGCCAATTACGGGATTGTAACCTTGCAGAACTGCAGGTTGGCCTCTCCCAGCGGCCAAGTCAGTGATACATTTTTGGCTCAGTTAACCCCAGAGAGAAATCAGATTAACATAGACACTTGCTCTGAGAAGGACGATGTTGCACAAGGGGGTGGCATTCTTGAGAAAACACATTTTCAAAAACACGTAAGTGTTTATTCACGGGAGAAGCATGGTCCATCATTGCCTGACTAGAAAGCTTATGGTGAGCAGATGCAAGAAGGAAGAACATTTGCATTCAGAAGCAAAAATAATTCCCCAAACTAAATGAAACAGCAGGATAAAGTTGGCAGGATGAAAGGGAATTAGTTCAGTTGGGGGAGAATCACCAATGGAAGCAGCTTTTCCTTGGGGTTCTTTTGTCATTAAAGCAGTAACCAGGCCTCGCAAGATACATAAGGAAGAAAACTTTCCCTAGGTGCACAGGGCCCTGGCTGCCCAAACCCTGTGGCTCAGCAAAGCTCCGGAAAGAACCTCCACAAATACTGCTGCCTTCATCTGAAAACCAGAGAGGCAGGGTCTTGGCAAGAAGGAAGTGGCTTATATGGTAGCAGGAGCGCATCTGAAAACTGTCAGATCCGATGAAGCAGATGCAGCCAGCTCCTTATGGGGGAAGGACCATAAAACTGGAAAGCAGGGGTCTGTGCATCAGCACGTTTTAGTTCTGCTTTGGTGGCCTGGCAAGGCACCCACTCACAATACCCCCTGGAAGCAAGATGTTCCTGGGAGGAGGTAGCAAATATGCAAAGGCCAAAAGCTCTCAGGCAGGAAAGGCATCGAGAGCCCCTCCTCTTTCTTATAAGAAACTCTGGGCTGGATTAGGATGGCTCTGGCAGGGAAGGACACTGAGGCCCCCAAAAGAGACTTCATTAAAAGGAAAGCCAAACTGGGCTCCATGGAGGCTGGGACGGGAGCAGACTGGGTTTGAAGCTTGAACCTCCAGCAGAAAACCACCCTGGCACAGTGTCACGCTGTGGGAATGACTCCCGGGCATGGGCATAGTGTCACTGAGACATCCATGCTGGGACACTATTAATGTGGGATTGGGACTAGCAAAAAGTGTCACAGCAGAGGGGGCCATGCCACCCACCTCCTGTGCAGAGCCAATAGGGTTGAGTGCCCAAATTATAGTGCTCCAGGGTTAATGGGACTATCTAGTTCTCTGACCCCAGTGGATGGAATAAATCCCTAGTACTCTTAGAGAATGTGGGTGGGGTGGAAGAAGCCCTAGGGAGGGGTGCTATACTTCCTGCTGATAATGACAACTTGGGATTTAAACAATTATTTGGAAAAATGCAAGATGTGACTTATTTGAAGCTGGTGATGTTATACTGGTAGAGGTGGATTTACCATGAAGCTAATAAGGTTTTAACTTTTGAGCCCCCTTCACTTGCATGGGCCTCTTTTAGGACTCTGGGAGGTAGCCTAGCAAGGGTATCACATGATGCTTGTTTTTGTGAAATTTCCAAATGTAAGTGATTTTTATGTTGTTTTTCCTAGAAAGGACCTCCAGAATTGTGAGCCCCAAATGGAGGGCCCCACAGACCTGGAATTTTGAGTTATATCCATAAACCGGACCATGGTCCAGCATGCCAAGAGAAAGTCATGGCATTCTGTGGGATCTGGCAAAGCAGCTACTGGCGGGAGGCAGAGTGGAGGCTTTTGACACCTGTCCCAGCCCTGGTGCAGATGATCAAAATGTGGCCTTCAGTCAACACCTTCGAAGAATAGGTCTTTTCTGATTAACACTCCAAAGGTGGGGGATTCTACCAATTGCCACTGTTAGTGGAAGTCTAACAGGGTAAAAGTAAGTAAAGCAGCCTTCCCAAATGCCAGGTGTGGGCCCCAAGGACACAGATGTGCTGGATGATGTAGAGGCAGGAGGACCCAACTCCCAGGTGCAGGTCAAGGTGAGCCTGGGCCAGGGGACTTCTGGGGAATCAGAGGGAACCAGAACTACCCACAGTGTCACGTCCTGTAAGAGTCAATCCATAGCCTCTGTCCTACAAACTCACTCGCTCATTCCCTTGTTCAAAGGCATTTACTGAACACCCCAGAACGTATGGTCTAGCCAGGGAGATGAAAGACATGACTGCTACAAGAGATGGAGAACAGTACATATGGAAGACTCTGGGGGGAGGGGGCCTCACAGAGCAGAGTGTTTGAGCTGAGATCCGAAGGATGAGTGAAGCTCACCAGGCATGTCAGACTCAGAGGAGCCCTCAAGTTGGTGTACTTTGTGGGCTGTGGGGAACTGAAAGAGGTTCAGTAGTGCTATGTGTAAAGGAGTGGGGTGGGGTGGGGGCAGGGGGATCAACAGGAGATGATGCTGGACATGTGGCTTGGTCCTTTGTGATGCCAAGGGTCCTGAATTCCTCTCTCTCACTGGGCATCAAGCCCCACTGCTGCTCTCTGTAAGTCTTCTCCAGTCTGTCCCCTCCTCTCCATTCCAAGGCTGCCCTAGTTCAGCCTTACCTCACCAGCTCCTGCCTAGATTCTTGCAATCACCTCCTCACCGTTGGCCCCCTGCCTCTGAGCAGGCATTTGGCACAATAACAATAACAGCTCTCATTTATTGAGCACTTTCTACAGGCTGGACGTTGTTCTTAGTGCTTTTAAAAGAACAAATTTATTGAATTTTCATGACAACCCTATGAGGTAGGTATTATCATTCTCATTTTATAGAGGAGCAAACAGAGATTAAATAACTTGCCCAAAGTCACACAGCTTGTAAGTGGTGGGGGCAAGATTCGAACCCAGAAAGTCTGACACCAGAGCTGGAGTTCTTATGCTACTGCCTCTCAGGCAGAAGGATCACTATTTGTGTTCTAGAATCAGATTACTTGTGTTGAATAACCACCTCTAGTGTCCCATCTGTAAAATGGGGCAATGCCAGCAAGGCCCTTGTGAGGAATAAATCAGATAATCCACAGAAAGCATTTAACACCATGCCTGAGTAACTGTCACCTTTAGTATTGCACATTTTACCAAGGAGGGCAAATTGCTGCACTTGCTAGTCACCTTAGCATCTCAACAGCAGAAGGGTGATCTCAATACATGAAATATAAAGGAACTTATTTGGAAAACCTAAAAATACAGTTTCTCTCTCCAAGCCCAAGAGGCTAGACATTTAAGGATTTTCTTAAACATGATAGAACTAACTGGCTGCAATAATTTTTTTAAATATCAAGGGTTGAAATAGGGTAAGTGGGAAAAGTTGAGACAGAGTCCAGCAGGTGATGTTGATTTTTATTTTTGTTCTTGAGCCAATTCTATTTATTACACCCATTTTTGGTGAGATTTCAAATTAAAAAAAAGCAATTCTGCTGTTCACAGCAACATGGCCTAGAAAGCCAGTGATACTACAAGTTAATTAACATGTCGACAATCACACTTTGGAGCATTCCCTACTCAAGAACCCCGATTCTGTCACTTCCCTTTGTAAGTTTAACATAAAAATCCCGGTCTGAACAGGAGGCTGATGTATATATTTTCTCTGGCTCACGCTGCTGTGCTCATCTCCCCTTTCTGTTGCAGTGACTTTGATGTGCATAAACAAAAACTTCTGGCTGATACGCAATGTTGAGGGACACGCCTGCAGCTGAGGTTGTCCGGGTGGCCAGAGCATACACATGTACCCACACATAAAACGAGAACCTCAGCCCGCCCCTTTCTGCCCTATGTGTGGTCTGGCCTGTACCACCACATTTAGCCTGAGCCTGGCATTTTGAGAATAAAATGTGGTCCAAAGAAGACGTGATGTGTGAGTGAGTAGTGTCTGAGATGACGTAGTTCCGTGGGTGTTTGTGAGTTTAAGCATCATATTCTCATGGACAGTATTCACTGCTTCGCCGCCATCCTCGCTGATTGCACCAACCCTACTGACCTACTGACTGTGATAAAAACTCTGGCTGACTCGGGCTGTTTTAAGAGGATCCTGGGAGCTCTGAGGGCCCGGGTGTTTTTCCAGCTTTCACCCATCATTTTGAACTGGGATGAATTGGGTTTAAGAGGGGAAATGCTGAACGCCAGCACAGCAATACCAAGTGTTGGCTTCTGAGGTGAGGCCGGAGAACAGCAGCGGGAATTCACACCCGTGACCAGCGTCTCCTTCCCACCTCAACAGAGCAAGGAGCTGCTTCTGCTCAGCTTGTGAAACTTAAGCCTGGAGCTGACCCACCCACTGGAATGAAAATTCAAACCCACATTGCCTTTTGCTCTTCAGTATGACCGCGGCTGTCCTAGCTGCTTGTGGCAGCAATCCCAATTCTGTTCCCAGTTAGTGAGCAGAGCTTAGACTGATAAGGGCACAAGAAGAGAATTTCAAAAATCATACAGAGAAACCTCCTCCTAGAAAGTTAAAATTGGGCATTTTGCTAAGTGAGAATAGGGAGTTTAGTATAGAGCGACTCCAGATCAGCAGCCTGGTGAATATGGTGATGTCATTGTCACCTATTGTCCCATCCCTCTCTGTGAAGTGTGGCAGTTCAAAGAATTTTGGCGAGTGATTCATCAGAAAAATGTTATTTCTGATTTTGGGAAAACACTGAATGTCAGCAGGGCATTTCCCCGGACATATGGGGGTTGGTGGGGTGGGGGTGAGGGAACCAAAACCTTTAGAAATTAAAGCCATGTGCTTATCACATGTTAAAAAAAACCAGGCCATAGCATTATTGCTGACCATAGGAATTCAGTATTTATAATTTACATTCTTTCCTACACTTTGCTGTTTTTTCAGAAGTGAAGAGCAGAGGTTTATGGCCTCCCCGGATTGTAAATCAGATTCCTGAGGGCAGAAGGAGCTGCCACAAGCAAGAGGAATTGCCTTCTTACAGTTTGCAGAATGAATCAAAACACCAGGAAGAGAACCCAAATGGGGAGATGAGATTCTGCTTCAAGTGATGGCATCTTGACTTACTTTACTTCACAGGAAAAAATAAAAAGGATGTTGAAGCAAGAATCTGTCCACTACAAGACACACAAGAGACAACAAAATCCAACAGCATAATTATTCCTTCTATTGACACAATTGGTCAGTCTCACAGGGAGCTGACATCTGGAGAGGGGTGTGGAGGTCTGGCCATCTGTGACCAAATGAGGACCTGAGATCTGTCACACTGAGTCCTTCAAAGGAAAAGGGGGAGACAAAGGCGTGGGACACCACCAAGACACTGGCTCTTCACCCATTTTCTAGCTGCTGAGGGTGGCCGGGAGCTAGGGCAGTGGGAATATGTAGTGGCTCTGGGGATTACAATGTGTGTGTGCACAAGAACTGAATCAGGAGCTTGGAAGGGGAGAAAGATCAGTAGACTCTGGGTTGACCAGACAGCCACCTAGTGGCTGTATGATCTTGGGTCAGGCTTTTAACCACCATAAATTCCATGTTCCTGTAAAATGGAGGATACCACCACCAAATGCAAGGATTCAGAAAGAACATATATACATACATTGTTGATACACGTGGGGAGGGTCTCAGTGATGCCCCTGTCTTGGGAATGGAAACTGCTGCTTTGGCACTAGGTTCACTAGTAACCCAAGCTGAGTACTACTGCGGCCACCAGGAAGACCCAGGGAGGTGCCCTCAAGGACAAGAGAGGGAGGAAGTTCCAAGAGCCCCAGCCAGTGGGCTCCAGTCCTCAGAATCCCTTTGTCTGGAAGATGCTAGGGGCAATGGTGAACTCTTTGACCCACCCCCCTGCTCCTGCTCTGGATTTCATCCACTCAAGGAGAAGATGGAGGATCCTAAACATTTTGAAAGCTGGAGATCTTAAGCCACTCCCAAGTTGTACCCATAAAATACCTCATCAGTCCATGATGTATGCAATCAGATGGTTGAGAATGAGCCAAAACAGTGCTTTATCAGGCAAGTGGGAATAGTAAGGTTTACAGCCCAGATTTTCTAATAGATTGTTATATAAACCCTGCCTGCAATTTGACACCACAATTAAAGCAATTATGTATATATATACTTTAGACATGAAAATGCAATAATTTGGTTTTTTAGTTTCAAATTTTCCCTTTTTATTTTTCTTTTAAAGGCAAACAAACCTCATTTCCTGTGGTTTGTAAAGCCACATGTGTCCCCTTTACTCAGCATCCAGGAAGGAGGTACACACCTGGCACAGGAGCACCAGTAACGGGAACAGGAGGCCAGGTGGCTCAGAGGAAACCTTCCTGCCATCACAGGGCATTATCGGGACCCATGAATTTGCAGGCCCTCAGCAATGTCATTTCTTCAGCTCATTCCAATAACAAAGCAGAAATGATCATTAACACTCGGGCACAAAAGGTATAACAAGCATGAGGCCAGCGTGGCTGAAGAGGCCGGGTGAGTGGTTGAATCAGCTGTGAGAGCAAAACCCTTGGGCAACTTCTGTTTTCTGAATGACGTCACTGTCCTCACCAGGCTTCTAAAAAGGAAGTGGATTTGCCAACACCCTCCTCTCTGTTCCAAGAGGAAAATAATGCTGGGGGCTTAGAAGTACCTTTTGCCAGGACTGTGGGCAAGAAGCTTGCCTGTCACCCCACTCCCCAGCCAGCCTGCCTGATATGCTGTATATAAAGTGACCGGTTTTGACCCAGATTATCACCATGTATAAACTAAGTTTAGCCATGTGAGGTCCTGGAGATCCCCTTGAACAGTGTTAGAGTGACAACATGTTTCTTCTTTTAGGACAAGTTGCAGGAAAGGGAATGTCAGGGTAGACAAAGTCACAGATGAATTTCTGAAATGCATTAAAGGCAGTTTTTAGTAAATATCTAAGACAAGGATGATTTTTATAATACAGCATTCCCACAGACTAAAAAGAATCATGTCTCTCCCCTCTTATTTAGGAGACATCAGTAAATCACTTCTTTAAATTCACAGAAGAAAGCAAAGTAAAATAAAAAAGCCATATTTATTTATAATATTAAAGATAATCTCAAAGCTCAATTAAGAACTACTGCAACATTTACCTGTGATAGTCCTAGCACCTGGTTTGGAATAAAATGTGATATGGAGCAATGTTGTAAAAATCTAATTAATTATGGGTAGCCCACTGGTCTCAGCCATTACTAATGCTAACCTTGCAAAGAGCCAAATCTCGAATAACCCTGCCATGCACACACACGTAGGAAGGAAAGAGGTGCATTGCATAAGGAAGCACTGATAAACAGAAGTCTTAGTTCTCTTTACATCTTGACTGCAATCATAAAATGGGGAATAAATTAGGGATTGCAATAGCCCATTGGTGAGACTCCTGTCAGGACAGGAGGATGGTATAAACAACCAGGGCGGGCCCAGGATTCCTCAGCCATCACTGAGAACAATCCAAGGTACAGGGAAGTCAAATCCCCCTGGGTTCAAAGTGCTCACTTCAGTTTCCAGTGGTTACATTTTTTTCTTTTCCATTCTGTGCTTAGCCTCCCCATCCGTGTTCAACCTTACCCCACCTTCAGCAACCCTGTGAGGGGCCAACCAAGTACACTATTATAAACAAACAAAACAAACCAGGAGTACAATTCAAAAGGGTGAGCCTGGACAAAAGGAGATATCACATAGGGATGCTATGTAGCAGTGTCTGAGGGAAAACCACTCGGGCTGAATCTGATATATTTGTTAAAGAATTATATTTTCTTTCTCCTGAGTACTTATTACTTACAAGCTCACTACTAAACTAGCATTTATAGGATGTCTTTTATCACCAACATGCTTACCAGGTCAGTGGGAAGAGCATGGCCAAGGCTTTTTACAGGCGGTGAAAAGAGGCATAAGAAAGATGGGAAAAGGCCATGGAAAGACCAAGAATGGCAAAAAGAGAAATATAATACAATACAATACAATACGTGATGCGATACTACTCAGGAAGATAAATACATAAAACATTCTTCATTAAGTCCAAAGCAATGGTGTCCCTTAAAAGGGCAGATTGCAAATGGCGAACATGAGAGAATTTGCAACAAATCCCTTCAGATATTAACTGATGACTCTGAAGCATTTATTCTACTATTTCCAGTCCATTTTCATGGGAACAGGTGGGAAAGCAGTATGGCTTCCAGGAGGAAATGGTCGCCAGGGTTTTGGCCAGTCATGGAAAGTACTGGTTTTGTAACCATTGTAGTCAAGAGCTCTTACTGAAAGCAGAAAAGAGAAAGTTTACATTCACAGAGAGGGCATGGAAATATCTGAGAACTTTCCTGGCTATTTCATATAAAGACACAGAGGAAAAACTGTCCAAGTGCCCTTTGTTCTCCACATATTCCACAGCAACATCAAATTCACCGCAGGCTAACCAGAGGCCGGCCTTGGAGAAAAGCAACATTTTTCATCAGTCAGACCCTGAGGGGCGCTGATGCATCGGGTGCCACACTCCCAGAAAACAAACTTGGTAGCACTCAGTGACAGGCCCCAGGAACGAAGGGAGGTGAGACCATATCTGCAAGCACTCAGTGCACCCAAAAACCAAATGCAGAAAAAAAAAACCCACACTTATTTACTGATTACTCCACATGGCAGGTTTCAAAGTAAAATAACATGTGCATTGTACCTATGTCTTAAAAGCTCTCTGATAGTTGTGAAAGCGCAAGTGGATTTAAGAAACGTGTCCTTCTTTGCCTATCTGCAGTACTTTGTGGGAATGACTCTGCTTTGACAGCAAGGGGAAGTGCCAGCCGACGCCCTTACTCATCCTATGAACCTGGGGGACTGCTGGCGCTTCCGGGCTCATGCCACACCCGGATGTGGGAGCCAGCCTCTGTGTGGCTCTGAACTGAGTGGTGGCCCAGAGGCCCAGAGTACAGGAAGTGACCCCAGCTTTGCATGATTCGTTTAACCCATTCACCCCCTTTTTTTTGCAGAAAAAGGCAGGGCACTTCTATGATTACATTTCCTAAAAGGTGAAAAAGGCCATTGAAACCTTAGTGTTCTGTGAAATAAAGAAACAAATGGATTATTTTCAGTGAGTTTATATCTAAAAGCCAATCATTGGGTACTGGTCATTTGTGAGGGAAAATTTCCAACTTGACTGATGCAATTATTACTATAGCAAACAACAATAGCCATGTTGCTTGTGTCCTTTTGAGTACCTGGAAAGGTTAAGCATTAGGACATAGGTGTCTGTAAGCTCTCCAAAATAAGTATTTTTTTTTCCTTTTGTCTTCTTACTGCATAAAACGCACATTCATGTTACCCTAAAGCTACCTGAAAAAATATCGTGATTGCTTACAAACAATGGAAAATACCAGTAAGATACAAGGAAATGAGCATTTCACAGAGACAGACCTGTGACGAGCTTGAACATGAATTATTTTATTTCAAACAGGGATCCATCAGCGGTGGTGAACTATCAGGGTAAATGTTCTAGAGCATGGCACAGATGAAAGGTAATACTCACCAGCACCTCACATGTGATTAAAAGACAATGTCAGCAACACACCACGGAAGGGAAACAAACAAATTGTAAAAGGCACCTGGCTGCAGGGAGAAGCCGCCGTGTTCACTGCCTGTAAAAGATTCACTTTTGTGCACTGTGGATAAGTTTGGACAAAGGATATTTGGAATGGAACAAGAAAGGATCAGTTCTGGAGCCCAGGATGCCACACAGGAAACTAAACTTTTCTTAGACTGCCTTACACCCCAGCAATGTGGCTGAAGGTTTCAGAAAGGGAGCTGAGACTGCTAAATAGTAACACAAAAGCTCTTCCCTTTTTTTCTGTAGAAGGGAGGTGAAACCTCTCCCAGTTTCAATTCTAGCAGTGGCTTCTGAAGGCTTTTTAATTAAAAACAAGTAACAACAATAAAAATTAAAAAAAAAAAAAAAAGGTAGTTTGAACTTAATTCAATCAAATGGAAAGGCAGATTCATAAAAATAAAACCAGGGGACCTGTCCACTGTACAGTTAATGTCTTGTCTGAATGAAGACGTTTAAAATGCATCCACAATACACCCAAGCACAAAGCTGCTCTTGGCAATCGTGAGGAAACAGCTACCTTTTCCTTCGAACACACTGAATTGTTACCGGTGACCGCATGCCAAGTGCTGACGTAAGAAGAGACCCCAAATTGGCAAAGGGTCACAGCCTGGTATGGCCAGATCTGTGGGAAGCCTGACTTACACTCTCAAATAGTGACCCCCAAAAATTTCCTCTCCTCTTCCTGTTTGCTCTGTGCATTTTCACCTCCTAACAGGAAGGCCCAAACGAGTTCCGTTTCCCTCTCAGTTCTAGGCACTCTCTGGATCATCTTTATTCACCAGAGTCTTTCATTTCTTTCCAACGCCATTGGAGACTTTCGATTTGGAATGTCGATTCCTTCTTCTGGAAGAATGGCTCTCGCTGTTGCCCGAATGCTTGGGTGGGCTGTCTTCAGAACCTGGCCAAAGGAATCAAGACACACCATCACTCTGGGCTGCTGGGACCGGAGGGCTTGGGCCTGGGATCGGCAGTATCCTTTCCAGCCCGCTAGTGCCTGCCAGCAAAAGGCAGGCTCTTCCACTGACACTCGCACTCCATCTAGTGGTCTCCTTAGTAAGTTAAGGCAGGGCACACAGAAACCCCAGGATTCAATTGGTACTGCTGGTGTCTTGGGCATGCAAGGTCATGGACCCCAGAAAGAATTTCTACACCCACACTGCGGAGGAGGCAGTGGGGCGGACTGTGGTTGTGGCTATTGGGACCAAAAGTGAAAGTGCAAATGACATCAAGAGCACAAATGAGGGACGATTAAAACCTAAACCACAGTGAGTGTCCATCCTATCCTTGTACTCAAAAGGATGCATTACTTAGGTCTGTACCCCTTAATCTGCTACATGCCAGTTTCTAAACCCTAAACTAGAAAGGTTTCTTGACTATAAAGTTATTATGTGCCTTTACAAATCAGGCCCTTGCTGCTCACGACAGAGAGCCCCTGGTGCCATGGAGCACCACGAAGTTGGACTCACGCCCTCAAGATGCTCAGTCAGGCAGGGGCAAAATCATTTGTCATACTATTTAATTTCTTGATGCTCTGGAAGCGCAGAGAAAGATTTCGGTGAGGAGGCAGCACTTTTCCTGAGTCCTGAGCAATCACAGGAATCAGCAGGTGCAGGCGGAGGAGGGTGGAGGAGGGGAGACAGTGTTCCAGGAAGAGGATGCTGTGAGTGCAAAGGCCAGAGAGGTCAACAGAACTTTCCGGCACTGGGTTGGCTATAGATTGAGCCCGGGGCCAACCCCAGGGCGAGCAGCTAAGCCAGAGGGTCCTCTGCCCCGGGGCTCAGGTCCAGCCCCATCGGAAATCTCCATCTAAGACAGCCATTAAAAACAAAGTTCCCAGGGTTTTTGTCTCCACTGTAAGTAGCATTTGGCTTAGTCCAAGAGATTCTTTACCACTCTGAAGCTGTTTTTGTCTTTTTATTATTATGTCTATTTTTCATTTAAATATATCTCTACCACTGTTTAATTATTTTATTCTTTCCCAACGGAGAATTCAGAAGGCCAAGAATTGCTCTGTAAGGGGAGAGTTCTAAGTAAGGTAGTCTGGTCAACTCCTCGGCCCCACCTCTATTAACATCCCAAAGTGAGTCCAAGAGGAACCATCTCAGAAAGGGTGACAGGCACTCAGCAGGGTGTGCAAATTTTTCCCAGGGAGACCTCTAGTAAGCTTGACCCCTAGAGACCTCAGGAAAGCAACTGGGACAGGGTGCTTTCTTCTCCTCCCTACATCTTCTCTGCTTCTCTGAGCCGTTTTGTGAGTTCACATGGAATAATAATTCATAATTCTTCCCCCTCAGTCAAGTTTCCCAATCAGCTCATAGGAGTTGGAAAGGAATTACTGCCCAATGGCACCATCTCGGCACCATTACCCCACACGCCCAATTCTTAAAGTAACCAGATGGTCCCAAATCTTTCCAAAATGCCCCTTGGAGAGAGGTACCGTGGAGGATCCCTATTACAGCATGGAAATCCCTCCCATGCCGGTCTGCCTCTCGAATAAATAGGATCAGACTGATCCGCCTCTTTTGAAAAGCTTCACCTCTTGGTACCTAATTCTTTCTGTTTTTACCCAGGATAAAAGCCAAGAAGAAGAACACTCCTATCAGGGTGCTTGCACCTGTGCTGGCCTTGTTACATCTTCCTGCCTCAGAATAAACAATGCTACATGGAGCCTCTTCTTACAATGCAAGTTTCTTGGGCAGGACCTTGAGGGGCTCTTTGTATGTTTCTTACTAAGCAACAGGAGATAATCGATGAGTAGGTTTAAGACCCTTCAGAGTGAATGTGATCAACATCTGGAGCATAAATATTGATTGCAAATCTCCTTACTGGGCCTAAGGAGGTAGAGGGTTCAGGAAAGTTTTAAATAATCAACAAGAAAAAGATACCTTTTGCACCCTTCCCGTGAGGCCAGGAGATATCTGGACTGTAGGAGCCATCTTCGCACTCTGAATAGGTCTAGAGAGAGAGATAGACTTAGTGACAGAGCAAAAATAATGAGAATGTCTGCGCTTGAGGCTTCTGGCTGTCCCAGACTGGGCAACGTCACTAGCAAGGACAAAACCTCCTTGTGCTTATGTTCCCCAGCTATAAAATCAAGGCTCTTCTATTTCCCAGGGTGACTCAGAGAATGCAAAATAAATCTTCTAGAAAGTGCCTTTAGCTCCTTAACTAAAGATATGAATAAAGGACCAAATATTGCAGCTGATGACTTTATAGTGTTTTAAAGCCATGCATGTCTATTCTCTACTTTAATCTAACTACTCTGAAGTGTGTGGGACAGGCATTATCTGCATTTTACAGACGGGATCCCCAAGTTGAGACAGAGGAAGAAGTTTCTATAAAGTAGAATGCCTTCCAAGATCTGGTCCAGTGTGTTCCACACGACTTTCTTTTCAACACACAAATAATTAAGTTTTAAATTTCTTACAAAAGAAGGACAAAAATACTGACCTATTGAACAGGGCAGTCACAAGCAAGGACAGCAACTGACAGAGGACGGATACTAAAATGGTTATGTTTCTACAACGGCGAGGCTGAAGGAGTTCTTACAGTGCTGGCTATTCCATACTCTTACACAAACCTGCTCTGGGTTAGGCTCAAGCAGGAGGTGATTATTTTAAATAAAGGCCATCTTTGTCTTTCCTTTGTCTATACCTTTTCTCGGTGACCATAGTATTCTGCGTACCAAACCATGCCGTACAAACACAGGAAAGTGGTGAAAGCCTGCAAGAGAAAAAGAAGTAAAAAACCATTTTATAAATGTTGCATGAAAAAGTTCTGTTTTGTGCAATACTTGGGTTTCAGTGGGAATTCACCCAAGATGGCTCGCTGCCATGTGCTCCTGGGACAGCCGGGACAGGACAAGGAGAGATCACGCCCCCAGGAGACGAACAGAGTGAGCCTCCCCAAAGCTTGTGGCAAGAAGAGTCATGATTGGAGCAGAGTTACCACTTGTGACTCTATTACCAGAAGGCAAGAGCATTTTTAGATGTAAGATGGGGCAGGATGTGCTTCCTTAACAGTTTGCAGGTTCTTTTTTCAAGAGAACATATAGGATTCTATATCATATTTCTGATTTTCATGGTGGAGCCTCTCTACCCACCACCATCACTAGAGATGTAAGCTGCTGTGGTGAAGAAGTCTCTCAATGAAAAAAAAAGTTTCATTCAGTCTGAGGTCATGGCGGTGCTTGGGGGCATTTAAGACAGACATCCATGGTGTGGCAGGGCCCAGCAGACAAGGATGCCAAGAAGCCTGCTCACTGCTTTGTAGTGTCAGGGGCCCCACCGTGACCCCCGTTCTCACTGCTTTTGTTTTTCTTATAGGGAAAATAAAGAGAACATAAAATGCTTTGTAAGTGGAAAGATAAAGGTGTGGTCCATGGAGACACAGAGGCAAAAGATCAACTCTATTCCCCCCTTACATCCCCCATTGCCCCATACCATACCCTAAATTATATTCTAGTTCAATGAAAGAATAGCAGTACACCAAAAGCAAGTTTCAAAATGTGTCAAAAAACTGAGAGTGGGGGGATGGATGTGGCTCAAATGGTTGGGCGTCCATCTCCCATATGGAGGACCCGGGTTCGATCCCCGGGACCTCCCGGTAAAAAACAAACAAACAAACAAACAAAAAAACTGAGAGTGGCAGAAAAATGTTATATCTCCCTGGCTACCTAGCCTGTGTACTAAAGGAGAGAGGAGAAAGCATGTCAGAGAGCAAGACCATCTCAGCCAGGACTTCTGAACCAAAATGACCTCCCATTCCACATTAGATTTCTCCAGCACTCCTTGCTTTAGGAATCCATTTATACTGAGCCATCTTGACCATCTAACTTCCTGGGGATCTGTCACCTCACCCCAACCATGGAGACATCATGGTGGGAGCTTTTCTCGAGGTAATAATTCTTTCCAAGAATCATAACTTTACATCTAAAAGGATCACCTCAGAGACTATGAATTTTGACACCTCTTGTTTTATAGAAGAGGAACAAAGGCTGAGAGAGGAGTAAGGCCTCCTCGAGGACACACATACAGCTAGTGTATGGCAAAACTGGTGCCAAGCACAGGTCTCTTGATATGCCTGGACTCAAGTTTTAGGGAGGGGCTACAGGTATTTTTTCAAATGTTGATCTCTACCAGCATTTCTATCCATTCATCCATCAATCCATCCAAGCCCGGAGAAAGAAAAGCTTTGAGGGAACAGCCAGGGCCAGCAGTATACACTCTGTACCTCAGCAGTGAGTGAATATATTAAAATTACAAAATGAGGAACTTCTGATTTTTAATATTTTCTAGTTCTTGTTCAGATTTCTAATCTATACCAACATTAAAAGTACCATTTTTATGGCATGGAAAGAGTAGGAGAGGCTAGAGAAGATGTGTAAGTTTATGCATGTGTTAGGCCCTTCACAAAGAACAAAACCTACATAGGCTTACGCACCTCCCAAAACTGTGGCTGGGGGGTGGAGGCTGGGAGGTTGGCCAGAGAGCCTCACTAGACCAAATGAGCAGTGACGGCTGAGCGGGCTGCCATTGCTGATTCTGCCCACCAGAGGGCCGGTGCGCGGGGCGCTTCCGCTTCCTTCCCCAGCCCCCATCCCTGGAAGGGCAGGCAGAGGTAGTGGGCTCACTCCTCTTGCAGGCACAGCTGGCTTTGCACAGGGGCCAGGCAAACACTGGCAGGTGGTGAGCGACAGATGCTTATCATCATCATCGACACACAAAGGACCTGCTGCAGTTGCCAAACTTACCACTTCACCTAAGAATAAAAGAGGCCCATCTTACTCTTGTCCCAGGAGACAAAGGCTTGTTAATTTATGGGGTTACAATCACACTTGTGGAGATCTAGGCACGTATCCACTTAAAACGTCAAGGCCTGGAATTAAAATAGCAATTGTACAGATTTTGTTTAAAGAAGGGGGTGGGAGGAGGGGAAAACCAATGTAGAGTGTGAGCCAGGCAATCACACCATGTCACCCGGCTTCCATGGCATGGGAAGGAGCATTCAGATGCGATGACTGATTAGGCAACTGCTGCCTGCGAAGCTTACTAATGAGCATACGGGATCTTTGTTCCATATCAATCTCAAGTGGCAGACATGTTCTCTTAGCCTGCAAGGGGAGTAATTAGGGGCTTTGTTTCTCTGAGTAGGGTGGGAGGCACCATGTAGCTGAATGCTCTTTTATTAAAGTCATGAATATGAAAAAGCACCCAGACCTTGTCTCCATTCTCCTTTAACAGGTAAATGTGCAAGGCAGTGGGTCCCCTGGTCCTCCTTCCAAGGGCCTCATTTTTTTTTAAGATTTTATTTATTTATTCATTTATCCCCCCCCCTTGCTGCTTGTGCTCGCTGGGTCAGCTAACCACGCCGTGCGGGCGGGCTTGCCTTCACCAGGAGGCCCCAGGAACCGAACCTGGGGCCTCCCATATGGTAAACGGGAGCCCTACTGATTGAGCCACAGTCGCTTCCCTCAAGGGCCTCTTTTGACACCAGTCCCCCTCTATGCCTTTCATCACTGATAACACCAACGGGGGGACCAGCCTTTCTTCAGAGTCTGGCACGCGGGGTCCCGCAGCCCCTGCAGGGCTCTTGCTGCTCCATCTCCTCGCATCGGCCTCTCTATGCACCTGCCCTTCAGAATTCCATTCTCAGCCAGCTTCTCTTCCCCACAGGATGTAAGCCCTACCTCTCACCTATCCCATGGCCTCGGCCATACTTTACACACTCGCAGCTCCAAGGCTTTATCTCCAGCGTTACCCAGTATTTCCAATTCTATAGGACAGACTAGGGGGACGGATGTGGCTCAAATGGTTGGGTGTCCGTCTCCCATATGGAGGGACTCGGGTTCGATACCCGGGACCTCCCGTTTAAAAAAACGATATATATATAAGAATAAATATATATATATAGGACAGACTAGAATAGACTATAATTTCCAATGATACAGGACAGTGTCACCTGTTCTAAAGGCCCCTCAAGCCCCAACTCTCCTGAATCAAATTCATCTCCTCCATCAATGGGCTTCTATATCCCCCAATCTGTCAGCAGCACCAACAGTGGCATAAACTAGAGACCCTGAAGTCGCCTCAAGTCTTTTCCTGGCTATCAAATGGGTAGTGGCACCCTGCTAAGTCGGCATTTTTGAACAGCTCTCAAAGCACTGGCATGGCTCAGCCTCCATCATTTCTCACCAGGACCCTCCAGCACCCTGCTGACTGCACCCCTGCCTCCAGTTCATCTTCCCCTCTAGACTAACCCCCCCTCCACAGTGTTTCTCTATGAGATACAGATCAGACCCTATTGTTTTCCCATTTAAAATCTTCTTGGGCATCCAACCACAGACACACAAAGCCCTTCACAGGCAGGCGCCCCCTACCCCAAGTTGGAAGAATGATTTGAAAAGCAACTAAGAATAGTTTGGTGTAGCCTGAGTAGAGTCTAAGTGGGTTGATATGATGGAGTAATCCAGCTAATGAAGGTCCTAACACAAGAGCACGGTTTTACACCTCATCTGCTAGGTTTCATGGTGGGGACTCTTCTTCCTGTGTGGAGGGAGCATCACAGGTGTAATATTCCTGGCTCCTCTCCACCCTCACTCCTTCCCTGGAGAGCTGGCTATTAACAGATAGGTGAATCTGAGCTAGGGGAACTGGGTATGCAGAGCTTTGCCCCTTCCTGTCTTTTTCTCTGGGTGCTAGGCCGCCAGCGGGGAGCTCACAGTCTAGTCTGTTCCTCCATGCTGTAAGTTCATAGGGACAGTTGTGTGCTCTTCCCCACCCCCAACACACACACACACACACACACTGATGCAGGAGGTCTGCTTACTTGGCTGGAGTTCAGTGCTAGGAAACCCCTTGTTGCCATGCATCTAATGCTGATATTGAAAAATGTAGATACTCAGCAGTAAAGATGATATTCTGACCTCCATCTCCTTCTTCCACACCTTGTCTCTTAATTATTAAACTTGGCTTGGGAAAAATAATGTTATTTATGGGGTCCTCTCAGGCCCCCGACAACAGGAAATGGTCCTTCACAGGGGACGACAGACTCAGATCTAAAGTCTGGAAGGTTACTTTGGCAGCAGTGTGGAAAGTGATTTGAAGGGAAAATGGTGAGAAAATTGGGGGGTCTAGACAGCTGCAGAGGCAGTGGGAAGAGGAGAACGAGTTGAGCTACCTGGTTGAATTAACAGAACTTGGTGAATTGCTGATTTGAAAAGTGACGGAGGACAGAAAGCCAGCTCCTAGGTTTTCAGCTGGGGCACCTGGGAGGATGGTAAAGCCATGTGCTACATCTTTCAGAATCCTCCTTACATGTTACCTCCACGGAGACTTCACTAAAGGAGGACTCTCTGTAGTGCTCCTTTCGCCCTATGCACACACATATTTGATAGTATTTCTCACATATTAACATAATTAGTTTGCATGGCTAATTCCCACCTGGACTCAGATATGCTCAAAGGGAGAGATCAACAGGGAGTGAAGGAGAGCCTGAACTCTGCAGCCAGGCTATCCGCTTTGGAGTCCTGGCTCTGCCACTTACTAGCTGTGTGACCTCAGACAAGTTTCTTAACCTCTCTGTGCCTTTGTTTCCTCATCTGTAAAAGTGGGATAATAAAGCACCTACCCTCAAAGTGCAAGGATTAGATATGTAGTTTATACATAACGTTTACAATGGTGTCTGACACACAGTGAGCATCAATAAATCTTACTGCCATCACCACTGTTTGTTTGGCTCCAGCACTGGTGCAGCATTGATGAGCATGTGGCAGATGTTCTGTGAATGAGTGATTTATAAGGTACCATGCTAAGGGAAGTAGAGATGGACGGGAGCATAAAAAATGGTTTGTGTCCTCAATAAAGTTACAGTCACATAGACACAAAGGCCAATAAAAAATCAACATAAGGAGGCATAGGCTAAGTGTTGAATAAGTAGTGGAGAGAGAAAGTCTCTAAAACTCAGAAAGACAGCAGGGGACTCTGCAGGCTAAGTGGTCAGAGAGGGCTTCCTGGGCATGTGGTCTGAGGAGACCTTTCTGTCGCTGATGCTGCTGGGGCAGGCAGACGGGCAGTGGGTTCGGCCAAACCTCTGCACTGGGGCAGGCAGCGGGGCAGGGGGACTGCAATGAGCTGTCATTGGAAGAGCTATCTGCCATGTCCCAGGAGTCCCCCTGCCTTGACCTCTCAGTTCAAAGCCCCTGGTTCTCTGGTACCAGGTGAGGAAAGTGCGCACCTCTGCCCCACTGGGGTCAGGCCATGTTACAACTAACAGACTGGAAGTGCACATGCCAGGGAGAAAGCAGAGAAGAGCAAGGTTTAAATTTCTGGGCACATCTGACATGCTCAGCGAACCTATTCCTCATATCTGGTCTCAATGAGGAGGGAAAAAATACATTTGAGCATTAATTCTGGAGATTAAATACAAAGGAGATCATTATTCCCTTTTATTGTTCAAGATGAAATAGGATAGCACAGGCTCAAGGTGGCCTGGCACAGTCAGGATTTCTAACAAGTAACCCTAAAAATAGATGCTGTGAAAGGCATTAAAAGACACTTAAAAAATACAAGGAAAAAAAAAATTAGACCTGAATCTGATTAAGCCTCTAGATTCAATCACCAATTTACAGGAAATACAGAGGATAAAGAAATATGTTAAATTACAGTCCAGGATACAATCAGTAAAATCCAGACTGTGGGAAAATCTACAGGACAAAAGAGCTGGTTTCTTTAACAAATAAATTGCAGGCAAAAGACAGGCAGAAAATAATGGAGAGAAAACCTACAGATGAAAAGAAACTTAAAAGACATGACCACCAACCACTATTAGTAAATTGATTCAACAAAACTGTTAAAAAAAAAAAAAAGAAATTCAAGAGAAAACCAGAAACCTGAACACTGATTAGATCTTTGATAATATTAAGGAATTACTGTTCATTCTTTCTCAGGTGTGATAATAGGATGGTGGTCGTATTTAACCACACACAAAATAGTATTCTTATCTTCTTTTAGAGATACAGCTGAAAGATTAAAGGTGGATCTGCTTCAAAATAAGTCAGGGTGGGAAGAGTGGAGACGGCATATATATGCTGGACACAAGACTGAGCTAATCACTGTTGAAACTGGATGTTGGATACATATTCTCTCTACTTTTGAGTAGGTTTGGTTTTTCTATGGTTATAAAAAAAACCCTCAGCTGAGGTATGGGGAGCCCTGTATGATGTTATACATGTTTGTTTTGTAAGTTCACAACTTTTACTATATACTTATTATTTATGTATATTCATGTATGAATGTCATACTTCAATAAATTGTTTTTAAATAGAAAACAAAAACAAAAACACAGAGGTCAGTTCTCCCCAGACTACCTGTGTGCCTAGCCCAGAGAAAAGAACAGGAATGGAACAGGGTTTTTTTTTTTAAAAAAGCCCTCAGATTAATTTTATAGTCCAAGTAAAAGTGATTTAAATGGAAAGTAAGAACTCTTCTCCAAAATAACTTTATTATATTAAATTAAGAAGGGCAGTCACAAGCTGTTTCAGCTGAGTAAGATCTTACTTCATTTTAAAGATGAGGAAAGAGCCCCCGGGGGGCTGAGCTCCTTGTGTACTGTAACAGAGCTCCCAGCCCAGGCTAAGCCACAGTCTGTGTGGTCTTGTACATACAGCTGGGTTATAACATTGGCCAACAGGGCAGAAACTGCTGGTTTGATTATCTTTGAAAATGTCTTATACTACCTTTGAACTACAGTGCACCGTTTCTGTATAGAAAATCCTGTACAAAGTAACATGTATGCTAAAATGTATAAGGCATGATGATAAGATGAAGGAGAGGGCACTGTAATTGCCCTTGCCCCTTCCTGGCAGTCCTTCAGTTCTTAGCATGTGTATGAATTCACAGAAGTTAAATCACTGCCCCTGTGGTGGCACCTGCTGGGGACATCTGACTGGAACCTGCAAGGGGCCCCATTTCAGATGCCATGTGGGGCTTGGTGTTTTAGTCTTGAACTTTTGACTGCAACAGCCTATAACCAATATTACATGTGGAACTTCTTTCTATGAATTGCCAAGGAAAAGTGGTGCATAAGAGAGCATTGTTTTCTTCTGTTTTGTTTTTAAAGAGACACATGGGAGTTTAGCTAACAGTCTGGGGTCAGAAAGTAATGACTTACCACACATAAAAGCCACAGGACGACGTAGAGTATTTGGGTCTTGGAGAAGAGATCTTGACCGAATTTTATGCAAACAATAGCTTCCAGGAAACCAATGACCCTAAACAGAGAACAATAGGTTAAATACCAGATCATTTTAGCAGAGGATGTACATTACCAGGAATTTGTATTACTCATTCAAACAGTTCAACTGGTCACAAGATTTCTGCCCCAAACACTGGTAGCAGGTACCTCACAGAATGATAATTTCTTCATAAATAATAATATATATATTTTCAATCTCTTTCTTCCTCCAGACCAAAATCTCAATGCATGAATTTTCATAGCTGGAGGCTCCTGGTCTCCTCTAATCCAAAGCCCCTATTCCCATATTGGGTAGACCCTCGGGCCGCCTCTGTTGGACCCTCTCAGCCCAGGGCCCTACTACCTTTGCAAGGCAGCTTGCTCCACTGCCAAACCTCTTCAGCTGTTGGAAAGTTTTTCCTTGTCTTGGGTTGGCATTGGCCTCCTGGGTCCTAACTCTGTCCTCAGCAGTCATTCAGGGTGAGTTTGATTCTTTCCAAGTGATCGTCTTTCAATACTTGAAGGCAGCGATCACATTCCCTTCAAAGCCTTCTATTTCCAGATTAAATGTCCCTGGTTTCTGCTGGCAATATAAACCCTTTATCTTCTCTTGATCTGTAGGCAGGTAATTCTGGTAAATTTAAGTGTGAAAACAAAAAACCTTCATGCTTTTATGCTTTAATTAAAACACTAAAGACAAAAGCTATGCTTATGTTCTACATCCTCATTTGCGAATATAAGAATTGGGCCTTTATTAAGAATCACAGCTTGAAGGGGAGAATAGAGGTGAGGGTTATACCACTGGCCCCATCATCCTCCGTCATCCCAAGGACTGCAAAAGAGTATTTTCATACCACTCAATTTTAGGTGTCCCTTGCTCAAGATGTAATTTGGACAGTTAGGGATTGGCATACTTGCGCAGATATTCCCTAGAAAGGTGAGAAGGGGCCCAGAAGGCTCTTGATCTCCCTGCCCACTGGCAGACACAGAAGTCACTGCCAATAGACAGATGGCGCTAAACAACTGAATTCCTGGAATTAGAACCATTCCGGCAAGGCAGCAGAGAGAGAAAATCTGCCTAATGTACTTTTAGAGTTTGAGACTGCCTTTTCTTCTAGTCACAGTCAAATATGGTTTCAGAACGGTGGGCTTGAATCTTTTTTTTTTTTTTTTTAATATTTATTTATTTACTTTATCCATTTTAAACAACCCCTTCCCCATTTGCTGTTTTGTGTCCATTCGCCGGGCAATTCTCTGTGACTGTTTCCCGCCATCTCTTCTCATCCTCCTCCTCCAGTCTTTACCAGGATTCGATCCTGCAGACCTCCGATGTAGGAGAGAGGTGTCTTGCCACCTGCACCACCTCGGTTCCTGGTTTTCGGAGCTTTCAGAGCATCTCGTCTTGACTCTCCCCTGCGTCTCTCTCCTGTTATGTCATCATATTTTGCTGCATGGCTCCTGGGGCCTGGCGGCTCACCGGCACACAGAGCCTGGCAGCCCATGCGCCTTCTATATATATATATATTTTTTATTTTACCGGGAGGTCCTGGGGATCGAACCCAGGTCCCTCCAAATGGCAGACGGATGCCCAACCATTTGAGCCACATCCGCCCCCCAAGCTTGAATCTTTAAAGCCACACCCTCTTCCCCCCAAAGAGGGTTTGTACATGTTAGAAAATATCATTTGAGCTGAGGTGCACAGGGAAGCTTTTCAGTGTAGGGCTGAGCCTCACTGTAGTTACTGAGTCTAGAGTGTGATCCGACACTAGATGGCACTTAAACTTATGTTACTTCCACCCTGCACGGTGAGAGGTGGGGGGGCCTGTGAGTGGAAATGCAAAGGATTATTTAATCTTTGCCTGGGACTTCCTGAAGAATTCCTACAAATCTCTCCTACGTGAGATTTCTACTAGATTCCTAAGAGTCACCTTGCAAAAACATGGAGATCAGAAGATCAGAAGCGTGTTTCTCAAATTTTCGTGAACTCTGACCCATAGCAAAAAAACACAGTTTTGATTGTGCCCCAGCACCCACACACGCACATACACACAAATACACAAGCACCTGAAACAAACGCTCATTTATTCTGACATTTTCTATTCTATTTCATTTCAGGAAAATGTGGTCAGGATCTACTCAACTGGTTTCATAATGACCTGTAGCGTATCTAGGTAGTTTTTCCAGGCTGCAACTTTAGGGTACTATGTGCTTCTACTTGCTGAGGAATCTGAGCTAGGCCACGGTCCCAGTGGTCCTGTACTGGGAAGGTGAGAGTTGAGCAAAGACTAGAAGGAGGCATGGGGGCCAGATGGGGGATCCCCTGGGTGGGAAGGGTCCCCCAGGCTGAGGCCCGGGCATGTGAAAGGCACAGTGTGGGGTCAAGAGAGGGGAAGTGGCCAAGGTGAAATGAGAGAGGTCACAGGGGCTCTGAGGGCCATCCCAAGGGCTAGACTTTCAGTCTGTGGGAGACACGAGCCCCTGGAGGGTTTAGAGCACAACGTTTAACATCATTCGCTTTACATTTTAGTAAGATCATTCTGGCTGCTGACCTGGGAACTGAAGTAAGGAAGAAGAGAAGCAAGGAGCTCGGCAGGTAAGAGGCTACTGCAAAAATCCAGGAAAAGGACCAGGGCGGTAGCTGTGGAGATGGTGGGAAGTGGTGGGAATTGGGATATATGAAACCCAACAGTCCCATGGACTCCTTAAACTCCAGCCAGTGCCCCTCAGCATTATCTCTGACCCACTAGAGGCACCCATACTTAAAAGCTCCTTCTAGAAAACTGACATTACTTTTGTACCAAGACTCAAATGGCTGCTACTTCCGGGTTGCGGCGAATGCTCAGCACAGTGGGAGCCTGTGCTGAGGCTGCCTGCTGTGAAGCACCAGCCTCCTCCCTCCATGCCTCCTCCACCAGGAAGCCTCCCTCTCCTCAGTTCAGATTTAAATCCCTCTGATCTCTACCTGACCTTGAAAGAGGTGGCCAAATTGTGGTTTGATGGACTTTATTCAGCTTTTCTCCTCCCTTTGAGGCCTATGGCCATCCTTATCTAGAATTAGCCAGGTTAAAAGGCAAATAAACATCTGGGTTGCCTGAGCTGCTTCTCCATTGGCATAGACTAGAAACGCCTGCCAAGGTACTGGTCTGCTGATGGATGCTCAGCTTCCCTTCTCTTGGAAGCCTGCTCCCCAGGGCAGAAAAAGACGATGTTAGTGTAGAGCCAAGATGAGGAGTTCCTTAGTGAACAAGAAGGTGAGCAGGCTTATAAAAGAAATCTGGGGCACAGAAGCTCTGGGCTCAACCACTCAAGTGCTCACTGACTGATGACTGGCTAAATAAGGTGTGGTATATACATACGGTAGAATTCTATTCAGCCATAAAAAGGAATGGAGTGCTGATATATGTTACAGTGTGGATGAACCTTGAAAATATTAGGCTGGGTGAAATAAGCAGGGCACAAAAGGACAAAGTGTATAATTCCACTTACATGAAATATTTAGAATAGGCAAATTCATAGAGACAGAAAGTAGATTAGAGGTTACCGGGGCTGGGAGAAAGGGGAGTTATTACTGAATGGGTATAGGATTTCTCTTCAGGGTGATAAAAAAGTCTGGGTCATGAATGGCGGTGACAGCAGCACAACACTGAGAACTCAGTTACTACTACTGAAGTGTACACCTAAAAATGGTAATTGTGTGTTACATATATGTTATCACAAGAAATTTTTTTTTAAGGCTAGGCTTACTGTGATAAAGCTGGGTGTTCAATCCTGAGTGGCAAGGGGGAATTTTCAATTTGCCAAGAAAACCTGCTCCTGCTTCCTGAGGGCATCCACAGCAATGTCACGGCCATCAGAGCAGCCCTGCCCACCAGCCCACACCCAAGTGTGCTTCAGAGCCACCGGATGAAGCCAGTTTCCACCAGCCAGAAGCAGACCCTCCGAAGGTGGAAGCGAGACACAAATACACATAACAAAAACTTGTACAATCACCCAGGTGGCCAAGAAGTGCCCCTGAAGTCCAGAGGAGGTTCCAGTTCCCATTAGAGTGACCAAAGACACCTTTCTGGAGGCAGTGATAGCTAAGCTGGGCCTTAACAGACAGATGAAATTTCTTCTTTTTTTTTTTTTAAAGATTTTATTTATTTATTCATTTATCCCCCCCTTGCTGCTTGTGCTCGCTGGGTCAGCTAACCACGCCATGCGGGCGGGCTTGCCTTCACCAGGAGGCCCCGGGAACCAAACCCAGGGCCTCCCATATGGTAAACGGGAGCCCTACTGATTGAGCCACAGCCGCTTCCCGACAGATGAAATTTCAGCTGCATTCCATGGTACATTTTGGCTTCCAAAGAACCCTAAGGTGAGTGGGGAGGGTGAGAAGAGGGGCAGGGTCCTGGGCTGCATACTGGTCGTTCTGCTCAGTAGTTTTTATAAATATTACGGTCTGGGGCCAGATTTCATTTGAGGAAAGGGATTCAGTTGCTAAAAATAATTTTTTAAGAGAAAGTAAGCAGTGGAATGGCAGGATGAAACTAATGTCTGGAGAGGATAAACAGACAATCAAGAGTAAGATGGATGGGGGCACAGATGTGGCTCAAATGGTTGGGCGTCTATCTGCCATATGGAGGGACCTGGGCTCAACCCCTGGGACCTCCCAGTAAAATAAAAAAATATATAGAAGGTGTGCATGCCACCAGGCCCCGCCGAGCCACACAGCAAGATGATGATGGAGCAGGAGTGAGACACAGGGGAGAGCCAAGACTAGACGCGCCAGAAACCAGGAACTGAGGTGGCGCAGGTGGTAGAATGCCTCTCTCCCACATCAGAGGTCCCCAGGATCGAATCCCGGTGAAAACTGGAGGAGAAGGATGAGAAGAGGGGGCAAAAAACAGATACAGAGAATCGCCCAGCAAATGGACACAAACAGCAAGCAGGGAGGGGCAGGGATAAAATGGATAAAGTAAATAAATAAAATAAATCTTAAAAAAAAAAAAAGAGTAAGATGGAGTCTTTACTTTGGGAAGATACCAGAAGCAGGGAAACTGCCTAGAAATCTACCCAGCAGGGTGAGCACCAAGGGCTTGAAACAGAGGCAGTGGTGGTAGATGGGGAAGGAGAAGACGTGCGAGAGGCTGTGAAACAACGGGAAACAGGGGGATGGCAATGACTTGATAGCACAGGGAGGGGCCAAAGGCCAACCCAAGAACTCGTGGAAGAGGAAAAGAGACTTCCCATGCCTGTCCCAGCCAAGGCTTGGCCTCCTCCCTTCTCGGACCAAGTGGCAGAACAACCTCTTCCCTTATGAGCCAGGTGAATACCCTTCCTCTGAGGCATAGGAGCTCAAATATAATTGGGGTGGGGTGGGGAGAGAGAAAGATAAAGATGATATAAACCCCACAACTGAATTTGTTCCCATCAGTCTGGTTCTGAAATTCCCACAGAGCTGAATAACATGAGGTGCTATTCCAAATAGAGAAGACGCTAACTTTTTCACACTACTGCTCTCTCACTGGCAGCTGGAGGGAGTCTTTGCTCTGCTGTGCACAGCACATTTAAGCATAAAATGTTTAAAAGCTCAGAGCTGTGGTGCAACTGCAGGAGGCCACGCTGCCATCTGGACTTAGTTACATCATCAAGTAATACCAGCTTTTTAATACTTACAGAAGAGACGAAAAGCACCCTCTTCAGGAGGGAGAGCTGACCTGTGCCCCACCTCGCCCCCCACAAGGCACTTAGGGACTGTGTTTATAGGTGGCATGCGTGCTCCACTCTCCACACCTTGTACAGCCTGAAATCATTCCAGAATTCGTGAAAAGAATGTTATAAAACAATTTGTGGAGTTAGTACAGGAAATGAGATATTTAAGCATTTTCTGTTTTAATAGGAGAGGAAATAAAAATGGAAGGTAACAGGGAGGCAGGGGAAGTGACAGGACAGAAGAGGGGAAGTGGTGGTTTCCGAGGGGCACCAGCTGAGGGTACCGGCAGTGCAGGAGGCCACTCTTGCCAGCGTTCACATGCAGTCTGCCGTGCGTGATTTACGAGAGGGCCTTGCTATTGTTCAGCATGGTACACGGTTCTCAGAAGAGTCCTCAGTCTTGAAATCACTGTTCTGGGAGCCCTCCATTCTCAATAAAGCATACTAAATAAGCCAAGTGATTCCTCCTTTGCATCTTACTTCATTTTAATCATTTCCCAACCAGACACGACTTTCGCAGCAGCGTCTTTCACCACTCTTAGGCCTAGAGTATCTTGGCCACTTCTTCTCCCAGGGGCATTATATTTTTTAGCTGCCTGATTAGAAGGAAACTTACCTAACATTACCTCTCTTTCCTTTTTCTCAACAGGCTAATAGATATAGTCCTGTGGAAAATACCCACTCCACAATAGAGAAAAGGCCTTGCCAAGGACTTTTAAATGTGTAGGAAAAAATGTATGTGAGAAGAGCTCAAATCCAAGAAGTGTCACTTCGTCCTCCAACAAGACATGATGAATAAGTAAAGCCCGCATCCCTCCTTGCTGTCACACAACTGTGTCCTGACACCCCAAGTGGGCAGTCTCCTTCGCTCAGTGCATTAGAAATTTGGTAGATGTATGAATTCTCTCCTGTGCTAGGCCACTGAACAAAGGAAATCTAATCCATCTTATCACCCTTTAAGCTGCAATCACTTTGGGTAGAAAAATCAGCTTACCCCACAGAATTTATAAGAAACAAACAACAATGGCCCTTTGTCTTCTAAGGGAAAAAATCACCCAAATCTAACTAGAGAATCACCATTTTAATTCTTTGAAATTATAGAACCTCTCAGAATCAGGATTGAGAGCTGGGGTGCATGCACACACATACAGAGAGAGAAATGTTTGGAAAGAGAGACATTGATAAGAGCAATTATCTCTGAATGTGTGGCTTTTTTGGGTGATCTTTAGTTTCTTCTTCGTTCTCTTCTGAATTTTTATCAATATGCCTGTTTCATTTTTTAATCTGAAAAAAAGTTAGTGTTTAAAAATCTATTGAAAGAAATTCTTTTCTATTACAAATTTTCATTATATTTCCTTTATAGTGTCACACTCAATTTAGAACATAGGTCTAACATAGGTCTAACTCAGGGATGAAACTTCAAGTACAGATTTGCTGGCTATCTCTGGCACTCCTGTTGCTAAATGGATGGTAAATTGTTGATGATGTGTGAGCAGAGGGGCCACTTACCTGAGATGCTAAAGAGGGTCTCACATTGAACAATGGGGGTTAAACTAGATAACATACAGTCTCTTTCAAATTGGTTAAATAATAACTAATTAAGATACAACATTCATATCTGTAACAAGACAATAAACTGTGACCATGCAGCTATGTATTAGTTCTCTTTGGAACAGAAAAATTGAACCTCAGTTCAATCAGCTATTTCAAGGGATCCTTTAAAAAAAAAACCTTTTAACCACACTCAAATATATAATTCGTGCTGTTAACTACATTCACAATATTTACAATGTGCTACCATCACCACCATCCATTACCAAAAGTGTTCCATTATCCCAAATAGAAACTCTACAATTAACTCCCCTCTCCCTGCCTCTGCCCCTCAAGGGGCCCTCTTGATGTGTAAGTAAAATGAAGCACGGGTAAGCCCATGATGGGATGATGTTCCAAACTCAAGACGAAATTCAACTTATCCATTTTCTATCCAATTTATTTCATAAAACAATGTCTCAGAGTTCTATGTGGGAGGTAGCTTCTGATTTCATGATTTTTTTTTTTTTAATAAAAAAGCAATTTCTACAACCTTTGTTTACAATTTGCCAAGTAACTATTCTAAGCTTGACTCAGAAAAGGGAATGTTCAAAATGGAAGGTATAAAAAACAAGAGCAATCCATGTTCACCTGCTTTCCGAGGAAAATTGTACAGAAAGGCACTAAGTAACCAAAGAAACTGAGAGGTGCACGAGGTGTCTGAGCCTCTGCCTTGCTGGAGTACTCACCCAAACACCCAGCACTGTGTTCCCACGCGCTTGCACTGCGTGTCGGTGAGGTAAGCGTAGTACTGTCTGAAAGAACAAAGTGGGAATTCATCGAGAGCTTCTAGAGGAACAAACCTAGAATTAAATACCTTTGACAGGGTGAATATAAATAATACCCTGCCTTGTTCAATGTACTCGAGCTGCCTGTCTAGTTCTATTAAAGGAAAAAGAGAGCCAGTGCCGGTGGGAACATTGCTCTAAGAGGTCAGGAGTTTGGGTTAGAAAGCTGTGGGAGGGAGCAGAAATTAAGAGCCAGATGATTGGCAAAGGTGGTCCTGACTCGGCTACGGACCCCCAGAGCCCTGAGCCAAAGCACCCCAGGGGGGAGTTCAGTCTCTCTCTACGAGGTGATTCTTGAGGGTCTATTCCATTGTTCATGGCTCTCTCTGGACAAGGTTGCTAGTTGTAACCAGGCAAGATATGTACAGATTTTTGGCTCTCAGAAATTGGAGTGAGACCCAGCTGCACACAGTCACTGAATACCAGTGATGTCAAATGTTACTGACCAGACCAGAAAAAGAGGCAATGGCAAGGTGTTTAAAGGTTTAGAGCGGCACCTTCCAGTAGTAATATAATACAAGCCACAAATGCAATTTCAAGAAGCCATGTTAAAAAAGAAACTGATAAAATTTTTATATATTTTTAAAAATAAAAATAAGATAATAATATATATTTAACCCCAGTTATGAAAAACACTATAATGAGGCATCTTATATTCTTTTTTTATACTAAGTATTTGAAATGGATTATTTTCAAAGTAATTTTATACTTATAGCACATTTCAAGATGGACTAGCCACATTTCTAGTGCTCAAAAGCCACAGGTGGTGAATGGCTGCCATATGGCCAGCACAGGCTTAGGGTCCCATCATTACCCCTGAACTCACTCCTTCCCTTCACAAGTAGCATCTGAACCAGTGGCTCATCATCTTTTTTGGGACCACAGATTTTTTTGAGGAGCTGATGAAAGCTATAATAGCGGCACATAAAATATGCACATAAAATGTTGCATTCTGCTTCAGGGAAGACACAGATATCTAAAGCTCATCCATGATCTATCACCTCCTCTCCCTAAAAGACCCAAGTGGAGAATTCTCATTACAAAGAATTCAGATTTTCATCTAACTTCACATTTTCATTACCTAATTGCATTTTATCAACTCAGCTACTTTACCTTCTAATTGTACCCATTCCAGCATACTGCACTTTTGATTATCAGAGGAAAAGAATGTTCACTCAAATATCTTCTCAAAGCAGTTCTGCGTGAGAGCCTTATCAAAAAGGGAGAAAATGAAGATGCAGTGTACGAATTTTCCCCCAGCCCCCAGCTCTATCTCCTTTTAGGACATGGTGTTTGCTGATTGGGATGGCTGCATTAAACCGTTTAGAGCACTCCCATCTTTCCAAGGAAATTGTCAAAGCATCCCCTTACACAGGAACTGCATCAAGCAGCAAGAGAAGGTGGGATGTTTTAAAACAAAGAATTGTGTAAAAATCCATAAGGTTTAGCAAAAATTTTGAGGTGCTCTCCAAAGTTGAAAATGTGATATTTAGTGGCCGATTTTGTTTTGGAATGTTTAGCAACAGTGAAATTTCATGATAAATCAGATGTGATTTGCTATTTTATTTTATAAGAGGAGCTTCTTTTTCCCCCGTTATTGGCTTGGTTGATTGCTCCTAATTTTATGGAGGAACAACTACTAATTGTTCCTGATAATAGCTGCAAAGTCTCAAATTAAATTAAAATGTAAATGGGGAGGGAGACTCCACACCATCAAGGGATAACAGCATTTATAAGATGACTACTTCAATAGATCTGGCCTATGAAGTCTCAAAGGGCAGCTGGTCACCAACTGGTATTTTCCTGTTGGGTTCATTAAAAAAAGAAGAGTTGGAATTTTTGGCCTTAATGCCACAGGGCTCAGTATTGCCTTATTTGCTTTGTTTAATACAGCATCTGGGGATATTAGAAACTAAATACATTAAATAATAAAACGAGTAAGGAAAGGTACTGACTGGCTGGGCAGCAGAAGAGTGGGGTGTCTTAGGTTTGCCAATCTTCTCACAAGTGAAGCCCTCTACTTGTGTGGTTTGCAAGCATTAAAAATGATGAAACTAAGTTATCTAAGAGCTTTTGAAGAGATAACCTTTTAACCACTTAGTTTATACTCATATCAATTGTGTAGAGATCTTTGGTGCTGCTACTGAACAATGCCGGTACTCCACATATGTTATAAAACCTAAATGCCATTTCTAAACAGGAGAAATGAAGCATAGGTAAATGCATTGCTTTGAAGTTCATGGGGATGAGTCTATGTGAGGGGCTGTCTCTAAATAATGCCCTATCTCTAGGGTCCTTCATGAATCCAAGATTATCTCAGTAGTACTGGACATTTTAACAGAAAATGGACTCAAATGAGTTTGAAAAAGTTAATAAAGTCTCACCCTAAAAGTAATATCATACATAAGTTGAGTTCTACCATAAAAATTTTTCTATTTTCCAATAATCTCATTTTAACAAAATTTAGAGTCACTTCTGCTAATTTTGTTAAATTTGGATATTAGAGGGGAAAAAAGAATAGCAAAATAAAAATTTAAAAAAACTGTAAAGGGGATAGTACTATTGATATACTGTTGATTATTCACTTTCTCTTTCTAAGGCCCCAATACTACTACTCAGGCTTGAGACTAAACCATATTCTTTTTTTTAAAGATTTTATTTATTTATTCATTTATCCCCCCCTTGCTGCTTGTGCTCGCAGGTTCAGCTAACCACGCCGTGCGGGCGGGCTTGCCTTCAGCAGGAGGCCCCGGGAACCGAACCCGGGGCCTCCCATATGGTAAACGGGAGCCCTACTGATTGAGCCACAGCCGCTTCCCTAAACCATATTCTTGATATTCTGAATGGCATTTTCATGGAACATCTGCTAGTTTATGTGACTTCCCTTAGGCTAAACAGACACAAAATAGATCAACATCCTCAAATGACAGTCAGGCTTGCAGAGAATTACCTCACTGTGGGGGCCGTAATGCCACCAATAAAGAGAATTCTACACCAACTCAAAGGATGGCTGGCTTGGAACACAAAGATATGCTTCAAGAAGAAGGTATTCAACTCAGTCAGCTGAAAAAGAAGAAGAAATGAGTCAACCTGGTACTTCATGCTAAGTCATAACCATATTTTCCTGCAACTAAAGACAATCAGTATGTTCAAAGCATTTTCAGGAACTATATGGGGTCTTCTAAGGGCTGCCATTCAAACTAGTTAAGAGCCAGTACAATATGGGTACTGTATTAGTCAGGGTTCTCTCGGGAAACAGAATCAGCAGTAGATATCTGTGAATAATATGGAACTCTAAAAGAGTCTCTCACGCGACCGTGGGGACTCACAAGTCCAGGTTCCTCAGGCAAGCTGCAAACCAGGGGCTCCGATGAAAGCCCGATGAAAGGAGTTGATGAGTCTCTGGGAGAAGTTGCCTGTCCAACAACGAGCTGGGAAATTCTCTCTGAATGTTAAATCACTTCCACTTTTACGTCATTCAACTGATTGGATAAAAGCACCACCCATTGATAATGTAATCTCCCTAATTGATGCAGATGTAATCAGCCATCCACGCAGTAAACTCACTGGTGATTGAAGTCCACAAATGCTCTTGTATTACAATTAGCCCAGTGCTTGCTGGAACAAACACCTGGACACAACTACTTGGCCGAGTTGACACATTAGCCTAACCATCACAGGTACCAAGCAACTGGGGACACTAAGGGGGAGGTGCTGCGGTATAGTGGGGGAGACACACTGGGGCTCAGGGCATCAGCTATTTGTCCTGCTTACTGGTTCGCATGATTGCCACTTGGGTCATGTGTGTGATCCCTTGGGATAGCCAGAAGAGAAAGCCTCTGAGAGCAGCAGCAATCATGAAAACAAACATGTGCCACCGAACATCTAGGCAGCCTTACAGGAATTAGCCATGTCTAAAAGCAGCCTGACTGTCAGAAAGTAAGCCCTTTAATAACCCAAAGAAGATGCATCACTGACAGGGGACTGTGTACATCTTGCACCTGCTGGGACTGAGGAGATGACAGCCTACAGCAGCTTTCAAAACTGGGGTGTGAAGGGCTGGTCCCGCTTCACCCAGGGGCAGCATCCTCCCCCAGATCTCAAGCAAGCGGCTTGACTACACAAGGTCACTGTATTTCAGAAACATTAAATGAACTGGCAGGTGCATTTCAATAACATAAAACATGTGTCGTTTTCCCACAGTGCTGACTCCATGGATATAAAATTTAAAACCAATGGTCCCTTAATTAACAGCACATATGGAAAGCTGGTCACAGCGCAGTGCAGCTCCACACCCGCAGGAAAGGTGAGCGCCAGGAGTGCTGCGCAGACGATTCCCTCCAGGGCCCTGCCCCTCCCCTAGATGCAGCATTTCTCCAGTGTTTCTAATACAAGAAAACATATCGCTTCCATGGCATTTGCCCTGACAGAGTAAATCGTAACCCCAATCCATTTTTATAAATACGGACTTCTCCAAACCACAGCCATTATTTAAATATCTACACAGACTTCTGTGTATACACACTTTATTTATTAAGATGGAGTGTATGGACAAGGAAAACTGTCAGTCTTTAAAGTGGCACATGCTGGTATTTTCTTTATGTTGGGAATATTTTGCGCACAGGGCTCAAAATATAACCTGTAGGGAGTGGATGTAGCTCAGTGGTTGAGCTCCTGCCTCCCATGTACGAGGTCCTGGGTTCAATCCCTGGTACCTACTAAATATGTATATAAATTCTGTAATGATTCTGAAGGACCCTTCGGGCAAAAGCTGGTTTCCCTCGGCTATTCTCTAAAAGTTGTGATACAATTAACCTGGGGAATGGTGAATCAATAAAGAGCCTGTCTCTAGAAAACAGAGCTGTTTACTGTTTGATAAGCCTTTTCCAGATCCCCAGCTGTCTGGATTCCTTCAGTAAGATAAAGGTCAGCTAGGAACTTCAGCTTCTCTCTACCCACCATGACATTCTGGAGGACCCAGAGCTCTCAGGTGCTCTACTTTCCCACAGCTGGCAGAGGACTTCTTTATTTAGTGCGCTACAAATTACCCAAAGTGGGAGCAGCTGAGGGACAATTTTAACAACCAGACACTCTTGGAATGTCAGCAAAGTCTGCGTGTTCCACTGGTCCTGAAAATGATCCTTCTAAAAAGCAATCCAACACCTAACTCACTAGGGTGGGTGCTGAGCATTAGTTTCTTTCAGGGAAGTCTAATCTGTTTCTCATTTGTAATTCACAGAATCATAGTTTTTTAAAAAAGTCTTCACAATGAATCAAGACCTTAGTTGCAACATCATTTTGTTTAATTATTCTATATGTCAGAGTTTCTCTTCTAAAGTACCTAGCTGATGAGCAATGCAAACTAACATTATTAACTCTAAATTCCCAGAAAGATTTTATCTTTATTTTTCCTACTTCTGGCCATCTGAAAATAATACCTGCCAGATGATCATGAAAAGGTATACTCCAGCCACTCTCTGAAATGAAGATTTGGGGTCAAACCACCTAACATAGGTCCAGCTAGCAGGAGTGAATTGCAGCACGGCTCTTTTGATTTTCCCAGTGGTGGTGTGGATGTCCCTAGAAGAAGAAAATGGTGCTGGTGAAAATCCAAAGATATGATAAAGGGGGAAATAAAAGGACCAGAGAAACTGTACATTGCCAATTTTACAACAAATGATCAGAACAAAAAGATCTCTTTCTATTTGAATTGTCTTTGAAACAATGGTCTCTCTAGCTACAGGTGGAGCAGTGAAAGCAGCATCCTGGAGGGGAATTTCAGCGGTGACAGGCACAGCACAAGGCTGTCAGCACAGTCCGAGGTCAGGTCAGTGCAAGGGCCAGGATAAGTCTTAATTTGTGAACCGGTGGCAAAAGAAGCTGACAGGCATTAAAGAGAACTGGCAAGGTTAGCAAACTTACAGTGCTCCTCTCCCAGGTCGGGGCATTTAGTAAAAGAGAGAAGATACTCTGCATTCTTCAGGTCACTCACATCACTTCTATACCTCTATACCCTGTGAGTCATTCTGACTCAACTCCTTGCTAGCTGTGAGTCCTAAGGCGAATTACTACACTGAAATCTCAGTTGCGTCATCCCTGAAACTAAGAGAACAATAGTGTCTAGCCCTAGGATTGACGTATGGCTCAGGTACTGCTTAGAAAGCTTGCTGGGGAGACAATACTTAGCACAGCCATGGTTTTTGCGACATTATCCACTACCTCAAATATATTTTTTAAAGTATCCCTTCAACTCAGTGGCCAAACAAAAGATTATTTAATAAACGACTTGGGGGAAATTGGTTAATCATCTGCAAAAATACTATGAAATCTTCTCCTCATACTACATTCCAAAATAAATTTCAAGTAGGTTCAATAAGTTACTTACAGTAAATATGATAAAATCATTAAAGGACTAGAAGAAAATACAGGTGAACATTTATCTCAACAAAAAATTGAAAGCTTTTGATGTTTAAAAGAAAATCCACCACAAATAAAATTAAAAGTGGAACTAACAAAATGGAAAATAAAGTCACATTTATGAAAAACTATTCATATCATTCATCTATTTTTTAAAAAGCCTAACAAAAGAGAAGAAATCCAATAGACATACAATAGAAACCCAATACCATACAATTATATGTGATAAAATTAAAATTCTAGGAAACAGTAAAATGGACACATTTATCCATTATAGGCAAGAGTATAAATTGGTGTAACCTGCTGCTAAGAATTTATTTATAAAAAAATCAGAGATGCACACAAAGATGTATGTTCAAGAATGTTCACTCCAGCCTTCTATATAAAAGCTAAAACCTGAAGACAACTAAATGACCATATAAGGGAACTGGCTAAAAATTTAATGGTTTATACCAATCCTGGGATACAAAGAAGCTCTTTATAGTGCTGTTTTAGGAGAAT
The DNA here is from genome assembly GCA_026826555.1 of Tolypeutes matacus. Taxonomy (NCBI): domain Eukaryota; kingdom Metazoa; phylum Chordata; class Mammalia; order Cingulata; family Chlamyphoridae; genus Tolypeutes; species Tolypeutes matacus. Next base: position 43,853,616 of record JAKSZT010054487.1, on the reverse strand, counting down.
ACTTTAAGACGTGAGCAAATTCTCATATTTTGCTATATATGATACAGTTTTCAACACGATAAAAACTACCACTACTTTTATTATCACTACCATGGTCTTCTCCTTGAACTCCTCCATCAACGGAAGCCAGATAAAGCAGTGACAGAGGTATGCTCTGTCCTCTGTGGAAGCAGCAAAGAAGAGGGAAATGCAACTTAACTACAGAGCTAGGGAGGCTTCCAGAAGAGCTGAAAACTGAGGTGAGTCACGAGAAGAAAGGATAAGGTCAAATCCCAGTAAGAGGAGACTATGTGCACAGGTGTCGGATCCTGGGGGCCTGGGTGGGGGTGGAGAAAGGGACCTCGCCTACCGAGCCCAGAAGCCTACATTTCATCTGGAAGACCATGACAAGCTGTCACAGGGATGATGTGAGGACTCTGACATTTGTAAGATCACTCCAGTACTAGTGAGAGAAGGACTCTAGGGATTAACCTGGTGGCAGGAAACAACTAAACCAGTGGTGGGAGTTTGAAAGCAGGCTGCGGTGACAGGGATAAAAAGGAGGAGATGGATTTGAGAATATTTTGGGATTAAGAGGTTGTTATGGGTGAGAGGGAGACAACAATTTTAAGTGATTTAGCATTTTCTGTATGAATCCCTGAAATTAGGTTCATAATCATTTATGAATTTCTACTTATCAACACGCAATTTATTCCTTACTATCAATGATGTACTAACACTGTATCCTACTAAAGCACTTAAATATACATTATGAAAAACTGTGACTAATGTCCAAAAAGATGACTCACTTAAAGCTTGCCCAGTGGTAAGTTCTCATCTCTAAAAACCGGCAAACCACCATGCCCAGCCAGATTCCTCCACCATTGCATAACAGGATATCCAGAATGACTTGATCCCACCAGCACTCAGCAAAATTTGGCAGAAGATGCATGAAGAAAAGCTGAGAATCACAAGAAAAAGATGATGAGTATAAAAAAAAGGGGGGTGGTGGTGGTGGTGCCATACAGAAAGACAGCTTTCCTTTTTATAATACACAGTTTTAGGAAAAGTGGTTGGCATTTCATTTTTCCTTAATGACAGGGCCTGAAATCTGGTTCTCGTTTTTTATATTGTTGATGGTTTGCAAATAATACTAATCCAACAGCTTCTGTTTTTGTTTTTTAATCTAGGGCTCTCAAGAAATGACAGCCCCTCTTGAAAAATACTACCAATTTGATTACCTTGGATAACAACAGCATGACAAGTATCCAGGAGGGAAAAAGAAGTTTTCATTCCTGATAACAAAGCCTTGACCATAAGCCTGAAAATTATCAGCTTAGGCATTCAAATTGTGCATTTTCAGAAATACTCATAGATAATTAGGTAAAACAATGAGTAAACCATGAGAACAGAAAAGTAGATTTTAATAACATGATGTAGGAAACTGTGAGTTTAATAAGAAACCTCACACTAGGTGATGCACAAAAAGGACAATTTTTTATTAAGCACCCATGAGGTACAAGATGGTGAGATAAAATGTAGTCAAGGGTCTTGATCTCAAGTGGAGAAGTCAGATGTTTATCCAGATAATCACGAAATCAGAAAGTAAGGCAGACTGTGGCAAGTGTTATAATATAATGGAGTTGTAAATGAAGTAAAATGGGGACAAAAGAGAGATTGATTCTGTAAAGTGCTGGGCACATCAACAGAAGCTCTATTTAACCAGCACACTTCTCTAAGTGAGGGTCAGGACAATGACTGGCATTAAGAAACATGCTGGACACATGGCCAAATTTTATTCTCTGGGACTGACTAAGAGCAATTTAGTAACTGAACAATAAATGAATCACTTTCTCAAATTCCATTTTGCTAAAGGTCTTTCAAGACTATATTTCATTCACTAAATGAGACAAACTTTGATTATTGAGATATTGAAGCTATGTTTAACAATCTCTTTTTCAGCTACAAAATATCCTGGATGCTCTGTAATTCCTAAATACCACAATTCTGTTTGTCTCAAACTGGAGGTTCATTTGTGGGTAAACATACTTGTTCATGCCCAAGATCTTCTCAACATCATTTTTTGTCACATAGGGGATTTAAATTGCATTCTAAAGCTTTATTTCATTTGTTTCACTTTAAAACTTATGGGATAGAGGCACACTTGTTAAATTATCAAGGGATGATTCCTCTCCTCTCCCAAAGGTATAAAATATTCTTAGGGGATTGTTTAAATACAGTTTTGTACCACAGGGATTAATTGACTGTTAACTGACAAACTGATTTTTTCCTTCCTACATAAAAACTAAGCAAATTGTGTAGTCTAGATATTCTCTCCGCCTTCCCCCTCCCCCTCTCACCTCAGTTAGCTCCCAGGTAATGCTGATTGTCCAGCAGAGCCCATAACTCCGGATCAGTAAGGCCTTCATGGCCCAGCCCCAGAAATGTCCAAAGGCAAATATGTCAAAATGGCTGATAATCCGCTCCCAGGTGATAACATGACAGTTCACAGCATACTCCTATTTAAAATAAAAGGGGAAATAATGGAACTCTAGAAATCAACTTGCTGCCATGATTTTGGCATTACATGAAAAGAACTGATATGACCTTGAAAACTAATATGTCTTATTCAATTAAAAAAGAAAAGTTCTAATAACTGAAGATTCTTGAGGAAAAATGGACAAGTATTAAGGTTTATAAATCAGAAATGCTTTGCTCTGAGTTGCAAAAGCTGGGTTTAAATGAGCTTAAATCATTTTTTACACACAATTTAAAAAAGTATCACCAGACGACGTCATCTGACCAACGAGCAACTAAGTTAAAGCTAGTAACAAAAAACATAAATGAAAGACTCTCAATAGGTTTTGCAATTTAAAAACACATTTCTAAATAAGTCATGGGTTAAAGAAGCCATAATAGAAAATTTTAAAATATTCACTACTAAACTATAATGAAAACATTATATTTCAAAACTCATAGGATATAGTTAAGTCAAAATTAGAGGAAAATGTTAAGCCTTAAATGCTTATATTAGGAAAGAAGAAAAACCGAAAATCAGTGAGTTATGCATTCAAATTAAGAAATTAGAAAAAAGAAAACAGAATAAACCCCCACCCAAAAATCTATCAGATACTACCTAATTAGAATTTTAGGTGATATATATTTCTAAGTCATTTAAAACTGACATTCTGTATTTATTATGAAAGTAGTCATTTCGCAAAACTCTATATTTCATATCCTTTTTTCCCCAAAGTAATCTGATAGAAGATGGTAAAATTGAGAGAGAAAAAATCCACCTCTAATAGCCAGTTGAATGAATTCCCATAAACTATAATATTTTCAAATCCAAGAAATGAGACTTTTTGAGGGAGCAAAAGGGAATCTTGGTGCTTATCTCTTCTAAAATCCATATCAGATTTCTTAAGACTTTCTCAGATAAAATGCATGTTAATTTGCAAAGCATAAGGACATTTTTAAATGTCATTTTTTAACTTTTTATTTTTTTAAAAACAATGTGATATTATGATGTATAAGTGGGAAATCTGGAGAAAAAGAGTATAAAATCCAAATAGGGGTAAGTCAAGATAAGGCTTAAAAGAAAGTGCACTGCGATCAGATGAAAAATCTCTTCCCCAGTGAATGAGAGACTGAAAAAGAGAAACACCCATGGCCTGAAGCAGGATACAAATTAGGTTAAGGACAGCAGTAAGGCTCCATTAACTCTGAATCCCTCAATCACCCCATCCTTTTTTTTTTTGAATAAAAACATCCATTTCTCAATTAATTGTATCGGATACAAATAAAAAAATTTCTTTGAATCATAAAATATGTTACACAATATATTTGGTTCATAGTAACGCAGTCATACAGTATTCGGCCTTTTGACACCCTATCCTCTTAATTACTGTGGAATTAACTGCTTTGAATTAGACCAGAAAGGTGTGTTTGTTTGTTTGTTCGTTTGTCTTTTAAAACCCACCTCTTTTTTTTATTTTATTTTACGTATTTATTTATCCCCCCTTGCTGCTTGTGCTTACTGTGTCCATTTGCTGTGTGTTCTTCTGTGTCTGCTTGTCTCCCTTTGTTGCGCCATCTTGCTGTGTCAGCTCACTGCACCACACACCGGCTGGCTTGCCTTCACCAGGAGGCCCTGGGAATCAAACCCAGGCCTCCCATATGGTAAACGGGAGCCCAACCACTTGAGCCACAGCCGCTTCCTGAGTTTCTTTTAAAAGGCTATTCTTAAAGCACTCAGGTTGAAGCCTACTTTGGAGGCTTTGGCACTATTAGACTATTTTTGTGCTTAGATATATGAAAAGGCACTTTGGAAATCATAAAGAACTAAACACATAAATTAGTATTATGCATTATAATTATTAATGATCAGAGTTGCTGATTATCACATTTGGAAGACCCCGAGGTCCTGGTCCTGGCAGGGATGTAGGGCAATGCAGTTTTACTCAGCTAAGGATCAGCACCGGCAGGCAAGTCCCTGGGAACAGGAGAAGTAGGCTTTAAATAGGGGACAGCCCAAAGCCAGAGCCTGGAGGAGCCACATGGGGAAGGTGTGTGCCTGGGAGTAAAGACAAATTTGCCAGCTGGTCTTATCTTTCGGAAGCAGGTAACTTGTTTCCTAGGTTTCACAGGGCCACAGATGGAGAGGAATTCTGCCCCAGGATGGACTGCACCCATTGATTTAGATGAGATTTTGGCCTTAGAGTTGTTACTGAAATGGCTCAAGGCTTTTGGGGTGTTGGGATGAGGTGAATGTATTTTGCATGTGGGCAGAACATGTCTTTTTAGAATCCAGAGGGAAGACTGTTATGGATTGAACCGTGTCCCCCACAAAGACATGTTTCTAAGAGCTAACCCCAGTCCTGTGGCTGTGAACCCATTTTAAAGAGGATCTTCAGAGATCTTACTCATCAGGTGAGGCCAAACTGAATGAGTGTGGGCCTTAATCCAGGTCAACTGGAGTCCTTATAAACCAAGGAACTTTGGCCGCAGAGTGAATAGGAGGTAGATAGAGAGAGAGGCGGCCTCATGGAAGAGGCAGAGAGGGAGTTAGGGACAGCCAGCAGCCCCCATCAGATGCTGCAGGCCTCAGGAAGGCAAGGCCTGCCAACACCCTGATTGTGGGTTTCTAGCCTCCAAAACTGTAAGACAATAAATTCCAGTTCTTTAAGCCTACCAGGCTATAGTATCTGTTACGGCAGCCCTGGCAAACGAACTAAACCTGCCTGATTCGGGGCGATGTGCTCTTAGCAAGACTACTTGGTCCAGGTCTAAAGCCCTCTGCTTTAGGAAGAAATCTGCTGATAGGCTGGACTCTTTTTTTCTGTTTCCAAATTCAACTAGAGATCAGGGGTATTATTTATTGACTCCCTAAAACACCAACACAGAACATGTAACTCCTCTGCTTATAAACCTTCCATGGCCTTTCATTAGTATAAAATCTGAACTGCTCGGCCCTGGCAGCCTCCCCAGCCTCTTGAGTTGGCTCCAAACTGACCCTGGCTCCCAATCAGCACATTCACACAGGCTGTTCCCTCCACCTGAAGACTGGCCCCGACACCACCACCACCCCCCACCCCGGCTTTGCACGTGGTCTAACTCCCACCCGGTTTTCAGTTGTCAATGTAAACATTAGCTCCTCGAAGCCTTCCCTGACTTCCCAGACTAGATCAGGTTCCTTTTCTAAGTCCAGAGAGTGCCCTCTTTTCCTTCACAGCACTTCACACACATGTAAGGACTGTGCTTTCTTGATTCTGACACACCTTTTTTATACTGTATTATTTCAAGATTTAGGATAAATATTCCAATATATTATAATGTATGGTACATTTAATATAAGGTTTCTTTTTGCCCCTCCCAAAAGCTGTTCTGATAATTGATGGTACATCTTTAATTTGATGTTGACGTCCTGAACCTACTGATCTGCCTTAATGTCATACAAAGAGAGACAGCCAGGTATGATATACCTCCATCTGTGAAACGCGGCACCACCCATGAAGTCGTTCCCCCATAAAAACTGAACTGGATTCTGATGCAGCCTCTACATCTAACTCCCAGTTTATAGGAAATACAGGGAGACAGATGAATACGTTAAATGATACAATGCAAATGCAAGCTGCAAAACTCAGGCACCAGAAACTCTAGAGAATGAATGATATAGTTTCTTTGAAAAATACATTTCAAGGGGAAAAAAGGGGGGTGGGGGTGGACTACAAGATTACAAGAGATTTAAGAGATGCATCAACTAGATTTTAAAAGCCAGTTGGAACTCTTCTGGGGCTGTAATTGTGACATTCGGATGCCCCTGTAATGTCAAATTCCTGAGAAAACTAGATGTCAAGTGCATTAGTAGATTCAGCCTCCTCCCACAGGCTCTCAGAACTGGATCAACAGCAGCAGACATGTCTGCAAGACAGTTTATCACTTCTGCTCAAAAACCCCCCAAAACTGAGGGAGAAAACATCATAAGTGGGATATATTTCTCTCAATTTCTATTTAATAAGGCTGCTATGAGGATCAAAGCACTTACTATTATTATTATAACTATACTTCAAGCACAAAGGACAAGTGTAGGTTTTGGAGCCAGAGAGATCTACCAGCTTGCTTTTTGAGTGAGAGAGTTATCCATTTTCAGCTTCTATGTCCTCCTCTGTAAAGTGGAGATACTCATGCTGAGCATGTGAGCCAGGGAGTCTTATGCAGAGTAGGTATATGGCACCTAGAACAGTACCCAGCAGAGTAGATGGTCAGCACTCAGCAGCTGCTACCATCCTCCTCCTCCTCCTCCTCCTCAACTATAGGAAGTTACTCTTCACCACTGTCTTCCGTAGAGTGAGAAACCCCAAAACAGATCCTGAGCCTTTTAATAACTTCCAGCATTCTTATTTTTGCCTTTCGCATATCCCTTAAAACAGTTAAAAGAGAAAATCTGGAAACATCATTCCAAGAAGAGTCTGGCCAATCACTACAGTAAAATGATTACTCTTTGGACCTTATAGGAAGTCACTTCATATTGTTTCCTGTTTGTCAGAGCAAATCTGTCAATGGCCCAACTTGCCTGTTCTTTTCCTGAGCATTGCCAGGTTTTTCCTCCATCTATTTTAAATGTTATGCATTTAAAAAAAAAAAAAAAAAAAAAAAAAAAATTGGAAAAGAACGACATTGAAAACTAAAACAGTCTCTTTGTTAAGAGCCCAAACACAGAGTAGTTTCAGCCAAGAATAAAATTGTTTGTGGTTTAATTTAAAATAAAAAAAAAAAAAGATCTAAGTAACTACAACAGGCCCTGCCTGGAAGCAGGTGGGCAGGATCACAGCATCAGGGCAGAAGGCAGGGAGTAAAGCGATGAGAATGGCGGTGGCATGAGCAGCCTCCATGACTGAACCCCTGGGGCACATGCAGCGTGCATGTGGTAGGCCCTGCAGATAGCTACCCGCCTTCAGTTCCCAAGAACCCCTTAAAATAAGTATTATTATCGTTACCTTGCTTTAAAAAGCAAACAGGCTAACAAGCATTTTCCCCAAAGTCCTAAGCTAGTAAGTGACAGGCAGAATCGGAGTCCAAGGCTGCCTAACGATACCATTCGCTGTCTTCCTTCCTCCCATACCCCTCTGCTCTACAAGAGGATTTCACCTCCCTGGGCTACATGACACACGGAATGCCATGCACCTCTCCACAACGCTCCCAGGTACCTGGTTTTTAGACATCTACACAGGAAATAGGGAGAAGGAACAATTTAAAATGTGAAGCATGGGGACAGATGTGGCTAAAATGGTTGGGCGTCCGTCTCCCACATGGAGGGACCTGGGTTCGATCCCTGGGACCTCCTGGTAAAAAAAAAGAAAAAAAAAAAGAAAAAAAAAAGGAAAAAAATGTGAAGCCAGCTACCTTCACCGCCCAGGAATCTGCGAGGCCACTGATTAGCACGTACCATGATATCCGCTTCCCTCGTGGCGTAGCGAAGGTTTGGATCTAGCCAATACATCAGGGATTTAACCTGCTCAAAATTCAGGAAGAGCAGGAACACCAGGAACAGAAAGTAGAGCACACTGAGGCCTGAGGGGACAAGAACACACATCAGACATGTATCAGACCCAAAGAGCTGACTGCCCGGACCAGACACTGGTAGTGCAGCATGCTCTAAGAAGACCCTTCCTACGAGCTGGTGCTTTCTTTGAAGAGAGAGTATAACCAATAGTCCTCATTCAGACTGGGCGTGGGTGTCAATCTGCTTGAGCTGTGAGCTGAAGGACTGGCACACAAAGGGTGTGCGGATGGGAGCAGAGAGGTGGACGCAGCGTTCAGCCAGCGCAGACGTGCAGACAGGCCTTGGAAAAGAGAAATGTCTAGGATGGGACACGTGGCTGGAATGCTGGCAGAAAGAGGAACAAGCAAGATGGCACGGCACGGACAACGCCAGGTCATACGGCTCCAAGGCCATGGCACAGACTCCAGATTTTATCTTAAGTGAGAGGGGGAGCACTTGAAGAGCTTTAAATAGGCCAATGAGGTGATCCAAGTGACTTTTTACAAGGGCGACTCTGGCTGCTGTGTGAGACTGGACTAGAGGAGGGCAAGAACGGGTCTGGACTGCCAAGTCCAGGGGCCAGTTCAGGGATCCAGTGAGAGGGGTGGCCCAAGGCCATCTGTCAGGTTCCTACACTCCACATGAGCCCTTGCAGGCATTATTTTATTGAAACATAGTATCATAACTGCTATCCTAATAATCATTCTCAATCATTAAGGCAAAAGCCTGTGTAATTCATTTTAGAAAGCTGTGGTAATCAACAAACAGTGGCTTTGTAATTTTTCTGTTGGACCCACTAGAATTAAAATACTGTGTATGTAGGATATCTAGACACTGCAATACAAATGACCTTGGATCACAGAACCCCATCCAAATTCGGCTCAGCACTAATCTCCAACGAGCCGCTGCAGAGGAGAGAACATCCATGGCTGGAATGAAATGCACTGTAACTGTGGCTGTGCCAGGCACTCCAATGGGCACTCTCCTGGTCCCGTCCTCAGGGTGCTCGAGGGAGGCTCAGAGCATCCCGGGGGCCCAGGGAACACACATTCTCAAGCTCACTGGTATGAGACCTCCTTAGGTGTGTACTTATACACCAGCTATTTTTATAAATTTTCACCTTAAACACCTCCCGCTATACCTTTTTATGATGATCCATTGGAAATATTTGTTTTAAGACAGAAAGTAAGTCTCTGTAGAGCAGGACTCCGTGAGCTGGAGTACATGGTTGGGTCAAGGTCTGTGCAGCCTTGGATATTATGTGGTCATCATCAGATTATTAAAGCACCCCATGATCCCAAAAAGGTCTTGGGGTAAGAAATAAAACTGCTCATTACGTACAAGAGATCATTTGAAACAGGAAAAATTCAGATATAGCCAACAAGCTGAAAGTACCTTATAACTTCCAACAGCAATATTAACTCCATTAGGTATATTTATGATGCAGACAGGACTATCTTTTTAAAAATGTAAAGGAAGTCCTGGTACTCCTCTGCAGAAAACGCTCCCATGACTTCCTGCCGTCCTTAAGTCCCTGGTCTTACCCTGACCCCCAGCCCAACTGTGACCTCTCTCTTCCTACTCTGTAGTCTGGCCCCACTGGCCTGGCCCATGCCAGGCTCTTTCTGGCCTTAGGATCATTGTAGTGGCTTTTCCTTTGCCTGGAGTACACCCCCCACCCATCTTTCAAGGTTCCATCCTTCCACGTATACAGTTTCAGCTTAAGCCTCATCCGTAGGCCTTTCCTCACCACCCAAGTGGAAGCAGTCACCCAGTCACTATCACTGCCTGTGGTTTATAATGGACTTGCTAACATTTAGTGACACCTGATTTTTATAATTATTTGTCTACTAATTCAGGTACTACAGCTGCTCTCCCTCCTCCTTCGTCCCCTACGGCCTCAGTGCTCAGTGCAGCGCCTACCACACAGCAACACGCACACAATACTGGCTGAACCAATGGCGAAGAGTTCACCATAAAAAGAGATGTGAACTGTGGTCTATGGTTGGTGGCAAGGCTCCAGGATGTGTAAGTTCATTGAGGGTGGTGGGCCACACTTGTGGGAGATGTTTGTGTGGGATGTGGTGGGAGGTGTGGGAGGTGGGCAACATGGGAATCCCAGTGGGTTCCGTGTAATATTTTGGGTAATCTAAGCACCTCTTAAAATATATGTATATATATATATATATAAATAACATTTTTGTAAGCAAATACATATATATGCATATATATTTATATATCATTTTGCAAATGTTTGTATGTATTGTGAGAATTTTAATTTTTACCCACAATAAAAATAAATTAAAAAAAAAAAGATGAAAAGATTTACCTATGACCTCTCAAGGTTGAGCTTTTGAAAAATAGGCAACTGTTATGGAAATATCCATTTTTAGAGTCCTTTTACATTTTTACATAGGATTATATTTTTCAAACCTAAAGTAATTCATTTGATATCTAATAAATTTATTTTAAATCCATTCAGGGAATTTGACCATTTGTACTTGAAAATCAAGGAAGTAAAATAAGACATCCAATATTTGTATGAGAATATCACTAAATATCACTGAACCTTGGTTAAAACTGGGGCTCTTGGTCTAAAGATTTCTCCCTTTTCCAAGTTCTTGCCCATTCATACCTTCGAGGAAACTGGATGGCTGGGTTTTCATTCCCTCCCAGATGCTGATAAGACAAATGTGATCATAAAGAGTTTGCACTAGCAAACAGCAATATGAAGGCACATAAAGGAAAATGAGTGAGTTTTGTGTACATTAAGAAGCACCAGCTCAGGAATGGGGCAGGTGGAGCCCAAATAGTTCCCATCTATGAGAATTATAAGATATCACCCAGTACTTTATTTTGTGGCAAAGAATTTTAATAAAAAATTATATTAGGGGAAACCAAAAGTAAAAAGCTATACTGTTTTAATGTAGAATAGTAAGTATACATGCTATATTGATATTCAGAAAAAGATTTTTTAAAGTAAAATATATTTTAAAACCTGCTAGTGGAAACTCACCAAAAACCATTCTCCATAAGGCTGGATGAGGTCGAGTAAATGGACCTGTAGGTAGATAACATTATAAAATTAAAATCAGCTGGTTTCAGACAGATGCTGTCCATGTAAATAATGATAATAAAAAATTCTCTACTATTAAAAAAATATTCTTTTTTAATATAAATACTTGGAGTTTAATGTTTAGGTTGAAATGTTTCACAACATTTTAAGTCACCATAATCATAAAAGCACTGTTCTCCAAAACATGTTTTTAAAATGTTTTCTTTAGAATTTTAAACATATTTTCCCATGGAAAAAATGTTGTAACAGTGCGTAGGTTTACCAGTATGTGTAAGCATATATAATTTAAGTATATGTAATACATATTACACCTAAACAAGTGAAATCTCCCAGCCACCGAGGAGCCCCAGAGAAAGAGGCTTTGAACAGCCCAGCTATATGTGTACAAGAGAGAGAGACAGAGACAGAAGGAAAGAAAGAGAAAGGGAGACAGAAGGAGAGGAAGAACAGAGAGAGAAAAAGAGAGACAGAGAAAGAGAGAAGGAGAAACAGAGAGAGAGAGAGAAAGACAATGGAGGCGAGACTGATGACTGACGGGGGAAAGAGAGAAAGGGAGACAGAGGGAGAGGGAAAACAGAGAGAAAGGGAGACAGATATAGAGAGACAGAGAGAGAAAAAGAAAGGGAGAAACAGAGAGAAGATAGATGGAGAGTAGAGAAACAAAGGGAGAGGGAGAGGGAGAGGTTGGGGCAGGTAGGGGGAGAGAGAGAGAAGAGAGAGAGAGAGAGAGAGAGGGAGAGAGACTAAAATTGAGAGGGAAGAAATACTGTTGGGTGGGAAGTGAGAATGAAAACAAACCATCTGAGCACCGGAACATGCTAAACATGCTAACGCAGTGGCTTTTGATCATGCTCTGTGGTAACAAAACACCCTTTTCAAGGCAACCCAACTCAGTCACACACACACACAGACTACACAACTGAAACAAAGCTTCTGTTCTAGTTCCTTTTTAAAAAAAAGAGAGGAAGACGAACGAAAGCAAGCTAGGTCTTTTCTACCGAATCAATTTACCAATTGAAGGGTCACGGCTCGTAATTATGGAAAACCACTGCTCAAGCGGGCACCCTACCCTATTTGTGGCTACCCACACTTTTTGAACAGCCTCCTTACATTTGGAGACTTTCTCATGTTATGAATCCCATATTCCAAGAGGAGATGCCAGCGGTTGTTTGCCAGCCTTCTTTTTAACGAGGGCTCAGTCCTTTAGTTATACCTGTGACAGACTTGCCCTCAGGAGCTGGTGACACTAGAGAGCTAGTATGGAGTGCTCTGCCTCTCTTCCTCTTTCTCTGGCACTGGCAAGCAGTGGTAGGAGTGGTGAGGTGCAGATCCTCACACTAAGGTGGCACTGGTGATGGTGGCAGTGGCAGTTCCATCAGGCCACTGCAGAAGTGACTGTGGGACAGACTAGAGCCTAAGCTCACTGCAGCTTCCTCATTAGACCCATTCTAGGCTGGTGCCTGCTCCTGGAAGCTTAGCCTGGAGCCTGGTTTCCTAGTCCCTCCTGATGATTGTGAGAGCCAATATCCATTCAAGGGCTCTTTAATCAGCACAGTCAGCTTCTGTTGCTTGCAAATTTGAGTCCTGCCTGGTGCAAACATTACAATTTAGTTTTCATTCTGGAACTCATTCTAAATTCGCCCGTGTCTTCTTAAAAAGACTACATCAAGACATTTTAATTACTTTCCTTTTTTTTTTTAAAAAAAAAAGATTTATTTGTATTTATTTATTTCTCCCCACCCCCTCGTTGTTTGCATTTGCTGTGTCTGTTTGTTGTGTGCTGGTCTTTTCAGGAGGCACCAGGAATCGAACCTGGGAACCGAACCTGGGACCTCTGATGTGGGAGGGAGGCACCTAATTGCCTGAGCCACCTCTGCTCCCTGCTTTGTTGTGTCTCACATTATGTTTTCCTTGTATCTCGTGTTGCGTCAGCTCGCTGTCTTACTCATCTTCTTTAGGAGGCACTGGGAACCAAACCTGGGACCTCCCATGTGGTAGGCGGAAGCTCAGTCACTTGAGCCACGTCTGCTATCCTGACTACTTTCTTTTGATGAATCCAGTTCATATTATGAAAATCAGTTACAAGTATCCCTCACCATCTAAATCTATTCAGCTCCTGAGTGCAGACAGTGAGAGTTCAGAATTATAGTTACATGAGGGATTCTGTACTATCCAAATTATATTGGTCCCTGAGTTTGGGATGACAAGTAGTGAGGGTTCAGATAGTGAGGGATTTATTTAAACCTTTGTCCAAATCTGTTCGATTTCTGAGTCTAATAGTGAGGGTCAGTCCTGTATTCCTTTTTAATCAGCTACTTCTTTTTCTGAAAGGCACTATGAAGCATATAAACCTAAATCCCCTTCCAAGTAATAGAACATGGTTATTTTTCTTCAAGTCTTTTGAAAACGTATGGTTAAAATTGTCAAAAGTAATTGTTAAGAGATTTAGGATGCTAAATTTAAGCCCCAAGGCAAATACAAAGAAAATATATGAAAACTATACAAATGGTATACTACAAAAAAATCAATTACATATGAAAGTAGGCATTAATGGAAGAATTGAGGGATATAAAGGGTATAAGATTACAAGGACCGAGGAAGCAGATGTGGCTCAAACAATAGGGCTCCCGTTTACCATATGGGAGGCCCCGGGTTCGATTTCCGGGGCCTCCTGGTGAAGGCAAGCCCGCCCGCGCAGCGCCGTGAGCTGACGCAGCAGGACGACCCAACAAAGAGAGACAAGCAGACACAGAAAAACGCACAGCAAATGGACACAGTGAACACAAGCAGCAAGGGGGGATAAATAAATAAATAAATAAATAAATAAATAAATAAACAAACAAATAAATAAATAAATAAAATCTTTAAAAAAAAAAAGATTACAAGGACCAAATAGGAAAACGGCAGAATAAAGTCCTGCATGATAGTTGTTTTAAACGTATGTGGATTAAACTCTCCAGTCACTAGGCAGAGGGTGGCAGAGTGGACAAAAAAGCATGACACAACTCTATGCTGTTTACAAAAGACTCAGCTTAAATCCAAAGACAGAAGTAGGTTGAAACTGAATTGATGGGAAAAAATACATGCCATGCAAATAATAACCAAAAGAAAGCTGGGGTAGCTATCCTAATCAGACAAAATAGATTTTTAGTCAAAAACTGTTATAAGCGACAAAGAAGGTCACTCACTAAATACTGACACAGGGGTCAGTCAATTCAACAAGAAGACTTAACACTTATAAAAATATATGCACCTAATGGCAGAGCTCCAAAATACATGATGCAAATATTGACAGATTTGAAGGGATAAATAGACTGTTCTACATTAATAGTAGGAGACAAAAATATACCACTTTAAATAATGGATAGAACATCTAGACAGGAGATCAATAAGGAAATAGAAGACTTGAACAATACTAAAAACCAAATAGACCTAAAAGACATATATAGAACACTTCACCCAACAGCAGCAGAATGCAACAGCAGTAGAATACATTCCTTCCTAGTGCACACTCATTCTCTAGGATATAACATGTTAGGCCACAAAACATGTTTCCATAATTTCAAAAATATTGAAATCATACAATGTATCTTCTCTGACCACAATACAATGAAGCTAGAAATCAATAAGAGGGAGAAATGGAAAATTCACAAATATGTGGATATTAAACAATGCACACACAAGCAATCAATGGGTCAAAGAAGAAATCACAAGGGAAATTAGGAAATACCTTGAGGCAAATGAAAACAAAAATATAACATACCAAAACTTATGGGATGCAGCAAAGACAGTGCTGAGAGAGGAAAACTTATAGCTTTAAATGTTTACTTAATAAAGAAGATCGCAAACCAGAGACCTAACCTCACAACTGGAGGATCTAGGAAAAGAAAAGCAAACGAATCAAAGCGAGCAGAAGGAAATAATAAAGATTAGGACAGAGATCAATGAAATAGAGAATAAAAAACTATGGAGAGAATCAACAAAGCCAAAGTTGGGGTTTTTTTTAAAGATCAATAAAATTGGCAAACCTTTAGCTAGACGTCAAAGAAAGAAAGAAAGGATGCAAATAACCAAAATGAGAATGAAAGTAGGGATATTACTACTGACCTGATGTGGATTGAATTGTGTACCCCAGTTTGGACATGTTCTTGGTCTTGGACAACATTCTGGTGGGTAAGAACCCACTGTAAATAAGATGTCTTGAAGATGTTACTTCAGTTAAGGTGTGGCCAAACTGAATCAGATTGCGGTTTAATCCAGATTACTGGAGTCCCTTATAAGCAGAGTCAAAATCAGATGGAGAGAGAAAGCCATGGGAAAAAAAATAAAGTCAATGGAAACTGTAGAGACAGGAGAGGCCACCATATGCACTGCCATGTAACCGAGAAGCCAAGGACCAAGGATAACCAGTAGTCAGCCCCAGAATGCCACAGTCTTTGAGAAAAAGCATCATCTTGCTGATACCTTGATATTGGTTTTCTTCTAGCCTCAAGATCATAAACTAATAAATTCCCAGTGTTTAAGCAAACCCATTGTGTGGTATTTGTTTTAGCAGCTGGGAAACTAAAACATAACCCACAGAAATGAAAAAGATAATGAGAGGATACTGTGAACTGTAAGCCATCAAATTAGATAACCCAGATAAAATGGACAAATTCCTAGAAGCATGGAAACTACCTAAACTGACTCAAGAAGAAATAGAATATTTCAACAGATCAATACAAGAAAAGAGATTCAATTAGTAATCAAAACCTCCCAACAAAGAAAAGCTCAGGAGCAGACAGCTTCACTGATGAATTTTACCAACCAGTTCTAAGAAGAATTAACACCAATACTGCTCCAACTCTTTCAAAAAATTTAAGAAGAGGGAAATTTATTCCATGAGACCAGCCGCACTGTAATACCAAAGTCAGATAAAGATATCACAAGAAAATAAAATTACAGACCAATATCCCTTATGGATATAGTTGGAAAAAAATGCCCCAATAAATCTTACCAAACTGGATCAAACAGAACAATTTAAAAAAGTATACACCACAATCAAGTGGGATTCATCCCAGGTATACAAGGGTGGTTCAACATAAGAAAACTGATTGATATAAGATACCACATTACTAGAGCAAAGGAAAATAAATACATAATCATCTCAATTCATGCAGACAAGGCATTTGACAAAACCCAGCCCCCTTCTTGATAAAAACACTTAGAAAACTAGGGATAGAAGGAAAGTTCCTCAGCATAATAAAGGGCATATTTCAAAAACTCACAGCTAACATCATACTCAATGGTGAAAGACTGAAAGCTGTCCTTCTAAGATCTGGAACAAGAGAAGGATACCCACTGTCACCATTGTTATTCAACATTGCACTGGAAGTTCTAGACAGAGCAATTAGGCCAGAAAAATAAATAAAAGACATCCAAATTGGAAAGGAAGAAATAAAACTTTCCCTATTTGCAGATGGCATGGTCCTATATTCAGAAAATTCTGAAAAAAAATCCACAACAAAGCTATTAGAGCTAATAAACGAATTCAGCAATATGCTGGGGTACAAGATAAACACATAAAAATCAGTAGTGTTTCTATATACTAGCAATGAACAATCTGAAGAGGAAATAAACAATGAAAAAATTCCATTAACAATAGCAGCTAAAAGAATCATATATCTAGGAATAAATTTAACTAAGGATGTAAAGGATTTATACACAGAAAACTACCAAACGTTGCTTAAAAAAATCAAAGAAGACCTAAATAAATGGAAGGACATTCAGTGTTCCTGGATTGGAAGATGAAATATTCTTAAGAAGTCAATTCTACATAAAGTAATTTACAGATTCAGTGCAATCCCAATCAAAATTCCCAAATCCTCATTATTGGTAACAAATGGGTGACAACAATGTAAGATGTTGGTGGTGGGGTGATGTATGAGAATCCTGTATGGTATATGTGATTGTTTTGTAAACTCACAACTTCTCTGATTAAAAAGAAAAAAAATTCCAACAGCCTTCTTTGCAGAAATGGAAAAGCCAATCATCAAATTTATATGGAAGGGTAAGGGGCTCCAAATAGCCAAAAACATCTTGAAAAATAACAAAGTTGGAGGACTCACACTTCCCAACTTTAAAAACTTATTACAAAGATACAGTAATCAAAACAGCACAGTACTGGCACGAGGACAGACATAAAGACCAATGGAATCATACTGAGCATTCAGAGATAGACCTTCACATGTATAGCCAATTGATTTTTGACAAGGGTGCTGTGGCAGTTTGATGTAATTATGAATTCCAAAAATATAATTGACTCATGTTTGTAAACTGATCTGTTAATCTGGGCATGATTAGGTTAGGATTAGGGCGTTGAGCCCCACCCCTTGGTGGGTGGGGAATTGAATTTAAAAGGCAAGGCAAAGGACAGTTGCAGCAGTCTTTTGAGAAGCAGTTTTTTTTTTTTTTTTTTTTTTTAAGGCAGACTGCCACATGCAGCGCCTCATTTGGATGTGTCTGGAGTCTTGGAAGCTTGACTACCCTATGTTCTCCTACAAATGGACCTTGAGAGCTTGTTTGGAGGTTCTAGCAGGGGAGCGCAGCTACTCGTATACCCTTGACCGAAGAACGGTCCTCCTCTAGCGGGGAAGGTCGTCCTCTTCGACCGAGCGCGCAGCTTCGGGAGGGACGCACATGGAGCGGTGAGGGAGGAAGGGGACATCCGCCTAGCCAGCCAGATCAGCCGAATCAACCCTGGCGATCAATGGGGTGACAGATGTCGCAGCCAGATCGCCCTCACATCCAAGAAGCAGTTTTGATGTTGGAAAGAAGGCCCCAGGAGAAGAGAAGCAAGCTGTTCGCCTGATCGTCTGCAGCTGACCTTGTGGAGGAAACAGGAGCTAAGCCCAGAGAGAAACGCAGCCCCGGGAAGAGAGGAACCCCAGAAGCCTGAACCCTGGCAAACGCCAGCAGCTTTCTTGCTCTAACCCGTGGCAATGGACTGTGGTGAGAGAAGAAACTTAACACTTTATGGCCTGGTATCTGTGGACTTCTACCCCAAATAAATACCCTTTATAAAGACCAACCCATTTTTGGTATTTCACATTAGCACCCCTTTGGCTGACTAATACAGGTGCCAAGTCCATACAATGGGGAAAGAACAGTCTCTTCAACAAATGGTACTGGGAAAACTGGATATCCACATGCAAAAAAATATGGTACCTCACACCATATATACAAATTAACTCAAAATAGGCCATAGACCTAAATAGAAAAACCAAAATGATAAAACTCCTAGAAGAAAACATAGAGAAGCATCTTCAGGACCTTGTGTTAGGCAATGATTTCTTAGACTTTACACCAAAAGTACAATCAACAAAAGAAAAAACAGAAATGTGGGACTTCATCAAAATCAAAACCTTTGTGCATCAAACAACTCATCATGAAAGTAAAGAAGACAGCCTATAGAATGGGAGAATATATTTGGTAAACCACATATCCGATAAGGGTTCAATATCCAGAATATATAAAGAAACCCTATACTCAAAAACAAAAAGACTAACAACCCAGTTAAAAAACGGGCAAAATATTTGAAAAGATATTTCTCCAAAGAAGACATACACATAGCCAAAAAGCACATGAGAAGATGCTCAACATCTTTAGCCATTTGGGATATGCAAATCAAAACCACAATGAGATACCAGCTCACATTCACTAGAATGGCTACTTTTAACAAAACAGAAAATTACAATTGGTGGAGAGGATGTAGAGAAATAGGAACACTTGTCCATTGTTGGTAGGAATGTAAATTAGTGTAGGTGCTATGGAAGAGTTTGGCGGTTCCTCAGAAAGTTAAGTATAGAATTACCATAGGACCCCAGCAATCCCACGTCTAGGTATATAACCAAAGGAATTGAAAGCCGGGACTAAAGAAGATATGTGCATGTTTCTGGCAGCGTTATTCACAATTGTCAAAAGATGGTAGCCACCCAAATGTCCATCACCAGAGGAATGTGAGTGGGGGTAGGAATTAGGAAGCTGATGCTTAATTGGCACTGAATTTCTCTCTGGGGTGATGGGAGAGTTTTGGTAATGGATCTTTGCAAGGATAGCACACCATTGTGAATGTAATTAACACCAATGAATTATATATGTGAATGTGGTCAAACAAACCATAGTACTGCACAACACAAACAGCAAACCCTAGTATAAATTAAGGATTAAGGTTAAATAGCAGAATTATAATAATATTTCATCAATTGTAACAAAGGTACCACACTAATACAAAGTGTTAATATTATAGAAAACTAGGTGTATAAGGGGGGTATATGAGAACTCTGTATCTTCTGCATGACTATTCTATAAACCTACAACTCTTCTAATAAAAAATTAAAATTAAAAAAAAAAATAAAAAAATAAACAAACCAATGCAGGCTTTATTTCAGTTATCAAACCTGCTTCCTCCCAAATGGAGAGGCTTGTCATAATCCCCCACTTCTTTCTGAGAAGAAACCCTGAATTTTTTAACATAGTATTTTAACAAGTACACTCTAATAGCATCACTGGCCAACAGTATTATCTTTACCATCAAAGACAGTAATGTTCTTAAACATTTTATTTCACTTTTTAAAAAAGGATGAGGCCGCCCTTTTTCTATATTATAAACCTCGTTCCTATGCTCACCCACGTCTGGCTACTCCAGTCAAGTCACCTTTAGAGAGTGTGTGGAATGCAGCAGGGGAGCCCTGCCTTCCAAGCCATCACCCTCCTGGGGCACGGTAGTCCCCAGAGCATCCTGTGAATGTCTACTTCATCTCAGTGTCCTCACCTCACTTATTTCCCAACAGGCTATTTTTTTTTTTTTTTTTTTTTTTGGTGAGCCAATTAAACTTTATTTATGGGCACTGAAATTTGAATTTCATGTCATTTTTACATGTCACGAAATGGCATCCTTCTTTTGATTATTTTTGACCATTTAAAAATGCAAAAATCCTTCTTAGTTCATGGGCTGTACATAAAAGAGCAACGGGCCAGATTTGGCCAATTTCCGCCCCAGACCACTGTCGAGCAAGCACACAAGCTTCAATCTTGAGAGACCGAAAAAAGTAAATGACACAGTGGGCCTCAGAAAAGCAGAATCTGCGTTCTTGCCCTCTTTCTGGAATGTGTTCACTGGATCGACTCAGGTTAACGTCCCCTGGAAGGAGGAGAATCCAGTTGAGGAGACTGGATGTCCTTGAGAGGTTAAAAAATATATTTAAAAAGCAAAAAACATGTGGGTCTCGTGAGAAATTAGCACCACTCACTCACATTTACTGAGTGCTTCTCGGAACCCGGGCACTGTTTTCAGCTCCTTAAATGTAATGTCTCCGTCCTCAACTTAAGAGACAGTGAAGCCCCAAATGTAAGGTAACATGCCTGATGCCACAGGCTAGTCAACCTTCTAGCAGGATTTGGAACCGGGACCTGACTTGGGAGCCTCCGCCCCTCCCGCCTCTCCGCAATGGGCTTCCTCCTCCTTCCCAGGCCCACAAAGCCAAGGACGCCAGCAGAAGCCCATCTCTGCTCTCAGGTTCCCTGGCTTTGGATGTGAATCAGGCACACGCCAGGGCACTGTTTACTTCACCCTATCTGTTGTGGGCACGAAAGCCTGGAGGAGCACAGTCCTGGAAGACCTCCTTTGGAGCAATTACTTCAATGTCTTATTGCACGTTGCCTTAATCAGAATATAAAAGGGGAGTGGTTGTGGCTCAGTCTGTTGGGTACTCCCCTTCCATGTGGGAGGTCCCAGGTTCAGTTCCTCGTGCCTCAGTTCTGAGGCTGTGAAAGTGTCCAAACCAAGGCATCATCAGGAGATGCTTTCTCTGTGAGCTGCAGCTGTGGGTGATCAGGCACATGGTAGTGTCTGCTTGTCTCTCCCCTCTCCTCTGGGCTTCATTGCCTTTAGCTTCTGGCTAAAGTGGCTTCCTCTCAGCTTTCTGTGTTCAGTTGATTTCAGCTTCTGGGTTCCTGTCTGTCTCTGCAGCTTTTTTCTGTCTCCCAACAGGCTATTTTTACCGTGGTCTCACAAGGGCAGGAATCTTTTTCTTCCTCTGGCTATTGTTACGGGATGAACTTATAAGGAGGGCTCCACCTGGTGTGCCTCTCATGGGGGCAGGGGGATCGTGCTTCTTCTCTGTGCTTCAGTTCTGATTTGATAAAAGCCCCCTGGGACCTTCAGTTCAGTTATGCATCTCCTCGATTATACAGGAGAAATGGCAAGGCTTCTTGGGGCAGCAATGGAAAACAGAAGCTGCTTTTGTTCTGGATTGTGGTTTTCTTACAAGGCGCGTTTAAAAACTAAATGTGTGGCTTTTATAAAAATCAATCTCTGAATCTAGAATACAGAATCTTCAGATATTAAAAGCATGTTTAATTTCAAAAGAAATAGAAACCAAAGGACTTCTTCATGAGATGAGCTAGCATTAAAAAAAACCTCAGAAATTAGAAACTAAGATCATTGCTTGGTTTGCCAGAATAAATTGTACCTATCAGTAATTCAATTTAAGGAATGAGGTCTTAGGGAAGTATAATTCTTTTAACAAAAATCAGAAGTTGCCTCTACAATAGTTACTCTGGCCAGAGGGCCCTAGGCAGGCTTTTTGTAGTTTGCATCTTCTCTGGATTATTATTATTTTAATGTTTAAATTCCTTCCAGGAAAAATCAGAAAAGATGAGTAAAATTATCTTTTAGCAAATCTCAAACCTAAGAAAGATTTTTTTTTCCCAAGAAAAAAGTAGTGGACGGTGAACCTTTTAGATTGCCTTCAATCTCAAGGAGATATAATTAGCATTATCTTAGCTCAGAGAAGCCAAATGCGGAGGAAGGACAGACAGAGGAGAAACCCAGGAAAAGCCAGAAATACTAGTATTTCCCTCTCTTCAAAATACCTTTAAGAAGTGCTGAATTGTGTTTCTCTTGTAAAGAAGAGAAGGAAAAGAGGGGGACAATTCCATTTTTTTCCCCTGCACGATTTATTACTTAATTCAACATATATTTATTGAAAATCTACTATGGGTCAGGCATTGGAGGCACAGATAAGGTTTAGCTGTTTTGGTAGGTAGAAGGGGGATAGATAGTACAAGGAAGCCCTCAGAATCCAGAAAAGTACACCCGAATGTCACCTGTTGCAAGAAATCCCACAGCTACATGGAGACTCAAATAAGTTTCTAAATTTTACTCCAGCAATACAGTGGAATAGTTAAAATTACAATTAGATGGAAGGGAATAGGAAAGGAGAGAGGGAGAGAAGCTGGCTCCATTTCTACCACTGATGTTCATAACTTAATTTGAGCATATGTGCCAAGGGTGGGGGGAGAATGGAAAACAAGGGGACAAAATACAAGAGGAGGTATGTACATTCCACTCAGAGAAGCAGCCATCCAGCAGCAGGCTTCTAGAAAGGCCTGAAGTCTGAATGTTGGCTCTGAGTCAGGAGAGCCACACAGCTCTGGAGCCCGTGTCCCAGGGGCCGTGCCAAGACAGGGGCATTAGCTCTCCCAGCTCTGCTAGCACCTCCCAAAGCTACCTCTAATTTTAAAATATTCAGTAATAATATTCTTTAGTGTGGAAAACTTAGTTCTACCAGTGTTCTATAAAGTGGAAATAAATAGGTCCTTAGAAAATAAACTAGGTAAATACAATGTGTTTGCCATGTACACAGGACTTAGGAAGCCCTCGAAGTCCTCCCTGCCCTGACTGAAATCCCAGTAGACTGCCCTTGTCCTTTGTACACCTATCTGAAGTCTTATTTTTGGCATGTTCTGCCTACAGATGAGTTGTGTGAGGGCAGAGCAGGGTCGTAAATCAGAAATAGAATAAGACAAGGACAAAGTAGAAAGGTTCAGATCAATCTGCTGAACTCTTCCTGACAGAAACAATACTTAGGGAACCGAATAGCAAAGCCCCGGGAACCCACCCTCTGCAGGATGCAAAGCACTAAGTGCAGGCTAACTAAGAGTGCACTAGTAGGGAAAAGAAAAGTCAGAGATGGACAGAAAGGAATAGAAACAAGGGGTGAAAGAAACATTATACAAAAAGACAGAGACAAAAACACATCACAATGGACCTAATTCAAGATAGGTCCAGAGCAACACAGGGTAAAGGAAAATGCAGCCTGCGGCTCTAACCCCAGGCTGACATCAGGTAGCCGAGAGACCTACCTCATCTCAATTGTACACTGAACAGTCTGAAGTAGATGAGCTCTATGGTTTCTCCCCACTGTGTATGTATCTCAAAGTGCACCCACCAGGTTAAGAAAAGCAAAAAACAAGCTTAAGGTTTATCTTTCCAAAAGGAAAGCAGAGGATTTCCAGGAAGATGGCAGGCTAGAAAAACATGGGAAGCTCTTCTCTCCCAGAAAAATAGCTAGAGGCCAGGCCTAGAATGTACCTGAAAAAAGTACATTCTAGGGTTTAGGACACCAGGGGAAGGCAGGACCCCATCCAGAAGAGAGTGGACAGGGGGAAAACCTCAAGGGAAAGACCATGAGTAGAAGCTGCAGATACAGCTGCTGGCACCCCTCCCCCACCCTACAAGGAGAATTTTAAATTCTCTTACTTCCACCCTGGCTACAGACAGAGGGGGCTGCAGGGATCCAGACCCTCAGGAAACCGGAAAGATAGGGATGCAGCCGAAGGCTGATTCAGCATTTGGCCAACAAATTTGGTCTGCTGTGTCCCATGAGCCCTTCCAGGCAGGGTGGGGCCGTGCTATTGTTTGCCTTGGGAGCCAGCAAGGGACTAAAGGGATCCAACCCTCTCAATCACTCTCCCTACTGACCAGGACTGGTTGTTGAAGACACAGAGGGGAGTGGAATTCTTTCCTACCCAGGAAAAGGGAGGGGGCTGCCAGCAAAGGATGGAGAACAGCCTCTGAGAAAGTTTGAACTATGAGCTCTGAACAGCCTCCAGGCAGGATCCTCTGTCACACTGCTGCAGTCAGGGTTGCAGCAAACACACTCACAAGAGGCTCTGAACTGAGAGAGTTGTCAAGACCAAGGAAGTACATGTGAGGAAATTAAAAGTGAATAAGAGTCTTTTTCAGGCCTTTACAGCCTCCCTCCCCAAGGCCCTTGGAAGCCAGTCTGCAACCCATTACCAGGTCCAGGGTCCAGATTTGAGTGACTAACAGGGACAATTCTAAAGACCTAGAACAGGTTGAACAAAGAATCAAAGAATGGCAGTAACACACAGCCTCCAGCCACTAAAACCCTACAAAACAGAGAGAAATTGAGTATCTAGGTAAAGTCACCACCCTAGTAAGATGCATAGACATCAGTAAAGAATTACCAACCATACTAAGAATGAAATACATGCCCAAGAAAAGGAATATATCAAAGCCCCAGAAGAGATGCAGGATTTGAGACAACTAATCAATGAGATTCATACAAATTTCCAAAATCAAATTGATTTGAAAGACAATATGGCTAAAGAGATAAAGGACATCAAGAAAACACTGAGCAAGCACAAAGTAGAATTTGAAAAACTGGCGGCAGAGTAAAGAGCTCCAAGAGTCAGCTCATCCTACAGGGCAGTTAGTAACCACCTAGAGCTATCTAAAGCACCCCACCCCCACCCTCACCCCCACCAAGACCAGAAGAGTATCCTGCAACATTCTTGAAGGGAAGGGGGGGTACTGCCTGTTAGAGTTCATAAGACCATGAACCAATGCCCCTGTGGCATAGGTTGAGGAAAGGCAGCCTCCAGCCATAACCAGCCTAACTCATCTCCTCCCAAGAATAAACAAAATGGAGCAGATAAAGGCCATCACTCCCTCCCCAACCCCTCCCACATTCCAAGACCCCCTAACCCACTCCCCACTGGCAATTTGACCTCAGGCTGTACTGGGTTTCCCCCGCCTATTGATGTACTCTATAAAGCCCACCACCCTCTGGAGGTGGGCTGAAGTCTATTCTTCAGACCCCCTCCACTGGGAGAGCTTCTCAATAAACTTCCTGCCTGCAACCCTCAGTCTCTGTGTCCCAGTGAGTACCGTTTTTCTCTAACACTGCCCATCTGCAGAGAGGATTCGTGAGTGGAGCACTCCCTGATGTCTAGGTCAGTGCCCACGATGCAAGCTGCCTCAGGAGCTGTTCCATCGCTGGAGTTGGAAACTCCATTTCCCAAAAAATGGGGGAGGAAGACACAGTGTGGCACTGACTTCAGCTACAGATTAGTAAATTCAGTGGGCTAAAGTATAATTCTAAGAACAACTAAACTTTGAACGTATACAAGTCAGAAAGAGGCTGGTCGATGCCATTTTAACTCCACCCCCAGCATGAGGTGAAGCGGGGCTGATTGAAAATCCCAGTGCTGGTAGGGACAGGCTTCTTTCTTTCCACCCAGATCGGATTGCAGCTCTAGCATAAACTCCAGTCCCACCTCTGGCAGGGAGGAAGCTGAGGGAAACTGCACCACCTCTCTGGGAAACTGCAAGCCACGCCTCAGAGGCTGGTGCCCATCCTACGCTAGCAGCGCAAGCGGCCTCAGGAGCTATTCTGTGGCTGGAATCAGAAGCCCCGTTACCCATAAACGGGGGAGGAAGAGACAGTTGTCCACCGACCTCAGCTACTGATTAGTGGACATGGCTGGCTAAAGTATAATCCTAGAAACAGCTAGGGTTTGAACCTGTCCAAGTTGGGAAAAGGCTGGTGGCCACCATTTTGACTCCACCCCTGGCATGTGGGGAAGCCTGGCTGACTGAAAATCCAGTGAAGTTAGGGACTGGCTTCTTTCCACCAAGATCAGACTGCAGCCCTAGCCTAGGCTCCAGCCCCACCTCCAGCAGAGAGGAAGCTGGCGGGACCTGCACCAGGCTCTCCAGGCAACTGCAGGTGCTCTGTCGGCACAGACTGAATAGTCAGACACCTGGCACTGCATCCTGGCACCCCAATAGGATAGGAGAGGAGCTGGGTTTCCTCAGCCTCTCCAGGCAACTGCAGCGTTTTCAGTCCACATGAACTGGTTTGTTGAGTGCCTTCAGGGCCATCTCCACCTCTGTCCCCCCATAGGATAGTGGGAGGCTGGTGTTCCCTCAGCCTCTCAGGGCAACTGCACAAACCCAACCATTGGGCAGCTGTGGCTCCATCCCCATACCCAATAGGACAAGAGACAGACTGTGTTTGCCCAGCCTCTCCAGGTAACTACAGGTGCTTTTGGCCCACACAGCCTGGACTGGTGGGTACTTGTAGATCCACTCCCAATAGGAAAGGAGGAGGCTGATGTTTCTACAGCCCTTCTGGGCAATGACACACTTTCGGCCTGCACAGACTGGACTGTTGGATGCCAATAGATCCACTCCGATCCCCAATAGGATAGGAGGGGTCTGGTGTCCACAGCCTCTCTGGGCAACAGCAGGTAATGTCAGCCTACAGGGACTGAACTGTTGGGTGCCTGGATCCAACCTCATGCCCTAATAGGATAGGAGGGGGCTGGTGTTTCCTCAGCCTCTCTAGGCAAGGGCAGGTACTTTCGGCCTATAGGGACTGAACTGTTGGGCACTGGTAGTTCCGCTCCCACCCCCTAAAGGGCAGAAGGGACAGTAATCCATCGGCCTCTCAAGGCAACTGCAGGCGTATTTGACCCACATGGATTATATTTTTGGGCTATCCAGAGCATCCATTCCCACCCCTGGGAGGGGGGAGGTCTGGTGCTACGTCAGTTTACCTGGGCAACTACGGTTATTTTAGACCCACACGGCATAGGCTGCTGCCCACAACTACAGTTCCATCCCTGCCCAAGGTAGGGGAGGAAGGGGTATGAAGTTTTATAAGTCTCTGTGGGCAACTACAGACAGTCTTGTCCTGTACAACTTGGGATTATTATACACGGCTGCAGCTCTGTCCCTACCCCTGACAGAGGAGAAAGTTGGGAGAAGCTTCATCAATTCCTGGGACAACATGGGCAGCTTCAGCCTCTATAGCTTACAGTACCAACTACATCCCCGACTCCTATTACACAGCCAGCAAGGGAGAAAAGACAAGAAAACCCTAGCTAGAGAAAAAATACATCTAGTGAGCCAGATGCGAAGACCCCAACAAAAAATTACAATCCATACCAAGAAACAGGCAGATATGGTCCATTAAAGGAACAAGATAGGCCTCCAGATAAAGGAGTTGAGACAGCTAACCACAGATGTTCAAACAAATCTCCTTAATAAATTCAATGACATGGCTAAAGAGATTAAGGATATTAAGAAGACAGTGGGGGAGCACAAAGAAGAATTTGAAAGCATACACAGAAAAATAGCAGACCTTATGAGAATGAAAGGTGCAATACATGTAACTAAAAATACACTGGAGGGAGACAGATGTGGCTCGGGTGACTGGACTCCCACCAACAATGTGGGAGGTCACTGGTTCAGATCCCGGTGCCTCCTGGGGAAGACTGAGCTGGCACAATGGACAAGTGTGGCGAGCTGTCACAACAAGGGAACGGGAGGAAAGGACATGGTGAGAGATGTGGCAGATCAGTTCCCGGTGCCTCCTAGGGAGGACAGCAAGCTGATGCGATGGGCGGACGTGGCAAGCTGACATGGCGGAATGACACAGCAGGAGATGGAGGGAGGAAAAACATAATGAGAGACACAGCAGAGCGGGGAGCAGACATGGCTCAGGCGACTGGGCATCTCCCTCCTGTGTTGGAGGTCCCGGGTTCGGCTCTTGGTGCCTCCTAAGGAAGAAGGGAGGACAAACAGACAAAGCGGGTGCAAACAGCAGGGGGGTGGGGGGAAATAAATAGAGTGGATCTTTGAGAAGAAAAGTACACTGGAGGCATATACCAGCAGATTTGAGGAAGCAGAAGAAAGGATCAGTGTGCTTGAAGGCATGGCTTCTGAAAGCGAACATACAAAAGAACAGATGAAGAAAAGAATGGAAAAAATTGAACGGGGTCTCAGGGAACTAAATGACAGCAAGAGATGTGCAAACATACATGTCATGGGTGTCCCAGAAGGAGAATAGAAGGGAAAAGGGGCAGAAGGAATATTTGAAGAAATAATGGTAGAAAACTTCCCAACTCTATTGAAGAACATAGATATCCATATCCAAGAAGCACAATGTACTCCCATCCAAATAAATCAGAATAGACCAACTCCAAGACACATAGTAATCAGAATGTCAAATGCCAAAGACAGAGAATTCTGAGAGCAGCAAGAGAAAAGTAATGCATAACATATAAGGGATACCCAATAAGATTAAATACTGATTTCTTACTAGAAACCATGGAGGAAAGAAGGCAATGTTATGATATATTTAAGATACTGCAAGAGAAAAACTGCCAGCCAAGAATTTTATATCTGGCAAGCTTATCTTTCAAAAATGAGGGCAGGATTAGGATAGTCACAGATAAACAGAAACTAAGAGAGTTTATAAGAAAAAGACAGGCTTTGCAAGAAATACTAAAGGGAATGTTACAGCCTGAAAAGAAAAGACAGGAGAGAGAGGCTTGGAAGTGGGTCTAGAAATGATGATGTATCAGTAACAGTAACTGAAAGTGTCAAAAGAGTGGTGAAAATAAAATGACAGATAAAACCCAAAGATCAAAATGTATGAAATAAGAACTGCCTTTACAGTAATATCATTGAATACTATCATTTAGTTAATGGACTAAACTTCCCAATCAAAAGACACAGACTCTGGCAGCATGGATAGGAAGATATAAGCCACCTATATGCTGTCTGCAAGAGACTCACCTTAGACCCAAGGATACCAATAGATTGAAAGTGAAAGGTTGGAAAAAGATATTCCACATATGCAGTAACCAAAAAAAAAAAGCTTTACTTATATCAGATGTAATAATAGACTTTAAAAGCAAAACTGTTAATAGAGACAAGGAAGGACATTACATATTTTATTTCTCTTTTTGACTTTTTAATTGTTCTTTTCTTTTTTAAAAAGATTTATTTTATTTATTTATCCTGCCCTTGCTGCTTGTGCTCACTGTGTCCATTTGCTGTGCATTTTTTTCTGTGTCTGCTTGTCTCCCTTTGTTGCATCATCTTGCTGCGCCAGCTCACTGCACCACGTGTGGGCCAGCTTGCCTTCACCAGGAGGCCCCAGGAATCAAACCTGGGGCCTCCCATATGGTAAATGGGAGCCCAACCACTTGAGCCACATCTGCTTCCCTTTAGTTGTACTTACATTCTCCTCCAACTCTCTCCTGTTTTTTCCTTTCAACCTACAGGACTCCCCTTACTATTTCTTGAAGGGCAGGTTTCTTATTGGCATACTCTCTTAATTTCTGTTTTTCTGTGAATATTTTGAACTCTCCATCATTTTTGAATGCCAGCTTTGTTGGATAGAGAATTCATGGCTGGGAGTTTTTTTCTTTTAGTACCTTAACTATGTCATATCACTGCCTTCTTGCCTCCATGGTTTCAGATGAGAAATCAGCACTTAATCTTATTGAGCTTCTCTTGTATGTGATGGTTCTTTTTTCTCCTGTTGCTTTCAGTATTTTCTCTTTGTCTTTAACAATGGACAGTGTGATAAGTATATGTATTAGAATAGGCCTGTTGGGATTTATACTGTTTGAAGTGGACTACATCCATCTCCCTCAATAGGGTTGGGAAGTTTTCAGCCATTATTTCCTCCAACACTCCTTCTGTCCCCTTTCCCTTCTCTTCTCCCTCTGAGATGCCTATAATGTGTATGTTTGTGTGTTTTGTGTTGTTGTTCAAATATCTAAGTCCCTCCTGGATTTTTTTCTATCTTTTTATCTATCTGTTCTACTATCTGCTTAATTTCAGATGTACTGTCTTCCACAATGCTAATTCTTTCCTCTGCCTGTTCAAATCTGCTGTTATGTGCTTCCAGTGTATTTTTGATTTCTTGGATTGTGCCATTCATCACCATCAAATCCGTTATCTTTTTATGTATGCTTACAATCTCTTTAGTATGTTCTTCCAGTGTCTTCCTAATATCCTTGATCTCTTCCTTCACTTCATTAGTTGGTCCATGATATTTGTTTGGACAGCTTTGATTAGTTGTTCAATGTTCTGCATCTCTTCCTGTTTTTAGTTCGTTCATTGGATTGGACCATGTCTTCCTATTTCTTAGTATGGTTTGTAAATTTTTGTTGCTGTCTGGTCATCTTTCTCTCTTGATGGGTTTATTCAGTTGATTAGCTTCTCTCTAGAATTTTATTTAGTTGCTGTTTTTGTGTGTGTGTGTTAAGTTTTCTCTTTGACACTTTGTTCCTCTTATTCTATTTCCTTGTTGTCTATGTTCCCTTGAAGGAAAAAGATTAGGGCCAGAGAAAGCAAAAGAGGTAAGAAAAGAAAAAGGATAATAGTAATAATAGTAAAAGTTAGAAGAGGAACCATATAAGACCTTGGAAAATGAATATTTAACTATGTAAGCAGTGTAGAGTAATAGGAATAAAAAAGTGGAGTACCAACAATGAAATAGGAAACCGAATAGAGAAAAATATATAGAATGAAATAAAAGGCCAGAAGGATGAGGAGAGGGAGAAAGAGAAAAGAAAAGACAAAAATAAAAAAGTTAATAAAAGAAAAAAAAACAGGATAGACAAGATAGAAACAGAAACCAGAAAAATTGAGGACTAAACAAAGAGAGGTGGAATGTAAGAACAACAACAAAAAGCGGAAGATAGAAAGATGAAGGAAGGAAAAGAGATAGCGTTGGTAGACAAAATCAGTATACACAGAAAAGGGGAATCAAGGAAGAGGAAACACAGCAAACAAGAAACAAGCCAGCAGCACCTAATTAAGAAAAAAGAAAAGAAAAGAATAAAAGGGGGGGGGGTGGAGAAAGAGGAAAGAAAAACAAAAACACAAAAAAACAAACACACAAGCAAGCAGTCAAACACAAACTAAGGAAAAACGGCCTTCCCTCTTAGGCTCCTGAGGAGTTTCTCAGGCTGCCTGTGTTCATCAATCAATTACCCTGCAGCCTGCCCTCTGCAGGTTTTGAAGTGGGTTTTAGTGAGTAAACTAAGTTAAAAAAATTTTTTTTTAAATAACCTTTTTTTAGGAAAAATAAGAGACCCAAGAGAAAAAATAATGTCTATGCTCTCCCTGTCCTAAAGTATCAGCTGGATGTTTGATATCCTGGTAGATCACTGCTCTAAGAGGAGCCAGGAATTGAACTAGGGACCTCATATATTCAAGGTAGAATCTCCTCCACTGAGCTAACTTTCCTCGTTGGGTCTGTTAGCTCTTCAGAAACCTACCCAATCACTTTCCCTTGGGCAGGTTTGACTCTTTGCAGTTGGGTAGATTCCTGCTGATTAGGAGTCTGTTTGTCTCTGCCCCCTTTCTATTCTTATTGCTTTCAGTCCCAGGGCGGCAGGATGCAATAGCCTGTGTGAGCGGATAACCCCATTACCTCTCCTGAAAGGTTGAGTTTCCTCCTGAAATTCAAATGGGACCCTGGCTACTGAACTCATTGCAGAAAAATGATTCTCAACCCTCTTCCAGACCACTCTTCCTCCCAGAGGACCCTACATAGGCTCTTGGAAGCTTATTAAGCGCTTCCTACTGCCTGCCTCCCTTAGGGGAGTTGAAATTTTGATAATTTTCAGCACAGGACTAGTCAATTGCCTGACTCTGCCCCCTCCTAGGCCAAGTTTCTCTATCCAAGGGCATTTAGGTAAATCAGGCCTCCTCAGCAGATTAGCCTCTCCCCTCTTCCTAGTGCTGCCTCGAGATGGCCAGTATGCACTTCAAAGCTCAATGGGGTCCAGGCAACCAAATCCACAGAAAGGAAAACCCTCTCCATCCCTCGCCAGAACCCTCCTACTGTCAGAGAATGCTCTCTCCCGTTGGGTGGCCAGCAGGAGTCGGGGATCACAGCAGCTTCCTGCCCCAAGGCATCTGCAGTTTCCAGCCTGGGGTTTAGGCATCTGCAGTTTCCAGCCTGGAGCGAGAAACTCACGGTTTTACCTTAAGCAACCTATCCCCCTGTCCAGCTCCCTCCAGATCAATGCCTCAAAGCCTCCTGATCTGTGGGTTCCCAAAAAAAAGCCCATGTGGGCAGGATCTTACCCCCACTCGGCCGTCCCTTGCAAGGGAGATCATGAGCACCCTTTTAAACCGAAGCCATCTTGCCGCTTCCCTTGACATTACAAATTAATAAAAGGCATGATTCACCAGGAAGAAATAACAACCATAAATGTATATGCACCTAACCAGGATGCCCCAAGATACATGAGGCAAACACTGGCAAAACTGAAGAGAGAAATGGACATCTCTACAATAATAGTTGGAGACTTTAATACACCACTTTCAGCATTGGATAGAACATCTGGGCAGGAGATCAAGAAAGAAACAAAGAGCTTGAATGATCTGATAAATGGACTAAACCTAATAGGCATATACAGAACACTGCACCCCAAAACAGCAGGATATACATTCTTTTCAAGTGCTCTTGGATCTTTCTCCAGAATAGACCATATGTTGGGTCACAAAATAGATCTCAATAAATTCAACAAGATTGAAATTATACAAAGCACTTTCTCTGATCATAATGGAATAAAGTTGGAAATCAACAAATGGCAGAAAAATGGAAAATTCACATATATATATATGGAGATTAAACAACATACTCTTAAATAATCAGTGGGTCAAAAAGAAATTTCATAGAAATCAATAAATATCTCGAGACAAATGACAGTGAGAACGCAAATATCAGAACATATGGGATGCAGCGAAGGCAGTGCTGAGAGAAAAATTTATAATCCTCAATGCTTACATTAAAAGAAGAAGAAAGAGTGAAAAACAATGATCTAACTACACAGCTGGAGGATCTAGAAATGAACAGCAAACTAATCCCAAAGCAAGTAGAAGGAATGAGATAAAGATCAGAGCAGAAATAAATGAACCTGAGAACAACAACAACAACAAAAAAACACAATAGAGAGAATTAACGAAACCAAAAGTTGGTTCTTCAAGAAGATTAACAAAATCAACAAAACCTTAGCTAGACTGACTAAGAAATAAAGAGAAGATGCAAATGAATGAAGTGAAAAATGAAAATGGGAACATTACTACTGACCCCACAGAAATAAAAGAGCTCATAAAAGGATACTATGAACAACTGTCTGCCAAAAAACTAGACAATGTAGACGAAATAGAAAAATTCCTAGGAATGTACAAACAACCTACACTGACCCTAGAAGTAATAGAAGATCACAACAAACCAATCACAAGGAAAGAGATTGAAACAGTCATCAAACAGCTCTCCAAAATGAAAAGTCCAGAACCAGATGGTTTCACAGGTGAGTTCTACCAAGCATTCAAAGAAGATTTAATGCCAATCTTATTCAAGCTCTTCCAAAAAATTGAACAAGAAGGAATGCTACCTAACTCATTCTATGAAGCCAATATCACCCTAATTCCAAAACCAGATAAAGATATTATGAAAAAAGAAAATTACAGACACATTTATTTAATAAATATAAATGCAAAAATCCTCAATAAAATATTTGCTAATTGAATCCAACAACACATTAAAAGAATTATTCATCATGATCAAGTGGGTTTCATAAAAGGCATGCAAGGGTGATTCAACACAAGAAAATCAATCAGCATAATACACCAAATTAATAAATCTAAGGAGAAAAATCACATGATCTTATCGATTGACGCAGAAAAAGCGTTTGACAAAATACAGCATCCTTTCTTGATAAAAATACTATAAAAGATAGGAATTGAAGGAAACTTTCTCAACGTGATAAAGGCCATATATGAAGTTCCCACAGCTAACAATGTACTCAATGGTGAAAGATTGAAAGCTTTCCCACTGAGAACAGGGACAAAACAAGGATGCCCACTGTCACCACTGTTGTTCAATATAGTGCTAGAGGTTCTAGCTAGAACAATCAATCAAGAAAAAGAAATAAAAGGCATCCAAATTGGAAAGGAAGAAGTAAAATATTCACTATTCACAGATGATATGATTCTGTATCTAGAAAGTCCCGAAAAATCTACAACAGAGCTGCTAGAGCTAATAAACGATTTCAGTAGAGTGCCAAGATATAAGATTAATACGCACAAATCAGTGGTGTTTCTATACAATTGTAATGTGCAATCTGAGGAGGAAGTCAGGGAAAAATTCCATTTACAATAGTGACTAAAAGAATCAAATATTTAGGAATAAACTTAACCAAGGATATAAAGCACTTGTACTCAGAAAACTATAATGCATTGCTAAAAGAATTTTTTTTTTCCAATTGATTATCTTTATCAGAAGTCTTTATTTATTTTTTTTAAAAACTTTATTTTGTACATTTAATAATTGAAAATACAAACATTTAAAAAAAAGAAAACACAGTTGAATAAAAACATATATTTCTCAATTAAATGTACTACATATACATTTTTTTAAATCATACAATATGTTACACAATATATTTGGCTCATAGTAATGCAATCATACAGTATTTGTCCTTTTGTGTTGGCTTGCTTCACTCAACATAATGTCCTCCTGGGTCATCCATGTTGTCATATGCTGTACAACTTCATTTCTTCTTACAGCTGCATAATATTCCATCGTGTGAATAGACCACAGTTTGTTTATCCATTCATCTGTTGATGGACACCTGGGTTGTTTCCAACTTTTGGCAATTGTGAATAATGGCGCTATGAACATTGCTGTGCACATGTCTGTTTGTGTCACTGCTCTCAGTTCTTCTGGGTATATACCCAGTAGAGGTATTGCAGGGTCATGTGGCAAGTGCATATTCAACTTCTTTAGGAACTGCCAAACAGTCCCCAACAATGGCTGTACCATTCTGCATTCCCACCAACAGTGAAGAAGTGTTCCTATCCCTCCACATCCTCTCCAACACTTGTAGTTCTCTGTCTTTTTAATAGTGGCCATTCTGATAGGTGTGAAATGATATCTCATTGTAGTTTTGATTTGCATTTCCCTAATCATGATGGTGTTGAGCATTTCTTCATGTGTTTTTTTGCCACTTGTATTTCTTCTTTGGACAAATGTCTACTCAAGTCTTTTGCCCATTTTTTAAATTGGATCATTTGTCTTTTATTGTTGAATTGTAACATCTCTTCATATATCATGGATATTAAACCCTTAACAGATAGTGATTTCCAAATATTTTCTTGCATTGAGGGCTGACTTTTCACCTTTTAGACAAAGTCCTGTGAGGTACAAAAGTATTTAATTTTGAGGAGGTCCCATTTATCTATTTTTTCTTTTGTTGCACGTGATTTGGGTGTAAGGTCCAAGAAACCACCACCTACTACAAGGTCTTGAAGATGTTTCCCTACATCTTCTTCTAGTAGTTCTATGGTCCTGGCTTTTATATTCAGGTCTTTGATCCATTAAAAGAAATTTTAAAAGACCTAAATAATTGGAAGAACATTCCATGCTCATGGATTGGAAGACTAAATATCATTAAGATGTCAATTCTACCCAAATTGATACAGATTTTAATGCAATCCCGAAAAAAATTCCATCAGCATCTTTTAAACAAATGGAAAACACAAATATCAAATTTATCTGGAAGAGAAAGAGGCCCCAAATAGCCAAAAACATCTTAAAAAGAAAAAGTGAAGTTGGAGGACTCTCACTTCCAGACTTTACATCATATTACCTAGCTACAGTGGTAAAAACAGCATGGTATTGGCATAAGTATGGGCACACAGACCAATGGAACCAAACTGATGTTTCAGAAAAAGGCCCTTAAATCTATGGCCAAGTGATTTTTTTCACAAGCCTGTCAAACCCACCCAGAAGGCGCAGAATAGTATATTCAACAAATGGTGCTAGGAGAACTGGATATCCATAGCCAAAAGAAAGTAAGAAGACCCCTATCTCACACCTTATACAAAAATTAACTCAACATGGATGAAAGACCTAAATATAAAAGCAAGTACCATAAAGCTTCTAGAAGAAATTGTAGGGAAACCTCTTCGAGACCTGCTGGTAGGTGGTGGATTCTTAAACCTTAGACCAAAAGCACGAGCAATGAAAGAAACCATGGATAAATGAGACCTCCTCAAACTTAAACACTTCACTGATTCAAAGGACTTCATTAAGAAGGTGAAAATGCAGCCCATTCAATAGGAGAAAATATTTGGAAACCATATATCCAATACGGGTTTTATTTCCATTTTATATAAAGAGATCCTACAACTTAATAATAAAAGAGCAAGCAATCCAATTAAAAAATGGGCAGCCTTTTGGAGGAGGGAGCTGGCAGCTCCACTTAGGCTATTTGTCCTGAGGGCAGGGTATAAGTGCCACTTCCAGCCACAGGCCTGAGAAACTCAAGATTTTTCACTGGCTTCCTTTTCTTTCTAGCACCCTTCTAGATGATCCAGAGCACACCCCCACCCTCTATATATCTAGAGTTGCTAGCAGGGCAGAAAAATTCTGTTCTCCTATTAGTCAGATACTATTTGCCAGGAGTTTTACCCTCACCGGATATCTCAGGGGAGAGGGAGGAGAGCACTTACCAGTGGCTGGGAGGATCAATAATTCACAGTTTGCTGTTTCAGCTTCCTCCCCTCTGTCCCTGACTCTTCTGTTAGTTATGAAGCAGTGTACTGGTCTACTGTACCCCTAAGCAGGTCACCAAGGCAGCCCTAGACTCCTTCTCAGTTGTTTTGGTAAGAGCTAAGCTTTATCTGTCCACCCCATCAGCCATATTCCCCAAATCCCCTCACACTCATTTTTGAAGGACAGTTTTCCTGGATAAAGAATTCCTGATTGGCAATTTTTCTCTTTCAGTACCTTAAATACATAATACCACTTTCTTCTCCCCTCCTTGGTTTCTGATGAGAGGTCAGCACTTAATTTTATGGAGGTTTCCTTTTATGTGATGCATTGCTTTTCTCTTGCTGATTTCAGAATCCTCTATTTCTGATATTTTCATTCTGAATAGATGTCTCAGAGTAGGTCTATTAAGATTTATTCTGTTTGGGGTACATTGTCCTTCTTGGATATTGATATTAATGTCTTTCACAGGGTTGGGACGTTTTCAGTAATTATTTCCTCAAATATTCTTTCTGGCCCTTTTCCTATCTCTTCTCCTCCCAGGACACGAATAACATATATGTTTATGTGCTTCACGTTGTCATTGAGTTCCCTGAGATCTGTTCTATTTTTTCCATTCTTCTCTCTTTCTGTTCTCCTGTCTTTTCAAGTTCAGATGTTCTTTCCTTGATTTCAGTTAATTGTTCTTCTGCCAGTTCAAATTTTTTTGTTTTATGTTCTAATGCATTTTTTTCTAAAAATTTTTATTTATAAAAAATATTTTCTAATATTTTTTATTTATAAAAAATAAAAATTTATTCCAGAATTATCAATTTTCATGCACATTTTTACAGAATAATCATTAATATATCTATTAAATGACTAGTTGGGTGAGTTAGTTGAATAAAAAAATAAAAATAAATGGGCAAAAGATTTAAATAGACATTTCTCAAAAGAGGAAATACAAATGGCCAAAAAGCACATGAAAAAATGTTCCATATCATTAGCTATTAGGAAAATGCAATCAAAACAACAATGAGATATCATCTAACACCACATAGAATGGCCACTATTAAAAAAAAAACAGACTACAATAAGTGCTGGAAAGGATGTGGAGAAAGAGGAACAGTCCTTCACTGTTGGTAGGATTGTAAAATGATGCAGTCTCTGTGGAAGACAGCTTGGAGGTTCCTCAGAAGCTAAATACAGAACTGCCATATGATCCAGTAATTCCTCTACTAGGAATATATCCCAAAGAACTAAAAACTCTGACACAAAGAGACATCTGCACACCGATGTTCATAGCGGTATTATTCACAATTGCCAAAAGATGGAAATAACCCAAATGTCCATCAACCAATGAATGGATAAACAAAATGTGGTATATATATATATACACGATGGAATACTATGCTGCAGTAAGAAGAAATGAAATTGGGACACATATGATAACATGGATGAATCTTGAAAACATTACACTAAGCAAAGTAAGCCAGACACAAAAGGACAAAATTTACATGGTCTCATTAACATGAACTAAATACAAAGAATAAACACACGGAGTTAAAACCTAGAGTATAGGTTATTAGGAGATGGAGAGTTGAGAAGAACTACTGATGCTTAATGTATGTAGAAGATTTAATTAACTTGACTGTAAAAGTGTGGAAATAGATAGAGATGATGGTAACACTATAGTGAGTATCAGCCGGTTTACAAATGGGATTGTGACTGAAAAGGTAGTCTGAGGAAGTAAATGTTAATTGATAGAAAGCTAGAAAATAATCTATGGACTGAATAACACAGTGAACCCAGAGGTGGATGAGAATTGTGGTTGATGGTACAAATGCAAGAGTGTCCTTCTATGAGCTAGAGCAGATGTACATCACTCTTGCAGGGTGCTGGGAATGTGAAGAAGCATGGGAAAACTACAATTGGTGTGACCTATAGACTGTAGTTAACATCAATACTATAATATTCTTGCACCAATGCCAAAGATGTACTGTGTTGATAATGGGGATAGAAAAAGTGTGCTAAATGTACATTATGGACCATGGTTGGTGGTAATAGTCTGATGATATTATCTCATAATCTGTAATAAATGTTCCACCACAGTGTGGTGTGTTGGTGAAGGGGTGTTGTATGGGAATTCCACACATGTGCATGACTGTTTTGTGAGTTCACAACCTTTGCAATAAAAATATATTTTTTAAAAATAGGGTGGGTTGGGGGGAAAACACAGCAAATGTAAGATAGGAACTATATTCAGCAGTAATATTTTGACGATACTCTTGCACAGTTTGTAAGAAATGTTTCACAACATTGCAAGGTGTTGATGGGGGAGGGTGATGTATGAGACCCGTGTATGATGTTATGCATGTTTATTTTGTAAGTTCACAATTTTTACCATACACTTATTGTTTATGCACGTTCATGTATGAAAGATATACTTCAATAAAAAATTTCTTTAAAAAAAAACACATTAGAGGGGAAGCATATGTGGCTCAAGTAGTTGGCACCCACCTACCACATGGGAGGTCCCGGGTTCGGTTCCTGGTGCCTCCTAAAGAAGACAAGCTAGACAGCAAGCTGATGTGACAGGTTGGCAAGGTGAGCTGACACAACAAGATGACACAACAAAATGATGCAACAAAGAGACACAATGACGAAACACAATGAGAGACACAACAAGCAGAGAGCAGAGGTGGATCAAGTGATTGGGCGCCTCCCTCCCACATGGGAGATCCTGGGTTTGGTTCCCAGTGCTTCCTAAGAAGAAGATGAACAGACACAGAGAACAGACAGCAAGCACAAACAATGAGGAGGCGGGAAGAAATAAATAAATAAAATAATAAATCTTAAAAAACACACATTAGGGGGCGGATGTGGCTCAACTGGTTGGGCGTCCGTCTCCCATATGGAGGGACCTGGGTTCGATCCCCGGGACCTCCCGGTAAAATAAAATTAAAAAAAAAAAAAAACATACACACACATTAGATACACACAACAGCAGATGCAATATGATAGAAGAAAGAAAAAGTGATACAGAAGACAGAACAGCTGAAATTGAAGAGAGAGAAGAACAAATACAGAAAATAATAGAAAAAACTGAGCAGGGGCTAAGGGAGTTGAATGATAACATGAAGCACAACAACATACGTGTCATGGGAGTTCCAGAACGAGAAGAGAAGAGAAAATGGGCAGAAAGAGTATTTGAGGAAATAATTGCTGAAAATTTCCCAATTCTCATGAAAGAAATGAATTTACATGTCCAAGAAGCACAGCATACCCAAATCAGAATAAATTGAGACCTACTCTAAGTCACATACTACTCAGAATGTCAAATGTCAAAGATAAAGAGAAAATTCTAAGAGGATCAAGGGAAAAGCAAACCATCACATACAAGGGATGCCCAGTAAAACTAAGTACGAATTTCTCATCAGAAACCACGGAGGTGAGAAGACATGAGTATGATATAATTAGGATACTGAAAGAGAAAAATTGCCAGCTGAGAATTCTTTATCTGGCAAATTGTCCTTCAAATATGAAGTGAGTTTAAAATACTTACAAATAAACAGAAAGTAAGAGAGTTCATAAAAAAAGAATCTGCTTTGCAGCCAGTATTAAAAGGAGTCTTACAGCCTGAAAGAAAAAGACCGAAAAGAGAGGCTTGGAGGAGAGTGTAGAAGGCAAGAATAGCAGAAAGGATAACCAAAACAGTAAAAACACACATGAAAATAAGATATGACATATGAAAACCAAAGAATAAAATGGTGGAAACAAATAATACATTTACAGCAATATTATTGAATGAATGGATTAAACTCCCCAATCAAAATATATAGGCTGACAGAATGGATTAATAAAAAAAACATGAGCCATCCAAATGCTGCCTACAAGAGACTCACCTTGGACCCAAGGATACAAATCAGTTGAAAGTGAAAGGTTGGAAAAAGATACTCCACACAAACTAACCAAAAAAGAGCAAGGGAAGCTATTCTAATATCAGACAAAACAGAATTTAAATGCAAAAAAGTTATAAAAGATACAGAGGGCATTATATATTAATAAAAGGAACAATTCACCAGGGAAAAATAACAGTCATAAATATCTATGCACCTAACCAGGGTGTCCAAAATATATGAGACAAACTCTGGCAAAACTGAAGGGAGAAACAGACATGTTAGTTGGAGAATTCAACACACCATCCACATCATTAGACAGAACAGCTAGACAGAAGATCAGCAAGGAAACAGAAATTGAACAATTTAGCTAGACCTAACAGACATATATAGAACATTTCATCCCAAATCAGCAGGTTATACATTCTTCTCAAGTGCTCATGGATCTTTCTCTAGGATAGACCACATGTTAGGTCCCAAGGATGATCTCAAATATAAAAAGTTTGAAATTATACAAAGCACATTCTCAAATAATAAGGGAATGAAACTGTAAATCAATAACAGACTGGAAAGGGGAAAATTTGCAAATGTGTGAAGACTGAACAACACACTTCTAAACAATCAGTGGGTCAAAGAAGAAATAATAAGTAAAATTAGTAAACATTGAGAGGAATGAAAACGATAAAACTTATCAAAACTTATGGGATACAGCAAAGGCAGTGCTGAGAGGGAAATTTATAGCCCTAAATGCCCACAATAAAAAGGAAGAAAGAGCTAAAATCAAAGATCAAACTGAATAACTGGGAGGAACTAGAAAAAGAACAGCAAACCATTCCCAAAGCAAGCAGAAGGAAAGAAATAATGAAGATTAGAACAGAAATAAATGAAATTGAGGTAAGAAAAAAAAACAACCAGAGAAAATGAACAAAACCAAAAGCTGGTTCTTTGAGATCAATAAAATTGACAAACCCCTAGCTAGACTAACAATGAAAAAAAGAAAGAAGATGCAAATAAATAAAATTAGAAATGAAAGGGGAGAGTTATGACTGATCCCACAGAAATAAAGAAGATCATTAAGAGTATATTACGAGAAACTGTATGCCAACAAATTAGACAACTAGGTGAAATGGACAAATTCCTAGAAATGCACAAACAACCTACACTGACAAGAATACAAAAACTCAACAAACTAATCACATTTAAAGAGATTGAATCTGTCATCAAAAATATCCCAAGAAAAGTCCAGGGCCAGATGGCTTCCCAGGTGAATTCTACCAAGCATTTGGAGAAGAATTAACAACAATCCTGTTTAAACTCTTCCAAAAAATTGAAGAGGAGGGAACTTATCCAACACATTTTATGAAGCCAATATCACCCTAATACCAAAGTCACATAAACATACTACAAGAAAAGAAAATTACAGACCAATTTCTCTAATGTACATAGATGCAAAAATTTTCAACAAAATACTTGGAAATAGAATCCAAGAGCATATCATGATAATTATATGCCATGACCAAGTGGGATTAATTCCTGGTATGCAAGAGTGGTTCAACATAAGAAAATCAATCAACGTAATATACCACATTAACCAACTGAAGGAAAAAAACCACTTGATCATCTCAATTGGTACACTAAATGCATTCGACAAAATCTGGCACCCTTTCTTAACAAAAACACTTCAAAAGATAGGAATAGAAGGAAAATTCCTCAATATGATAAAGGGCATATATGAAAAACCCAAAGCCAACAGTGTACTCAGTGGGGAAAGGTTGAATGCTTTCCTTCTAAGATCGGGAAAAAGACAAGAATGCCCAACTGTCACCACTATTATTCAATATTGTGCTAGAAGTTTTAGGTAGAGCAATCAGACAAGAAAGAAAAATAAAAGGGATTCAAATAGGAAAGGAAGAAATAAAACTCTCACTATTTGCAGATGACACGAGCCTATATTTAGAAAATCCTGACATGTCTATGACAAAGCTGCCTGAACAAATAAATGAGTTCAGCAAAGTGGCAGGATACAAGATCAACATGAAAAAATCAATAATGTTTCTGTACACTAGTAATGAACAATCTGAGGACGATGTCAGGAAAAAAATCCATTAACAATAGCAACAAGAAGACTCAGGTACCCAAGAATCAACTTAACAAGGAAGTAGAAGACCTATATTCAGAAAACTACAAAACTATGCTAAAAGAGATAAATGAAGACCTAAACAAATGGAAAGATATTCTGTGTTCACGGATTGGAAGACTAATATCATGAAGATGTCAGTCTTACCCAAACTGATTTAAAGATTCAATTCAGTACCAATCAAAATTCCAACAGCCTACTTACAGAAATAGAAAAGGCAATTACCAAATTTATTTAGAAGAGACAGTGAATCCAAATAGCAAAAGCATTCTAAAATAGAAGAGTAATGTGGGAGGACTTTGACTGCCTGAACTTGAAATATACTACAAACCTACAGTGGTCAAAACAGCATGGTATTGGGAAGCGGCTGTGGCTCAATCAGTAGGGCTCCCGTTTACCATATGGGAGGTCCCAGGTTCGATTCCCGGGGCCTCCTGGTGAAGGCAAGCCCACCCGCACGGCGTGGTTAGCTGACCCAGCGAGCACAAGCAGCAAGGGGGGGATAAATGAATAAATAAATAAAATCTTAAAAAAAAAAAAAAAAAACAGCATGGTATTGACATAAATCTAGACACATGGATGAACCTAGAGGACATTATGTTCAGTGAAAGAAACCAGACACAAAAGGACAAATCCTGTATGACTACACTATTATGAATTAAATATATTGTATAAACTCATGGAGTTAATAACTAGAATATGGGTCACCAGAAAATAGAACGAAGATAGAGATTGGAAAGCTGAGGGTCAACCTGTGCAGAATTGGTAAAAAAGTTTTTTGTTAATGTTTTGAAATGAATAGAAAACGTGAAAGTACAACATAGTGTTTGTAACTAGCAGTGTTATTATATGGGTATGACAGTGGTTGAGAGGTAAAGTCTAAGGTCATGTATATTACTGGAAGGAAAGCTAAAGGATGTAACAGAAGACTGTACAGCATAGTAAAACCTCATGTGAAATAGGAGTATGGGTAATACTGCATATATAAGTCTGTTTTTCTTAGAAAGTGGATGAATGTATGTTAATGTTATAAAATGTTAATATCAGGCAAAAAATAATATGCTAAGTGAAAGAAACCAGACACAAAGTACTACATATTGTATGACTCCCTTTGTATAAAATGTAAATATAAATCAATTTATAAAGAGAGGAAAACAAAAGCAACATGGTCCCACA
The DNA here is from genome assembly GCA_026826555.1 of Tolypeutes matacus. Taxonomy (NCBI): domain Eukaryota; kingdom Metazoa; phylum Chordata; class Mammalia; order Cingulata; family Chlamyphoridae; genus Tolypeutes; species Tolypeutes matacus. The sequence goes on along the minus strand of JAKSZT010054487.1, from coordinate 43,809,821 downwards.
ATGGAGACTGAGCAGTTTAAATAGTTTTCAGATGAGAGGACTGCATTAAAGAACATAGCAAAAAACAGCAGAAATCACACACAATGTTAAGTCAAAGTGATTTAATCTTCTAATACTCAGTACCTTTGGTACCTTAAGAAAAGCATCTGCTAGGGAAGCAGCTGTGGCTCAATCAGTAGGGCTCCCGTTTACCATATGGGAGGCCCCGGGTTCAGTTCCCAGGGCCTCCTGGTGAAGGCAAGCCCGCCCGCACGGCGTGGTTAGCTGACCCAGCGAGCACAAGCAGCAAGGGGGGGATAAATGAATAAATAAATAAAGTCTTTAAACAAAAAAAAAAAAAAAAAAAAAAAAGCATCTGCTAATGAAGCCCCAAAACTTCAGCTCCTGGTAAAGCTTCACTGAAGGGATAGCTGTAAAATCATAGCTATTGAGAAACTAATCTTTTAGAATCTTGGACTTCAAAAATGACTCTGGACTCAGAAACAAGAAGGGAAAAAAAGAGTGAGCAAAAAAGAAACCTAAAGAAGTAAGCTCTGAGAACTAAGTAACAAATTAACATAGCCAAAGAAAGCTGAAGACTCAAGAATATACCTGATATCTTTCGATCTATAGTTTCTTAAGCAAGGACTGTGCTCTGATTGACTCATAGAAAACAAAAGCCCAAATGAGGTAGGCCAAGGGACAGAAGAGATAAGAAAGAAGTAGGAACAGAGGACACAGACCAATAAAGGTTGATGGTAGCATCAACTGATGAAGGAGAAGCAAGCAGCAGACAGTCACAGAATGTAGAATGGCTGAGGGGAGGCCTGACAAACATTCAACACTCCAAAAGTCACCTGCTCACCTTTTCAAAGTTCAAAAAGCTGCCCTTGAGGGCTGACAGCCTTATGTTGGTGTCTGACCTGAAGAGGCCTTTACCTTCTTACTTTGGGTTGCCTTCCTATAGCACCTCTGGATGCAAAAGCCTGTTCAACCCTTAAGGGAACCACCCCATAGCCTCTGGCAGTTCATGCTGCCAGTGCCCTTGAAAGAGAGGATGGACTACACAGTGGCCAAGCTCTGGTCTCAACCTACAATTCTAAGGTTGTGGGTGTTAGAAATGGGAAGAAAAGAAAAGATAACCAATAAGCACTTGAACCTTTGTTTTAAAAAAGCAGCAGCATTGAGTACCTGGAAAGTTGTCTGACACTGAGGACTCTTCCAAGAAAGCAGATTCTATAGCAGGGTCAAAACTCATTTGTTCCATAACCCAGCCATATAATATACATCTTGTCTTCATACCCCAATAATTGTGTGTTATCAGAACCCTTAATCATCATGGAAAGGCCAAACTATGTTTGTCATATCTGCATAACGTATGCAGGGTTTCTTACCTTGAAAGATTTTCACTGAAAAACTTTAATAATTTAAAAGCTTGAGCAAGTGGAGAGTTAAACTCAGCTACCCAAACAGCTTTGTTATCTAGAAGGATCCATTCTCTGAGGGATTCAGAGAGTCAGGGTTTTACTGGCTTAGTTATTCCACCACAGGTAAAAATTACCTTCTTAAAAATGTAATACTCCATAAGATAAGCCAAAATGTGGACCAAAAATCTACTTCCACCAGCTTAGAACATCTGAAGGCCTTACTGTAGTACAGTTCCAGGTAGCAGTCAATAATACTGATAATGAGCTTATTACAGAACATATTATACTCTAATGAATAGCATGGAAGGATGTAGAAGAAACACTTATCTTAAAGCATGATATTTAAAACCTGAGTGGAGGGAGGCGGCTGTGGCTCAATCAGTGGGGCTCCTGTTTGCCATGTGGGGGGCCCCGGGTTCGGTTCCCGGGGCCTCCTGGTGGGGGCGGGCCCGCCAGCATGGCATGGTTGGCTGACCCCGCGAGCGTGGGCAGCAAGGGGGGGATAAATGAATAAATAAATAAAACCTTAAAAAAAAATAAAAATAAAAATAAAATAAAATAAAACCTGAGTGGAGCCTATGGAGCTTAACCCATTAAAAAGAATGAAGGACAATTTCAAATTAGCATAAAAGAAATAGGATACAAAGAGTGAGCATTTAGAAATGGTTACAGAAAACAAATAGAGAATATTTTAGGGTAAGTTTACTTAAGGGTAATAAGAAACAATAAAGCAACATATAAGGAATTAGGAGGAAAGGGGTAAATTTTAAGTATGGCAGCATACCAAACTTGCTTTTTAAATAAAAGGCTTTTTTTTTTTTTTTTTTTTTGGCCTCTGTCTATAATTGTGATTGGGGGATAAAATTCAAAGTAATAATTGTCTCTTTTTTTTTCTGATGATGAAAATTCATATCCCAAATGCATAATCAGTGAAGGAAGTTTGTTGTAATAAAAGATCACTTAGAACAAATTAAGCAATACCCATTACAGCCTTGACCCTGTCCTTAGCAAAGAAGAGTTAACTCAACAGTAATAAAGCATTTTATTATTCAACTGATAACAAAAACAGAATAACAGATGACATTTATTTATTTTTTCAGTCTCTGGTCAGAGCACTTAACATTTATTAATTTAGTTAATCTTCGCAATAGTACCTACCATTACCCCATTTTACAGAAGAGAAACTAAAGCACCAAGAAGCTAAGGAACTTCTCTAGAGCCACATGGCCAGGAAGTGGCAGAATGGGCAGTCTGCCTCCAGAGACACTAACTACTACACAAACTCAGATGATTTTTTAAATTCCACCCTCTAGTCCCATCTTCTACATGACACCCATCTTAAAAATATCAGAAGGGCACAATGCACAGAAGAAATGTGATAAAGCATTACATCACTTACCATTGGGAAAAGCTAGTACACTGATGATAAGAAAGAAGAAAATTACTGAGAGGATGCCCTTCCAGATGTTATCTTCTGGACTAGAATCATCCCTGAAAACAGAAAAACAACATCAAGCATTCATCTTCAGATCTAAATAGTAAACGGAGAAGGAGATAAAGCTCCATGTTCCAAAATTGGGGGATTGCTAACTTTTTATTTTGCAGAGCAAAGTCATTAAACACCCACACAACTTACCATGCACTATCATTTCCCAAAATAACATAATCTCATGACAAAGCCCAGTTCTTACAAGAAAGGTAATGAGCAATCTTATATCCAACACACAATCTACTCAGATAAGCATTTGAGAATCACTGTTCTTTAAAAAAAATACCCAGGATGTCAAAAGATAAGGTTTATTTTGGGAAAATGCCTTTTGGCTTTAAGAAATACTAAAGATAACTTGTATGAAGTAATATTACCAAAATACTGAGATGGATTGTTGCAGACAATTTCAGGAGTCAGAAAGGAAGCATAAGATTATAAGAAAGAAGGCAACACAATGAGATTACATAATAAACTCTTAAAAATGGGCAATTGGCTATCTAAGGGATGAAAAAAAGGTGTGCATGGGTTGGGGCTGCTAGGTAATAAAAGCTTAAAACAAAACAAAACAAGAGAAAACAAAATACATAAGCTTTAAAATCATACCAGAAGCAAAAAGAATTGTTAAGAAAAAGAATGGTAAACAGCTGAGTTCCCCGGCTCCCATGCCTAGAGTCATTTCTACTATATTATCTTATTTTATATTCTCCATAATGCCAGGATCTCATTTGTCAGCTTATATAAAGTTTATTGTCTGTCTCCTCCATGGAAAGTAAACTCTTTGAAGATGTGGACTTCTTCACTTGCTTATCCTCAGAGCCTAACACACAGTAGAAACTCAAGGGATATTTGTGGACTGATTATTAAGGAGAACATTTGTTGTATAAAACCAAGTAAATTTTCCCAAATGGAAAATTTCTCAACATTGATGGAGGAGAAGAATCAGCTTTTGACAGCTCACATAAAAAAGAAGAGCTAGTAACACATCTGAACCTCAGGAGAAGCAAACAAAAAAGGGAAAAAAGATATTTAAGGCAGTAAGATTTTCTGATTATTGGTAATTTTTGAGAAGCTAAAAGAGGGAAGTTCAACATTTTGATTTACGGTTTTTAAAAAATGCAGGATGAGTAGGCAGAAAATACGAGATGGAACAGAATGGGAAGGAAATATTTTAGAGAAAATAAGACCAACAGCAATAAATTTGAAAATTATAGAAGAGGTTGAGTTTATCTGGGGAAGGACTGCAATGAAAGGACTTAATATTGTCAAAAGACAAATATTAAGATTAAACATTAATGAAGGGAAGAAGAGAATGGGGAGTTATTGACAAATGGGTGCAGACCTGCTGTTGGAGGTGATGAAAAAGTTTGGGTAATGGATGTTGGTAATGGTAGCACAATTTTGTGAATGTAATTGATACCATTGAATTATAATTGAAAGTGGCTAAAATGAAAAATTTTGAGGTGTAGAAAGTTACTACAATAAAATGCTTCTTAAAAAATTAATGGAGGAAAAGTAGGAGGTCAAAAAAATCTTAGAAGAGAATCAAATTTGCACAGAAAAAGAAGAATCTAGAGCACTGGAATACATGAAGTGTGGGATGCAACAATAATGAATCATCCAGCTAAGGACAAAGCCCTAGGATGTTAAAGGAGACAGCACCTGAGGGAGTTTTGAAAAAGCATTGGAAAGTAGGGCTTCAGGTTTAAAAACAAATTATTTTAGGTCTTAACTTCTAGCTAGGCTGCTCAGTTTCTGCACCCATTGAAATAATTTCCAGACTTAATGAAAGGATCAAAGATAAGGTTCTGAAATAAGAGATCATACAGATCACATAATATTTCTTACAGCATCATGGGGTCAAATACTAATACTAATGCTGAACAAAGACCTGTCAATCCCACAGACCTGGTTATAAAACCAAACCAGGCAGACACATTTGTCTTCCAATGAAAAGCAATCTTATTTTAATGACACCCTAACATTTTAATCTCTCCCACCCATTTTAATGTGGCCTTAAAAATGCCAGCATGATCATTACCCAGGGTTGGCTTAGGAAGGGAAGCCCCACATCTTTTTTCCAGGAATACCAGCTTTTATTGAAGAGTGGCTACACTGCTTCAATCACATTTACAGAGGGCAATGTGGTAATAAATTAAATTTACAAAGGCATATACCCTGTACTCAGCAATTATACTTCTGGGACTATATCCTACAGATATACACTTATTTATAAAAAAAATATGATATACATACAAAGTTGTTTATTGAAGCATTACATGTATTAGCAAAAAACTGGAAATGAGCTAGACGTCCATCAAAAGGGGAGTTAAATAATTATGGTACTTATGGTACGGTCTCCCAGTGAAACACTGGGCAGTCATAAAAAGAATGAAGGGAGCGGATGTGGCTCAAGCAGTTGAGTGCCCGCCTCCCACATGGGGGTGGGGGGTGGGGGCAGTCCCAGGTTCGGTTCCTGATGCCTTCTAAAAAGATACAAAAACAAACAGACAACAAGCAGACAACGAGCAAAAACAAGCAGCGCAAACAAGCAAAAACAATGAGCAAACAGACAAGGGAGCCCTCTTGGGGCAGGTAGGGGGTGGGAATAAAGAGTAAAAATATTAAAAAAAAAAAAAGAATGAAGACACTTTTTATTAATTGACTGACATAGAATAATTTAAGAGATATCATGAAGTAAATAAAGCAAGTTGCAAAACAGTGGGTATAGTAACCAACTATTTGTGCATAAAAAGGTACATGTGTATGTGTATATAACTTACAATTTATACTTCCAACTGCATAGCATGTCTCTGGAAATCCTAAGAAATGGTGTCGCTGGTTTTCTCCAAAGAAGGGAAATGAAGCACGGGTTGAGTGGAGTGGGAGGGAGACTTTTCACTACACATCCCTTGGCATCTTGGATTTCAAGCGATGTGAACACATTACTCACCAAAAAATTAATTAATTAAAATTTTAACTAAATAAATCCAAATCAGTGTCTATTTAAAATTACTTCATAGTCAAAGTGCTTGAAAACATACAAAACATACATCAACACTGAATTTATAAGAACTTGGGATCAGTAATAAATATAGGATATGAAACCAATGAAATAGCAATTTTGTAAATTTGAGCAATTTTATTAGAAAGGATTGAATGGATAGCCTAGTTTTAGGGGGGGAAAAAAATAGCAGTGGGTCTGAAAAGTTGGCAATTTTATGTTCGTCTAATTAGAAAAAAAAAAACAAAGAACAAAGAAAATGTATCAAAGATGGACAGCAGGGTCCTTAGATAAATTGAAAACATCCAGTACAGGAAGAACACACTTCTGCCACCAAAGACTGGTGGGGGTGGGTGGAGAGTGCAGGTGAGTGAGCTTATGAAGAAATTTGAGTCATATCAGACAACAGGTCCCATCCTCACACTCCAAATGAACATCTTTAGAGCAGAGAGGGGGACCCAAAGCACCTAGAACAGTGCCTGACAAACAGGGATTGTGCAAAAGTTGCAGAAGGCATGATCAGAGAGGCTGCCCAACATGCCACGGGCCTCATGACCACACAGGGCCATTCTGGAAGGTCTCGCTGTGAGTTCATCCTCTCTACACTCTAAATAATCCAGAGACTTAATCGTACACTCAAGTACACAGAGATTTTCCATGGTTAATATGGAAAAAAGAACTTAGCTGCAAAGGCCTTGAGGCGAAACTAGTGGCCCTGGAAACCACAAAGGAAGGGACAAAACCTAAAACCTATGGGCATCTACATGGTCTGCATCACCAGGCATGCTCACTGCTTTGCATGTTGATTTAACTTCACAACGCCCTGCCAGGGGAAGTGATCATTGTCTGCCTTGTGCTGATGAGACCTGGCTCCAAAGTCCCTGTCCATCCCCCTCCACGCACCCCAGCAGGAGGCCGCACAGTGCAGTGACCAGGAACAGAGGCTCCGGGCCGGGCTCCCTGCCACAAAATGCTGGCTTGGACACCGACTAGCCTGTGTGACCTTGGGCAAATTATTTAACCTCTCTATGCTTCTCTGTAAACTGTGGATAATAACAGTTCTCCCTCACAGGGTTGCTTGAGGATTAAGTGACTTCATACATACATAAACTTAGAGCAGTGCCTAGTACCTAGAAAGTACTAGTTATGATCAGATCACTGTTTTAGCACTCCTTTTTCATGTCCACTCGTGGCTTCGTCATACACCACATTAACGCTTCTCATTGGGTAGGAACTAGGCAGGGTGCTAAGAACACAGAGATGACCAATACCTTAGTATAGTCTTGGCCTAAAGGAAAAGATTTTTATTTGCTGGAACTGTCTTTGATTAACCTGACAAAGAACAAAAAAGTACAATTTGGGGTGTTGCCAAGTGTCTGGTCCCTATTCATGCCATTGTTACCGTCTCCTAAGGACTTAGCAAGGGTGTAATATGGTTCCCATTCCCCAGCTAAAATGATGACTAACAGTCTGGGCTGCCCAATTTCCATCTGGACTTCTTTCCCTAGCCTCGGGATTCTTACTAAACTAAGCCATTTTGCTTTACGGCAACAAAAATACAAAGCCTTTAGCTTTCAATTGCAATGCTGTCACAGCTCCCCTGAATTCTTTCCTAGATCTACTGCCACCACTATCAACAAATGTCCCAGCCTATAGTGCTCTGAAGTATTTAATTTAACTGCTCCACAATTCTGTATTATCTTTACTTAATGAATGCGGAAAAGAACGTTCATCCTGTATCTTGCCCACAGTTACACACAAATAGAGGCAGAGTGTGAGTAGGTGCCAGGGCTTCTAGAAAGCTAGCTCTAGGGCACGACTGTTACATTCACTAAGATGATACAAACATATAAGCTCAGAGAGGCCAAATCCTCTTCCCTCTCTGCTCGGCCTAACTGGGGCTCCTGGTACTCTTGATGCACACGGGCACAGCCCTTACCACATGCAGTAAAATCACTTCACGTACAGCCAACAATAAGCCTGTAATATAAGCTTCTAGGGGGCACAGGTGCCGTCCTCTTCCCCCGAGGAACCTCTGAGCCCGGCACAGTGCTTGGCACCCGGCAGGCATTCTAGATAGAGCTGCTGCAAGAATGAGAGAGATAAGGAGGCTGGGAGGGCCCCCCAACTCCAGTAACAAGACGGATCACAGCCCAATCTTCCAGGGTCCACTGACAAACACTTCCTTGTCCCTGTGGAGTGTAGTCAGGCACTTTAACTCCTTCTGGCAAACACTGTGTTTCAATGAGTATAAGGAACTACCCTGAGAAGAAATAATGTCCTGAAAGCAGAAATGGAAGGAAAGCACTAATTTAAAAAAAAAAAAAATAAAAGTTTGGGCTCAGAAAACTTTTTTTTTTTTTATTGTGGGTAAAAATCAAAATTTTCACAATACATACCAACATTTGCAAAATGATATATAAATATATATGCATATATGTGCATTTGCTTACAAAAATGTTATTTATGTATATATATAAATATATTTTAAGAGGTGCTATTTTGACTGAGATTCTGTGTCAGTTTAATATCTGACTATAGGCAGTGGGCATGGAATCTTCGGAAAACCAATGCAAACTCCGTGCACTTGCATATGTAATCTTTAGACAAGGCTATCTCCATGGAGCCATGCAGACAAGAATGTCTGGCCATTATCATCACTCCGAAGTTTGCTAAGTTGATTGTCCCCTCCCCTCTCCTACATTTACCTTTAATAGGAGTCCTTGAAAGTGAGGCACACAGGATCCTGTTTACGAGACTAGTCACTGTTAAGGATCCTTTCTCCCAGTGGAAAACGTAATTGCAGGTTACAAAGTGGAGTGATGTTAACTAGCTTTGATATTAGCTTTCCATGTTAACCATCTTTGGTATTATCTTTGAATGCCACATTCATTGCATTTGTTACAAAGTCATGGCTCTTTCAAGAATTATAGCTGACAGTGACTAAAGGAGAAGAGTACTGTTTTAATTTGGATAAATTAATATGAGTTCTTGTATTCAAGTCATTCAGCTTTATAGGGTGCCTATGCATAGGGAATACTGGTGTGATTAAGACATTGCTTGCCCTCAAGAAATTGGCATAGATACAAATTATTATGAGAGATGAAATAATAAAAGGTGTTTAGAAATGTATATACACTTTTTCCTATGTGCTTCCTGGAACAATCATGAAAAGTGTCCTGAAAGGGGACTGTGAAGGGTGCCGGGAGATCCTGGGTGGGCAGCTTTCCAGTCAGGGCCAGCCCCACCCTAGGGTTGGGTCCTGTGAGGTGTCTCCTCCTCCTGGCATGCTGTGTATAAGGGTAAGGGGTGGGGGGTGGGGGAAGGGGGAGGTGGAAAAGTAGGCCTGCTCTATAATGAAAGGCCTTGGAGTCTGGCTAGCACTTTTCTACATGTAATGGGGATCCAGGGAAAGACTATATGCAGGGGACAGGTGGGATCATGGCTTTGTCTTAAAATGGAGGGCAGAGGTATACAGGATGGGCTGGAAGGAGATGGAGTCAAGGCCAGGGAGTGTGTTACTCCAAAGGATTAGGGGGTTAGAGGGTGAGTCTGGTTGCTGAGGTAAGGCCTGGGAATGGAAAGGGAGAAACAGCCATTGGGTCTAATCGGACCTGGTAAGGATATGCTAGATGGTGAACCCCAGGATGGATAGAAATGGACTGTTGAATTGCATTAAACAGGATGCTGGGGCTGAGGGCTGAGGAAGCAGCAGTCCAGGCTGATTTCTGAATTAGTTGGATTGAGAAACTCCTAACTTCCCTACAGAACTCTGGGGCTACAGGGAATATATGATAAACTGATGTTACAACTGGTAATAGAATTAAATCTAAAAGGCTAAGCACAATTATTCAAACAAACAAACAAATTAGAGTTGTTTACTGAAAGGCAGCGACTCAGGCATATAATCTCTCAGTTAAGGCACCATCTAACCCAAATAACAAATATTTGAGCCACCCAACTGCCTATTTGTTACAGAAGACCACAAAGAAATACATGACACATTTTTTTCCCTTCAATAAGTTTAAAATCTTATTAGGGACACTAAACATCATAAATAAAAAAGGATATAAAATGATGCTTATTAAATACAAAAAATATATATAATTCAAATATAATAACTGGGGAGGAGAAATGTTGAAGATTAACTGGACCTCAGGTGCGACCCAAGCACAGTGACCTTTGTTCACCTCCAGGGTCTGCTTAATCCCGTACAGTCACTCTAGGGGATCACTAAATATGGCTAGTGTCAGGAACAAGGACATCCAGGGCCTCCTATTACCAAGAGAGGAAGAACACGACGTACATGAAGGACACGGAGCCTAGACAACTGGATCTGTTGTATCAGGAGGCGTTTTCTAATGGGAATTGACATGGTCTAAAGGGAAAGGAACAAGGAAAGTTGGCAGGTACACAAGGGAAGCGGCACAGAAGGCCAGAAATATGGCCTAAGGGACGCAATGAAATGGAGCTCCAAAGTCACTAAGGGAAATTTAAGTAAAAACAATTATTAGCCAATAAGTAAATCAAAAGCCTGTTCTTTCCCTGGGCCCTGGCTGTCTCCTTGACCTAGCATAGATAAGTTGGTAAACACTTAGGTACAGCCAATCTGCAGGAAGCAACCCCCTCAAGGTAAATCATGATTTTTGGTTAACAGAGGTTGATTTCACTGTTTTATTGGCATGTGACTCTTGAGGAGAGGGTGGGCTGCTGTGAATTTGATTTAGTAAATTTTGGTGTTTTCCAATCTAAAACTGAGCTTTTAAAGTTAAGGTCATTCAATATTTCCAAGTTTATCAGCCTCTGAAAGTAAATATGAGGGCACCTATTATACATTGAGTGTCAAAGGTTTTCCTTGCCCTACTTTAGCTGAATAAATGTATAAGACAAACGCCAAAGCACCTAATATACAAAAATACTTGTGCAAAAATATGGCAAAGCAAGCTTTTTTTAATCTTAGGAAGAATCTATTAGGCATCATCTGACTTTATTTTTAATGAGGGGACAGGAGATTTAAATGCTATGGTTTAACAGTGAGTTGGCCTAGTTGCTATTTAACAGAAGAACTACTTGACAAATCCAAACTTGTCTCAGACTTCTGTGTGAGGTATCTAATCCTCTTCAAACCTAAATTCTCACTGGGTCTCTACAGCATGTGATATTACCCAGGTACTGTTTCTCACATACCGGTAATATGATGCCCCAAATGTATTCTAGCTCCTGTTCTCTGACACTACTAGCCTTTGAAAAACAAATTTTAAGTCATAATTGTAAGGTTTTACTGAAAGAACTGCACCAAACTGCTATCCAAGCAAAACCCTGTTGCAAAATAAGGAGAAAGTACTAGAGCTAATCATTACAAAGAACACAGAATGAATAACTTTCATTTAAGAGGTCATTACTTAAAATCTTTATGGAAGAAGGCAGAGACCTTTGTATTCTGCTTTAAAGGGTCACAAATTGTTGCCAAAGAATGAGTAAGATATAGTATGTACTCATAGTATTAATAGGGCTTATGATTTTATACCATGTAAGATATGTTATTAACTAGTGCTTCGTTATGTATTTTCTTTCTCTGCATAAAATTAGTGGGAGAAATAAAATGATCACTTTTGGAAATGGCTATAGTCTGAAGTTCATATTATGCTTTTTCTATTACTTTTGACCACCTCTTAAAATTCATATTCATTTCTTTTTCATCACTGCAATTTATTGACTGCTTTGGCAAAGTATGTTGTAAAAGGGGAAATTCCAGAAAAGTGTGACTTTCTATATTAATAAAGAGGCAGATAGATCTATTCTGAAAGAGCCTATATAATATTAAAGATAGAAGGTTGAAATGACCTGCTCATTCTTGCTTTGCATTTTTAAAATAAAATACCATAATTGCTTTTCTAATTTCCAAAGACACTCACTAATTTCATCACTGCCAATCCATAGTGAGATGAAGTTAAGCTGAAGTTAATATGAAACAGGGATTTATGTTAGTTATTCAAAGCAATGTCCATTTTTCCAATGCCTTTATCCTTTTTCTCAATTACAGAGCAAACTACATCTTCATTCAATGACAAATATAATTTAGAAGGCATCAGCATACAATGAAATCCTATAATAACAGCTGTTTATTGAGTGCTTACTATTTCCCACGCACTGAGCTAAACACAAAGATTATTTTAAAAAAGACTAATTTAATCCTCTTGACAGGCAATCCTATGAGGTATTACTATTAATTTCATTTTACATACAGATAAGGAAACTGAGGCTTAGCAAAATTAGGTGGCTGCACAGCTATTCAGTGGTAAAATCAGATGACACAATGAAGGTGACCATAATTAGGGACAAGAATGATTTATCTCCAAAGCTAGAAATATATTCTTGGTCAGATAACATAGAAAGGTCTAGTCTTATCCCACTACATAGCATTAGCAGAAGGCTTTAAAATAATAGTAGCAGAATCCCTCAGTCATTAAGGGTAAGTCATCATTACATATGCTTTAATACCATAATGTAGTTTCATTCAAAGTGACAACTACTTACATAATAAGAACCCAAAGTCAAATGGATTATGGAAGTAGGAACAAGTGTGGTATGGGAGGATATTATTAGTGTTATGAAAATCTGAAAATTTGCAGTGATTCTCAAGGGAGGTCCACTGGCATCCTTGTCTGTGTATGTCTGTGTACTCAGGAGACAATTCATTCTTTGTTGTACAATATCCCACACACTGTAACACATTTAGCATTCTTAAGCCCTACCCACTAAATACCAGAAGTGTTGCCCCATCCTTGGGACCACCAAAAATACCCTGAACACATCTTCTGCTCTCCCTGTTGAGAACCACTGACTGTTGGATAAAACTACTGGGAGCCAAGTAACTAACATAGACTGAGTGAGATACATGTGCTAGGTACTCTGTGAAGTGCATTTATACATATATATTCATTTAATCTCTGTAACTTCATATGGGATAAGTACTTACTCTATCCCCATTTTATAGGTGTAGACTCTGAGGCTGAGAGAAAGGATACACAGCTAGTTTTGAAACCAACAAATCCTGGCTCCAAAACTACATTCACCAGGATTGGTCTTTTAAACCATAATGGTGTGGGTAGGCACAACTTTCCTTTCCTTAAGAAGGTTCATTCAAAAAATATAAGTATGAACCACGGCATGTGGGCCTGTTACAAACCAGAGATGCATTAGTTCCCTGGGTTGAGAATGAAGGGCCACACACATAGCAATACATATCAGAGCTACGTGATGTGGGTGTCAAGACTTGGGCTGGGTAGACCCTATGAAGAGGTATGAATTGGAAGTGCTTTGAGTATGTGTGTGTATGTTTGTAGGGGGATAAGAGGGCTGTGTTATGTTTAATTTATTTGATACATATAAAATTTAAGATGCCCCAGGCACAGTTACAGTTGCTTACAACATCTCATTTCAGCATGTCAGGTGGTGAACCGGGCTGGGTGGGCACTATGTGATGTGTGTGCTGGTGGCCTGTGTGGTATGGCGGTATCCATGAGGCAATGGCTATTAGCTGTGCTGGATGGGGAAAGGTCTGCTGCGCTGTGTGCCTAGAGCAGCAGTTTGTGTTGCAGTATATTCGCGTAGTGTTTGAGAACAGGGGGAAGGGTTATGATAGGTGACTTTGTGATGTAGGGGTAAGTGTTGAATGGGAAAGGATTGTGACTGGCCTCTAGTGTACATTTTGTCTGTTTGGCATGTAATGCTGAATACTGGAGGAGTTCCACAGGCCGGGGTCTGGATTGTGTCCTGGGAGTGTGTGGGTGTGGGGTGCTGTGTTCTGGAGGTGCTGTGGGTTGGGGTGTCTTATGTGTGTAGTGATGTGTCCCGAAAGTGGTGCATCGGAGATGATTCATGCGGTGTGCTGTGTAGGGAAGGGTAATGGAGGGGCTGCAGAAGGAGGGGGCCAGAGTCGTGACGTGTGTGGGGAGCGATGCTGAGTGCAATAGGAGAGGGGGGTTTGTGCTAGGTGTTCGGGATGTGGCCGGAGGCGCGGTATGGGAGTGGGTGGTTTTGAGAGGTGGGAGGGGTTGGGGGAGAGCGGAGGGGGAGGTAGGGGCATACGCTAGTACAGAAGAGCTGTAGGGGAGGTGGCTGGGGTGTGCAGTGATCCACCGGCGGGTGAAGGAGCTGAGTGGGCGGCATGTCTGCTCGGGCTGCGACTGTGTGCGAGGAGCAGCCAGCCTGCTTCCTCACCCCAGAGCCACATCGGGCCACCCTCCCCGCCCTTGCCTCCCTCCCGCCTCTTCCCTTCGCCCGCGGGCGCTCCCCTCGCGCAGCCGGGCCCGCCTCACCTGGTGAAGGCGAAGTACATGAGGCTGACGATGGTGAAGCTGAGCAGGGTGATGGTGTGCGGCCGGTAGAAGAAGTCGATGGTGATGTCCTCCACTTGCTGCTCATTGATCATCCGGAAATGCATCTTGTAGTTCACATCATCTTTGCTCAGGGTCCGGCTCCCCACGCAGGACGCCATGGCCCGCCTCCCCGTCCTGAGGCGGCGGCCCCAGCCCGCGGAGGCTGGGACCCAAGAGGTGGTGAACCGCGACAGGCCAGCGGCGCGGCGGCGGGGCCAGGTCTGGCGCCGAGCAAAGGCTGGGAACCCAGGCGAGGACCAGCGCGGGAGGGCGGGGTCGCGGCACGGCCGACGCGGTCTTGGGCGGGGGGCGCCGCCGACTGTCCCCACACTGGAGCTCTGCAAGAGCTATCTCCAGGCACTCACGCGGGTCTTCAGACTCACAAAAGAAGAGGTCTGATGGCAGAGCGAGCAGGAGAAGGAAGCTGTGGCTCTTAGTGGGCTCTTGGCCCTCGCCCTGCACGCCGCCCGCTCCCCCCCCGGCGCAGACTCGCAGATGGTCTCGCCCACACGGGCCGCAGCCCACGTGGGACTCGGAGCGCGGCGGCGCGGGGCCCGGCGGGCGGAAGAGCGGGCGCGCGGGGCGTGGGGGTAGGACGCCGCCCAGGCGACCCGGGCTGTCACCGCGGTAGAGGCGACGAGGTGCAGGCCTCGGCACAGGTAAAGTTAGGAGCCGCCAGAGCTGGAAGAGCTGGGACTCAGGACCCAGGCGTACTCGGGTCCGGGTCGCGCCACGGGACCTCGCGGCCTTTGGATCTTCGTGGCCCAGTCGGGGGCGCTTGGTTTTGGTGTGGTCTTTTGTTGTTGTTGTTTTCCTGGCTGGTGTGACGGAAAGGCAACCACGCCTGTTCATTAGCGCCCTTTTGCGGAGGAGCCAAAGGAGGCTCAGCGTGTAAACGGACTTCCTGCGGAAGTTCGGTTTGGGAAACGAAAATTGACTTGTTAAAATGACCTAGAGAGGGCGTGAAGAATTATTTGGGAGCCCCTTTATTACGAAGCTTTCCCCTCCCCACCATAATATCCTGATTCCACGTATTAGCCTTACAAAGTTAGACATTTTGAACCCTTGAAAAAGCAAGGTTTCAATGCCAACTCCTATTTCCATCGAAATTCTAGACACAGAGTTGAGAATTGGTGTTTTAAAGGACTTAGTTTTTCATTAATCCCCCTGGAGTTGTGTTAGAAGACCTCTTTTCATCACTACGCAGGCCTTTTTGACACATGTAAATGTTTTCCCCTCTTTTGCATGCTGTGTAGGCTAGTCAGTTAACCATAGTTGCCCTTGATTCATTGCACACATTGGAGCAGCGCGAGGCTCTGGGCTCGTGGGGAATAGTGACTGCGAGGGTGTGGTTCCCGAGGTGAGGCGCTACTCTGCTCTCATGAGCGAACCCTTAGCCAACTGTTAGGCTGGATAGACAGCAGTGAAATGATATAGAGAAGAAAGTGCAGTTGTAAATAAAAATAGAAGGGTAAACACTAAAGTTATGCGCAAATGTCTTTTAATTTATATGGATGAGATTCATCCTGCCTGATGTGGGAAAGGTATTAAGTCTGGAAAGGCTGAAGAGCAAATTTGGGGTTGCAGGAGTTTCTTTTGCAATAGGATGAAGTGCATAGACAACTTAGGAATCAAAAAATTTTAGAGCTGACAGGAGCCTGAGGGGGCATGTACGTGTAATTGTGTTTTTTTTATTTTTATTATTTAAAGCATAGTTGTTGAACCCCAGCATGGGCCAGGCATTGTGCTAGACCACCACAAGAAACTTAGTCTTGTCAAGGTAGCATGACCGAGGCCTTCTGACTTTCAATTTAGCACCCTTATGACTTTGCCATACAGAGAATATATGTTGTAGGGTTGAGGGAAAACTTGACAAATCACATTTGCAGGCTCACTTCCAACCAAAATTTTTTTTTAAATCACCTGCCCACAAGGTTATTGTGGGTAATTATTTCCTATATCAAATCATTTAGGAGTGGCAGTGAGGCTTTCACTTTTATAAATCTCTTTTAACAAACAGCCTTAAATTACAGGTCTCCAAGAGACCAGTAGGCCCTCAAATAATTGCAAATTCAGAGCATAAACCAAGCTGAATTCCATTGTGTAGAAAAACAAACCAAAAAGTCTTATGCTGAATGCACAACACTGTGATTGTATTAAAGGCCATTGATAGTCACATACCATACAATCTATTCAAAGTGTACAATCTCAATAAAACGGCTTAAAAAAAAAAAAAGTTGTATGCAAAAAATTAAGTCAGCAGAATTCATTTGAATTTGGTTGTGTAATGAACAGAAAATGCTAACATTTATTCTATATGCTGGACCCCATGCTAGGTGTTCTATATGGCTTATCTTATTTGATGTAAAATTATGTGCATCAAATTTACCTTTCTAATTATGTTGGGCTAAATATAAAATTCCTTCATAAACCCCTAGTTTGAGGCAGTGACAGCCTTTCCTGATGAAAAGCTTTTTAAAAGCAACTACTTTATCTGTTAAAATATGCATACTTTCAATGGTGGTTGCTTATTTCTGTCACTTCATTTTACTTGCTTGTTCTAACCTTTTCTTTTTGAAGGCTTTTTCTTTTTTCCTGCAGTTAAACAGAATTGAAAAAACTGGTTTTGTTCAATTCTCTTTTGAGGAACAGCTTTTTCTGTGACTTAATCAACAGTGTTCAGCTCTGAGGATGAAGCAAGAAACTGCCTTTACTCCTCTATATAGCAATGATAACATTTTGATGATTCATTTAAGACAGTGGATTTCTTTTATTTTATTTTGTGATAAATTTATATACACATAACGCATTTGAATAATTGTGTTAATTTGATCAGCAATGTACTCCTTAAATGTCCTTTAAACCAAGTTTCAAGAATAGTTAATTGCACCATCTTATTTTCTTTTAAATGATAAATTAATCGAGATTATTGGGTTTAGCCATGCTTTGAACATTTACAGAACTTTGTTTTAAATGTTTTTCTTACACTTGTGATTTTGTTTTCTGTTTTTAAATTATAAAGCATATCTTTTCCTTGTTTTCCTGTTCAGAAGCTCTGTCTGATTTATAACAGACTACTTTGTTTTTGGCTTTTCCTGTGCTTAAGAAACACCTGATTACATTAGTCATCTAAACTCATTAAACACCATTCATTTAGAATAGTAATTTCCAGTGTATCTTTTTGTTGTTTGAATTCTGTTTTAAACATTTAAGTAAGTTGAATTTGTCTTCTTTTCACAGGTATATTTTTCTTTTGTAGACTACTTTAAGAAAAATGGCCCTATCAGCCCAGAGGATACCCAGATGGTTCAGCACAATTAAATTGAGTAGCTTCGTTAATGCTATACAACTCAGCAAATGTGTTCTGAGACCTGGAAAAACGTTTCATGGCTCTTCTGCTCAGCCTCTGATGTCCTCTGACAATTGCATACTCCAGTGGGGATTTAAGACATATAGGACTTCCTCCTTATGGAATAGTTTCCAGCCTACCAACTCAAGTAGTCAAGAGAATAATTCTGCCCAAAGCGCTCTGCTTCCTTCTGTGAATCAACAGTCACAGAAGACACAAAAGATACCCAACTTTGATTCTGAGCTGTCTTTAGAAGGTAATTCTCCACTTCCAGGAAAGCAAGCCTTCCCTCAATCCCACCTTTTGTAGTTTGAACAGAGCTACCTGTTTACATCCTTCTATCCCATTTTAGGTCATATTTCATACCAAGCAAGCAAAAGAGCAGTGCCAGTTCCATTCATTTGCTTTTATTATACCTTTGTTTTACTGTTGTTGTTGTTTTAAAAGTTTGTGGACTAATATGTATAAAATTATTTTATAGTTATATGTGTATCATTTGTTTTCTAAATATTTTATTTAGATTCTTCTTAAAAAATTTTTTTTCTGTTGGTAATTAGGCCTATTAGGGTATAATTTACATAGAGTAAAATTAACCTTTTTGGGGGGATACAATTGTGAATTTGACATATGCATGTGGTCATGTAACAGTCACCACAATCAACATATAGAACCCCAAAAAGTTCCCTTGTGTCCCTTTGTAGTCAGTCCTCTCCCTTCAACCCTACCCCCTGGCAAGCACAGATCTCTTTTCTGTCCCTATAGTTTTTCCTTTTCCAAAATGTTATATAAATAGTCATACAGTACATAGCCTGACTTCTTTTACTTAAATGCATTTGAGAGTCATCCATGCTGTTGCATGTATCAGTAGCATGTATCAACTTGTTGAGCAGTATCCATTATATGGCTATACCAGTTTGTTCATTCCCAACTTGATGGACATTTAAGTTGCTTCCAGTTTTTGTCAGTTGTGAATAAAGCACAGTAAGCATTCATATACAGGTTTTTATATGGACACCTATGTTTTCATTTCTCTTGGGTAAATTCCTAGGAGTGGTATTACTAGATGGTTTGCTGAGTGTATGTTTAACTTTATAAGAAGGTGCCAAACTGTTTTCCAAAATGACTACTATTTTGCATTCCCACCAACAATGTAGAAGACTTCATTTTGCTCTGTATCTTAGCACTTGGTATTGTCAGTTGGTATGTTTTGTTTTGTTTTGTTTAGCCTTTCTTATAGTTGTACAGTGGTATCTTATGGTTTTTAACTTGCACTTCCCTATTGACTAATGAAGTTAAGCATATTTTCATATTTGCCATCTATATAGCCTCTTTAGTGAAGTGACTTCAAATCTTTTGCCTATTTTATGAGTTATTTATTATTGGATTATGGGAAATCTCTATTCTAGACACTAGTTCTTTATCAAATGTGTTTTGTAAATATTTTCTCTCAGTCTGTGACTCACCTTTTTTTTTAACAGTGTCTTTCAAAGGGAGATTTTGAATTTTGATGGTATCCTTTTTATCAGTTTTTTCTTCTGATGTGTGTTTTTTGTGTCCTTAAGAAATCTTCGCCTAACCCAAGGTTGCAAAGATTTTCTGCTGTGTTCTCATCCAGAAGTTTTATAGTTTTAGGTTTTACATTTAGGTCTATAATCCATTTTTAGTTAATTTGCTTATATGATACAAGAGATGGGTCAAGGCTCTTTATCTTATTTTTACATACGTATGTCCAGTTGTTCCAGCACCATTAGCTTAAAATTGTGAATTCATTAAATAAGTGTGTGTGTGGGAGTGGAGCTACACCGAGAGGAAATGTGTTCTTTTGCCATTCTTTTTAAATTCAGTTCTATAGACTGCTGCACTCTGTGTAGAATCTGGATGATTGGGTGCTTAATGACCAGTTTAAAATTATAAATCAAAGACAAATTATGGGAAGCAGCTGTGGCTCAATTGGTTGGGCTCCCATTTACCATATGGGAGGCCCTGGGTTCAATTCCTGGGGCCTCCTGGTGAGGGCAAGCCGTCCCACGCAGTGTGGCGAGCTGGCACGGCAGTATGGCGCGACAGGGAGACAAGCAGACAGAGAAAAACGCAAAACAAATGGACACAGTGAGCATGGACAGCAAGGGGTTGATAAATAAGTAAATAAAAATTAAAAAAAAAAAAAAAAAGACAAGTTATCAGTAAAACAATGCCGTGGCAAGTCATGAAATAAATAGAATGTTTAAGGCTTCAGAAATTTTGGAGAAGCTTAATTGACAGAAACAAAGCAAGATTTCATCAACTAATTTTCCTATATTCACTTCCTCAGTTAACCTGCCTTTAAAAAATACAAAGAGCAAGTTCTCCATCTTTAACCCCGAGAATTTTCACTTTACAAGGATTACTGTTAGTTGGGATTGAAGGAGATGTTTTTTCCCTTTCAGGCCTCTAGAGAAACCTAGCATAGACATGCATATAAGTATTATGATAGTTACTTTTAGACCTTTTTTACTTTCCTCACTCCACATGGTTTTCTACCTGAAGAGTTACAAGAAGTTGAATTGGCAGTTCTGTCTTTGGAAAATCTTTTCTTCCCATTGTGAAACTGATGGTGAATTAAAAATTGAACAAAAGTGCACTTTTTTTTTTTTTTAATTTTTTAAAAGAGACTTAGATTATACAAATGTCACATAAAAAATATAGGGGATTCCCATATGCCCCACCCCCCCACACCTCCCACATTTTCCCACATTAACAACATCCTTCATTAATGAGGTACATTCGTTGCAATTGATGAACACATCTTGGAGCATTGCCACTAAGTGTGGATTATAGTTTACATTGTAATTTACACTCTCTCCCATCCAATTCTGTAGGTTATGGCAAGATTTATAAAGGCCTGTATCTGTCGTTGCAATGTCATTCAGGACAATTCCAAGTCCCAAAAATGCCCCTGTATTACACCTGTTTTTCCCTCTCCCTGCCCTCAGAACCTCCAGTGGCCACTACCTTCACATCAATGATATAACTTCTTCCATTGATAGAATCACAATAAATCTATAGTAGAATACCAGTAAGTCTACTTTAGTCCATAGTTAATTCCCCTATCCTGAGGATTCTGGGATGGTGATGTGCACTCCACCACTAATTGAGAAGGAAAAGAGCACCTTTTAATTCAACAAAGTACTGATCAAAGGTTTTGAGAGAAATAAACCACGTTCTTGATATTGAATACTTGTGTAAAGGAAGTATTTAATACTTTTTGAGTGGGGAGGACTAAGGTGGGAACAAGAAACAATGTTGCACAGTACCATGGAGAGACAGAAATGTTTCTCCACAAATGAGATACTATTAAGTAGAACATGAAAGGAAGAAGCTGGGGGATGGGGTAGCGAGGCTAGCATTAAAAAATGTTAGTGACTAAAAACAAAAATGAAACAAAATATCACAGCCCCGATTCCTTAGCTTAAGGCAGGTTGCAGTTCCCAGTGTTTCCATACTAAATTTGATTAGAAAAAAAGAAAAAGTGCTAGGAGAATCAAGGTTGTTTATTTCTTTTTCTTTTTTTTGTTTTGTGTTTTTTTTTTTTTTTTTCGTTCTTGTTGTTCGTCTCTTCAGGGTTGTTTAGAGAGGGACCAAAGTCACATCCTTAACAAAGGACTACATACAGGTCATAGAAATAGAATCATAGAAGTCCTTATAGAGACATGTTTGGGAATAATTGGGAAGCAGCGGATTGGATCAAAACTTAAGACATTTCAGCATGTGATGACTAATAGTAATGTTGTACTTTTGACCAGGTAAAATATGGTAGACTCATCTCTCTCAAAACATACTTGAAGTCATCGGGTGAAGACCTTCAGCATTCTTACCTGCTGGTTAAAAGTGAAGGGAGGCGCCCAGCGCCTGCTGCTTTTCCCCTTCTGCGCGCCATGCTCTGCAGCAGAGCCGTGCTCTGCACTGTCAGCACTGCTCCTGCTGTGGTGCCCTCGGCCGCAAGGCCACTGCAACAGTTATTTTTCTTCATGGGACATGCAAGGCTTGGAGGGACAGAAGTTCACATATCAAATACATCTGCCCGCATGGTCCGGCTATGCCTGTTATATTAAATATGAACATGAGTGTGCCTTCTTGGTTTGATATTACCGGGCTTTCGCCACATTCACAGGAGGATGCACCTAGAATAAAGCAGGCAGCAGAAAACGTCAAAGCTTTAATAGACCAAAAGGTGAAGAATGGAATTCCTTCCAGATGGATTATTTTGGGATGGTTTTCCCAGGAAGGAGCTTTATCTTTATATACTGCTTTTACCACCAGCAGAAACTGGCAGATGTGGTTGCACTCAGTTGCTGGCTTCTGTTTGGGGATTCATTTCCACAGGGTCGTATCAGTGGCACTAATAAAGAATTTTCTGTTCTCTAGTGCCATGGAGATTGTGACCCTTTATTTCCCCTAATGTTTGGTTCTCTTACTGCTGCAAGGCTAAAAACATTGGTAAATCCAGCCAGTGTAACCTTCAGAACCTCTGAGGGCATGATGGCACAGTTCATGTCATTCAGAAATGATAGTTATCAAGCAATTCATTGATGAAATCCTACCATCAGTTGATTCACAGCACTACAAGGCCTTGTGTAGAAGTTCACCAGCATCTTTGTAGTAGAGTAGTGTATTAGTCAGCCAAAGGGGTGCTAATGTGAAATACCAAAAATGGTTTGGTCTTTATAAAGGGTATTTATTTGGGGTAGAAGTCCACAGATACCAGGCCATAAAGCATTAAGTTTCTTCTCTCACCACAGTCCATTGCCATGTGTTAGAGCAAGGGAGCTGCTGGCGTTTGCCAGGGTTCAGGCTTCTGGGGTTCCTCTCTTTGTGGGGCTCAGCTCCTCTTTCCTCCACAAGGTCAGCTGTAGATGATCAGACAAACGGCTTGCTTCTCTTCTCCTGGGGCCTTCTTTCCAACATTAAAACTGCTTCTCAAAAGACTGCTTCAAATCTATTCTTTGCCTTGCCTTTTATATTCGATTCCCCACCCACCAAGGGGTGGGGCTCAAGGCCTTACTGACAGTGGCCCAGTCAACGTCCCAATCATAACTCAATCATGCCCAGATTAACAGATCAGTTTACAAGCATGATCCAATTATATTTTTGGAATTCATAATTACATCAAACTGCCCAACTGCAACAAATAGAAACCTTTTAGACGTGCCCAATCCTGAAACCTCTTGTTTGCATTGTTAGAATGTTTTGCAAATACATACCAATGACAGACTAAATAATGTCTCCTCATGGGAAATTTATGTTCTTTTAAGTTTCTATACATGTATTTGTATAATATGATCCCAGAGTATATGAGTATTAAAATAAGTAAAGCAGCTAACTTCTTTTTCTCAAATGTAATTCAGAAAAATAATAAAATACTGCTACCAGAATTTTTACTGTACCATTTGGAAATTATTAGTATGCTAAATTTGTTTAGGTATAAATGAGCAGTTAAGATATAAATGATTTAAGCACGCTGTGACTTAGCCTATGGATGTATTCCAAAACTGCCTAGTCACCATACAATGGCCGTGTTTCTGTATATATGTATTTATATATACATAATAATTGTAATATAAAATAAGAATGAGATGGTATTTTATTATGCCTAATAATAGGGATAATACTTTTAAGGGTTAATAAAGTGTAATATTATTGCTCTCCTCAATATGTGGCCCTTTTTGGGGAGGTACCAGACTTTTTTTTTTTTTTTTGCTATCATTTCCATTTAATATTCTTTTCTCCTCTCTAGAAAAGACATGTGTTCTTCCTTTATTATCCTTCATAGGAGACCAAATATTACTTCCTTGCCATAGATACCTGGTGTTAATAAATGCTGTAATTTGACATAGTGAACCACAGGCATATGGTATTTATCATGTATTTATACTTATAATAAAACCAGGCAACACTTAACAACTTCTGTACTGCTTATTTCATCAACTGTATCTTAGTTCAAATTTAGACTTATTTAGTCTAAAGGTAAAGGTTTCAGGTAACAGGAATAATTCTGTTATTTTAATTCTCTGTAATCAACTGGAAGAAGAATTATATCATTCTCTAGTATGTTCTGAAATATTTAAGACTTGATCTTTAAAATTGTAATTTCTAAGATTATTTGGTGTAAGATGATTCTCCATGTAGCATAGAGTTGTTTTGTTTTGTTTTTTACGTATTTTGTACATGTTTGAAATCAACTATTGTGGAAAATAGAATTCATCAGAAAATTTTGCTTTATTTTTATCTGCCATTGAACTTCTTTGAAATTTTGACTTAGTCAAATGATTTTTTATTAGTTTTTGTGCAAACATAAAAATAGCAATCTTTTGATTTTCTATAGTCAAATTTTTCAGATTACTGGTAAAAAATTATTTGAAAACAAATTTCTGGGTAATAAATGTTAGAACTCAATACATATGGTATAATTATCACACTGTTTAATATTTAATTGTAATGTATGCTTGGCATTTTTGAACTGTTAATTTTTTGGCTGTATTCCAACTTATAAGACCATGGTGGGATTGTATCTTTATAACTTAGTGCTAATTGATAATGGAAATAATTTGGCAGTGTACAATATAGTTGTTAATAATTAAGCTATATGTTTATGTATGGATTTAACATTTTTTAAGTCATTTACAAGTGTATTTTCATTTACTTTGAAGAATATAAGTAGTTATATTTACTTATACAAATCAGCAACACCTTATTTAATATAAGATATTCCATTGAAAAGTTTTGCTGTGTGTGGGAAAATGTAAATCTTTTTCATGGTTTTTCTCAATGTGGAATAAAATTTAATTTTGACTTAAAAAAAAAAGTGAAGGGAATGACAACATGGCTGAACCTTGGAGACATCATGTTGAGTGAAATAAGCCATACCACAAAAGGACAAATATTGTATGACCTCACTGATTTGGAACCATTACAATAAGCAAACTCATAGAATCAGAATCTAGAATATGGGTTATCAGGGGACAGGGTGGGATAGGGAATGGGAAGTTGAGGCTTAAAATGTACAGGGTTTCTGTTTGCAATGATGGAAATGTTTTGGTAATGGATATTGGTGATGGTAGCACACAACATCGTGACATTCTGTGTCACAAATTAACAGCACTGAAATATATATCTGGATATGATTAAAAGGGGAAATGTTATCTGTATGGTAACAGAATAAAAAATTTAAAAAGAAATCCATGGAACTACGCTGCACAGTGAACCCTAAGTTAAACCATAGACTTTAATTAATAGTACAATTGTAAAAATGTGCTATCATCAATTGTAACAAATGGAACATTTGTTACATCACCAATGCAAGGTGTTGGTGTATGGGAATCCTATATTTTACTCATGATGGTTCTGTAAACCCACAACTTCTCTAATAAAGGAAAGGCGGGGGGGACTGTGAAAAAGTGAAGTGCAGGAAAGGAGTTGTGTACCTTGAAACTTACCCACAAATTTCTAGGAGGAAGAGTCTCTAAATAGTCTTAACTTTATCTCTTAGAAAATAATTGGACTTTTAAATCTGAAATGATCCCAAGATTTAACCAGTGAAAGAAGCAAAGTAGGGAAGAGGTTTTTGTAGAAATTGTCTTATTGTGCAGATTGGCGAGCTAACTCGATTCTCTCCTTCCATATGGTTGGCATCAAAGAACTGGAAGATTTGCCTCCATTGTCTCCATTGCAACCGATTTCCGAAGAGGAGGCTGTCCAAATTATTGCAGACCCTCCATTGCCCCCAGTTTCATGCACACTTCGAGACTATGTGGATCATTCTGAGACTCTACAAAAGTTAATACTTCTAGGTAAGTCTGCACAAACTACAAGTACTTTTTT
The DNA here is from genome assembly GCA_026826555.1 of Tolypeutes matacus. Classification (NCBI taxonomy): domain Eukaryota; kingdom Metazoa; phylum Chordata; class Mammalia; order Cingulata; family Chlamyphoridae; genus Tolypeutes; species Tolypeutes matacus. The sequence goes on along the minus strand of JAKSZT010054487.1, from coordinate 43,784,338 downwards.
TTTTTTACCGGGAGTTCTGAGGGATCGAACCCAGGTCCCTCCATATGGGAGATGGACGCCCAACCATTTGAGCCACATCCGTCCCCGCAAATTTTTTTTTTTTTTTTTTTTTTTTTTTTTTTTTTTTTTTTTTTAAACCGGGAGTTCCAAGGGATCGAACCCAGGTCCCTCCATATGGGAGATGGATGCCCAACCATTTGAGCCACATCTGTCCCCCTGCAAGTACTTCTTGAGTCTGTTCTCTTCATTTATTTTTTGTTTAATTTTTAAATTAAGATATATAATGGCTTGTTATCAAAGTAGTATATATGCAGGCAAAACTTGAGCCATGTGAAAACTCATATTCAGTGATTCACCTTGTCTTTGTATCCCATTCCCCAGGGTTGTTTAACTTTTATTGCTGTTTCTGTTTGTATTTAACCTCCAAAATTTTAAACTGTTGTTTATAGTGCTATTGCTCGGTTCATCAGCTATTGCCTGATTCATCAGTTGATCTCTTATACATACACGTATACTTGTCTCCCTAATCTCTTCAATTCTTCCAAGTTGGTTATATTACAACTTTTAGATTAGTCAACAGTCAGTGATTACATTATGACTATAAATCTTGCTGCTCTACCGAGATGTATACTATGATTGTTTTCCTTCCTGTACAACTTTGCATTTTCCTAGAGTTAATTGCCTTGTTTTTTTCATTTGATTAGTTTTCTTTGTTCCTAGGCTAAATTTTCCCACTCCTTCCAATAGCCTCTCAATACAGTGTTCCTTATAATCAACCCCATCTGATGATCTATTCTACTTTCCCAGACCATTAGCATACCGCTCCCTGCTTGCATTGCTCCCTGCCCCTCTCAGCCCACACCTCCACCCTGACATTTCTCCTGGAGCCTTCTGTCCTCCTGATTTGGACAGTTTTTCTCTTGAACTCCTCTATAACTTGTTGACTGGTAAATTTCATATAGATCTGGGTAGTTGAAGGCAGCCAGGGGATCTCACTGCAAACTTTCATTTAGTCCTCTTATTGTGCCTAATTGTAACCCTCTGCTTTGTCCATTATCTAGCACTTTTCTTATTTGATTTTCCCAGATAATAAACTCCCCATTTACTGGGGGGATTGAGAGGAACAGGATAAGTAAGAAATTTGGGGGTCAAATCTGTCTATATACAGTGATACCCAGTCTCCCTGTTTTCAGCCTGTCCCTCACTCCCAACCTTTCAGATATCTGGCGACTCCAATTTCTGGGCCTTTTTGAGTTTTTATGGTACCAGTCAACTTGCTTCTTGTTGGAATTCTCATTTGCAGGCATTTGAATTTCTTCTTTCTCCTGTCTGTGAAGTCTGTTGCCACTCTTTCATCTGTTTTCATATATTGTGGTTTGGGGTTATAGATAAATCTTGTTTCATCAAAGAAGGAGTTTATTTTTTCCTTCTTGTTTCCCTGGAGGGGCGTTACCATTTTGTTTTTGTTTTTTAATATATATCTTTTAAAGATTTAGTTAGTTATTTATCCCCTCCTTGCTGCTTGTGCTCGCTGTGTCCATTTGCTGTGTGTTTTTTCTGTGTCTGCTTGTCTCCCTTTGTTGCATCATCTTGCTGCGCTAGTACCCCACGCACGCCAGCCAGCTTGCCTTTACCCGGAGGCCCCGGAAATCCTCCCATATGGTAAACAGGAGGCCAACCACTTGAGCCACATCCACTTCCCAATATATTTTTTATTTTTTCTAAAAGATACTTGGATTACATAAAGTGTTACATTAAAAATATAAGAGATTCCCATATGCCCCACTCCCCACACCTCTTACTTTTCCCCGCATTAACGACTTCTTTCATTAGTGTGGTACTTCATTGCAATTGAGGAACACATTTTGGAGCATTGCCACTAAGGATGGATTATAGTTTACATTGTAGTTTACACCCTCTCCCACTCAATTCTGTAGGTTATGGCAGGATATATAATGGCCTGTATCTGTTGTTGCAATGTCATTCAGGACAATTCCAAGTCCCAACAGTGCCCTCATATTATACCTGTTTTTCCCTCTACCTGCCTTCAGCACCTCCAGTGGCCACTGTCTCCATATCAGTGATATAATTTCTCCCATTGCTAGAAGCACAATAATTCTATAGTAGAATACCAGTAAGTCTACTCTAGCCCATATTTTATTCCCCAGTCCTGAGGATTCTGTGATGGTGATGCCCACTCCACCTCTAATTGAGAGGGGGCTTTGATCCCATATGGCTGATGGATGGGACTCTATTGCTTGCAGTTGTAGACTCTTGGTTCCTTGGTGTGGTGGTTGTCCATCTTCACCTCCTTCTTAGTTGTCCTGGGTGAGTCCAGTGAACTGGAGAGTAGGTGTTGCAACTCCGCTGAAGCTCAGGACCCAGCTGGCACATGGACAGCCCAAAGATTCAAGTCTCAGCACCAACTATAGGTTCAAATAGAAGGGACAGAAAAGGCATGTGTAGAGAAGTCACAACTGAGTCCATGCTGTCATACTCAGGAGCACAAACTCCAAAGTAGGGCCCACTGGCAAGGCACCAAACTATGGAGCTATCTGCCATGACCATAGTGTCTGGGTGTCTCCAGAGTGAAGGGGTGGTTTTTATAAGTAGAGGGAAAAGAGAATAGCCTTTGCTTCTCTAGAAACCTTTAGGGGTCATTCTTCATTCTTGCTTTTCTCTTTCACTCCTCACATCTAATTTAGCACCAAATCCTAGCTATATCTTTGAAATCCATCTGCTTCTTTCATTCTCTAGTCATTGCCTTAGTTTAGGTCCTCATTTTCCCTGAATGACTGTGGGAGCTTCATAACTTAATTGTCGTCTTCCCAGCAATATTGTTCCTGATAACATCTTTAGTGTTAGTGCTCTTTATAAAATGCAGTTCTGACTGTGTCAGTGACCTGCTTAAAATCCTTCAAAGTCTTCCATGGCATCAAAGCTGTTCATGCTTTGACCCCTACTTACCCTTCCAGCTTCATTTCTTTACAGTTCCCTCCTTTGGTTGGCCAACTTTGACAACCAGATAGCTTAAGTGTGATTTCTGAAATTTTATTCTCTGAGCTTCCAGTCAGAGTGCCCCTCCTCTGGGCTCCTACATCATCCCCTACTTACTTTCATAGCACTAGTGATACTACATTGTAATCATTTACTCATTTGTTCCTGTGCAAGTTATCCAAATGTTTTGGGAATCACCTTTATTCTTAAGAAGTTTCAAGTCTTCAGAAGCATCTAAATAAACATAAATAAGAATAACTGGAATGCAAGGGTGAAAGGTAAAAGCAGTAAGTTCCACATGAAAGATACAAATAAAGTGCTCTTGGGTTCAACAGAGGGAGAAGGATGACATCTATCTTCTAAGAGCAGGAGTCAGTCACCAGTCCTTTCAGAACAGCTTTCCCTGCCTATGGTGCTGCTGTGGGTGACACAAGGTAAACATAAGATGTGATCTCCCTTTAAATAATTTGCAGAATACTCAGAACTGTGGAATTCCACTCAGAACTGTGGAATATATTTTAGCAGTTCCTTCATCTGTGTGCTGATACTTCAACAGCATGTCTTAGAAGTAACTTAAATGACAGTGTCTTAGAGGAACCATGATTGTATTGTCAGACACTATTTTTGTGTGCCCAAGTATGCTGATTATTCTCTGTTTGCTTCCTAGATCTGTTTTCTGCCTTTCTTGGCCTGCTCTGTGTCCCAAGAAGCTAACCCCTCTGCACTATATTATTTGGGCTCCTTTGCCACCTGGATTTTGGGTGGCTTCAGCCAATGGGATACACGTGCAGGAGGAGATAGAAGGGCAGTCAGTGTATTATTTTCCCTATCCCCTCCTTGTTTTGGATCATGTAACTGTATTACTCCATGACAACAGCTCTTACACTACCCAGCAGTTGTTTCCTTACCAGCTTCCAGCTCCCTCTGGGCTCTGGTAGAACTTCTCTCTTGTTTCTTTGGTCTTAGGGCTGCCCTTGTTGTTCCCTTAACTCTGCCCACACCACTGTGTAGATTCCCTTCATTAAAGGTATTTTCATTTGAACTTTGTGGAGGAATTTCTGTTGCCTGCCAGTGTAACCACAGCTGAGTACAGTGGTAGTATTTGTACAATACTGAACTAATGAAATGAAACCAACTTAGACTGGAATTACCTAGAAGTAAGAATAATGTATTATTCATTTTTTATATCCCCAGTGCCTAACAGAAGTGTCTGGTCCATAATAGGCATTCAGTGAATGTTTTTCAAGTTAATGAAATCATGAGTGAGCCCAAGTGATTTGTACTGACAGCAGTTTGCTTTCCTGATGAGATTCTGCTTTCCTATTGCTATTAAAAAGGAGCTTTTCAGGCTTTCTGTTGCAGCGCAGTCAGAGTGTGACAGCTCATGCTGAGCAAGGCACTTTAACACATGTAAGCTATAGTATTTTGTTAAATTTGAAGTCTGAGCCCTCTATGTTATTTTTAAAGCATCCCCTCTCCCATTTATCACAGATTTGTGGAACTAGTTTCCATTGTTTATCGATCCAATAATTTATTTTTATACTTATATTATTGATTCTAAATTATAAAAATTACATCTAGTTGTTAAAATTGCAAGTAATATTAGAAGAGAAAGGCTTCTTGTCCTCTCTCCATCACCAGCAATTCATTGACTAGCTTTCCAGACCTTTTTCTATGTAAATATATATCATGCTGAAAGCCATCGGTAGGTTTTATATTTTTATGCAGTCAAACATTTATTCCCCTTTGTGTTTATAGTGTCATCTTTAGGAAAGTGTGTCTCATTTCCAATATAAATTTTTAAATTCTTTATTTTCTTGTAGTCATTTTAGAGTTGCTATACATTTAGATGTTTTTTTTTTATTTGAAAGAACTTAAGTAATTATGTGTATAAGAATTACGTAAGTATGTGATAATGTTTGCTTGTTAACCAGACAATTCAAGCACTAAAAAGATAAATATACTAAAATTACAAATACAATTTTAAATGCTTAAAAGAATATTTAAGGGAAATGGATGTGGCTCAAGAGGTTGGGCGTCCGTCTACCATATGGAGAGACCGGGGTTCGATCCCCGGTACCTCCCGGTAAAAAAAAAAAAAAAAAAAATAGAATATTTAAGTTGTGAAAACTATTGAAAGTGATTATCAAACCCTTCTAAATCTGTAAATGAAATAAGACTTTTATAAGATGAAAGCTTAGGGAAGAACTAAGTTTTGTTTTTTTGGTTTTTTTTGTTTGTTTGTTTGTTTAGCAGGTACCTGGGTTTGAACCCAGGACCTCATCATACATGGGAAGCAGGCCTTCAGCCACTGAGCTACATCTGCTCCCCAGCAAAAGTTAGTTTTTTCATTTGTTTGTTTTGTTTTTTGGAGGTACCAGGGATAGAACCCAGGGCCTCAAACATGGGAAGCAGGTGCTCAACCACTTGTGCTACATCCACTCCCCAAGAACCAAGTTTTTTTAAGTTGTAATTTAAAATGTGAAGAAAAACAGAAAAGCCTTGAACAATCTTTCTAGGGCATGAGAGTCACCCCGAAGAACACCAAAAAGTCTCCTGAACATTTTTCTTCTTCTTTTTTTTTCTGTTGACTATTTTCTCCTCGTATCAAGATACTATATATTTTAAAATAAAATGCCAACTACTTTTGCAGGTGACAGGTGATAATCTTCCCTAAAACCAGGATCCTTGACAGCGAAATGTCCAATATGAAGTTTCCAATTTGTCCATCTGGAATAGGGGGAAGCTCAGACTGAGTTCTGGAAGAGACTCTGAGGGGACAGGCTGGGCGTCCTTCCCCTCTTCAACCTGAACAGCTTCACTCCTATCTGGTTTTGGATTTTTGTTGTTGTTTTTTTTTAATAAATCAATTTTATTGATACATATTAATAAAGCTTACAATTCATCCGAAGTGTACAATCAATGGTATTTGGTATAATGACATAGTTATGCATTCATCACTTCAGTCATTATTAGAGCATTTTCATTATTTCAATAATAATAAAAACAAAATTTTAGATTCTTAATCTATCTGAAATTAATTTTTGTATAAGATATAGAAAAGAGTTCTTTTTTTTCTTTCAAGTTTATAGCCAGAGGTCCCAATATATATATATATATATATATTTTTTTTTTTTTTTTTTCGTGTAATTTTTAGTTTTTTTAGTTTTATTTTATATACAAAGAACTAGCATTGTTTTAGTCTGGTAGATGTCCTGGACACTCCATTCAAGGAAGATTAGTCCAACTTGATGAAGCCTATATCCTTCGCATACTGACGGAAACACTGGCGGCACATATTGAGACCATATTTCCGGATTAGACCATGTCGGTTTGAACAGACACGGCAAGAGCGGGAACCCTGGCTGAATTTTCGTGGATGGCTCCAGTAGAGCTGCTGATGACCCATCTTTCTCTCAGGGCGCAACGAGGGAAAAGGCTGTCCCAATATATTTTAAAGAATAGTCCATCTTTTCCCCATTGATTTGAAATGCTTTTATTATTGTCTGCTATATATTTAGCTCTTCCTGGGTCTGTTTCTGGACTTCATTCTCTGCATGTGTCTAATATGCTTTTCTGTCTCTTGCCATCTTATGTAGTTACCTGTTTAAAATCAAGACATTTGGATTGAGAACTATATTTGGATCTAATAATTTAATATTAAGACTGCAAAGTTGCATCTAGAAACTGGTTTGGGAGAGTTACTTTTCATCAGAAGAATCGATTTTAAGAATGTGAAATTTGAGTCTACACTTAAGGTTTTACACTAGCTTCAGATGTTTATTCCAAAGATAGAGAGTAGGCCTTTCCTATTCATGTTTAATTTAGTGTTTAAAACAACAGATAAAAAAAGGAAAAAAACAAGAGAATAAAATGCTCAGTTTTTATGAGAATTTTATACTATAGGTTACTTTCTTCCTTGTCTAATTAATGCTGATATCTAATTATATCCCTAACCAAAGAATGCTTTTAAAATAACTTGATTTTTATTCTTTATCTCTCCTGCCCCTTGTCTCATTTACTTAGATTACCTAAGATTAAGTGAAGGTTTTGGGTTTGTGTACATCCTACTTTGTTCTGTACTTAAGGGCTGTATATATTTGTTCATTCTCACTTAAACCTCTATGGAGCTCCTTCAAGATACATGTCTTAATGTTGAAGACCCGGAGGTTACAATGACAAATAAGACGTGGTCATTTTTATTGTCCCTATGAAGAGGATCACAAGCATTTTTCTTAATGCTTATAACTAGGAAATTGATAACTTCAAAAAAGTAATAATTTATTCATCGGGTTTGTTACTTCGTGGAACTACCAGTTGGACAGTTACTATGGAAATCATTAGGGGCTCATAAGCATCCTTCAAATGATAATTCAAGAAAATACAGACAGAGATGATGGTCCTAGGTCAGTATAACTTACTGAATTTTGGAAGGAAATTTAGCCCTAATGTGCTGTTTTCTTCTATACTTGGCTTTTAAATAAGTACTCTTATTTTCATTTCTATTTGTTTTTATCTCTACAACCAATTTTGTTTAAAAATATTTAGAAGATTCTATTGATTTATCTGCATTCTTCTTTGGATAGATTATTGATCTATATCGGTAATTTCTTTTGCTTATATGAATAAAGTTCAGTGACTGAGCTAAGCAGTTTTCTTCTAACAGCATTTATAATTTATTTTAGGGGTGGATCTCTCCAAGATAGAGAAACATGCTGATGCAGCCAACCTCCTTCTGAGACTGGATTTTGAGAAAGACATTAAGAAATTACTCCTATTTCTTAAAGATGTGGGTATAGAGGATGAACAACTGGGAACATTCCTGACTAAAAATTATGCCATTTTCTCTGAAGACATCGAAAATCTTAAGACCAGGTAAGGCTTTCAAGATGATTCTCACATAACTCAAAAAGTGATTTTGGAGGAAATATGTGTATAAGTTATTTTGTTAAGTCTCTGCTGCACAAGAACCTACTGAGATAATGAATGTGAATGTTATTTTTTTGTTATGGACTTCTTTGATACAAATGAAGTGCCTAAAACAGAATCCCTTTATTTCACTACCCATTATTTTTATGATTTCAACTTATTAATGAGTCAATACTTGCAGAATAAGTTGCTTTAAAAATCCATTAACAAATAGCTAAATTATCCAAAGGGGCCCTAAAAGTTGTGAAAACCTGAACTTTTCTAGCCAATTTTTGATGGACATTTAACATTCTCTTGGTAAATTATTGTTTGTTTAATCATTTCCATAAGATAGTTGTTTCAGTTGTTCCTTTTTCCTTCTTTAGAACTTCTATAAATACCTTTGTACTTTATTCAACATCCAAAAAATTATTGAAATCTGTGAGAATCAATACTAGATAGTATTAATCTGTGAGGTAAAATGTCTTTTTGGCATGTGGGAATACCGCAGAGAAAAATACAAAGCCCATAAGTTAACATTTGGAATTCCCTACCACCCCCAGATTCACTAAATGAGAGTATTGCCCACCTTGTTGCCCAAATCAGAATATTGCTTTTAACCTTGCTTTCTCTTCTGTTAGTGTCCACATCTAATAAATCTCCAAGACCGATCCAGTTTTAACTTTTTGTTTCTCTCAAATCAGTCTGTGCATTTCTCTTACTCTTCACATCTACTACTACTTCAGGTCCCTTTCATTTCATCCCAAGATTACCACAGCTATCTCCTAACTGGGCTGCCCCCAGTCTTGACCCCTTCACACTGTTCTCCACCCTGGTGTTGAATCTCACCACATTTTAGAGAGCTTTTGCAGTTCTTGAACCATCATAGTCTAGTGCCTTTTCAAACTAGGAAAACACAACACACAAAAAAAACCTGCATTCCTTGCCTTGAACAATTTGAGCTCTTACTATATATATGCAAGACACTGAGCTAGACTTGACACATATGAGATAGACATGCTTTCTCTCTCCATGAGACTTACAGTCTGGTGTAATACGACAGGCTAGTACAGTACAGGGGGTGAGAGTAATTCTAGGAAACGCACTGACATATCCAACTCTGCCCCTCCTGACTGTCAGGAGCAATAAGTCCCTCCCCATTAACAACTAACTTACCCTTGTTGCTCAAGATTTATTCCAAAGGAAGCCAGCATACCAGGAGGTGAGGGATCATTGGGGGCCATTTCAGAGGCTCAACTACTCCATTATTATTATCTCCATTTTACAGGTTAGGCACCGAGAGGTTAAATAACTTGCCTAAGATTACCCAGCTAGTAAGTGGCAGAGCTGGGATTCAAACCCAGTTAGTTTAACTCCAGATTCCTCACTCTTAACTACTATACTATTCTATGCAGGAAACTTCAGTTTAAAGGGAGCTTAGGTTACTTAAGATCACATATGCTTCTAACAACTAAGGAATATTTTCCTTATATACATAGTACATCTAATGGTTCCTATGCCTGGTTGACTATCAAATTAAGCTGTGGAACTTAAAAAAAAAAATAAATTTACAATGTTTTAATAGGTGATGCCTCCACCTTTATTCAAAAGGATATACAATGAAAAATACAATGGAAGAAGCAAGGCTATTATAATCTTATTTACTTGCACTTAGCTTATGATTCTGATATGATCTTAACTTTTTTGAAAAAATTACCACAGTAGGCAACAGGTTTTTTTTGTTTGTTTTTTAAAGATTTATTTATCCCCCGCCTCCCTCCCCCCTTGTTGTTTTGCGCTTGCTGTCTCCTCTCTGTGTGTTCTTCTGTGTCTGCTTGTCTTCTCTTTAGGCGGCACTGGGAACTGATCCTGGGACCTTCCAGAGTGGAAAGAGGCTGCTCAATCTCTTGTGCCACCTCAGCTCCCTGGTCTGCTGTGTCTCTTATTGTCTCTCTTCCGTGTCTCTTTGTTGCATCATCTTGCTGAGCCAGCTCTCCGTGCAGGCCAGCACTCTTGTGCCGGTCAGCTTGCCACGCGGGCCAGCTTGCTTTTCACCAGGAGGCCCCAGGAATTAAACTCTGGACCGCCTGTATGGTAGACAGGAGCCCAATCACTTGAGCCATATCTGCTTCCCAACAGTTTTGATAAAGTTTTAATCAGACGCTGATTCTTGTAACCAAAAAAGAGAAGTCATCCTTCCTCCTCCAACTTTTTTTTTAAACAAGCTATGCCCTTTTTTTTGTCTGAATCTTGCTTTATTTCTAATTTTTTAAACATTCTCCAACTTATTTATTTTTTTTTTTTTTAGATTTATTTATTTATTTATCCCCCTCCTCCTTGTTGTTTTGCACTCACTGTCTGCTCTCTGTGTGTTCTTCTGTGTGTGCTTGTCTTCTCTTTAGGCAGCACCAGGAACCCATCCTGGGACCTTCCAGAGTGGAGAGAGGCTGCTCAATTTTTTGCGCCACCTTAGCTCCCTGGTCTGCTGCGTCTCTTATTGTCTCTCTTCTGTGTCTCTTTTTGTTGCGTCATCTTGCTGCACCAGCTCCCCGCACAGGCCAGCACTCCTGTGTGGGCCAGCTCTCCACTTGGGCCAGCTTGCCTTTAACCAGGAGACCCCAGGAATCGAACCCTGGACCTCCTATATGGTAGACGGGAGCCCACTTGCTTGAGCCACATCCGCTTCCCCCAGCTTACTCTCATCCATCCAACACATCTACAAAGGGAGCTTCTGTTTTCAAGTTTTTTTGTTCAACTATCTGTTCTATTGTATACAGCATACACGTACACACACATACACACATATGTACAATTGGTAGTGTGTTGTACATACTATTTTGCACCCTACTTTTTTGCCTTAACTATATCTTGGAGGTTGCTTTATATTATCCTGATTCTTTTTAACCCCAGTATAGTTCATACTATGGATCTATCCAGTTCCCTGTTCATCAACATGGAGGTTGTTTCCAGTCTTTTGTCATTACAATTAAGGCTGCAGTGACTATCCTTGAGCAGGCGTACCTCAGGGATATTTCAAGTTTGGTTCCAGACCACTGCAATAAAGCAAGTGTCACAAACTTTCTGGTTTCTCAGTGCATATAAAAGTTATGTTTACACTATACTATAGTCTATTGAGTGTGAAATAGCTTTATGTCTTAAAAATACAATGTACATACCTTAATTAAGATGTGATAGAGATTCGAAGTGAGCACATGCTGTTGGAAAAATGGCACCAGTAGACTTGCTTAATGCAGGGTTGCCACAAACTTCCAATTATGAAAAAAAAAACAACCACAATATCTGAGAAGTGTCATAAAGTGAGGCATACCTGTATATACATCATAGTTCACATATGGGAATTTAAGTGGAATTACTAAATCATAGGGTATGTGTATTTGTAATTTTAGTTGGTATTACCAAATTGTCCTTCATTTATATTATTTTCCAGTTTATACTCCCACTAACAATGTACAGAAGTGCCAATTTCCCATTTATTCTCACTAATACAGTGTTATAAAACTTGATGTATTTGCTAATTTTATAGATTGAAATATCTTACTGTTTTGGAAATAATGTTGTTTGGCACATCAAATGTTGGGTTATCTTTTCATATTTCAGATTTCTTATTTGCACTTCTTTTTCTATAAACTGTATCTAATTGATTCTCATTATTCACAATTGTTATGTTCTATAAAGATGCCATGAACACTGAGTTCATGAATACTGAACCATTGCTCCTAGGGGAAATGCATAGTTAGGTTCCTGCAGGCCTCTGGTCATATTTTCATCAACCAGTCAATACATAACCTGTTTTATATGTGTTTCTGTTTAAAGACACCATTTTAAATATATACTGCTGATCCATTAACATTGAGCTCAAAGGCAACAGCACTATAACTCGTACCTGAAATGACTTATCTAACACATATTTTCTCCGTAAAACACTCACAGCCTTCTTGTGTTCAGGAACACTAGATTACACTTCAGCACTATGTTTGGTGGCTATTTTAAACATCGAAGTCACCAAGAAAATTACAAAAATGCGCAATACAGGGCACGAAATATACCACGAAAAGATTATTGTTTATAGTATGAGAGTTGAAAGAAGGCGGCAGAGCAATGCCTTGTTTAGCCTTAGTTGGGAACATGCATGTCAAGTGTCTCAAGTTTTTCACAGACATGTGCATGTCCACATGGGACCACAGATGCACAAATGTAGTGAGTAGGTGAATTCACAATGGAATCTGCAAATAAGGAAGATGGACTGCATGTCCTTTGCCACATTTTAATTGGGCCTTTTCCTTTTGTTTTTCTGTACATTTGAAAAAACAAAATTAGTTCTTTCTCTGTGACATGTTGTAAATTTTTCCCCAGATTTGTCACTTGTCTCTTAACTTTGTTTATAATGTATTTTTGCCATGTAGACATTTTTTATTTTTATATAGTTAAATTAATCTATCTTTCCTCTCATGACTTCTAAGGAACTACTTTAAAGGCATAATAATCATTTGGATATAAATGCAAGTTTGGTTATACAGTATGGAAATGTCATGGGCTTTAGATGTAGGCATGCCTAAGTTCAGATCTCGTCTTTGTCGCTGATGAGCTGGTGCTCTAAGACAAGTTATTTAACATTTCTGGTTCTCTGTTTCTTCAGATGTAATGTGGAAATATTTATCTGGCTCCCAGGTTTTTTTGGTTTTCATATTTTTGGTGAGAATTAAACAAGATAATGCCCTGGCATATTTTAGGCATAAAGCTTCCTTGTACTGTGTTTGTAGATTTCTTTAAAAATCAATGATGTTAATTTATAGTCAAACTAGCTATATTTTGTTACCTTATATTGGTTTTCCAGAAACATAGCAGGAAAACTTGTCAGTTGTTAATAAGTACATTTTGAAATACTAGTAAGAATTATTGACTGGTTTATGAAAATATATACTTAGTAAATATACTAAAATTTTTTAAAAATTCCTCTCTGTTACAACTATGTGTGAGGGTCTTTCTTTGTCAAAAGAATGCTGGAGGGAGCCGATGTGGTTCAAGTGATTGAGTGCCTGCTTCCCATGTATGAAGTCCCGGGTTCAATTCCCAGTACGTCCTAAAAACAAACGAAAAAACTAACTCTCATTGGGGAGTGGATGATGTAGCTCGGTGGTTGAGCTCCTGCTTCCCATGTACAAGGTTCTGGGTTCAATCCCTGGTACCTCTTAAAAAAAAAAGGGGGGGGGTGGCACTGGAGATCTTAATTTGTGTTTTTCCTTTCTTAGCCAAAAGAAAATATAATTCTTAGAGTTAATCAGAAGCTACTTCATATTTTTCTACTAATGAGTACTCAGATTAACTGAAAAGAGAATCTACCTGTTAGCAGAGTTCAGAATTCTTTTCTTTTTTCAAGTGTAAATGGAAACCAATCTAGAATTGGGTGGATTCTTATTTTGTATTAACCATATATAGGTTGTTATTACAGAATATTTTTATCTTTTTTTTTTTTTTAACTTTAAAACTTGTTACTTTGGAAAGCAGCATGATACTAATAAATATGCATATATATATTTTTTTGTTCCTCTAGGGTGGCTTATCTACAGTCAAAAAATTTCAGTAAGGCAGATATTGCACAGATGGTCAGAAATGCACCATTTTTGCTGAGTTTTTCAGTGGAAAGGCTGGATAACAGACTGGGATTTTTCCAGAAAGAACTTGAACTTAATGTGAAGAAGGTAAAAAGTGGAGAATTCATATATTGCCATGCAGGTCCTTTTAGTAAATGTTAAATCTAGTTTTCTAACAGATGCCTGGCCCATATGAATCCTAGAAATGCCTGGTATTTTCTATGCAAGAATGAATTACCCTGCTAGGTAAACATAGAGCTACATCTTTTCATAATATCCCATCAAACTGGTTCTTTTAAGTTTTGTTTTCAGTATTTATATTTTCTGCAAACAGTATTAAATTCATGTGTTTCCAGGGTTCCTAGAGTTTCTCTGATTAGATCATATCTTAAATTTTAGCTTTGTATTCTTAGTAATCTCTTGGTTTTCCAAATTAGTTAGATACCTATATATAGTAATAATAGATTGTTTTGTTTATAACTATAGACTAGAGATCTTGTAGTTCGTCTCCCAAGGCTGCTAACTGGAAGTCTAGAGCCTGTGAAAGAAAATATGAAGGTAGGACAACTTTATTTTAAGCTTTTGAGAAATCGGCTTCTTTCTTTAAGCATTTTCCTCTGAAGAGAATAGATTTTGCTATTGTCATCTTAAAGAAAACTAGATTTTTAAATAAGATATTTCTTAAAAGATAGAAATAGAAAATGGTACAATAAACATCTAGCAAGCAGGTTGTTTGGTTCATGATATTTTCACAGGTGTTCTATGACTAGATCACCTTGCAGACATTGATACCCTTAACTCTAATGTAATAGACTAGGTATATGGGTGGTACCTCTGATACCCAGGTAGGAGATGAGGAGTTTTGGGGTGTGGATCCAGAAGACTTGTGTGGCTACTCCCCAGTGAGGAGAGGAGCAGTCAGCACATTTCTCTCCTTAGAGTTGCCAACTCAAGCTTTAAACCAGAACATACCACTTACTCTTGCCTTCCTCCAAGAGAATAGTGTGAAGTCAAGGGCAGCTGACTAGATTGGATACAAAGCTATAATAACCTTTAAAATTCTCATAGAAGGCCTATATTCTGAGGTGCTTAAAGTGTTCCACATTCATTTGTGGAAGAAATTTTGATTGACCATCGACCCAAGCACTATGCTGGGAAGATAGTCCCACTGTCATGGAGCATACAATCTAGTGGGGAGATAAAATGCAAAGCACTGGGTTAGTGGGGAGCATTGGGTGCTATGAAAGCACATAGAAGACCTAACCCATGTTTGGGTGTTTAGTTTTATCATTTTTGTCTGAAATATTGACATACAGTTTATCAGATACCATGTATATGGGTTTGGTTGGGAACAAAGGCTCAAAAAGTCCTTTGGTGTAGGGCCCCTACAGATAACATGATAAGCCCTATCTTGTCCACATTATTCTTTCTCTCACAAGTATGATTAGCTTCTTTTGGTGATCTTCATGATGGTCAGCATGCTTGTGAGTAACTCATTCCCAGGAGAGGAGTTTGAAATTCAAGCTATAATCCCTTGAGGGCATTGGTGCATCTATCTCCCAGATTTTAAAATGCTCTGATTTTAAATTTAAACAGAATCAGGTGTCCTCTGTCATTGTAACAAAAATGATTATTTCTATTCATGATTCACAGCAACTCTACTCTTTTTTTTTTAAAACAATTTATTGAAGTATATCATTCATACATGAACATACATAGTAACTATCAGTGTTCAGTAAACATCGTGAACTTACAAAACAAACATTCATAATATCATACAGGGCTCCCACACATCACACACCCCCCCCCACAAACACCCTGCATTGTTGTGAAACATTTGTTAACAAATTATGAAAGAGCATCGTCAAAGTATTACTACTAACTATAGTCCATATCTTAGTCCATATCTTCCTCCCCTATACATTTTTTTAAGGATTTATTTATTTACTGTTATCCATTTTTACCACACACACACACACACACACACACACCCCGTTTTTGCTGTTTCTGTGTCCATTCGCTGGGCAACTCTTTTTTTTTTCTTTTTTTTAATTTTTTTTATTTTTTACCGGGAGGTCCCGGGTATCGAACCCGGGTCTCTCCATATGGGAGATGGATGCCCAACCATTTGAGCCACATCCGTCCCCCAGCTGGGCAACTCTTTGTGTCCATTTCCTGCCCCCTCTTCTCATCATCCTCCTCCTGTCTTCACTGTGATTCGATCCTCGGAACCTCTTTTTTTTTTTTTTTTTTTTTTAGGTTTATCATCTTCAGTTTGGTTTTAAACGTAATGAAATTCAACATATGATCACCAGAATCCCAAAGATGCTAACTGCAAATAAAAGGAAACTTGCTGAGACTTTTGACTATGTGCACAATGTGATGAATATTCCCCACCACATTATTGTTAGGTTCCCACAGGTAATGCAGCAAACACCACTCTTTGTATTAATAGTTCTTGTCCATCATTTGGAGCTGCTCTTTAGGTACATGGTGCTGTTTGTGAGAAGTTTATAACCTCCAAGACACACGTTTATATCTCCTGAAGAGAAATAAGTAATTAATCTGTTTCCTGTGGTTTCTACCTATTGTTACTTGTTCTGCTTATAGGGAATAGGCAGAACTAATGTCTCTGGGTTTGTAAATATTCTCTCATGTTTCTCTCCATTTAAATTTTAAATAGATCATTTCTCTTAAAGCTTTTTTCAACTCCTATACTTTTTCTCCACAATCTTATCTGAATCCATGAATTAATGAGCCATATTGTAATGATCTACCAAAGCATAAAACTGTTCCAGTTTGCTACTCATGCCAAAGACATATTTTTAAGCTGATCATACTTTCCTATTCCTTACCTAGTGAGTGACATTATCTGCTTGTTGACAAGAATGTTAACTCTTGGAAAGCATAGATCTTACCTGATTTATTCACTCCAGAATCTGCAGTGCCCAGAACTATACCAGGCACTTAGTAGGTACTCAGTAAATATTTGGTGAACAAATGATTGATTGGATTTCATCAAAGTAATCCTTTCCTGTTTTTCATGTGAGTATTCAATAAGTAATCACTGGATAAATGAAAGATTGAATGTTCTGTCAGAGCAGAGATCATGGAATGTTAATAACAAAAGCAGTTTTAGGGTCATGAACATGAGGAAATCACTAGTCTAAGGAAAGAGGTTATATGCAGGATTCCCCTGATACCTTGTCTCTCCCCTCCCACTGTGCGCTTCTGTGAAGACAAAGCTGAGGTTCCCTTTAGGACAAGAGATCAGCCATTTTAATTCTCAGCCCAAGGTATCTTTTTTTTTTTTTTTAATTCCTGTGAATTTCATGGGTTATTAACAGAATTTTTTTTTTTTTTTTTTTTTACAATTGTGGCTAAGTAACCCCTGGTGTTCAACAACAACAACAAAAAAAGTAAAAAGAGGAAGAAAAAAATTTTCTCTCAATATGAGCGATAGCTTTTGGACTTGAAAGAGCATGCACATCTCTAATAAAGTAACCTTTGAAATATTGCAGAAATATAATATCTGGTCATAAGCTGTACAAATGTTTCAAGATTTTATTATATTTAGGAAATAAATAACAGTTTGGGAGCTCAGAGTCATCTATGGTTTTTATGGGTGTGTTGTATGATAATTTTGTAAGCCAAGAGTCTCCATAGGAACCATACTTCTAAAAAAAAAAAAAAAATCCATCTATGTCCTTTTTGCTTCTTATATCATGAACTGTAACAGTGTTGTGGTAATGGGAATTTAGGTGCCAAAAATAAAGGCAGAATAACATGTAATTTGTTTTTGCAGAGATAGAAAGGGGGTGTTTTGTTCCAAAAGCAAGTCAACCCCATGTTGAATTAACACGCTGTACATTTTTTTGGTCACTGTTTTCAAAGTCATGTAGTTTTCAGCAATTGTTTTTCATAATTTCCTTTTGAAATGGTATGTTACTATTTTGTTTGCATATGAACATAGGGAAAGAGACCTGGAGGTTATGTGCCATGTAAACTGTTTCCAGCTGTTAGACAGCTAAGAGAAGAATTTGAGACGTAATACCAAATGTGGTTCATTTGGGCCTTATCAGGGAGCCTCGGTAATCTCTCTCAAGCTTCAGGGCTCTATCTCAAGCCTGGCCAGGTCTCCTGATTCACCCTTATTTTTTGTTGCATATGATAAGGACTCAGCTTGCTTCTGATTCCATTTTAAAGTTTCTGCCACTATTCCTTGGGAGTTTTGATTCTAAGGGTAGCTGTAGTATAAGACAAACTTTCCCTAGCTGCTCCCCAAAGAAACCACATTCATTTCATTTTGATTCTAGCCAGAGATAGCAGCAGGAATTTAAATTAAAATACATACACACACACACATAGGGAAGCTTCACAGATTATGAAGTCTTATAAATGTTTGATGCCATAGACCTTGATCTTTAATAGTAGTTCTCAAACTTGGCAAACATCAGAATCATCTGGAGGGCTTGTTAAAACAGATTTCTGTGCCTCACTCCTAAAGTTTCTGATTAAGTAGGTAATCAGGCCTGGGTGGGATCTGAAGATTTGCTCTCTAACAATTGTCTCCCTGGAATAGTCATTAAGCTTTTTTTTTTTTTTCCTTTTCTTTTGTAGGTATTTAATACAAAGTTGTTTAGAGTCAAAGAAAGACATTTGTTTCTTACGTATTTAGGAAGAGCACAGTATGATCCAGCAAAATCTAACTACATCTCTTTGGACAAATTAGTATCTATACCTGATGAAATATTTTGTGAAGAGATTGCCAAAGCCTCAGTCCAGGACTTTGAAAAATTCCTAAAAACTCTTTAGTTTTTGATGAATGTTAAAATGTAAAGTGAATGTATATTTGAATAAATATATTTTAAATAAATGCCTCAGGTCTCAATTGATATTGGAAACAATGGCTTGATATTGTAAATTTGAGTGCACTTCTGATAGATAAGTTCCTAGTGACTTAATTCTTCTTTGACACAATCATTTCCTTCCTTTTCAGGAAAGGGAGAAGTGAAAATATAGCAAACTTAGAGAAAGTTTACTAAGAGTTGGTTTACTAGAGGCTGGTGCTCTGTCATTGATTTTCCCATCACCCTGATAGAGAGTTCCGGTTAGGGCAAGAATGTTAGAGACTTTCTCACTCTTTCGTTCACAGGTCTTTTAAAGTGGTGTCATCACACTTTATTTTCTTTGAAGTATGAGAATATCTGGAGCATACTACATTATTCATCTAATATCTACTCATTTAGATAACGCCACAAAACTCATTCAATTTTGGATTATCTACACTGTCACTCATCTTCCTGAGGAAGGATATTCAAAAGTTGCACAACTTTGACTACTGAAAATCAGCAAAGGAAAAGGGATAGGGAGGAAAGTAAAGTTTGAAAGTACATAGAGGGCAAGGAGACATAGTAGAAAGGCCATAATACACCTTTGACTTAGTGCCAGTAAGCAAAGATTTATATCATGAATTGATACTCTTTTTTTTTTTTTTTCCCCATTTACAAGACATGTAATCCTGGGCAAGTGACCTAACTTCTAAGTCATGGATTCTTTGTCAAATGGGATATCATGACTTCAGTTATGTGCCTTAGGGACACCAGATTGGGTGGTTCCCAATGAACCACACTTGGTATTTGCACTCTTGCACAACTCCTCCCACACTGATTCTGGGCCAATGTGATTAGGCTTGAAAAACGCACACTGGGGCTTGTGATTTATTCTTGGGACCCTGAACTATGTTAAAAGGTCTGGTTACTTAGTAATTTGGTGGACAGAAATCTGCTTGGCCAAACCCCAGCTATTTCAGCCATACCAACTAAGCACCAGACAGGACCGGGAAGAAATAAAGTTCTTAAAGCCACTAGCTTTGGAGGTAGTTTCTTCACCAGTGTTTTGTGGTGTGCTGGATGTCCTGAAACCTCATGAGAAACTGCATTTGTTATTGGTCAGGGCCAAGAATAGTGGCCCTCCTATTACATATTTTACTTTCACCCAACAGACATTTGAGTTCCTAGAACATAGTGGTGAGTGTGACGAGATATGCAGCTTCATGGCGTTCTCTGTCTAATGGATGAAATCAATAAGCTGAGGAAACAAGGATGAAGGTACAGCTGGTGAGACAAGGCTTGAAACCGTCCTGCCTGGTCTTTGTGGCTGAGAACTTCATTTTGTTTTAGTAGCCCAGTCAGTAGAATAGGCTAAGTATACTGCTGTAGTAAACAATCCTAAAACCTCAAATTATTTGAAATGCAAAAGTTTCTCACTCATTCTTAACCCATCTTGGGACTACAAGGGGCTCTGCTTAACATCATCTAGTGATAATGGTTGATGGAGTCTCCACCATTTCTGGGCTATTGTCAGCCCACAGAAGGGGAAAAGGATATGGAGAATTGCTCTTAAAAATATATTTCCTTGGCCAAGGCTAGCCACATGCATAGCTTGCCAGGAGGGAGAAAAAATATATAATTTTTAAAATCAGCCTTAATGACTACCAGTAAACATCCAGGCTCTCCTTGTAGGAGATGGACTTAATGACAGTTTTAAAGATTTTTTTATTTATTTATTCATTTATCCCCCCCTTGCTGCTTGTGCTCGCCGGGTCAGCCAACCACGCCGTGCGGGCGGGCCTGCCCCCACCAGGAGGCCCCGGGAACCGAACCCGGGACCCCCCACATGGTAAACGGGAGCCCTACTGATTGAGCCACAGCCGCTTCCCTTAATGACAGTTTTAGTTACTTCATACCTTGACAAAAGGACTTCCTTCTCTTGGCATCTTCACCCTGCAGCCAGCAAGCTGGAACTTAAAGGATTGGGGAAGGGAGAGAGATTTACTGAGTACGTCGCTTTGCGACGCAATGTGCCAATATTGTATCTCTTCTCATCTTTAAGACTTCACTTTGGCCAGTGTAGGCTGGGTGCACTCTGATGAGTTTTGTCCTGTGTATAGGACTAATAAAAGAAATTGTGATGTCAGAGACAGAAGAGGCTGCAGACAGAATTTGAAAATTGGAATGGGACTGAGACCATTAAATCTAGCCTTTTGACTTTACAGTGACACAGAATTCTGTACTGTTCCAAGTCTCAAGTTGAGACTAAAAAAGCAGGTATTGGGACGCAGATGTGACTCAAGCAGCTGGGTGCCCACCTACCAAATGGGAGGTCCCGGGTTCGGTTCCCAGTGCCTCCTAAAGAAGATGAGCTAGACAGCAAGCTGACATAACTGGGCTGATGCAAGGAGATGACTCAAAGAGGAGAATAACAAGAAACACAAAAAGCAGGGAGTGGAGGCAACTCCAGCGATTGGGCACCTCCTTCCCACATGGGAGGTCCCAGGTTCCATTCCTGGTGCCTCCTAAAATGAAGATGAGCAGACAGAGCACACAACAAGCAGACAGAGAGCCCAAACCATTGGGGGTGGGGGTGGGGGTGGGATAAAATAAATCTTTAAAAAAATAAAGCAGATATTGGTGGGTAGTAGTAGAAAGCCACAAGTAACTGATTCTCCTCAATTGTTTTGTCTCTAGACTTTAATGCCTTAGCCTTAAGTTGGGTCTGAGACCGCAAAATAGGCAAATCTATGTACTTGCTTCTGTTTTACCTATCTATAATTTAATGCAAATTCTGCAATATAGCTTTAACTTAATATTATAAATTTTTTGTCCCTCCTTCCCCCAAAAGGCTTGATGTAGATCTTCAGCTGGAGAAACTGAAGGCAAGAGAGGTTTAGTCTTTCCTGGATTAGTAGTGTAGCATATTGCCCTAGAATCAAGGAGTCTCGAATTTGAACGCTTCCTAGCTAGCTCCCTACCCTTGGACAAAATTTGCCCAACCTCTCTGAGCCTCAGTTTCCTCATCTCTACATTGGGGATCACTGTACTTATCTCAAAGATTTGTTGGGGGGAATTAAAAGGGATTATGTCTGTAAAACGCGGAGCGCTTTGCTTGGCACAAAGGGCTCAAATAATATTGCCCAAGCTCTTACAACTAGTTGGTAACAGAACCCAGGATAAAGCCCAGTTCTCCTAATTCCGAGTATTCCTCCAACCGTGGCAACGCTTATTAGAAAGGAAAGGGCAAACTACCCAGACTACTCCATTGGTTTGACCCCGGCGTCCCTAACTTCGGCCGCCAGCGCTCCGTCACCGCTGCGCCAGTGCTGGCGTCCTCTCGCGGGGCCCACTCGTCCCGCCTAGCTCGGCGACCTAAAGCGCCTGCGCACTGGGCCCTGAGCGTCCTCTAAGACTTACCCAATAGGCAACGCGCTGGTCTGAGGTCAAAATGGCGGGCCGGCCTGCTGGTAAGTCGCTCGAGTCCTGTTTGTACCGCCACGTTCTACCTTTTATTCTTCCTTTGCTTACTCCAAGCGGCTGGGTTTGTGGTGTAAGGGAGGGTGGCGGCTCTGGCCCAGGCTAAAGGAGTGTTTCTCCCGTTCGGTGACTGTCCTCAGGCAGGCCTTGAGCAGGTGGTTGGTAAGAGGAGCTGTTTTTGAAGGTGCCCGAGGTGTCTCTGACAGCCCTGACCTTCCAGCTGCCGGTGCTCGGCAGTCCTTCCCCTTCGAAGAATGAGCGTCCCGGAACCCGCAGAGCGTACAGGGACCCAAGGAGATCATTCGTGGATGACTTTTAACCAAAATGCACGAAGTGGTTACTGTGAGCCAAACGCTTTCATAAGCATTAGCTCCTAAAATTTTTCTACCAGCGACAGGAGGGAGATTTTAGTTTCCCTTTTACGCTGATGAGATAACAGACAAAGTGATCGGGGGAAATAGGGTGAAATGAGACTGGGGGCCTTATTCCATCCCTCGCGCTTCTCATCCTAGGAGTTATTGCTCTGCTCCTTCCTGCCCTCCCCCCACTCCACCCCCACCCCCACCCCAGCAATTGTGAAGCTGTTAGGAAACATCCAATTGCCGAAAAATCCGTTAAGCCAAATGACTTTGAGCGCTTTTTGGGGGTGGGGGTATGGGGAGGTAGGGTATGGGATGGAGAGACATTTAAGAACTCATTATTTCATTAATCTGACAAATACTGAAGGTGTCTTTACTTCTAAGTCCCAGGCACTCAAGGCACTCTTGGAGCCCGATAGAACTGACCTCAATCCTATCTGGCTAGCTCTTTGACATTAGATAAGATAACTTATGTAAAGCTGCTTCCTCTTCTGCAACACAGGCCTTTTGTAAATTGAGCTAATGCGAATAAAGCAGAAAGGATAGTGCCTGGCACACAGTAAGTGCTCATTATTATCATTATTGTCATCACTGGTTAATATATTTAATTTGGAAGGCAAAGAGAATACCTAATTCACAGAGTAAAATTATAGAATACTTAAAATATTTCCAAGTATTATGATAATAGCATCATTTATCCATTACCTTTTGCTACCTGAATGCATTTAGGTAAAACTACGAAGTAATAGGAAATTTCAACCTTCTTCAATTTGAGTAAATTTTGAATATGTTGTAGCATTTATTCTTTCCTTCTCCCACTATATTTAACTGCATGTAGCTTCCCTCACAAAGAATGCTATTTCTCAGCTGTGCATATGCTGTCCCCTTTACCTAATAATAATGATAGCTAACATTTATAAAGTGCTTATAAAGCACCAGGCACTTTTCTTAGGTTCTCATAATCCTTGTAATAAATATGTGATGTATAATATATAATATTGAGATATTAGTATATATCTAATATAGGAATTTTAAATAACTCATTTAAATTTATAATATAACACTAAATTAATTTACTTATTCCTCGAAAGCAACTTCTATGAGATAGAATTGGTATTATCCACATTTTAGAGATGGGAAAACAGACACAGAGAAGTTCGGTAACTAGCTTTAGGAACCTTGGATTTGAACACAGTCCAACCCCAGGGTGTATGCTCTTCTGATGATATTAATTTCTCATACTTCCACCTCCCTCCTTTGCAAGTAACTCCTACCCATTATTTTAAGACCCAACTCAGGCATCACTTTCCTAAGCCTTACCTGGCCCTAATGCTGGCCCTGCCCTGGGTGCCATTCACCTCAACTCGGGTTCCCTCAGCAGTCTGTGCGTTCTCCTTTCATTGTGGGGGCCCTATTGTATGGCAGTTATTCATTGTGTCTGCTTTTCCGCTGAGTGGTGGCTGGTTGAAAACAGGACTAGATGTCTGCATTTTTGTATCCCCATGTCTGGCATACAACTTCAGTATATGATTGTTGAATGGACATTGGGTCACTCACTGACTTTAAAGAAGCACCACTAATATAAAAAAATAAAGTACATGTTATTGAACTTTTAATTTCTACCTCCTGTTACGGACTTTAAGCTCAAAGTAATAGGAGGTTTTTTGAAGCTTTATTTCATTTTCTTTTTGTTAGGACAGGGGGAAAACTTAAGATTTGTTTCAGATGCAGTTGAGGAATTTGAAAGTCATACGTTATTTGTAAGTAGTACATAGTTTATGAATAAGTTGTCTTCAAGTATGTTTACAGGTTGTTAACTCTTTGATACTTGTTTTTCTAGAAGCAGTGTTTTTATAAATGGCTCTTAATTTTAAGGGGATTTACCAAAGTTATGTAATCTGTAGTATAGTAAGGAATTAGGGGCCAGGAGACGCTGGAAGAAAATGAGAGTTTGCTTTCCTTCCTTGCCCTAGACAAAATTGTAAAAGAAAGCTTGAATTTGTTCTACCTCCCCTTCTGTACTGTATCCCTCCCATAAATTCCAGGCACTGTCATGTTGCCCTTATCCCTCAATGAGTTACTCCTTAGGGCTCAGTTCTTTTCTCCAAAGAGTTTCAACATTACCTACTTTCTCCTGACATGTTTTCAAATATCCATTCCCTTGGTGGTAAGTTAGCTGCCTGGGAGGAGGAAAGTAGGCTTCTTTTATTAATCCATATTAATGTTAAAATGACAAATTAATGGTATCGAAACCTTCCCAGAAATACATATATTTTTAAAGAGAGTGGCCAAGTGAAATAAAGGAATGTAGAATAAAAATTTTGGAGGTTGGGGGCCATTTAGACCTGCCAGCCTATCCTAAAATCTCATGCTTTTTACATACAACCCCAACTCTCTTGAAAAGTTTATAGTTCTTTCCTATAATCTATTTCTGAAACAATAAATGATCAAGAAATTCTGAGACCCCTTCTCATGCCCTTCTCCCCTTCAATTCTGATGTTAGCAGGGACACATAGGGGGGTGGGGATGTTGAAGTTTGAGGGGCTAGAATGGCAGTAATTATACCTATGAATCTTTCATAAGTTAGGTGTTTGAACTTAACTCCTCCTATATTTGCATTCTCTAACAAGAGATACTCTGTAAGAGTAGAAGACTACTGGCTGCTAGCCTATCAGTGTGTTCATACTATGTAAGAGAATTGTAGCAACTAACAGTGTGATGCTATCAGTTGCAGCATCAGGCCGATGGCTGGATGGTATTCGAAAATGGTATTACAGTGCTGCAGGGTTCAATAAACTAGGTGAGTATCTAAGCTTTCTTCTGTTTTCTTTCTTTTTTCTTTATTTTGTGAGAGTGGTGCTTTTGCAAGAGTCATTATGGTTTCCAAAAAAAAGTACTTTAATTCTTCCTGTGTACATGAGAAGATTTTTAAAGTAGGTTACATTTTATTGTCATGTTTAATCAAATTCCTTTCCTTTTTATTCTTTTGAGAAGAGGATGGAATTACTCAGTGTTTTAGGTGGAAGTGATTTATGTTCTGGAAATAATGGTATCGGGATATTTTTCTTATGAATCGTTCCACTTCCCAACTCCTCCACTTAACATTTAAAAATTTAATTATGTGATTGTTGGAAGTAATATGTTTTATTTTTTTTTTTTTTTTTTTTTTTATTTTTTTTATTTTTAAAGATTTTATTTATTTATTCATCCATCCCCCCCTTGCTGCTTGCGCTCGCCGGGTCAGCCAACCACGCCATGGGGCGGGCTCGCCTTCACCAGGAGGCCCCGGGAACCGAACCCGGGGCCTCCCATATGGTAAACGGGAGCCCTACTGATTGAGCCACAGCCGCTTCCCAGTAATATGTTTTAGATATTAAAATTGTATAACATCTTTACATTATCTTACTCCTCAACTTTTTTAGAACTTTATAATTTTTTTTTTTTAAGATTTTATTTATTTATTCATTTATCCCCCCCTTGCTGTTTGTGCTCGTTGGGTCAGCTAACCACGCCGTGCGGGCGGGCTTGCCTTCACCAGGAGGCCCCAGGAACTGAACCTGGGGCCTCCCATATGGTAAACGGGAGCCCTACTGATTGAGCCACAGCCGCTTCCCAGAACTTTATAATTTGACATGAATATCATCTTTTGCTCTGGAAGCTTGACGGAATCTTGAGTAAATGTTATTGGCTTCATGGTATACTGCCATTTTAAGGTTCTTTAATACCTTGATCGCAGATTTAAAGTGTAAGAAGGTAAAGGTGTAGTTTATTGATGTGTGTTTAAAAACCAGGTAGACATTTAAAATATTTTAAGAATTGATTTAGATAAAATGTGTGTTTTGTGGCAGTGGATTTTAAAAGGCTCATACATTATTTCCACAGTACAATTTAAGAAATAACACATATGTATGACATATATTGCTCCCTAGAGTTTCCATTGTACCTAGTATTATCACCCAAGTCTTAAGTTGTAAATAATAAAGATAATTACTCATTTAGAGAAATTCTTGATTTTAAGAGATGCGTGTTCAATCTAACTCTCGTTTTCTATCATAGGGTTAATGCGAGATGATACGATATTCGAGAACGAAGATGTAAAAGAAGCCATAAGAAGGCTTCCTGAGAATCTTTATAATGACAGGCTGTTTCGCATTAAGAGAGCACTGGACCTGACCATGAAGCATCAGATTTTGCCTAAAGAACAGTGGACGAAGTATGAGGAGGTAGAATAGCTTTAATGTATCTGACAATGCTAATGTTTAGGATTGAGTATTAATATAGTGCTTTAGAGTTCGCAAAATTTTGTCAAATAACTATCCTTAGTGGTGAGGTTAATAGAACAAGCATTAGCTCCATTTTAGAGATAAACAAATTGAGACTTAGAAGTGAAGTGACTCTTCCATATTCTCTGATACAGAGAACCAGGTCTAGAATCCAGGTCTTCTGTCTCCTAGGCCACTGTTCTTCCCCTGCATTCTGCTTCCTGATCAGATTTTGTTCATGTGGATTCATGTGATCAGCCCCTTGATGCCCTCCAGCAACCAGAATAGACTTCTGTGAAGCAAACCCTCCCCCTTGAACTGCACTGAAACTAGGCAAAACCTGTAGGTTCTCTTTTCTTTTTCTTCCCAGACAAATATCCCTCTCATAACCTATCAAAGAAACTTATTACAGTATCTTTGGGACTTTTACATTTTAGAAAAGCAGATAATTCTTAGTCTGGTTGAGAATGTAATTTCTAAAGTTGGAAATACAAAAGTGATTAATTTTGATGGGTTTTGTTTGTTGTTTAAGACCTATTGAGTGATTGGGATATATCCATATGTGAGGGTGGTATATAATACTATTATTTGTTTTAGGATAAATTCTACCTTGAACCATATCTGAAAGAAGTTATTCGGGAAAGAAAAGAAAGAGAAGAATGGGCAAAGAAATAATCATGTAATTGAAACCAAATGCAGCTGTCCTCAAAGTGCTTTTAGGAAGTTGGTAAAACTTAAATTGTACATTTTAAGGACTATTTGGGCTATAAATGTATTACTTTAAACAAATATCAGTTGTAATTATTATTGGAGTGTTTGAATTCTAAACCTTATAAAAACTTAACTACTTTTTTCACTTACCTATAACACTCTTTCCAAACTTATAAGCTATATTTAGTTAGAGTTTAATTGCTGGAGCTCAGAGAGACCACTTTAATAAATTCTCCTCACTAGTTGGATAACCTCAGTTTACTAAAGGATAAAATGTTATACTATGTAGACTAGTCACCTTTATATTGACTTTGTAGGTTAGCAAGGTTCTTGGAAGCCAGCACCTTAAGCGCCTAACTTGCAAGTATGAAATGGAGTAAAAAGCAAGTGCCAGTACTTGATTTCACCTGAACTAAACAGAGCAGTCCAGGTTGCATACTTGAGAAGTCTTTAGTAGAATGAAAAGAAAGAGGAATCTCTCCCCAGTTTGCCAAGATTGGGAACCAGCCCCAGGTCAGCCCACTTCAACCACTGGCCTCCAAAAGTATTGATTTTGCATCCTTCCAATAAGAAAAAATCATGTACACAGCCCCAATATGGAGATTTATAAATCATATATATGTACTTCTGTGCTAATATGTATATTAGAAAACAAAAGGTAGACATTGGAAATATAGATAAAAATGTAAAAACAAATTATATTTTCTCCCCATATCCCAGTGACTTGTCCACACCTGAAGTCATTGTTATAAAGTATATTGTGAGGATTGAATGAGTAATAGTTTAAAAGTTTTAAGGTTATAGGTTGATTGCCTTGAATATATATTAACAGTGTTCAATAATGTCCTTCCCACCTCTAAATTCAGAGATGCTTGCTTTGGTGGAAGTGAAAGGGATGGAAGCACAGCAAGCCAGGAAAGAATTGTGTGGAACCTGCAGCCTCCATACTTGTCCATAGCAAGCCATTGCTGTGAGAGGTGGGAAGATCTGATTGGGATATTACCTTGAGCAAAACAAAGAAAAAAAGAGTTTTAGGTTATATTTTAAATTCTTATAACAAAGAATCAGAAGTGTGTATGTTTGGTATGTCTTTGTGAGTGTATGTGTGTATATAAATTCCCTCCCTCACAAAAGAAGAGATACATTCCACATTCATTATGTTTGAGTTGCAACATGATCATAAGGGAATTCTTTGTGAAAATATTAGAAAACCTCATTAAGGGCCTATCTTCTAGTTGATAATCAGATTACTTTCTGATACACCTTTCCTAAAGTCATTCTTGTCAGTTCTCTGTTGGATCCAAGTTTGCCAGATCCTCATTTGACAATGATGTTGGTAAAAAACAGTTCTACTTTAACACAATAAAAGATTTGCCATTTCACTTTGCAGTCAACTTGCATTATATTTTTGGAACCATATATGAAATCACAGAAACCAATAAAGATGTTGATAGATGCTAGTTCAAGGAATGTTTTAGTGAGGGACTATGTGCTTAAGGGTCAGTTGATTAGTAAATAGTTTTTACGTCATGATGCATCCCTGCTGAATCTAATTGTAAGTCCTAAGATATTAAATTCTTGCATAACCAAGGACCCCCCATTGTTTAAGTGCTAGCTAGTCATGCCTCAATTCCATTTCTCTGTGATCCACTTCAAATAAATTAAAATTGTATAACTGTTGACAGGAATAATGTTCACATAACCTATTTGGAAACCATTTTGGTGATATGCATCAAGAACCTCAAAAATTGTTCTAATAATTCCAATACCAGCCACCATTTATTGAGTGATCATCTTATGATTCTATATTTGGCTCTTTATGATCATTTAATCTCACAGCAATGCAGTAACATAGGTACTATTGCCCCTTCTCTACAAATGAGGAAACTAAAGCCTACAGAAGTCAAGCAACTTGTGCAAGACTGTGCATTCACAGAAATAGTGTATGACTCCAGGATTTAAGCTAGTAACCATGGTGAAAGCTGGCTTATAAACAAAATATTTGTTGCAACATTGTTTATAAAAGTGAAAAATTCGGAGCAATGTAAATTTTCAACAATAGGACATGCCTAAGCAAGCTATGATAAGTGAAAAAATTACATCAATAAAACTTTCTTGTTATGTTAAAGTAAGAAAAAAAAGAGGCAAGTAGATTTAAAAAAAAAAAACTCCAACTCTATTCATTAAGGAAAAACGGGAGAGAGAGAAACAAGATGGCAGCATAAGACACTCCAGGGTGCCATTCCCCCACAGAATCTTCTAACTAGCAAAAACTGTTAAAACTCTGGGAAATAGTTAAAGCAGGTGTTCTTAACCTTTTTTGTTCAAGGACCCCTTTGCCAGTCAGGTGAAAATCACAGACCCCTTCTCACAATGTAGTGGCGGATAGTTTTATGACATACCCACATTAACATGTCCCCACAAGAATAATGTTTTTTTGAATTTTCAGTTCAAGCTCACAGACTCCCTGAAATCTAAGGGGTCTGTGGACCCCTGGTTAAGAACCCATGAGTTAAAGGATTAAAGTAACTAAACAGGTGCCCAATCAAGAAAACACAGCTCTAAGAAAATGGAGTTTCTTGGTACCCTTGCTGTTCCCTCCCCCATCATTTCCTCAGAATGATGTGGAGCCAGGCTGCATTCCCATTCTGGGTCCCTGATCCTGTTTCAAAGAGATCAGAGTAACCCCTACGCACATATTGCAGTGCCTGTATGTTGGTGCCAATTTATCCAGTGGCAGCATAAAGACTGAACCAAGAAACTCATCTCTGGTTCGCCCCTCCCTGCAGGCGGAAGCAGCTTGTGGACAGCTAAACCAGTGTAAGAAATCTAAATGGCTTGGGGCAAAGTATTACCTGCTTTAAGTCATACAATAGGGCACCTGGGATGGAAGTAGAGGATGGGTTTGAATTCCTGTAATCCGGAAGCATAAGCTCAAGATAAGCAGGCTGAGAAAAGATGAAGACCTTGCACTTCATACTTGCCTTGGGCAGATATTAACAGAAGGGCTAAACTCTAAAGGAAAGCACCAGCCAATGCAAAGTCAATTTGCAAAGACTGAAAAGTGATATTTTTGTGTGTTGATTGGTTTATTTTTATTAGCTCCTGCACTCAAGGAAATTTCTATCCTATCACTAGTTGAGTACAAACTTAACTAACAAAGCTTAGGGACTACACCCCAGAGTTAACCTTTTAAAATATTAAAATGTACAGTGTGCAATAAAAGATTACAAGACAAATAGAAAGTGATGGCTCTTCCAAAAGAACGAGATGAAAATCCAGAAACCATCAACGAAGACCAGACCACACATACAGGACAAAGATTTCAAAAAATGATCCTCAATATGTCCAAAGAGATAAAGGAAAACACAGAAAAAGAACTAAAAGACAGGAAAACAATGAATGGATATGAGAATTGCTCTGTAGACAGATCTTTTAAAAGGGAACCAAACAAAACTGGAGTTGAAAACTACAATAAATTAAATGAAAAATATCCTAAATGGTTTCAACAGCAGATTGGAGCTGGCAGAAGAATCACTGAACTCAAAGACAAGAAAATTGAAAGTATTCAGGCTGAGGAGCAGAAAGAAACAGTGGACAGAGCCTAAGAGAAATGTTGGACACATTCAAGCATCCAACAGGTGCGTTATGGAAGTTCCAGAAGGTGAAAGAGAGAAAGGGGCAGAAGGAATATTTTTTTAAATTGTGGCAGAAAACTTGGCAAATTTTACAAAAGACATAAATATGCACATTCAAGAAGCCCAATGAGCCCCAAACAGGATAACTTCTAAGAGAACATATACTCAGACACATAGTAGTCAAAGTGTTGAATATGAAGGACAAGGAAAGAGTTGTGAAAGCTGCAAGAGAAAAGTAATGAGTTCTGTTCAAGGGAATCCAAGTAAGAATAAGTGCTGATTTCTCATCAAAAACCTTGGAGGGAAGAAGTCAGTGGGATGAAATATTTTAAGTGCTGGAAGAAAAAATTGCCAGCCAAGAAGTTTATATCTGGTAAGACTGTAAACAAAAGCTGAGTTGTCACCATTAGACCTGCCCTATAAGCAATGCTAAAGGGAGTTCTTCAAACTGAAAGGAAAGAACACCAGACATTGAATTTGAAGCAGTATGAAGAAATAAAGACCTCCAGTAATTATTTGGGTAATTATAAATGTTAGTGCTATTGTATTTTTGGTATGTGACTCCACTTGTTTACTTCTTACATGTCCTAAAATGCAAATGAATTAAAATTAATGATAAGTCCATGTTTTGGAAATAAAGCGACCAGTATACCGGTTCTCACAATAAGATACCACTCTCAGAATATTAAGCACATGATTGTAGAGGAAAACAGTACATATATGCACATATAAATGCATACACATGCACATTTATTCTTATGTGTGGCATATAGGGTCTCATTTAATACTGTGTAGAAATCTAAAACCTTTTCCTGAGGTCATCTGTAAAATACTCTCATTGCTAAGGCACTCCAAATGCCGACTGGTGAATACGCGGTTCAAATGCAGATATCCTGTTAAATCATAGGATTTAGAATGAGAGGAACCCTTCATTGTGTTTCATGCACCCCCATCCCCATCCTGTCTGTGAATTACTTTAGAATAAAGGGCAGGAAGACTTCTAACTTTCTCTTTGTTCTTCAATGTGAAAATGAGACCAGGTTGTTCTAAGATAAACACAGTGTGTTCAATGTCTCTAAGTGGGAAGTGGATGTGGCTCAAGTGTTTGGGCTCCCGTCTACCATATAGGAGGTCCAGGGTTCGCTTCCCAGGGCCTCCTAGTGAAAAGCAAGCTGGCCCGCACGGAGTGCTGGCCCACGCGGAGAGCTGGCGCAGCAAGATGCTGCAACAAAAAGAGACACAGAAGAGAGACTATGAGATGCAGCAGATCAGGGAGCTGAGGTGGTGCAAGAGATCGGGCAGCCTCTCTCCAGTCCAGAAGGTTCCAGGATTGGTTCCCGGTGCCGCCTAAAGAGAAGACAAGCAGATAGGGAATGCAAAAACAAGGGGTGGGCGTGGGTAGAAATAAATAAATCTTAAAAAAAAAAAAAAAGATATTAAAAAAAATGTAAGCAATTCTAAGTGAGATGTTTGGCAAAGAATCCCGTAACTGATTTTGAACCAAACCTACCTTGTACAGCACAATATTAGGTGTTGTACAATTACTGTAAGGATTTTCAGTATTTGTCCTGGACAGGGGGAGAGAGATTATATCATCATAGATACCATTTAATTTTTTGCAATAAGGATTTATTCTCAGAGCACCAAGTAAATCTATCACTCTATTAAAAATATATGTAATATGAACATATTCAAACTATATTCTGTTTTTAAAAATACAGTATTATTTAGTAAAATGATCTGTTCTATGGACCAAATGTAAAATATTTATAAATGGAGGTGCATTTTAAATGTCTATACATGGTGTGATAACTACAGCATGGGCATTATGTAAGTTTCTAAGAATTTAGAGGAAAAATAATAAAGGTTCTATGATATATAAAAATATATAATTTGTAATAAGTAAAACAAAAAGGTGAGGGGAGAGAGGGTTATAAGAGCAGTGTATGTGCATGCTATTGAGGGTAAGTTGGAATCAAATGTTTTAGTTTCTTAAAAGCTGGTGGGAGCAATACATCAGAAATAGGTTGGCTTTATAATGGGAATTTATTAGGTTAAAAGCTTACAGTTCCAAGGCTGTGGAAGTGTCCAAATGAAGCAGCTGTGGGCAGTCAGGGACTGGAGGCATCATCTAAAGATGCTTTCTTTCTGAGCTCAGCTGTGGGTGATCAGGCACATGGCAGGGCATAAAAGCAGCTCTCTGGTCTCTGCCTTCTCCTCCAGACCTCGGTGCTTCAGCTACTGGCTCATCCATCTGTGGCTTTTCTCCCAGGTTGTCAACTAATGAAGACTTCTGTCACTGTTGCTTTTTTTCTTTGTCTGAGGCTTTTATTCCTCCATTTATAAAGGACTCCAGTAAAAGGATTAAGACCCAACTTGGGTCATTAGATCACCTACTGAAGTGATCTAATCAAAAGGTCCCATCTACAATAGATTTACATGCACAGGAATGGATTAGCTCTAAGAACATGATCTTCTGGGGGTCCACCCTACTTCAAACTGCCACGAAATCCAGTGAGGTTCTTAGAGATTTCGGATGCTCAATTTTGGCCCCATTGTAACCACACACACAAAAAAGGAAAAAATATATATACAGAAAGAAATGAGAAGGGACTCAATATGGTACAATATAAAAAATCAAATAAATATGAAAGTAGGCATTAATGGAAGAATTGAGGGACAAAAAAACATATATAAGACTTACAAAGGCCAAAGAGCAAAATGGCAGAAGAAAGTGCTGCATTATTATAAAAGTAGTTACTGTAAATGTAAATGGACTAAACTTTCCAGTCAAAAGGCAGAAATTGGCAGAATGGATTTTTTAAAAAGATTTATTTATTTTCTCTCCTCCCCACACACACACTATCATGGTTTTGTGCTTGCTGTCTGCTCTCTATGTGTTCTTCTGTGTCTGCTTGTCTTCTCTTTAGGCAGCACCGGGAACTGATCCCAGGGCCCTCCGGAGTGGGAGAATGGCACTCAATCTATTGTGCCGCCTCGGCTACCTGGTCTGCTGTGTCTCTTATTGCCTCTCTTCTGTGTCTCTTTTTGTTGTGTCATCTTTTTGTTGTGTCATCTTTTGCTGCGCCAGCTCTCCACGTGGGCCAGCACTCCTGTGTGTGCCAGCACTCCACTTGGGCCAGCTTGCCGCACAGGCCAGCTCGCCTTCACTAGGAGGCTCGGTGAATTGAACCCTGGACCTCCTATATGGTAGACGGGAGCCCAATTGCTTGAGCCACATCCGCTTCCCAGAATGGATTTTTTTGAAAAAAGCCTGAACCAACTATATGCTATGTACAAGAAACTCACCTTAAATTCAAAGACACAAGTAGGTTGAAGGTGAAAGGATGAAAAAAAAAAAAAAAGGAATGAAAAAGCCATGCAAATCGTGACCAGAAGAGGGCTGGAGTAGCTATACTAATATCAGACAAAATAGACTTTAAGGCAAAAGCTGTTACAAGGGACAAAGAAGGTCACTATAGACTGATAAATGGGTCAATTCAACAAGGAGACATAGAACAACTCTGAATATGTGCACCTAACAGCAAAGCCCCAAAATATATGAAGAAAATATTGACAGATTTGAGGGGAGAAATAGACAGTTCTACATTAACAGGAGACTTCAATACACCACTTTCAATAATGGATAGTACATGTAGACATTCAGAATACACATTCCTCTCTAGTGCACATGGATCATTCTCCAGGATGGATCATATGCTAGGTCACAAAACATGTCTGTTAATTCAAAAATATTGAAATCATATCCTGTAGCTTCTCCAACCATAATGCAATAAAAGTAGAAATCAATAACAAAGGAAGAACTGGAAAATTCACAAATATGTGGAAGTTAAACAACACATTCTTAAACATCCAGTGGGTCAAAGAGGAAATCACAAGAGAAATTAGGAAATATCTTGAGGCAAATGAAAATGTAAACACAACACAGCAAAACTTCTGGGATGCAGCAAAGACAGGATGAGAGAGTAATATTTAAAAAGAAGAAGAATGATCTCAAATCAGAGACCTAACCTCACAACTTGAAGATCTAGAAGAATAAACTAAACCCAATGCCAGCAGAAGGAAGAAAACAACGAATATTAGTGTTAGAGTAGAGATAAATGAAATAGAGAATTTTAAAAAACCACAATAGAAGCAACAAAACTAAAAGGTGGTTCTTTGACAATATCAATAAAATTGGCAAACCTTTAGCTATATTGACAAAAAAAGAGAGAGGACACAAATAACTAAAATCAGAAATGAAAGGGAAGACTTTAATACCAACCCCACAGAAATAAAAAAAGGTTATAAGTGATGCATCTCTGACAGACCTGGAAGAGTTAATGTCTGCTGCTAAGGTTTCCACTAAAGATGCAAGAAAAAGAAGGTCGTCCTGCTTTCTGTCTGTCTGGTTGTGGCAGGCAAGATTGAATGGGGGAATACAGGAAATTCTAAAAACATGGGGAAGTGGAAATAATCTTTGCAATTCAGAAACAAATTTGTAAACAGCAAATAGCCTTTTTACTCTACAAAAGGAATCTTTTTGGAGTTTGGATTTACATGAGAAATGTTTACTACAAAAAAAAAAAAAAAAGATTATAAGTGGATACTAGAAACACTATACACCAACAAATTAGACAACCAAGAGAAAAAGGACAAATTCCTAGAAACACAAACTGTCTACATTGACTCAAGAAGAAATAGAAAATCTCAACAGACCAACAACAAGTAAAGAGATAGATTTAATCAACTATCAAAAGCCTACCAACAAAGAAAAGCACAGGGCCAGATGGCATCACTGGTGAATTTTACCAAATATTCCAAGAAGAATTAATATTAAGTCCTGCTCAAACTCTTCAAAAAAATTAAAGAGAAGGGAACACTCTCATGAAAGTAAAAAGTCAGCCTACAGAATGGGAACAAATATTTGGAAGCCACAAATCTGATAAGGGTTTAATATCTAGGATATATAAAGAAATCCTACAACTCAACAACAAAAAGACAAACAACCCAATTTTAAAAATGAGCAAAAGGGAAGCAGATATGGCTCAAGTGATTGGGCTCCCACCTACCACATGGGAGGTCCTGGGTTTGGTTCCTGGTTCCCCCTAAAGACGGGGAGCAAGACAGTAGGCCGACGCAACAGGCTGGTGCGGCAAGACTATGCAACGAGATGATGCAATGAGATGATGCAACAAGATGATGCAATGAGGAGACACAACAAGGAGACACAATGAGGAAACACAATAAAAGACACAACAAGCATGGAGTGGAGGTCACTCAAAAGATTGGGTGTCTCCCTTCCACATGGGAGGTCCCGGGTTCGGTTCCTGGTGCCTCCTAAAAATGAAGAAGAAGAAGACGAGCAGACACAGAGAGCAGACAGTGAACAGACACAAGAGAGCAGACAGTGAGTGCAAACAATAAGGGGTGGGGGGGGCTAGAAATAAAAATAAATCTTTAAAAAAATGGGCAAAAGACTTGAAGATATAAAAAGTCCAAAAAGCACATGAGATGGTGTTCAACATCATTAGCCATTCGGGAAATGTAAATGAAAACCATAATAAGATACCATTTCAAACCCACTAGCATGGCTACTATTTTAAAAAATGGAAAATGAGTGTGATAAAAAGAATGAAGTCTGTTTATTATTCAATCAATCCATCTATCAATCTATCCATCTGTGTATCTGTCTGTCTACCTACCTAGTTATCAATCCATGTTCTGAACACTTGACTAAGTTGTATACATCATCTCCTTGAACACTTAATATTGCCATGTACCTTTCCTAAGAACAAGGATATTCACTTATATATCCACCTTAAGTGTGGTTATCAAGTTCAAGAACTTTAACAGTCAAAAAAATATATCTTCTCCAGTCCTCCTCAATTAAAAGCAAGTGTTTATTTTGTATGAAGAAATTTACAGGATACTGATCACAGGAACAATTTGCTAGTTGCACTGTATAATTATTGTTCATATACTATAATATTGTTATTTTACATTTTTCTGGTCTGTTCCAGCTCTTTTTTGGTTACAATTTGCATGTAATACCTATTTCCAACCTTTCACTTTTAACCTGGTCCTTATGTCTGAGGTGGGTTTCTTGGAGACAACATATAGACGGCTCATAATTTTTATCCATTCTATCACAATTTATGTCTCTTGATTGGCAAGTTCAATCTATTAACATTCGGTGTTATTACTGTAAAGGCATTACTTACTTCATCCATTTTGTCCTTCCGTTCTCTGTTGTCATATCGTTCTATTGTCTGTCTTCTTATCCATTAGTTTACCCTTCCTAATAATCTTCATTTCTAAACTCTTCTCCAGATCTCTCACCCTTGTTTTTTCCATTCAGGCTGCAGCACCCCCTTTAATATCTCTTGTAAATCTGGTCTTTTGGTAACATATTCTATCAGTTTTTTATCTGTGAAGACTTTGAACTCACCCTCATTTTTGAAGGACAGCTTTGCTGGATACAGAATTCTTGGCTGGCAGTTTTTCTCCTTCAGTACTTTAAATACATCACACCACTGTCTTCTCTCCTCCATGGTTTCTGATGAGAGGTCTGCACTTAATCTTACTGAGTTTCCCTTGTATGTGATGTTTTGCTTTTTTCTTGCTGCTTTCAGAATCCTCTCTTCATCTCTGATATTTGTCATTCTGAATAGTAGGTGTTTCAGGGTAGGTCTGTTCAGATTTATTCTGTTTGGGGTGCGTTGTCCTTCTTCGATATTGATATTTATGTCTTTCATAAGGGTTGAGAAGTTCTCAGTCATTATTTACTCAAATATTCTTTCTGCCCCTTTTCCTATTCCCTTCTCCTTCTGGGACACCAACAATGTGAATGTTTGTGCATTTCTCATTGTCATTCAATTCCCTGAGACTTGGTTCCATTTTTTCCATTATATTGAGTCCAAAACTACTGCTTTATCATTACATTTTATGCATTTGCCTTTTAGATCCTTTAGGAAGTAAAAAGTTGAGTTACAAACAAAAAACACAATAATAGTATCATTTATATTTACTCATGTTGTTACCCTTACCAGGGAGCTTTAGTTCTTCATGTGACTTTGATCTATTGTCTATTGTCCTCTATTTAGCATCTTTTATAGGGCCGGTGTACTGGTGTCAAATTCCCTCAGCTTTTGTTTATGTGAGAATATCTTAATCTCTCCCTCCATTTTTGAAAGAGAGTTTAGCCAGATATAGAATTCTTGGTTGGCAATTTTTTTGCTTTCAGCACTTTAAATATGTCATCCAACTGCTTTCTTGCCTTCATGGTTTCTGATGAGAAATCAGCACTTAATCTTATTGAGGTTCCCTTGTTCATGACAGGTTGCTTCTCACTTGTGGCTTTCAGAATTCTCTGTCTTAGGCTTTTGACAGTTTGATATGCAGTGGCATGTGTCTATTTGGGTTTATCCTGTTGGGAGTTCATTGAGCATCTTGCATGTGTGTATTCATGTCTTTAGTTAAATTTGGGAAGTTTTGCCATTGTTTCTTTGAATATTCTCTCCCTTTCTCGCTCCTTTTTCCTTCTGGGTCTCCCACAATGCTTATTGGTATGTCTGACAGTGTCCCACACGTCCCTCAAGCTCTGTTCACTTTTCTTCATTCTTTTTCTTCTCCTCAGACTGAATAGTTTCAATTTTCCTATCAAGTTAACTGATTCATTCTTCTGTCAGCTCCAATCTGTTTTGAACCCTGTAAGGTATTTTTAATTTCTGTTATTGTGGTCATCAGCTCTGCTTGGCTCCTTTTCATAATTTCTATTTCTCTACTGATATTCTCTTTGCATTCATCTCATTTTCATGATTTCCTTTAGTTCTTTGTCCATGTTTTTCTTTAGCTCTTTGAGCTAATTAGTACCACTTTTTAAATGTCTTTGTCTGATATATCCCAGGTCTGGCCCTCCTCATTGATGGTTTCTAATGCTTTAAATTTCTCTTTTGCCTGAGCTATCACTTCCTGTTTTCTTTGTATGTTTTGTAATCTTGTGTTGAAACCTGGACATTTAGATATTTTAATGTGTTATGCCTGGAATTTAGACTCTGAGGCATCTGTTCCTTAAACTTTACCCAACTAGTGTTATCTTTGAATTCCAGGAGATTGTTACTGCAGTCCTTTTACTGTTTTCTGGAGGTCTGAGAAAGATGTTTCTGCCAGTTCTCGCTGGTTGTTAAAAGCTTCTGTAGGGAGTTGGAGCCCAGAAGTGTCTCACTCCACCATCTTGATTGGTGCAGAGCCTGCTTTTCTATTTTACTGTAATTTTATACAAAAAACAGACGCTGGCTGTGTTCTTAGTTGTGGAGAACTCCCTGGTATAATTTGAGGTGTAGGATGCTGACTATGGGGTGGTGGGGCCTTAAACCCCCAAATGCTGACCCTGGTCTGAATCCCATGCTAAGAGAAATGTTTGATAACAATCTTGAACTGAGTTCTTCTCGTGGCCTAAATATTTATGTGACGTTCTATAAATGTTACCAAAATGTTAGTGAAGGAATCTTTTTTAGCATAGCACCATTTTCTATTTCTAAATTCTGGAATCTTAATAAAATTCTATGCGCAGATTTTGTTAATGATTTCATGTAGTTGTTTTAAAGCATGAACTCTGCATTGCCTGACTCATTAAAAGATTTAATCATAAGAATAAAATTTAAGCCAAAGCCCAAAGATCCTAAAGCTGTAATCCTTCCATTCCCATAAGCAGAATGGTGTTTTATTAATGCAGACATCCTATGCATGGCTTTGAAAATAAACAAAATACTTGGAATTAAGAACTTAGTTGAACATGAAAAAACAGTATTAACCAAATCCTTGACATCCTGATGGGTGAAGAGTATATGGGCTTACATTATATGGCCTCTTGGCTTTTAGGAACTACAGTATCAGAGAGGAACACTGCTTGAAGGTGAATGAGACAGATAGCTCTGTAGAAAACACAGTAAAAGTTCCTTGATTAGAATAAGGTATTACATTGTGCCACTAGGTGGCAATGCACTACAACTTTAAAACTTGAAGGCACACGCTACCGGCTGTATTGAAGATTTATCCATTCTGTATCCCCACCAACTCCCTCCCCTTCATTTTTCAGGATGACAACACCTTAAAGGTTTATGGCCATCAGGAGAATTTACTACTAAGCTATATACTGATGTAATGAAATCTAATATCTGCTATGCAATGAATTATGAGATGTTATTTAGTTTCAGGATTTTATTACTTCAATCAGTTATGACCATATTTCCTTTTATATGATTGCTCACTCTTTAAACATACCAGATGACTGTATAAGAAACACCTAATAAAGTCCATAGATGTTAAAATATAAATGTTTTAATTTATTTGCCATAAATTTGTTTAGATTCGGTTATATTAGTGTTCATATGAAAAGTCATAACATGTTAGACTCTCAGATCTCAGATCGGATGATGCTTTCTGAGTTACATTTCGCTAAGAAATTTCACTGTCTGTATTAGCAATTTAGCAGGGAAGAAGAACTAGATCATTTTTTAAAGTTAATTAATTGTAAGCATTAATTCCAGAATGCCTGTTAATATTTGAAGGCTTATATATTACAACAAAACTATTTGAATTGTCAACCTGGATTCTGACTATACCTCTCATTCTATCAAAGGAATGTATTATTTGTTTAACTTTGTACTTTAATACAATTGCCTACTTTTGCCAAAATATGTAATTTTAATGCCAAAAATGTAATTTAAAAATAAATCCCTGTAAAACTAATGGTAACATTATTCAATTGGATCATTGTTCTGTTAGTATTGTAACTATTTTTAAGAAAATTATATATATATATGAAAATTGTATTTATGAGCCAAACCAAAGAAAAGGATAATTATTTGATTTACAAGAGTCAGCTTGCAGTTTTTATCTTATGCACGCATTTAAAATGTGGTTTTCCACTAAGTTAGAAACTCAGATTTGATACTAACAATTTGGGCAAGTCACTGAACATTTATGGATTTAGGCTTCCTCAGCTATGAAGGGATTTGACTACAAAGTCTATAAGACCCACGTCAACACCAGAACATTCTGGGTCTGTGATTTAAATTATGCACTTTATGATACAAAGAGAGAAACCAAGATGGTGGAGACATATATGTAAATATATCTATAATATGCACACAGGTGCAATGTAAACCTGGAGAGAGGAAACTGACCCAACCTTGGTGGGGATCCCAGAAGACCCTCTAGCAATTTAGCTGATCCCAGAAGAGTGAACAAAGTTGGCAAGGGAAGGCAGTGAGGGGCTTTTCAAGCAGAGGAAAATAAATAGAAAATTCTCAGAGACACAGAAGTACCAGATATACTTCTAGGGAAGAACAGGTGGTTTTGCATTGATGTCACCTGGGGAGAAGTGGGAGATGAAGCTGGGAAGCAGTATGGCATATGGAGATGCTCCTTGGGAGCAGGTTAAGTGTATGGATAGGTTCTGGGAAGTGAAAATTTGGGGGCAGAGGGGATGAATAAAGTTTCCTAATATTTAACTGCCAATTTGCTTTTCAAATATTTATAATAATTTATACTCCTCTAAGCAATTCATGAGGGGACTTTTCATTGCACTCTTGCCTGCATTGAGTGTTCTCATTAAGATCACTCTTTGTGAATTTTGTTGGAGGAAAAAAGTTCTTCAAATTTGCATTTCTTGGATTAAGCAAACATTTTCATATGCTATTATCAAGCTCCTCTGTAATCAATCTTGTTCATGTCCTTTACTTACCCATCTATTTTTGTTTTCACATCTTTTGCTTATTTTTTTTAGTGTTTCTCTTAGTCCCCTCTCCTCAAATTTGAGTCCATTTTTATCTATTCATATGAAACTTTTATATATTTGGACAATACTACTTTTACTTAAACTTGCTGAAATGGTATTTTCTTATTCCGTTGTTTCAGTTTTATTTTGGTTATTTTTTTATGCCTTTTCAACTTTGTTCATGGTGGTTTTTGTCAAATGGAAGTTTCCAATTTTTATGTAGTACAATGTGTCAGTTTTTCCCTCTGTGGTTTTGCCTTTAAGGTCATGCTTTGAGAAGTACCCCCTTTACTCCGAAGTTATATAACTATCCAGCAAGGTTTTCATCCAGTACTATTAGCTGTAAGAAGCAAAGTCATAAATCTTTAATCCCTCCGGGTTTAAGGTATATGGTGTGAGCAGAGAATGTTTCTGAGAAATACTAGGAGGTCCAGTTGGCAAGGCTAGATGATCGAGTAGATGGGGGAAGGGAGGGGAGATGTGGAGAGGAATCCTGGTTTTCATCCCTTAGGGGGATGCAGGCTGGCAATCAGTCCCTTCTGCAGACCTGTCCTTCTGTGAGGTTGTTCGCTGTACTCAATATTCCAGATCCCCTTTCCACCAGTCTCCACCCTGCTCTCATCCAGGAGGCTGACCCCTGTGGGCTGCATCCACGGACATCCCTGGCCTCTGGCTTCTGGCTCGGGCTTAGCTCCTGAGGGCTCCCGCAGGAAATGGCGGCCACCAGGCCCGGGGGTGTCTAGCTCCCCCTCCCCCTGTCCCACTCTCTCCCTGCAGGGCCGAGGGTTAGCAGGGGCTGCATTCTTGTGCTGAAGTCTACAGCCTGGCCAGCACCCCCTCATCGTCCCTACAGCTCTCTCCCTCCGCAGACATTCTCCTGGCCGGTTGCTACCCCGAGGAAGCTTTACCCATCCCTTGCTGGCTCCTATCTTCACGTCCTATGCCATAACAAAATACCAAACTGGGTGGCTTAAAGCGACAGAAATTTATTTTTTCACCATTCTGGAGGCCAGAGGTGTGAAAGCAAGGTGTCAGCAGGGCCGGGGCTCCCCTAAGGGCCTAGTGAAGACCCTTGCCTCTTCCGGCTTCTGGTGACCCACAGTGTTCCGTGGTTTATGGCAGCGTAACTCCAATCTGCCGCTGTTTCCTGCAGCCTTCCTTTCTGCATGTCCCTCTGTTCTCTCCCCTTCTTAGAAGGACACCAGCCATCGGATTTAGGGGGCCCACCCTAAATCCAAGATGATCTCATCTGGATCCTTAACTAATTATTATCTGCAAAGCCCCTATTTTCAAGTAAGGTCACTTTCATAGGAA
Organism: Tolypeutes matacus; assembly: GCA_026826555.1. NCBI lineage: Eukaryota > Metazoa > Chordata > Mammalia > Cingulata > Chlamyphoridae > Tolypeutes > Tolypeutes matacus. The sequence continues at coordinate 43,741,442 of JAKSZT010054487.1, read as the reverse complement.
CCGGGAGTTAGGACATGAATATATCTTTTGGGGGGACACACTTCAATACACTACAGTTCCCCTTAACCTTGCCTGCCCTTTGTCCCTTCACTGGACGTTCTTCAGTGCCTGACTGGGTGTGCGGTCCCCTTCTGCCAGGGCTCTGATGCAGGTAGAGCGGGGCTCCCCTCAAGGGTATCTGCGTTGTCACATGGGAGAGAAGGGAAGAGGAGCCCTGCTGCTTGGGAACTGGTTTGCTGTCTGTCCCCAGGGAAACCCACAGCTCTTAGAGGCTGGCTGACTCATGCCCCAGAGTCAACCTCAAAGAGGCCACACAAGTTGCCGTTGAAGGGAACGGGCTTCCCAAGCCTGTCTCCTACACCCCCACCCTCTACCTCCACGCCTGACAGATCTGCTTCCAATCAGAGACTTACTCTTCCACACAATTTCATTCAGGTAAATGCCAGTGCTAAAAAGATGCTGCATGATGGAAAACAGAAGGTACCCCCACCCTGACATATCAGTGAGAATCTTTCTAGGGGAGCCCCATCTTCCTGCTTAACTCCCTCTTCTCCAACCACACTGTGCACAATTCTGCTTGTACCCTCTGTCTCTCTTCTTCCTGATCTCCTGGAAGTCCACCCCCCAGCCCCACCATTCCCTCCGCCTGAATAAGTTCTAGCTTTAAGATGAAAATAAAATTCTGCCTACTCAGTGAAGCTATCCCAGATCACTTCTGACACTTGACATTTCTATTTTTCTTTGAATTTCCGAAGCACTTATTGCTTTACTCATTTATTTGGCACTTAACAGTTGCTAATACAATTTACCTAATGGTCACTCTGTGCCACGAGTGGCCCCATTAATTCCTTACAAAAACTCTATAAGGTGAGGATTATTATCTTCTTTACAATAAAGGCTCAGAGATGTTGAGTACCTGGTACATGTGGCCAAACTGAAATTTAAATTTCATCATCCTCCAAACTGTCTTTTCAGTAGCAGTCTTCTCAGTACATGCTGTCTCATACTTAACATCTTTCCATTCACAAATTCAATTTAGCATTATACTCAACTTTTACGTATACTTTTCTTTTAAATTCTGTAAATTTAAGTAAATTTAAAAAGTGGTGTAATCACACCTGCTCTGAGGAGCTGGCGTCTGCGCTGAGCCCTGAATGTGAGAGAAGAGCAGCCACGTGAGCCACACAGGCTTTCGAGCGCAGCTGCACAGACAATCACCGAAGGAGCTTAAGAACAAACAAAACAATAGCAAAACCTAGACACTTGGGTACCAGGACAGAGATTCTGAGTTAATCGGTTTGGGATGCCAGCTGGGATTTGGGGAAAGTCTCCCCAGACCCCCAGATGACTGAAACCTGTAAATAAGGCTGAGAGATCCTCATCTAGGGAGGAGCACCCCTGGTGGACAGAAGACCCCTCGGCTGAGTCACACAACGGAGGGAGGCTGCGAAACCAGGGGCCGGGAAGGTGGGCAGAGCTGGGACACAGCGGGCATCTTAGACCTGGGGAAGGAGTTTGAATTTTACTGAAATGCAGCTGGAAGCCCTGCAGGGTTTTAAGCTGGGCAGTGAAATATGACTTGAAAGCAAGTAGTACTTATGAAAACTACCTCATCCTTTTGAAAGCATGCACAAACCCTCCAGATTATGGATGAACCATAATTTATTCAACTGCTCTCCTGTTGATTGACATTTGGGTTGCTTCCAATCGAAAGCTATTAAAAATAGTGGTGCAGTGAATATCTTTGTGCACTTGTGCTTTTGCATTTTTGTAGGATAGAGTCCAAAGGCTTAAAAAATTTAGACAGGGAACATATTTAGGGGGGAGGGGAGAAAATCATTTAAGACTCCCTGTCATGTGAGGGAGAGAGAGCTTTCAAGCTCAAGTGTCTCAAATGCATGTTCCACACCAGCTTGGATAAGGCCAGGTTTAGCAGACCATCAAGATTTTGCAACCAGCCACTGGTGTGTCCTACAATAACACTCAAGTGTGAGAAACACAGACACACCCAGCATTACTGAAGTGGACATTTGATTTCCCTTTAGGTTTTAGTAATATCATACATTGATTACATTCACTCTTTCAGTTCTACCCAAGTGATTTAGCTAACCTATTCTATGTTTAGTATTTTATATTCACATAAAAGTCAGCTTTTTAAAACCCTGTCATAAATCAGAACAAAATTTTCCTTTGAGATAGATACACATACTATTTTAAAAAATAATTTCCATTGTCCAAGGAAAAGGAGGCTAATATGGCTGTTTCTCCATGTATTCAAACGTGTTCTTAGGCCTTTTCTACCTTTCTTTGCACTTCTTTATATGCACATACGTTTTACTTTGTGCAATCAATTAACATTTATTCATGTGCTGTGCTAGGTGCTGGGGTTCAAGGATGAATTTAACCCTTGCCCTCACTGAGCTCACAGTCTGAAGCCGGAGACAGTCAGGTAAGCAGATGATCACAACTTGTGGTGAAAGGGCTTCTTCGCAGGAAGCAGGGGATAGTGTGGGAGCATGGAGGACAGTACCCAACCAAAATGGGATGTGGCTTCGAAGTGGGTGATCTTCACTTGGTCATAAGCAACCGAAATGGACTCTGGCTAAATTAGGCAATACTTGGTATTGGTAGGATATCACGGGACCAATGGGAAAGGCATTGGTTTCCTATTGCCGAAAACTTAGTAGTTTAAAACAACACAGATTTATTCCTATAAAAAGTCTGGAGGTCAGAAGTCCAAAATGAATTATGCAGAGCTAAATTTAAGTGGCATCACCGCCAGAGGTCCCAGGAGCCAGTCGGTTCCTTGGCTCTTCCAGCTTCTAGAGGCATTCCTCCCCCTGGCCTATCACTCCAAGCCCTGCTCCTGTCCTCACAGGGCCTTCTCCTGCCTCTCTCTGATAAGGACCCTTGTGATTACACTGGGCGCACCCAGATAACCCAGGAAAAATTCCCCTTAAGATCCTTAGCTTAATCACACCTGCAAAGACCCTTTTGCCACGTAAGGCAGCATATTCACAGGTTTTGGGACCTAGGACGTGGATATCTTTGGAGATCGTTATTCAGGCACCAAAGGCAAGAGAAAAGCCTCCAGGAGAGGGAAGGCTGGAGGCAAGGATGGCTGGGCAGCAGCGCGCACAGCCCAGGTCTTGCCCAAGGAACAGGCTGACGCGGCAGCTGCTGAGCCTGCCGCGGGCCTGAATCATTTCTCAGCGGTCCCTGTGCCTGCGTTAGTTCAAGACAAGACTTTTGAGTTGGCGCCTGCAGTTGGCGCAATCTGGCTCAGGTGGCCCACCCGCTGCTAGCTGCCCGGAGGAGGCAGGGGGCTCCTGAAGCTTGGCCGCGGGAGGCAGGGTTTGCGTTCCACGGGGACTCGCACCACGGGGTTCCCCACCATACCCGCCCGGAGGGTGCGCCAATGCTGCGGGGCAGGGATACGGACACATCTGGTGCGTAACGCACCACGGGAAGGAAAGGGCCATCAAGGAAGCCATCGTGCCCAAGAGATGCCTGGGTCAAGGCTCGGGGAAGGATCTTAGCATAGATCGGTTCAGTTTTTTGTCTTTCTTCTAAAGGTACTCGTGGTCCCTTTCCCGGGTTGTCATTTTTCAGAAGAACTTTACTAAATAATGAGATCTGAAAAGAAATCAAAGACACACAATATGGTTTTGTGTTTTTTTTACTTTATTTTGTACATTTAATAATTGAAAATATAAATTAAAAACTAAAAAATAAACAGATGAATAAATATATACATTTCTCTATTAAATGTACTGGATACATATAAAAATTTTTTTTAAATCAAACAATATGTTACACAATATATTTGGTTCATCACAACCCATTCATACAGTATTTGTCCTGTTGTGTCTGGCTGGCTTCGCTCAATATAATGTCCTGCAGGTTCATCCATGTTGCCATATGTTTTATGACTTCATTTCTTCTTACAGATGCATAATATTCCATCGTGTGAATAGACCACAGTTTGTTTATCCATTCGTCTGTTGATGGACACCTGGGTTGTTTCCAACTTTTGGAAATGGCTAATAATGTTGCTATGAACATCAGTGTGCAGATGTCGGTTCTTGTCACAGCTCTCAGTTCTTCTGGGTATATACCCAGTAGTGGTATTGCTGGGTTTAGTTTAGGAACTGCCAAACAGTCCTCCACAGCAGCTGTACCATTCTGCATTCCCACCAACAGTGAATAAGTGTTCCTATCTCTCCACATCCTCTCCAACACTTGTAGTTCTCTGTCTTTTTAATAGTGGCCATTCTGATAGATGTGAAATGATATCTCATTGTAGTTTTGATTTGCATTTCCCTAATCATGAGTGATGTTGAGCATTTCTTCATGTGTTTTTTTGCCACTTGTATTTCTTCTTTGGACAAATGTCTACTCAAGTCTTTTGCCCATTTTTTTAATTGGGTCATTTGTCTTTTATTGTTGAGTTGTAACATCTCTTCATATATCATGGATATTAAACCCTTATCAGATATGTGATTTCCAAATATTTTTCCCATTGAGTTGGCTGCCTTTTCACCCTTCTGACAAAGTCCTGTGAGGTGCAAAAGTGTTGAATTTTGAGGAGGTCCCATTTATCTATTTTTTCTTTTGTTGCACGTGCTTTGGGTGTACGGTCCAAGAAACCACCACCTAATACAAGGTCTTGAAGATGTTTCCCTACATTTTCTTCTAGTAGTTTTATGGTTCTGGCTTTTATATTTAGGTCTTTGTCCATTTTGAGTTGATTCTTGTATAGGGGGTGAGATAGGGGTCCTCTTTCATTCTTTTGGTTATAGATATCCAGTTCTCCCAACACTATTTTTTGAAGAGACTGTTTTTTCCCGTTAGCGTGGGCTTGGTAGGTTTGTCAAAAACCAGTTGACTGTTTAGGTGAGGGTTTATTTCTGGGTTCTCAGTTCTATTCCACTGATCAATGTGTCTATCTTTATGCCAGTACATGCTGTTTTGACCACTGTAGCTTTGTAATATGTTTCAAGGTCAGGCAGTGAAATTCCTCCCACGTTGCTCTTTTTTTTTAGAATGCTTTTGGCTATTCGGGTGCACTTACCCTTCCAGATGAATTTGGTAATTGCCTTCTCTAATTCTGTAAAGTAAGCTGTTGGGATTTTGATTGGTATTGCATTGAATCTATAAATCAGTTTGGGCAAGATTGACATCTTCAAGATATTTATTCTTCCAATCCATGAACACAGAATGTCTTTCCATTTGTTTAGGTCTTTTTAAATTTCTTTTAGCATTGTTTTGTAGTTTTCTGCATATAGGTCCTGTACTTCTTTGGTTAAATTAACTCCTAGGTATTTGAGTCTTTTTGTTGCTATTGAAAACGGAATTTTCCCCCTGATTTCCTCTTCGGGTTGTTCAGTACTAGTGTACAAAAATATTACTGATTTTTGCATGTTGATCTTGTATCCCGCCACTTTGCTGAACTCATTTATTAGTTCAAGTAGCTTTGTCATGGATACTTCAGGATTTTCTAAGTACAGGATCATGTTATCCTCAAACAGTGAGAGTTTTATTCCTCTTTTCCTATTTGGATGCCTTTAATTCTTTTGTCTTGTCTAATTGCCCTAGCTAGAACTTCTAGTACAATGTTGAATAACAATGGTGACAGTGGGCATCCTTGTCTTGTTCCCCATCATAGAGGTAAAGCTTTCAACCTTTCCCCATTGAGTATGATGTTGGCTGTGGGTTTTTCATATATGCCTTTTATCATATTGAGGAATTTTTTTCTCTTTTGAAGTGTTTTTATCAAAAAAGGAAGCTGGATTTTGTCGAATGCCTTTTCTGCATCTATTGAAATGATTATGTAGTTTTTTTCCTTCAATTTGTTAATGTGGTGTTTTCCATCGATTGATTTTCTTATGTTGAACCAGCCTTGCATACCAGGAATAAATCCTACTTGGTCGTGATATATAAGTCTTTTACTATGCTGTTGGATTCGATTTGCAAGTATTTTGTTGAGAATTTTTGCATCTATGTTCATTAGAGAGATGGGTCTATAATTTTCTTTTCTTGTAGAATCTTTATCTGTCTTTGGTATTAGGGTGTTGTTGGCTTCATAAAATGTGTTGGGTAATTTTCCCTCCTCTTCAATTTTTTGGAAGAGTTTAAACAGGGTTGGTGTTAATTCTTTTCGAAATGCTTGGTAGAATTCACCTGTGAAGCTATCTGGTCCTGGACTTTTCTTTGCTGGGAATAATATGTTTTTAAAACATAAAAATTTTAAAAACTAGAGTTACTCACACTTTAACACTCTCCTGATGCATGTGTAAATTGACAAAATCTTGCCAAAAGCAATTTGGGAATAGATGCTAATAGTCTTAAAAAAGGTGTGCCATTTTACCCAGTATTTCACTTCTCAGAGTGGGAAAAAAAGGAAATATACCAAAATGCAAGGATTTATATAAATAGATATTTATTACAGCATTATTTATTATAGCAAAAAATGGCAATATTAATGTCCAACAATGGGAGAATGACTGGTGGAATATTTTACATCCCTTAAGAGTGATGTTCTTAAAAGATACTTAAGTATCTTTTAAGTGAGTGGGAAAATGGGTATACATTCTTGTCCACTGAAAATAAGAGTTTCAAAACAATCATATATGTGATGCTAAAATGATAAATAGCCATCTATGAGCTTAGGGCAAAAAGGCTGAACAGTAATTTTGCATAGATTTTCAGAGGTTCAGTCCATGGACTCTCTGAAATCCATCCAGGAAGACAAGATTTAAACTCCCTGGATATCTCTGGCTAATGAGATTAGAGACAATTTTAACTTTTTCAATGAATCATTTTTTATAATCAGAAGATTAAGTTGTGATACTAGGAGAAAATCAAGATTTAAAAAATCATATGATGTATGAATATATCTCAATAAAACTGCTTATAAATTAATAAGGAATTATGTAAGAATAGCCAGAAATAGCAGCTACGTACAGCAGGGGAAACACAGAGAAATCAAGGGGTGAAGAATTTTCTTGTTAGTTTGTTTTTTCTTCACTATTATTATTATTGAAATAATGAAAATGCTCTAATGATGATTAGTGATTATACCTGATACCATTGATTGCATATTTTGCATACTTTGCATACTTTGGATGAATTGTATGCTTTATTAATATCTATCAATGAAATCAATTTGTTTGAAAAACACAGTAGGAAAAAATATATATATATATATATATATATATATATATATATATGCACTGCAATTGTTTTCTTACCCAAGGGTGTACATTTTTCTTAACCAAGGGTGTACATTACATCTGGGTGCTTTTTTTACAATACATCTATCCAGGTCATCAATACAATATTTGATGATTCTTCAGTCCTCCTTCTCTTCTTTTCTTCACCTCCCTTTTATTTCTTAATAACATGCATCTTGCCGGAAAATACTCTTTGAACTTATATCTTAGAAATTTCTCATCTTTTAATATGTGTGGTGTAGATGTTTTTGTCTATAAAATATTCCCGGCATAGCAAACCCTTGCTGCTTTGCCACCATTTAAAAGATGCTAGATGTCCAGCTATCAAAAAGTTACTTCTGATGTCCCTCCTTCAAAGATCTGGGAGCAACTTGTTGACAATAGGAGGAGTAAGTCCTAAGTTTCAGCCAGAGAAAGGGTCAAGTCTTTATGTCCTTACATAGAAAATTGCAAGACTTGGTTACTTAACTTGGTAAGCAAAACTTGGTATAAAAGCTACACATGAGATGTCTTTTATCAGGGAGGAGCTTCCTCCTGGAAATTGAGAAGGCAAAGAGCACGCAATACCATTTGCTGGAGCTTCTCTCTGGGATTAGAGAGTGTACCCTATTACGTCTTAACTTTATTCAAGTATTTACAACACAAGGTGGATAACAAAGGGGAGGGCCAAAGAAAGAGCAGCCATTTTTTGAGCAATTGTTCATTTTCCCTTTTTCTCCCCAAATTGCATTTCTTCCTAATCTTCATTGAAATTTTGATGTTAGATTTTGTCAGCAAATTAGCTTGAAGATTGAGTCGTAAATGCATTGCTTAACTCAATAACCCATATTTTAACCTTTTAAATGTTGAGATTGTTATCTAAAGATCAGGGAAAAGTAAGAAAACTGTTTTGCCAATGAACAACTGTTTCAAATTATGACTTGGTTGGCTTAAAAAGCAAAACATCAACATTAGACCTTAACACTTAACTTGGAACTTGGTTTTGGGGCTTGACCGAATTTATAACTTCAATTCCATAGCTAAATTGTTCCTAGGAGAAAAGGGTCTATGGGCTTTGGTTTAGAGATTTAAAGAAAGGGGGTTGAAGGTGGAGGGATAGGCAAACGCAGTTGTTTAAATGAAAGGCGATTCTTTCATTTAACAAGCAAATATATGTGTATTTTATATTTAGAGGTTGTGCCTGAGTTAAACAAAAATAAAGACATAGCATCTTTTAGGCTTCTCTCTGATAGTTTGCAGAATCTTTAAATTCCCCCCAATCCAAAAATGTCTTTACTCTGCAAACTTCACTTCCTTTCGATTATGAAAATACCCACAGTAAGCACAGATTGTAGCCCTCTGTGCTGTGAGCTGACATAGGTAACTTAGTCCAATCAGAACTGAGAGAACCAGCATGAGGTCTGGACATAGTGGACGTTTCAGGAAGAAGATGTACGCAAACCCAGATTAAGGACTGGGAGAGGCTGAGAAACTCAGTTCAACAATATGAGCTGAATACTTCAAAGTTCCAGTCATTGGGACATCAGAGGTTCAGTTGTGAACACCACAGATAAGGTGTCTACCCTTGTGACACAGTGACATTAAGTAAGCCATTGCGAGTGTGATGAGGGCTTCAAAAAGGAAAATAAAAGAAACAAGGGGAGAGTTCTTTAAACTTTCTGGTGGCGCGAGGGTTGGGAAGAGGTGCTCAGCAGTGGGGACGAGCACTAATTGGGCTCTTTTCGGGCCTGCACAATTTTCCTTTCCCTCTCTGTATGTATATATATAACATTTTTATGATGCCATCGAAGCCTTACTGTATGGCATCTAAGGGAGCTTTTAGCTGTGTTATGATCATAAGGCTGTTTATTTTCTAGTCCACAAACTGAATCCAAGCTAAGTGTCTTTGGTGGGTCCTTGAACTGTTAGATACATTCTGTCTGGCATTGGTGCCTCAATCCCATCCGCACGCATAGATGCCTTCTCTCTCATCAGGGTTAGCAACCACCTATGACAACGCAATGTTAGAGCACCTCTTGGCCCTTTCTGATTGCGTGGTTGTTAGTTGGCAGGTGGGGGGCCTGTGCCTGGCTCAGCAGGAAAACTATTCCGGGCAAGACCTGGCCCAAGGAGGCAATGCTGCCGTTCCCCGCTGGATGGTCCTCTCTGTTTCTCTAGGCAGCCCTCACTTGGTGCCCTTCACCCATGGGATCGGGTGGAGGGGGGCGGGGAGTGTTGCCCAATCTGCTTGGCCACTGGTCACGTACCTTTCCTGGGAGATCAGGCAAAGTCTTTGTGGAGGTGGTAAGAGCATGGGCTCTGAAGTCAGACTGCCTAGATTCAAATCCCAGCTCTACTGTTTACTAGCTGTGTGGCCTTAGACCAGTTGCTTAGCCTCTCTGTGCTTCTTTCCCCTCATCTATAAAAATTGGGATGATGATTATAACAATACACATTTCATAAGATTGTAGTTAGGCGTGAGAGCACACGGAACAGCGACTGGCACTTACACACGTGACCTCTTATGATTTCACAGGATGTGACGCAGAATTAACATTCACTGTGGCCTTCAGACCAGCACTGAAACAGATTCTTCTTCACATTTAGACTCCTTTGTTTTTAAGTGAGGGTTGCTGTTGGCAGCGGGAAGGGGGAAGGGCTTACTTTACTGAGCTGGAGAAAAGGAGCCTCAGGTAAACGTGACCTGGAGGCAACACCAGCAAAAGGATCTGGGTCCCAAGAAGTCACTCGCAGCTGCTCCCGATTGACTGGCTGGCCCGAGGAATCCCTAGGCCACTGCTCCCTCCCATTTTTCCATTAAAAATTTGACCAACTATGGGAAAAGGAGGGAAGAGAAGCAGGGGCAAGAGGTAAACGTCAGTTGTGTTGCTTATCTAACACTTAAGAAGAGAGTTTGGCCTATCTATGGATTCCCCGTGTTCATCCTCTTGGAAAACCCCCACCCTGCCTTCCCCTCCCCCACCGAGCCACTGACTGGGAACCACCAACAAAGGATCCCTTGTACGGAGGGTTTTTAGGAAGGGGAAAGGCCTAGTGCTTACATTTGTAAAGAAAAAATTATCTGGCCCATATCTTAGCCTCCCGTTGTCAACGACAGATCAGTGGCTTCCAAAGTTTCCCGACCGCAGAAAACTGAGCTTCCCAGCTGAAGCTTTCTGAGTAAGGTGAGACTGACCTCAGAGTTTTGTATTTATCATTGGATTTTGCCAAACAAACCAGCTTAAAGAAAAACATGGAATCGAGACCGTTTTCACAGGGCCAAACCCTCAACAGTAACAAGAACAGAAACTTGGCATTTGGGTCCCCATTTGTTTCTGAAATACTCCTCTGTCCTCTCCCTCCCTCCCCCCTGGAGTGTTTAAACATCTGAATAAAGATTTCATTCAAAGGGAACTGATTGGCTCCTCCACAGACGGGGTGGAAGGTGCGTCACCGAGCGTCAGCAGCGTCGCTGAGGGCAGGAGCGTGGTATTGCTGGCACCACGTACGCCGGGAGATCAGCTTTCTCTTTTGGCTGAATGCGTTTTGTTATTAGAGATTGTTTAAAACTGGAATCCTTAGGGTCCCTCTCTGAAAAGCACCATCAGCATCTTTCCAAGCAGCAAGGACGTTTCTTTCGCTACCTCAGATCTGGCCTTAAAAAACCAGATCGTGTCAATTGGCTTGATTTGGTCTTCTAAACAATGGGGTTTTCAGACGTTTTTGAAGTCTTAGAAACTTTATATATATATATATATATATATATATATATTTTTTTTTTTTTTTAACAAAGTGAGAATGTTAAGAGATACATTTTAAAGATATAAGGCCGATGTTAATAAAGTCCAAAATACACCTCTTTGTTGATAACAAGCTGTACTAAAGGGGATCTTAAGAATAATTACTTAATAAAATATTAGGATTGTAAGGCTGGAGACGGAGATTGTAAGGGCTGTGATAAAATTCAGGTCAATCCCTAAAACCTTAGTTGCAATTGTATTGCTTTCCTCTTATCTAGAAAATTATAACAAAGATCTGAGCCAGGTCCAGACCACCAGAGCCCCTGTTAGAGATACCCAGATTAGAGATACACTGTGAAGCAAATGGCCTCTGCCACAGCACATCTTCATCAGGAGGTATGTCACAAAGGAAAAAGCAAGTCTTGGAGGAATTGTGCCACACATATTTTTTATTTTCTTTTTTTTTAAAGGAGGCACTGGTTATGAACCCGGGACCTCATACATGCGGAGCAGGTGCTCAACCACTGAGCTACAACCACTCCCCTGCCATACACATTTATTAGCAGGCATAAAGCAGTCCTACTGCCAACTTTTTCTTGCAAGTTTGGTGAAGTCCTAGCTCCCCAACAATACCTTGTAGGAAATGCATTCTCCAGGCAGGTACATCCATGTTCTATGGCAGGATCAGTTTCTCTTCTAGGCTAATAGAATGAATCTTCCTTGAAGTAGGGGCGCACAGGGCCAAATAGGAGCCTTAAGCCTGGAGGGCCCTCCAAAGGTGTCAGGCTGCTGGCCTTACCAGATCTGATATCTCGTTCACGCAAGGGCAGAAGTACCTGAAAGCATCTCTACCCACTCCCCATACCTTGAACACCATTCATTTCACCAGCAAAGATATTTTTATAACATTCTTAATACTAGTTTATAAACATGAATGGAATATTTGAAGCTCTTGGGGTTGCTGTTTCTGGGATGTGGATGCCTAACTAGGATGTTCTAAATGTTAACTCCATTTCTGATGGGGGGGGCGGGCACTGGGGGGAGATTTTATGTCTGTGCTGAGGAATGCTAAATTAAATTACAGGCAATATGCGCTGCTGTTTCCTTTAATGTTGAAATTAATTGGCTTGAACTTCTTTTACACATAGCTTAGGCACCCAGTATATCCTTCTCTATGTCTCTGTGGATTTGGCAGATGGATTTACCTTTCTTGTAATCACCTTCTCTCTCTGAATTTAAAATCTCTTGTGAGTGTTCTCCTTTCCTCAAACTCTTGCCCCTCGGTTCTCTTATTCTGCAAATTACCACTGATTGTGAAGGATAAGGCAGGGGGTGTGGGCAACATCAAAGCACAGCAAGGTCATCAACCAAAAATTAATGCTGCTGGATTAGCAAATAAAAACACAGGACTTTCAGTTAAATTTGAATTGTAGATAAACAATGAATAATTTTTTAAGTGTTCCCCAAGTATGGCTGTATTTTATCTGGCAACCCTAAATATTAGACATCTCTGTGCTTACTCCAACAAGCAGAAATTGCCAACTACCCTCCTTTCCCCACAGTCCACTCTCTTCCCCCATTTGCCAACCAAAGAGCAATCATAGTTGTCAGAGAGAAACATATGGTGTAAAGCAAAAGTCAAAGGTGTGGTGAGCGATGTGAAGTGGTAAGGTGGAGGAATGATAAAAACGGAAAAGAAGCCAGAGGCCTGGGCTTTGAGACTTTTGTGGAAGCCAGTGAGTGGTGGGCAGGGAAGAATGACTTTAAGTGACTGAAACAAGAATAGAGAGCACCTCAGAGACCAGGCTTTTGATACTTAGCAGAGAAGTGAAAGAGAGTGAATGCAACCTTGAAGGGGATGGAGAACTTGAGATTTCTTTTAACTGGATAGATTTATATGTATTTGAGGTCTGAAGGGAACAAACCACTAAAGACAGAAAGAGTAAAGTTGTGAGAGAAAGAGGGGCTGTGGACCAAGGATTCAAGACCAAGGTCACCTTTTTGATGGAGAAGTAATATTTGTAGTCTTTGCACACAGAGGCTGTAGGGCAGACAATGTGGGTTTGAATCCTGGCTGGATTTTTCTCTAGCCGTGTGATCTTGGTTGACTTATGAAAGCTTGAAGCCTCAGTTTCCTCTGCAAAATAGGAATAATCGTTTGTACCTTGTATGGTTATAAGGATTAAAATAAGGAAATGTATATAAGACCCTTAGCACAATGTCCAGCAAATAGCTAATGGCTCAATACCTGTGTTCTTTCAATAAATATTTACTGAAAGACTAGGTGCCAGCACTGTTCTAGGTTCAGGGGACATATTGGTGAACTATGCAGACAAAATTTTCTGCTCTCAGGGAGCTTTCATCTAATGGGGAAGACAGACAATAAACAAGATAAGTAGGTAAAATGTAAAACATATTAGATAAGATGGTAGAATCTCTAATATAAGTGATAAGGAGAAAAAGCAAAGCAGGGAAGGAATATGTGAAATGTTGGGGGTATGGTAAGCCTCACTGAGATGGTGAGGTTTTAGTAAAAACCTGAAGGCAGTGAGGGAGCCAGCATTCCAGCAGAGGGAGCAGCAAGTGCAAAGGCCCTGAGGCAGGAATGAGCTTGGTCTATATAAGGCACAGAAAGGAAACAGTGAGTTTGGAGAGGACAGAACATGGGAATAGAAGCAGGAGATGAGGTCAGAGAGGTGACAGAGGCAGGTCATATAGGGCTCTATATTGGGTTGAATGGTGGAGCCTTAAAATATATGTCCATGTTTAAATCTCTGGAAACTGTGAATACTGCCTTACATGGCAAAATAGTGAATATTACCTTATATGCCAAAAGATGTGATTAAGGTAAGGATTTTAAGAGGAGGTGCATATCCTGGATTATCCAGGTGGACCCAAAAGTACAGTCACATATATTCTTATAGGACAGATACACAGAGGGGATGGTGAGGTGCAGACAGAGCAGAGAGAGATGTGACCACAAGCCAAGGAATGCCAACAGCCAGCAGAAGCTGGAAGCAGCGAAGAAGAATCAGATTCTCCCTGATAAGAGAGAGAGAGGGTGTCCCTTCCAATACCCTGATTTCAGGCTTCTGGCCTCCAGAACCCTGAGAGAACACATTTCTATTGATTTTAAGCCACTGAGTTTGTGGCAATTTGTTACAGGACCCCTAGGAAACTAATATCAAGAGGTCATATTAAGGAATTTGATGTATTTGATGAGAGAGCTGAGGAGCCATGGAAGAGTTTTGAGCAGTGGAATGACACAATCTGACTTCCCTTAGAAAAAACCACTTTGGCTACTACTATATTAGTCAGCCAAAAGAGGTGCTGATGCAAAATACCAGAAATGTGTTGGCTTTTATAAAGGGTACTTATTTGGGGTATAAACTTACAGTTACCAGGCCATAAAGCATAAGTTACTTCCCTCACCAAAGTCTGTTGTCACATGTTGGAGCAAGATGGCTGCTGATGTCTGCCAAGAGTTCAGGCTTCCTGGGTTCCTCTCTTCCCTGGGCTTGTTCCTCTCCATGCTCAGCTGCCCTGCTCTCTCTACAAGGCCAGCTGTAGACTATCAGGCAACCAGCTCCATCTCTCTCCCTGGGGCTCGATTCTCTCCAGGCTCAGTGGCTTTGCTCCTCTGTGTGCTTACTTCCCCGGGCTCCAGCTCAAAACTCCAAACTTCTTTCTCTGTGGTGTGGTTTCTCTGTGAGTCCCCACCCACCAAGGGGGCAGGGATGGAATGTCCTACTGACATGGCCCAATCAAAGCCTTAATCATTATTTAATCAAGTAAAAGTGAAATCTCTGAATATAATATAATCTAATATGCCAGGAGGGACAGACCAGTTTACAAACAAAATCCAATATCTATTTTTGGAATTCATAAACAATATCAAACTGCCACAGCTACTGTGGGGAGATGGGGACAGCAGAAGCTGAAGCAGGGAGTCTAGTCAAAAGGCAACAGCTCCCCTGAAAGATGATGGTGGCTAAGACCAGGGTGGGAGCTGGGGAGGTGGCGAGAAGGGACCAGATTCTGGATATATTTTGAAAGTAAAACAACAGGATTTCTGATAGACCAGACATATGGTATGAGAGAAAGGAGGAGCCAAGATGACTCCAAGAATTTTAACCGAACCATTGGAATAGCATGGTTCCCATTAAAGAGACAGGAAGACATAGGAAGAATCAATTAGGGGGGGCAGAGGTGAAGGGCCAGTTCAGTGCTCAGTCTTGGACAGGTTACTTCTGAGATGCTTATCAGGCAATTGCATAGAGCTATTGGGTGGCAGCTGATATATGGGTGTGGAGTCCATGGGAGCTGTTTGGGCTAGAGATGTGAATTTAGGAGTCAGTAGCCCACAGATTGTATTTCAAGCTGAGTTAGATCATAAATAAACTTTTGTTTTGTTTTACTTTGTTTAGTTTTGTTTTTTTTTTTTTTTAAAGATTTTATTTATTTATTCATTTATCCCCCCCTTACTGCTTGTGCTCGCTGGGTCAGCTAACCACGCCGTGCGGGCGGGCTTGCCTTCACCAGGAGGCCCCGGGAACCGAACCCGGGGCCTCCCATATGGTAAACGGGAGCCCTACTGATTGAGCCACAGCCGCTTCCCTGTTTAGTTTTAATTGACAGGGATACCACACTGCAAAACCTACATGACTGAACACGATGGCTCTGATTAATGAGTCAAAGTCACACAAACATCTGGCTGTAAATAGCTGTGCTCTCAGTGGCTGTCTTCTGATGTAACCTTAACTGACTCTTGGTCTACAATCACCAAGATAATGGTGCAATCTGGCAAAGGGGCTAACTTCAGATTTATAAATATTCAAAATATTTAAAAATCAGTAATTTCACAAAATCCGTCCAAGTTTAAGTCCTCTTGCAAAATGCCTCCCAGAGCCCAATCAAGTTTCCATGAACTCTGGAACATGAGCTCTGTCTTGGTGCTGCTCATCCTGCCACACTCTCTGCAACAGCACATCCCAAGAGATGCACCTCTAAGAAGGGCAAGTCTTTTATCGAGACCTGGAGAATGGAGTATATCTGCAAATCCTTTGCTATTTTTTTTTATTTTTTATTTTTGAGGAGGTACTGGGGATTAAATCCAGGACCTCGCACATGGGAAGCAGGCGCTCAACCACTTGAGCTACCTCCGCTGCTCCTTGGGTTTTTAAAAGATACATTTATGAACGCATAAGACTAATTTGAAAGAGCTGCAAGAGCAAGTTAAATAATTTTTTTGAGAAAGACGTGGCTAATAGAAAGCAATAGAAACAATGCCTTTAGCCCTGTAATAGCTGTGCTTCACCTAGCACTTTATATTTACAATTGGTTTCAATGACTGTCATGTATACTATCATAATCACTTTCACTCCTACTTCTTTTTGAAAGGGAACCTGAAAATATCACTGACATCAGGGAAAAATAAATTAAAAAATCTGGGAGCATGAAATAACTAACTTTGGAAAAAAATTCTCTAAGTTTTCTTTGATTTGCTTCATTAAATTAGAGGACATTTTAGGGCTCAAATGTCCATTGGCTTAAATGTAGCTGGGCTCTCTGGAGAGGCAACAGAAGGGAAGAAAGAACCTAGGCATTGGTGAGAGAACTGGGTTTGAATTCCAACTCTGCCCTTCGCTGTTGTGATCTTGGGCAAGTTGCATCAGCTCCAACGCAAAGTCTCCTTCCCCTTCCATGGGGGACAATAGCAACTACTTCATAAAGTTGCGAGGCTGAAGCAAAGCATTGAAAAAAAAAAAAAGACAGGCAGCTGTGACTGTCATGGGCAGACATCCAGTAAATGCCAGTTGCTTTTGCACACACATCTCTAATTTGCTTCATAAATTAGTTACAGAGCTCCTGTTGCTTCCTAGACCCTCAGAGATGAGCAAGACACACTCCTGGCTCTTGGGCCTCTCAGTCCTTGAGGGGATTTTCGCATTCATGCACTCATTCATTCAATGGATACTTAGTACGTGCTAATTGTGGGTCTGGCACTGTTCTAAGAAAGAACAGACCAGGTCCCTGAAGGAGCTGGAGTTTTACTGTCAGCGATGGTAACCACACCAACAGCTGGAAGATGATAGGCAAGCAATGGGCAGGGGGCTGGAGCATGGTGGTGGGGGCTGTTCTTTTAGAGGAAGTGTTCAGGAGCAGCCTGTCTGAGGAGGTGACCCTAGGGAAGAAGCCTGAAGGAAGTGAGGGAGCGAGGGGAAAGGGTGTTCTCGGCAAGGACAAAGGCTCCGAGGTGGGAATGTGCTTGGTTGAGAAAGGGATGTGAGGCAAGGGTGTCTGGAGCAGACAAGCCAAAGGACAGTAACAGGGGAGGTGGGAAAGAGCCAGGGGACTGACTGCAGGTGGCAGAGACACAAACCTCTCTAACCCAAGGGCTTTGCTAATGCTGCTTGGGAGTGGGAAGTGGCGTGTGGGTTGCTGCTGGGGAAGACTTCTCAGGAAGGAGGCAGAGGAGCTGAGCCCTTCTAACAATGTTCAGGCATTGCAGAACTTCGGGGTGCAAAGACAGCAAGACAGGCTGAGATTAGGAAATGAAATACTTGTCCTGATGAAGTCTGCATGGGCTGCACAGGGGTCCCGATGGGGAAGAGGTCAAGGTTATTGGTGTGTGTAAGGAGTGGAGGCAGCCTTCCCAGTGTTTGGCATTTATTGAGATTAATTCAAAGATATGCTTCTTCTAACCTGTCCAAAGATGGTCTTAGCCAACATGATGCTACCTCCACAGGCCAGAGCTCCTTCTTATCACAGGTTTTAGTGAATGTAGTTGTTGGTGTTTTTCAGAAATATGAGTCTGAGTCTTTCATGTGGAAGTTGTGCTCTCTCATGATTTTCCCTGTGGGAAGCGAATCTGGAGCCCCCTGCCCATACCGAGGGCTACAGAGGACGTATGGAGCCGTTTCAGGGATGACAGCATGTCCTTTTGCACCAAGCCATCCCATTAAGATAAGTCACGAGAAGCATCGGGCTTCAGAGAGCACGTGGTGAGTCAGGTCGCTGTGGGTCTGATTTCCAGCTCCCCACTTTGAGGGCTGGCTTGAGGCACGATACCAAACCTCTTTGGACCTCACGTTTCTCCTCTGTAGGCTGGGCTTTAGCTCTGAGTATCAATCTCAAGGTGCTGTGAGGACACAATGAGTTATATGAGGAAGCATTCACCACCATGCCTGGCACGTATTAGGCTTTCAGGAAAGGTTAGCTATTGTTGTTATTATTATATATCTCGTTAAAGAGATAGAAATGATCTCAGGTCAAACCCAGCCATGTGAATTTGACATGCTGGATGTAGAGGAGCCAGAAAAGCTCTTCAAATAATAAAGTAATGGGATTGGACCTGTGAGTGAGTGATATTGAAGATGAACCGGAGAGGGGAGAAAGTGGGATAAAAATATAGGCAACAAGCATAGGTTTCTCTTTCAAGAAATTTGGTGGGCAAGGGAAGAAAAGACTGAACAATTGCTCGAGAGGGATTTCAGGGAAGGATGCAAAACTAGGCTGACGCAACTGGCATGATGTTCCTACTGTCGACACAATTCTCTCCCAGGGTAGTCAGAAAGGGCAAAGTCAAGGTAAGCAGAAAAAGGATAGAACCTTGCTCAGACACCATTTTTTGGGCATCTTATAAGCACTCCTGTCATAACCCCCAGCCATGGGAACTGCTTTATCCTTAGCCCCAAAGCAGATAATTTGTACAGTTTTGTCAACTCATTCTCCCACTGAAGGAAAAATCCAACCAACCAACACCCCCGCCACATTTCACCATGCCTGGCACATGGTACTTACTGAGTAATTATTTCTTTTTTTTTTTTTTTTTTTTACCGGGAGGTCCCGGGGATCGAACCCGGGTCCCTCCATATGGGAGACGGACGCCCAACCAGTTGAGCCACATCCGACCCACTGAGTAATTATTTCTTAGCTGTATAAACCAATCTATCTTTTCCTCTAATCAAAAATTATAATCTGTTATTGAATGAAGTTCAAACTCATATCCTGATTGCTAGGTCTGATGATGAGATTATTTGGCCAATGTACAGCCAATTCAAGTTCACAGTCGTAAACTAGAAATATGCTGCAAAAAATCGACTAAAGATTTTCCAGGTCACATGCATTTTTATTAGCCCATGTTTGCCAGAGAAGTGACACAGGTGGGACAATAATTGAAGTCAGCCTTTTAACTTGGCTGTTGAAAGTCATTATTCACTCTGGGCAAAGAAATGGCGGGAAGGCTATGTAGCAAAACCTTTGCAGTGGAGAAACTGGAGGCAGTAAGAAATATCAGCTGAGTTTACAGCTGGAAAAATGATGGTATAGGCCGGTTTAGCAGCTTAGTCAATGAGCCAAATTTGGAGATATCTGTTGGAGGTCAGGAGAGATAACGCTCCTATAAAATTCATCAACAGATTGCGAGACAAAAGTTATTCCATTGTCCCAGCACTGGGCCAACTAGAAGGGGGACATGGCAAGAGGAAGATAATTATGCAGTAAACTCTTTTTAGAGAGAGGTGAAAATGTGTCCAAAGTACATAGACAAGGAGCAGTATTAGAGTCAGCCAGAAGAGACCCAGAGAGCTACAACTGTTTAAATAAAATGGCCATTTTATATTCACAATGGGCCAGCTTTTGTCCTGGTATAGCTCTGCAGGAATTCTTTGGAAAGATTCCTAACTCTAGAATTACTTGGTGAGAGCGAATTGGGGCCCTATGAAAATGATACTTGGTGATGATTTTATGCAACTGCTTTTTAACCACCCAACAGACATATGATTACTTTTCTACTAGCCTCACATTTGAACAACACTGGACCAGCTAGGGAAATGAAAGTTCAGCAAATCCCATTATTCGTGAATTCGGCTTTCCTTTCACTTTGATAGCTCCCTTAGAAAAAAAGCTCCGAGTTGTGTATTTGTCCAACTATCTCAGTATAAATATTCGTTTCTTCAGAATCTGTGCAGAATGCAAAGTTGGCCCAGTCATACAAGCTTTAAAGTCCAGCACATGCTACAAGAATCACTTAAATATGGGAATTAAAAACCTAACAATGTCTATATACCTAAAGAATCAGATTGCTTCTACTGTTTTCTGTTCTCCATTATATGGGCAGCAAGTACTAGAGAAGTCCATTCTGTTCCCTCTTGCTTCCTCCACCTGTTGGCTCTGTTATAATTACATCCTTTCTTCTGATAATCTTCCCTTAACTTGTCCCCCAATTGGGGAACTTCTATCCTCTTTCTTATGCTTCATTGTCCCAAACTCACCATCTAGGCACTGGTGATATAAAGATGAATAACTCACAATTTTGTGTCCTTGAGAAATACACAGACTAGTGGAAGGTGGAAGTGTGGTGTTTGAGAGCTGCATGTGAGCACCAAAGAGAGTTATATCTGCCAGCTAGAAAATCCAAGATTGAATAGCATCCCCCCAAAATGCATGTCCCCCAGGAACCTCAGAATGTGACCTTATTTGGAAATATGGATTTTGAAGATGTAATTAGTTGGGTTCAATGAGTGGACCCTAAATCCAATGACTGAGGTCTTTATAAGAAGGCTGCATGAAGACACGAGGCACAGGGGAGACTTGCAGGAAAGCAGGGCTTGTGGTGATGGAGGCAGAGATTGGAGTGATGCAGCCACTAGCCAAGGATGGGTGTAGCCATCAGAAGCTGGAAGAGGCAAGGGAGGGATCCTCTGCTGAGCTTTAGAGGGAATGTGGTCCTGCAAACACACTGATTTTGGACATCAAGCCTCCAGAACTGCGAGGCAACAAATTTCTGTTGTTCTAAGATACCCAGTGTTTGGTACTTTGTTACTGCAGCTCCAGAAAACCAAAACAGAGGGAGCATCTTAACTGTGTTATAAGATAGGAGTTGGGGAGGGGGGAGTGGGCAGTGGGGTGGGCAGTGGGTGGGGGGCAGAAGGAATCTGGGGCAAAGGGGACAAGATCAGCAAAGGTAAAGAGATGAGAAAGAGGGTGATGGGCATTGTGGGGCAGGGGGCGGAGACTACAGGCCATTTGGGACATCTGGAATGGCAAAGCAGGAGGCAAGGAAATGGGGAGATGGGGCTGGAGAGGTGGGCAGGGGCCACACCACCAGATCTGGTTACACTTGGATGTTCTTCTTAGGGAGCACTTTTGTGCTAAAAACTTGGGGTGTTCTGTTCCCCAAAGAGATACTGTTTCCTTACAGTTGTGGGTACTTAATGATACATTGTAATGGAAGAATGAATCACTGAGAAATAGTTTTCATGTGAGAATCATAGTCATCATTAAATAGTATATGTTAAGTTCCTGGACACAGTTCATATCAAGTGCTTGGTCTCTGATTAGGTTAGTTTAGACGCACAATTAGTTTTCCTCTTGACTTAGTTAATATTTATTACTTTCCTTATTCCACACAGTGTGCAGAGCCTTGAGCCAGACAGTACAGATATAAGGACAAAGAGGATGGCAGCACATATGACCCCAGGGTATAGTGCTTTCCCTTAAACTTATGGTCTAAGTGAAGCCCCTGCCCTCATTTAGCTCAGGATCTGGCTGCAAAGGCAGGTGGGCAAACAATGTTTAAGTGCCATAATCAAGGCTCGCCCTAAACAGGCTAGTGGCAAAACCACTAATTTACAGTTAAGAGCAGCATGACATCGTAGAAAAATCATGGACTGGTAAGAGAGGAAGACTTGAGTTTACAGACTGTGGTCTAACCACTACCAGCAGTGTGACCTTGAGCAAAGTAAAACCTCTCTGGGTTTGGGTCCTATCTGTGAAATGGGAATAATGACATCTACCTCATAGAGTTTGGAGGATCAAAAGAGATGATATATGTACCCAACACGTGGTAGGCAAGCACGTTTAATGTCAACAGACATTCCTTAAACACGTTAATTTGTGTTTGAATCATATGCTATTGCTTGATCCTCAAAGCACAAAGGACCCAAAGATGCATAAGACACAGTCTGCACCTTTAAAAAAAAAACTCTCCATCAAGTGTTGGCTCTCTTCCAATAATTATAGATATCAACTCCTACTATTTTCATGACTCAGTTTCTCATCCAGGAAA
Source organism: Tolypeutes matacus (assembly GCA_026826555.1). Taxonomy (NCBI): domain Eukaryota; kingdom Metazoa; phylum Chordata; class Mammalia; order Cingulata; family Chlamyphoridae; genus Tolypeutes; species Tolypeutes matacus. The sequence goes on along the minus strand of JAKSZT010054487.1, from coordinate 43,719,417 downwards.
TGAGGTTAAATTTTCTAGTTTCCTCTTCTCCTTAGAGTCTCAGGACCTAATAATTTAAATGTTTGCTAAGCACTAGAGAAATGAGAAAGTTTAAAATATGTATATTGTATGACATTCAACATACATTCTGGAAATAAGCCACTAAACAAAACCTCTTCATGCCACTTCTCATCAGGCTAGGGGTGGGTCACTTCAGCTCATAAACTAGTCTGGCTAGACTAGGAAATGGGAAATGTGTGGGCAAGTCTTCTGGCTTATGCCCAGAATCCCCCTATGGCTCTTAATGGAAGGCGGACAGATTCACAGGAGTCTCAGATTCTAATACTTCTCCAAAGCCTGGTGCCATCACTGGGCAGGGAAGCAGGGGTTCCACATGCTAAAGGCATTTTGAGAAGCATCATGGGGAGGGGAGGCACCTTCCTTTAGGATTTTGTCTCATGATGTGCTACACTTGTTCATCTGTTCCTTGTGTCCTGTTAGCCAGCAGCTGTTTTTAAGCTATCTGGGCCAGTCCACAGGGGCACTGTATTAGTCAGCCAAAAGGAGTGCGGATGCAAAGCACCAGAAATCTGCTGGCTTTTATAAATGGTATTTATTTGAGGTAGAAGCTTACAGTTACCAGGCCCTAAATAGTCCATCTCGAGGTACCATAAGAGGTATTTCCTCACCAAAGTGTGTTGCCACATGTTGGAACAAGACGGTTGCTGACCTCTGTGAGGGTTCAGCCTTCCTCTTCCTCTTAAGGCTCTGTGGGCCCAGCTTCTTCTGATCTCAGCTGTAGGCTGCAGGGCTCCTTTCTTTCCAGGCCTTCTTAGCTGCTCAGGGCTCTGGTCTCTTCAGCTGCAAACCATCAGGTGAATGGCTAATCTCTCTCCAGGGCCCAGGATCAAGTTCTCTCCTCTGCTGTGTCTATGGAGCTCTCTCTCTTTTCTTGTATGTCTGCTTCTGTTTCCTCGATTTATATAGCCCACCAAGAGGGTGGGGACTCAACCCTGTGCATCCTAATGACTTGGTTGAATTAAAGCCCTAATCTTGATTTAATCAAGTAATTGTAAAGCCTTTGGATTTAAATCATCCAAAGGGTGTCATGCCCAGAGGAACCGACCTTTTTACAAACATAATCGAATCTCTTTTTGGAATTCATAAATAATATCAAACTGCCACAGACACTTGTGCATCCAGAGAACATTAATGATAATACATCCGATAAATCCCTGTCACATGGTTTTCCTGCAGAGAAACAGGAAAAAGACCAGCAGTCTGATGATATTATAGCATATGGGTCACATCTGCCACAGATTATAGGACCATTTCAGGGGCTCATTTCTGAAAATGATTTCTTTCCATTTTGGAGGACAGCTAAAGCTGTGTCTCCCTGAAGATTATAGTCTGTCGAAGGCAGTCCAAACTGAGGAGCTGCTGAAAGTCATCAGTGATGTGCCAATGAGTTTTAATGGAGCAGAATCTGCCAAATGACGTTTTTGTCTATTTTTTGTTGTTCCTTTCTTTTTCCTTCTTCTTCATCTTTTTTTTTTTGGAGAATGAATCTTTCTAGGTGATTCAATTGGGTTTTAACTCACCATAAACTCTGTCCCACAGTCAAGAAAGTCTTGTTAAATGCATGATCTGACTTGAACCTTCTGCAAAAAGATGGTGTTTGGGAATCTAGGACATAGATCAAAGTTTGAAAAGTACGATTTGCGAAACACGGCATGGCTGGCCTTCATGTGTAGGGCACAGTCTGTAGCCATCACAGAAGTGTGATGAAGAAGTCATGTATCTTGTAACATTGACATTCAAGGCAATTCTACAGCTACCTGGCCAGTCTACTAGCGAACAAGAAAGCAAGCCAATTACATGGGCTTCATCTTCAGGGAAGGTTTGGATCACAGAAGGGTTACAGAGGGGACAGGAGAGGATCATTGGTGGGGGTTGTCTGGGATGGAGGTTTCATGGGAGAAAGTTCACCTGAATATACATGAAAGATATATAAAATTGTTCAAATGATCAAGGGGTGGGGCATGGTCACAGTGGGTGGAGAATCACTCAATAAATGAGAAAATACTGAATTCCCAGCCTGGAGAGCTCTGCCACATTCTCCAAGGAAGCAGCAACAGTCCTCCAAGTGCAGGGGCAGTGTCTGGCAAAGGAGGATGGTCCACTAATGGGTTCTTGTTATTGATGACTAGCCCTACAAGTCTCTGCTCTTGTAATTGAAACTTAGCCTACTGTTATGGGGTGCCTAAGGGTTGCCACCTGAGAGCCTCCTTGTTGCTCAAATGTGGCCTCTCTCTAAGCCAAACTCAGCATATGAATGCATTACCTTCCCCCCAACATGGGACATGACTCCCAGGGATGAACCTCCCTGGCAACGAGGGATTAATACCAAGTGCCAACTGGCAATATGACTGGAAAAAGGCCTTGAATAAAAGGGAGAAAAGGTAAAGACAAATGAGTTCATGTGGCTAAAAGTGAGTCGGGAGGTCATCCCAGAGGTAACGGTTATGCACACCTCAGTAGGATCTCATAGAACACCAAAGTGGATATCATCCCACACAGAGGGGCTTCTGAGGGCTCTGGAGATACTCAGGTCCTATATAAGGGGGGATATCTCCAGAGATTGATGCCTTATCAGTGGGCTTTACTTTGGAATCTGTGCTCCTGAGAGTGACAGAGTTGGACTCAAATAAGTCCTCCCTGCACATGGTCCATCAGTCCCTTCTATTCAAACCTATATGTGGTGCTGGAGTTTGTAGGCGTACTTCCAGAGACTGGTGCCTCGGGCCTGCCCATGTGCCAGCTGTGCCTGGAATCTTGGTGGAGCTGCAACTCCTGCTCTACAGCTCAATGGACTCACCCAAGTCACCTGGTGAGGAGATGATGATGGATAACGGCCATCCCAGGGAATGGTGAGAGCCTGAAGCTGCAGGCAGAATAATCCCATCCACCATATCCATGGGATATAAGCCCCCACTCACTTGGAGGTGGAGTGGACATCACCATCCCAAACTCTTCAGGATTGGGGGAAGAGCTATAGACTAGAGTGGACTTAATGGTATTCTGTTGTAGACATAATGTGATTCAAGCAATGGAAGAAATTACAACAGTGAGGTGGAGCCAGTGGCCACTGGACGCTTTCAGGGCAGGGAAGGGAAAAGCAGTTGTTATACAAGTGCTTTTTCAGGCTTGGGAATTATCCTGAGTGACATCACAACGACAGATATAGGTCATTTTACATCAGAGTATACCATGCAGAACTGTGTGGGAGAGAGTGTGGTCTACGATGTGAACTGTGGTCTATGCTTAGTGGCAAAGCCCCAGGATGTGTATATCCATTGCAGGTGATGTGCCACACTAATGAAAGATGTTTATGTGGGAGGTTATGGGAGGTATGGGAGGTGGGGAACATGGGAATCCCTGTAATTTTTTAAAATTTATGTAATCTAAGCATCTTTTAAAATAAAAAAATAAAAAAGTACAATGTAAAGTATAATCCATCCTTAGTGGCAATACTCCAAAATGTGTTCATCAATAGCAATGAAAGTACCACAGTGTAACCGTTGGGGAATTTGATGTAATTATGAATTCCAAAAATATAATTGGATCATGCTTGTAAACTGATCTGTTAATCTGGGCATGATTAGGTTAGGATTAGGGCGTTGAGCCCCACCCCTTGGTGGGTGGGGAATTGAATATTAAAGGCAAGGCAAAGGACAGTTGAGGTAGTCTTTTGCGAAGCAGTTTTGATGTTGGAAAGAAGGCCCCAGGGGAAGAGAAGCAAGCCGTTTGCCTGATCATCTGCAGCTGACCTCTTGGAGGAAACAGGAGCTAAGCCCGGAGAGAAACGCAGCCCCGGGAAGAGAGGAACCCCAGAAGCCTGAACTCTGGCAAATGCCGGCAGCTGTCTTGCTCTAACACATGGCAATGGACTATGGTGAGAGAAGAAACTTAATGCTTTATGGCCTGGTATCTGTGGACTTATACCCCAAATAAATACCCTTTATAAAGACCAACCCATTTTTGGTATTTCACATTAGCACCCCTTTGGCTGACTAATACACACAGTAATGAAAGAAGTTGTTAATATAGGGGAAAGTAGGAGGTGGGGGGGAGTGGGGCATATGGGAATACCTTATATTTTTTTATGTAACATTTTATGTAATCTAAGTATCTTTTAAAAATAAATTAAAAATATATTTAAAAAAAAAAAAAAGAAAGAAAGAAAGCCAGGTGTGTGCAATCTCCTCTGCAATTCTTGTCCACCCCTAGAACCCTCAGTTCTCATGCTAACTCCCAAGTTTCACCAGCATAATTCAGGGGAAATAAAATAGAAATTTTATTTTTGAATAGAAAATTGGAGATACTCCTGGTGAACTCTGGCCGTGGCTTTTTGGTTACAAGGAATGGGCACTCACTGTGTAGCTCAAGAAATGGGGATTATTGTAGTAAAGAAGACTGAACATCTTGAGAATCAGAAAAACACTATGGCCTGAGCAGGCATCAGGGAGCCAAAAAACAGCTCAGGGAATCTCTGAAGCTGGGGTTTGTGAGTCTTCACTCCTGCCATCACATCTGGTGACTTCAGCATCTGTATAATCTATCTGACACACTGTCCTCGTTCCCTCCCAATGACCTTTCCTCCATCCCCATTCAGCCACCTACACCCATGGCCTTAGTTTAAATCTTGCCACTGCCATTAACTGTACCAGATTTTTAGCATCCCACATCCTTTTGTTTAATATTTCCACTCCCCAAATTATTTATTCCTAGCAGCACCTCAAAACCATGGGCCTGTCCACTTTTGCACTGCCCTTCACCACTGCCTCTGACCTGCAAATTTCCTTCTTCACTCAGCATAATTCCATAGTCCATCACTGCAGTCACTCTCTAACATGAATTCTCAGCTCCCTTATCCCTCTTTTCCTCCACCATACTCACCTGGAAAACCCTCAATCCTAAATAAATCCAGCTCTCTGACGTCTCTGTGCCAGTACCCAAGCAACTAACTCATCTAGGGAGAAACATGCAAACCTGATGATTTGCCCTCCTTTAATTTATGACCATGAAACTCGAGTGGGCCCACTCACCACCTGGTGGTCCCACCACCCTTCTCTTCTCAATTCACTCTCCCTTTCTCCAAGACCATTATTTCACAACTCCTCTCTTCTAAAACACTGTTCAACCCTCCCCTTCCTGCTCTCACTGAGGATCTTTATCGTCATTCCACTGAGCAAAGAGAAGCAGTCAGAAGAGAACTTCTTAATCTTTCTATCATTAACACAACAGCCTGTCTGTAAATCTACCATCTACCCACATGTCCTGCCTTTTCGCCTGTTAAAAAGGATAAACTAGGCTTGTTGTTGTTTTGGGGTGGTTTTTTGTTTGTTTGTTTTTGTTTTGTTTTGTTTTGTTTTTGGCTCCCATCTAAATTAAATCTCTCCATTTGTGCACTAGATCCTGCCACTTCTCATCTACTCAAGAACTTTGCTGCTGCAGTTTTCTCCTCTTTCTGATTTACCATTCCCTTCTGCATCCCATCTTTCTGCAATCTCTAACTAGCCATTCCCTTCTACATACCAATATCCTGCAATATCTTCCATCTTTTAAAAAACTCTTCCTTGACCCAATTTCCCCCCTCTAACTACAGCCTCCTATCTCTTTCCCCCCTTAGCAAATTTTTCAAAGGAATTTTAACATTCATGGTTTCTACTTCCTCATCTCCCATTCTTTTCTCAGTCCTCTTTAATTGGGGTCTGTCACCCATCACTCCTCTGAAATGCCTCTTGACAAGGTGACTCTCACTTCTATGCTGCCACAGAGGTCAACTCTCAATCTTCATCTTCTTCTACCTCAAGAGCATCTGTCACAGTGGGTTACCCCTTCATTCTTGAAATACTTGATTCACTGCACTACCAGGGCACCGCTTTCTTCCATTTGCTTCTTTCTTCCCAACTTCCAAATGTGGCACTTTCCCAGACTCATTTCTCTTCTCTTCTCTATCCATACTCCCTAGGTAGTCTCGTGTAGTGTGCTGATTTAAAAACAAGAACAATAACATTTATATACTGATGACTCCCCAAATTAGAGCTCCAACTTTAACATTTCCTTTGGGCTCCACGTTTTAAAAAATCCAATTTCCTATCTACTTCTCCGTTTTGATGTCTCCACAGCATCTTTAACCTTAACATGTCCAACACAAAGCACTTCAGTCCTGCCTCCACCCCTCCTGTCCAGTCTTCCCAATTTCAGTGAGTAGCACCACTGTTCACCTGGCAATTGAACCACAAACTAGGAATCATCCTTAATTCCTCCTTTTCCTTGACAACCCTTATCCAATTCATCAGCAAATTCATCAGCAAAAATAAATAAATAAATAAAAGATTAGAGATGATAATCTCTAATCTTCCCAGGCTTCAGTGTTCTCATCTATAAAAGAATATTAGCATCTATTCTAGAGGTTGGCTGTGAGGTTTAAATGAGGTAATATGAAAGGTATGTACTTGGTACATGGAAGCCACTCATACACATCAGTCTTGCCTCCCTGCTAAATAACCTATAACAGTACCCTGCTACCCACTGCGTCGATTCTATGCCCTCTGTGGTGTGTGAAGCTTTTCACAACCTGCCCCACCCAATTTCTCTAAATTTAATTATATTATAATTAAATATATAATTATATTTTATATTTATAATATAAATATATAATTATATTTCTATAGTGATTTATTCTTTGATGAGTTTTTTGACTTATTTGTTTCTGGCAATTGCCATGTGATATAGATATTGTTATCCCCATTCTGCATTTTAGAAAACTGAGAGAGAGGCTATGTGAATTTCCAAAATTCACAAACCAGTCAATGGTAGGAATGGAACTCAGAGCCTCTACTATGAGATGCCTTGCCTTTCCTCCTATGCCACACTGCCTCTCCAACACAGAATTTTATTATCCTCAGGTCAAGATTCTTACTCTGTCTGAAGCAAACTCCATCCCTGCTCTTTCTCTGCTTCTCAGGCTAAGTAGACCCTCTACCTTCCCTCTCTCTTCCTTCACATTCTTTCGCTGAGTTCTCCGGCATAAAATGGTCTCTCAGATTAATAATGTTTATTGTTTCACTAATTTACTCACTCATCACCTGCCTTTCTCATTCTTTCCCTCATCCACAATTTAATGAGCAGCAGCAATATGCTAGTCACTATACCAAGGATAGGACACAAAGATGAAAGAGACATAGATCTTAAGATTGAGAAGCTCACAGTTTAGGGCACACATCCTCCAAGGGGCAATACCCTCCCCACTCTACCCCCACCCCTAGAAATATTTTAGGTTCTTGGGAAAATTGGTTCCTGGAGGCAAAATATCTTAGATAATAGAATAGTTGGTGGTCCTCCAAAACTCAGCCCCACCTGACAAAATCTTAGACGTCAATCCTGTTGTTGAGTTTTCTTGGGTATCACTTGAGCAGCACTGCCACTGAGGTCATGGAAGACACACCCATGTTTGCAAGATCAAGGCTCCAGCAAATGGTAAATAGATGACCATGACTGCAGGTCTTTCTCTCCATTGATTGCACAGTCTTGAAGTCTTATGGCAAGAGGTGGCCTCTGAGTGCCTATGGGCTTCCGTTAGTTGACTCACAGATGTTGTTTCTGTTTGATCCTCGATGCTTCTGAGCATGACTTGGGCTTTGAGAATTAAATAAAAGTAGTTTATAATTTACTATCTAACTCTACAGAAGTTATTCGACTCATAATTAATAATGTGCTGAATTGAAAAACATGTCAACAATATCACATGAATTCCTGACAGCTAGTTAAGGTAAAAGCCATTTTTTTCCCTACTGAGTAAAAATTAAAAGTTAATTTCACTCAAAATAATTTTGAAGAAATTAGTTTAGATTCTCGATTGTTTTATGTTTCTGGAAAAATAGCAGTTGGATGATTTTTTTTTTTTTTTAATGTGATTACATTGCTATTACTATGTAAGTTGCTGATTTACCTATGTAATTTTGACACATTACAATGTAAATAAATAAATGACATTAAGAGTTACTCAGCAAATGCAGCTATAAAGTTGTATCAAATGTTAATAGCTTTTAAAATTCTGGTTTAGGGAAGCGGCTGTGGTTCAGTCAGTAGGGCTCCCGTTTACCATATGGGAGGCCCCGGGTTCGGTTCCCGGGGCCTCCTGGTGAAGGCAAGCCCGCCCACACAGCGTGGTTAGCTGACCCAGCGAGCACAAGCAGCAAGGGGGGGATAAATGAATAAATAAATAAAATCTTAAAAAAATAAATAAATAAATAAAATAAAATAAAATTCTGGTTTAACTTTTAAATTACATGTTTTATTTAGTTGTCTTTAATCTTATATTGAATGAGCTTTGTATTTACTCTTTTCATATAATAAAGCACAACAATAAGTGCAGTACATAAATAGATATATAGTATCCCGGTGGCATTAAAATACCACATTCTGATCATGTTTTTGTGACACCTGGCCACCATTATATAACCTGTAGACAGTGTAGTGATATGGTGCTGATGGGGTAGTAACTAGTCATAACTGGAGTCTGCATGTTAGATCCAGGTGACCAGGCTTTCATAAGCCTGGTCAGTTCCTGGTTGGAGTGACCTTGAGTTCATATTTCTTGCTGTTCTTCCACAAGCCAAACACATTCCCACCTCAGGGCCTTTGCACTTGCTGCTCCCGCTGTCTTAAAAACTCTTTTTGCCCGAGCAGGTACACTTACTCAGTTGGTTCTGGTCTTTGCTCAAAACTCATGTCCTGGGAGTTCATGTCCTCCTGGCGCCTGGGACTCTAACCCCTTACTCTGTTTTTGTTTCTTTTAACTTATGAAACCCATCACCATTACATTATATATCTATTTGGTGATTTTGTTTATTGTCTAGCTTCTTCATCAGACTGTCAATTTCACAGGACAGGGCATTTGGTTTTCTACTCTACTGCTAATGCCTCCAGAAGAGGTTCTCAGTATTTGTTGAATGTGTAAATGAACAAATGGAACACGGAATGCTTCTTTTTCCTTAGTTTAGGCAATCTTTCTACCTGGTTGTGGCAGCAACACAGCTGAAGAAGCCACACATCTCTTTCTCTCTAGCTCTTTTTCTCTCTTGTTCCCCACCCTCTCACTTTTCACATTACAAATGGCTGATATGATCCAGGACCCTGAGGGGATAAACCTCCAGAGGGACCCCCTCTTCAACTCCTCTTCTTTCTCCTGGCCCTGCTTAGAATAAATCTACATGAATTTCCCCAGACTTGCAGGCTTTGAGGGTGCTTTCTTCACCTGGTTCCAAAGGGAGATCCAGCCATCCCCTGGTCACATACCACTAGGATGACGTGGGCCTCTCGCCCAGTCCTGCCTACCAGATTCTGTAGTCAGGTGTGAGTTACTGTGGGCCTGCAGGTCTCATCCCAGCGTGATGACAGTCTCCTCCAGGAAGGTCATGCAAAACATTTCTCCTGGAATATATTACTCTAATCAACTTCAGACCTTGCTTTAGATGTCCTCCAAGCTTCCCAGGAAACATCTGAATGTGCATTCCCATGAGATTCTGGCCCAGGACACCAGAACACTTTGGAATTAAACTTCCTGATGGGTTTAGACACTGCTATGTATGTACTTCTGGATCAATCTAAAAGTACAATGTAACTTCTTTTATGGGGTGGGGGGTTCTTTTATCTATCATGTGAGATGGCAGAAAAAGAAACACATATTGATTTTGCAAATGTATACTTTTTTGTGGTCTCTAAAGAAATGAAAGAAATCAGAGCCTCTATTTGCTATTGCCATATGGAATACAGTGCGAGAAAAATTTACCAGCCTGCAAACCTGCAGTTTCTGGTCTTAAATCTTACCTATGAATTGTGTTTTTCTTCTTACAAATGGAAATCCCTGAACATTTAAATGGCGGACTTGCTTGCTTGTCCCTTGACTTGTAGTTCAAACCAGAGACCCTTTGCACTGGATTAGATTGCTTAAATCCCTCTAGCCATGAAAAATTTTCCTTGTTGTCACACAACGTTTCTTTCTGGAAACCTACCTTTTGTATTGATGGCATGGGCGGTACAGCATACCACTTAAAGGCTGAGCTTTGAAGTTGGGCAGGCCTGGATGGGAATCTTGTATTCTTACTTTACAGCTCTATAATCGGGGGCAAGTTATTTAGGGAGGTGATATTAAAGAATGGTCAGGAAGATGGGCTGCTAGTTCTGAGATCTTGATTTTGCATCTTGGTTTTGCCACTTATTCTATGATCTTGGACAATTGACTTTACCTTTCTGAACCTCAGTATCTTTTTCTGTAAATGAATTCTTACTTTACTAGGTAGGTAAGTAAGGATTAAGTGAAATAATTTATGGAAAGCTCTTAGCACAGTTTCTGGCACATAGTAAGGGTGCAATAAATCTAAGCTGTTATTATCATTATCATCATGAGTTATACTAGTAATTGTGATATTAGTTAAAGGTTACCCAGCTAGTTAATGACAGAATCTTTAATAATAAAAAATAATCCAGTTTCATTGTACCCAGTGAAGTGATTTTTATATTATTTCTAAAATATGTAGTTCTGCGAGAAGTGGAACAGATGGAACAAGAAGTTAAATAAATAAGGTTAAAGGTGACAGTGATGTAGGTAGGTTGTGCTGGTGAGCACTTGAACCACAGTTTTATTTAGAGCCTGGGTTCTCATCCTTGGCTGCATATTGGAATCATCTGGGTAGCAGTTAAAAATACTCTTCCTGGATTCCAACCTCAGAGATGCTGACTTCAATGGTTTGGAGTGCAGCCTAGGCAATGGGATTTTTAATATATCCCCCTGATATTTCTAATGTATAGCCAGGCTTGAGAACTGCTGGTTTAGAGGTGCCTCTTGGTGCTTGCAAATCCTCAGTGACGATGCCCAAGCCAAGAGCAGGCTCTGATGCCCCGTGGAGCAGTCCCGGCAGAGAAATTTTATTCCCCAATCCCTGCTCTCACAAGATTGAAAAGATGGACCTTGAGCTCAGCTCACTGAACTTGGCATCTACGGAGGAAACACAAGCAGCTGGCTACCTCCCCACTTGGGAGTTGCCACCCGGAGCCCTCTGTGGGCTCCTCTCCCTGCACCCAGCTGTCAAAGACTATCTCAGTAGCAAAAAATGCACCCACATGTGGGCGTACACATTCTTTAAAAGCATATTCTCGGGAAGCGGATGTGGCTCAATTGATTGGGCTCCGGTTTACCATATGGGAGGCCCTGGGTTCGATTCCCAGGGCCTCCTGGTAGAGGCAAGCCAGCCCACACGGCGTGGTGAGCTGGTGCAGCAAGATGACCCAACAAAGGGAGACAAGCAGGCACAGAAAAACGCACAGCAAATGGACACAGTGAGCACAAGCAGCAAGGAGGATATAAATAAATAAATAAAATAAATCTTAAAAAAAAAAAAAAGTATATTCTCTTGAAAATTGCAATGTAAACCCTAAAACTCCTGTGTGTGTGTGTCTGTGTGTAAGTACATGCGTTTGTGTGTGTATAGAAGGAATCATTACAGTCAACTTCCAGATTCCCCCAGGACATAAAGGAGCTGAATATTGCATAGGGAGGGGGATCTTGATTTCAAGAATACCTTGAGGTTGCCGGGAGCCAGCAGGTGGCACCATATTACACATCTAGCTAATGGCCTTCTATTTAAGCATTAGCCAAGTCCACTTCAGGGATAATGGACAATATTTATCAATGTATGGACCCCTTTCTGCCCAGGAGTGAGGGGTGGGAGTAGGACTAGCCTGGCTTGAGCCGATCTCACGAAATTGAGAAGACAACTCAAGACTGCGATGTGTCAAGCTGGAGGGAAGGGACTCAGAATTGAAGTATGGAACGTTGAACCTTAGGTAGCAAATTCAAGAGCCAGGGTTCTGGAGCAAGACCAAGGTATGAAGCCCAAACAAAGTGTCATGACACCAGGATGGCAGAAGATACAGATTAGAGGAGCTAGAGAAACAGAGGGGGTATTTGAGTTATTCTAGTAAAATGGGCCAGCCTGCCTTCATTTGTAGGGGAAGCAGGGGACAGAGAGAAGTGGACAATTTTTTTTTTTTTTAAAGATTTTATTTATTTATTCATTTATCCCCCCCTTGCTGCTTGTGCTCGCTGGGTCAGCTAACCACGCTGTGTGGGCGGGCTTGCCTTCACCAGGAGGCCCCGGGAACCGAACCCGGGGCCTCCCATATGGTAAACGGGAGCCCTACTGATTGAGCCACAGCCGCTTCCCAGAAGTGGACAATTTTAATAGTCTATATATATGGTCTACAGTATTTGCCTTTTAAAACCCAAGATTGTTTTTTAAAAATTTTATTCTATCACCATATATACAACCTAACATTTGCCCCCTTTTAACCACATTCAGATATATATCTCAGTGCTGTTAATTACGTTCACAATGTTGTGCTACCTTTTTATGACTGAATAATAGTTCATTGTATGTATATACCACATTTTGTTTAGCTGTTCCTTGGTTGATAGACACTTGGCTGCTTACCTATTTTGCCAATTGTGAATAACACACTGCTACCTTTTATTGTTTACCTAACACTTACCCCAATTTGAAATAATATTTACTTGGTTCTTATCTGTCTACTCAACTAGAGTGTAAGCTCCACAAGTACCTATTCACTGCTGTATGCACCATACTTAGCACATGCATTAGTCAGCCAAAGAGGTGCTGATGCAAAGCACCAGAAGTCTATTGGCTTTTATAAGGGTATTTATTTGGGGTAGACGCTTACAGTCACAAGGCCATAAAGCATAAGTTACTTCCCTCACCAAAGTCTGTTGCCACGTGTTGGAACAAGATGGCTGCCAGCCTCTGTGAGTGTTCAGCCTTCCTCTTCCTCTAAGGCTCCGGGGGCCAGCTTCTTCCCAACTCAGCTGTAGGCTGGAGAGCTCGTCTCTCTCCCCGGAGCTCGTTTCTTCCTGGGCTCAGCTGCAGCTGTAGGCTATCAAGCTCATCTCTCTTCCCAGGGCCTCTGCAGTCTAATGAGCTGTCTCTCTTCCCCTGTGTTCTTCTCTGTGTGTTTACTTCTGTGTCAGTGTCTGTTTTATCCCCAAGTGGTGCAGGGACTTGACACTAAGTCGCATTCTAATGACGTGGCTGGATCACAGCCCTAATCTTAACATAATTTAATCAGATGTCTCAGCTGAATCTAATACAATCAAAGGGTTATCACGCCAGAGAACCGACTAGTTTACAAACATAATCTATATTTCTTTTGGGAATTCATAAATAATATCAAACTCCCACATGGGAGGTCGCTGGTTTGGATCCCTGTGCCGCCTAAAGACAGTGAGCTGGCGCGATGGGCAGGCATGGCAAGCTGACGCAATATGAGACGTGAGGAGGAAAAAGCATAATGAGAGACACTACAAAGCAGGCAGCGTAGGTGGCTTCCTTCCACATCAGAGGTCCTGCATTCGGCTCCCGGTGCCTCCTAAAGAAACAAGGAAGACAAACAGACACAGCAAAGTGAAAAACAACAAAGGAGTGGGGAGAAATAAATAATATAAATCTTTAAAAAAGAAATGCACCTGTATATTCAGTACCTAAAATGCAATTATATAGTTGCTATTATTATTCTTATTTTACCAGGAAAGGATGTCAGTTTTACCATTCTTTGGTTTTATTTCTAACAATTCATAATCCTGTAGGCTCTCATGAGAGAAAATAACTCCAAACTATATGCTATTCAACTCTTTATAAATTTTTTTTGATAAAAATTATCTATAAGGGCTTGGAATTCCTTCTCTAAATATTCCAGATGTTACACCATCAGAAAAACTATAAACTTGTCACTTTCAAAGTGTGGCTTAAGCTGAGTTGAATTTTTGTGCTCTGCCTGGGTTTTCATTGAGGGGTACTATGAGAAACCACCGTAAGAATCATCTGCTATTCAATTGCTTTTGGGGAGATGGTACATTACAGCCCCAGGAACCGCTTTGAGAAACCCCAGGGTGAGAAATTCTTTCCAAAGCTCAACCTTTAGCAACACGTTTATTTCTTTTAAAGAACTGGTATGTATTTTTGTCTTCAAAAGTTGGGTAACAGACTGTTTCTCTTTTTACTTTGGCTGCCAGGAAGCTCAAGGCCAAATGCTTAGCTCATATATAGCAGTTAGGTAAGTTTTTATAGCCGACATATTTTCATTTCTATTTTTCTTAAGTCTTTACTTCATGCTCTGTATTAATCTTCAACATGATTAATCTCTGAGAAGATCAAAATTTTGGCTCAGGAAATGAGCAGGTACCAACAGAGCCTGGGCAGCCAGAACCACAGCCTAATCATATCACAGGGACCACCTGAGGAGGATGCTGCTCCCACAGCCACTGCAGGTGCAGAGTACTGAGTATGAGTGTCCGCTTGGCCAAGACTTTTCCAATGTGCAGATGCTCACTTGCAGCCAGGGAAGTAGCAGAGTGAGTATCTGGCCTTCTAGCTGTCTGTAGGCGAGACGGCCCTGGCTTCCACCCAGACTCAAAGATTAGGGAATCTCCCAAACAGGGGAAAGGGATTCGGATATTAGGAAGCCCCTCCTCCCAATTGATAATGTCTATTATGGGTTAAATTGTGCTCCCCAAAATAGTATGTTGAAGTCCTAGCCTCAGAATGTGAACTTTCTTGGGAAAAGGGTCATTGCAGATGGATTTAGTTAAACTGAGATGAGATCACACTGGAGTAGGGCAGGCCCATAATCCTATAGGACAGGTGTCTTTATAAGAAGAGGAAGTTTGGACACAGACAGACAAAAGAGAAGACAAACATGTGCAGATGGAGACACATGTGGCCACGAGCAAAGGCATGCCAAGGATGGCTGGCAAACACTAGGAGAGGTAAGGAAGGATTCTGTCCTCTAGTTTTCAGAGGGAGTATGGCTCTGTTACCACCTTGATTTTGTAATTCTAGGCTCCAGAAGTGGGAGACAATAAATTTCTGTGGTCTTAAGCTACCTAGTTCATGATACTTTGTTATGGCAGCCCTAGGAAATGAAAACACAGTCCATTATAATTTATTTGTAGTGTATGGATTTTTTTTTTCTTATATACCTCAAAGCCTTCGTGGAGCAGATGTGAACTGCTGTGTGCCACAAGATAAAAGAAACATTTCATTTCTTTATCTAAACGAAAACCTGTGCTGGGCCCTGCTCTCCAATATTGGTGAGAATTTTAATGTAAGTTATTTATTGTGACTCTTGCCTCATTCCTCAGACTATCAGATGGTTCAGACTATCAGAAAAAATTGGGATTCACAATTTTCAGGGGAAAAAAAATCAGGAGGTGGAGGGAACCATTCTGTGATGAGCACTCCACTGTGGTTGTCATAGAGACGCGCTCTGTCCAGAGGCCTGGGCCCTTTTGAGGTAGTAATTCCCTGATAACACCACCTCCCCTGAGCCAAGCTCAGGTGCTGCATTGGTTATGCGTTCAGCACTCAGGTCAAGGGGCAAGCATTTTAGGTACCTTTTTGCGGGCAGGGTCACTTCTGGGTGTGGAGAGGGCCAGCTCTACCATGGCTCCTCTTCATGCAGAAACATGGGCGCCATGACACAACCTCATTATACATTCTTCTCTCTCACCCACCCTGTCCCCAGCCCACTGTTCCAGTGTTTAACCGTTTTACTCCAACGACATGGTGTACACACAAATTCTCTTCAGCCTGGTCTCAGTCTGGATCTGAGGGACACTGAGTGTGGGACAGTGGGCACTATTTCCCCAGTGTGAGGAATGTGACCCTGCACACTTCTAAACATAGAAAGAAACTGGTTTGACCAAACTCCGCACAGCCAGCATATTCCCAGGATGATGCTGGACTACCAGGCACTTTCCAGAGAAGCAGCCCAGCCCCTCAACCTCCCCGATTCCGGACAAGAATAGGACGTGCAGGGTATACCACAAGTGCTGGGCTCAGCCTGGCATTATTTATTCACATCTGCACTTGGCACCATGGATTAAAAATGCTCGTGTTGCCATCTGAACACCAGATGGCGCCATTTGCCTATCTCCTGGCCTGGTTTATGGCCTCTCCAGGCAGCACTACTTGACAGGCATGACAACGAAATAAAATCCAGTCTTTTAGTTCCAGACGTGGAGTACTAGGATCTTCCCTGAGAATTAAAGTCACTAACAGTAAACTAGGGCAGATTCCTTTCTGTTCAATCTCACTCATCAATAAGTGGGAGGCTAGTTAACAATGGTTTTTGAGGACCTGATAGTTCCCAGCAGCACAGAACAGTGCTTCTGGGCACAAGAAGCATTGAGCCTTCTATGAAGCATCAGGAATTCTTTTCACTAATTCCAGTGAGAACCTTTCCCAGCCTCTGCCACTTGAATCATCTCAAAACCAAGTGGTAGAACCCTGGTTCTCTCTCCATAGCTCTGAAGCTCCCATCAGGCCCATTCCATTTTCCATACTGTTTCCAGAGCTTCTGTTTTCAGGTGGCTCACCAAAGAGACTAATGTGCAGCCATCTGGGGTTCTTCCGTTTGGAATTTGTCCTCTTTCTGAATCTGGTTGAGCCAAAGTAGGCTATAGAGAAAGTACTTGTTAAGCAAATGAAAACTGCAAACACCATCTCAGGGGGCATGATAAAAACTTTTGGTCCACTGCTTTTTTGTTGCGTGTAAATAGATTGAGCTTCTTTTAAAGGAGTCTTACGGGGCATAAAGCAGGCCTCAGCAGGACATTCACCTGGAAACATTGTTAGCAGTTATGTTTTCAAAAATAGTTAAGATGCAGCCTTTAAAATCCCTAATTCAGACTCTGTTCACTCATTGGGCATTCAGTTAATTACTGAGCAAACAATGGCTGTGAGCCACTGTGTCTTGCACCTCTTGGTATGGGGATGAACGAGGCATGGTTTTGCCTGCAGTGGTTCACGTCTTGTAGGTGACAAATATATGCAAAACGGAATTGCTGTACAATAGGATAAGGACCGGAATGTAAAGAACTCAGTATGAAGGAGTGAAAAGTGCCCTTCTCTCGCTTTCTTCTCTATCTCACTGTGCACTTTCATTCAACACACACTTATCATGTGGCGCTATGTGCCAGGCACTGTGCTAGGCAGAGAGCCCAGCAGAGCAGAGGGCAGACACCGTCCATATACACATGGAATGGGAAGGGACACTCTTTTCTTTCCTTCTGACCTGGAAGAGAAAATGCTTCTTTTCTCTCCCTGAACATATTCATGGAACCGTATGAATCTAAAAGAGGAGGAGAATTTGACCCATGGACAAATTGAGGAAAGAGGAAATGAATCCAAAAAAGGCAATTACCAAGTTTCGGAAACTTAGCTTGGTTTATTGGAATGAATCACAGAATGGAAAGAACATCTGGCCAGCACAGAGGCCAACTTAGGCTATCTTAGACCAAAAAGGGCAGGGATGGACTGGAGAGGAACAGAACTAGGGACTTTCTCCTCCTTTCCCCTCGGCATCCCTGGGATGCGGGCTCCATTCTCTTCCCAGGATCATTAGCTTTCTCTGAGGGGCTGAAACCAAGGCTCCTGGCGGGTCTTTGCTGAAACCTTTTCAACTTTGCCATTTGAGAGAAAACAGATCATCTTTTCCAGCTCCGTCTAGAAAAATCTTGTGAAGGATCCTGATTGGCTCAGCATCTGTCTTTAACCAACTCTAGACCAATCACAGAGGCCAAGGGGCGGGCACAGTTCTAGGGCCCAACCTGGGTCTCGGTCTGGCTGGGGTGGGAGGTGGGCTCAGTAACTGCCCGCCCACACCAGACCACGTGGTTGGGCGGAGCAAGACCGATTTCCCGAAGGAATGGAGGTTCTGTCACCAGAAGAAGGGGAAAGGGGTCTGGGCAAACAAAGAACAGAGGACTGCTTCTGGAGGAATAGATTGGAGGGGGCATTGACAACTTTTACTAAAGTTTTATTAAGTTCCAGGTATAGGCATTAGATCTTACACACATTTGGATTTGGATTTGTGTCCAACATTGATTAACTCATTTATTATTGAGAATTTCTCCTCCAGAGCTTTAATATGGATTTTAATTGGGTCCTACCGGAAAAAGAACAACAGAAAGATTTTAATGGGGAAATCCAAGCCTAAGTCCTGCTTGATAGTTAGGCATGTTTGTTTTGTAAGTTCACACCTTTTACTCTATACTTATTGTTTATGTATGTTCATGTATGAATGATACACTTAAATAAAATTTTATTTTAAAAATGCTTTAAAAATATAGTATGATGCCTGATTAAAGGAAATTTAACTTTTAAATCTTATGAGGACTATGTTTTGTCCAGCAAGAGAGCTTACGTATTGCTTCTTGAGTCTAGGACACAGCCTGTTGCTGGAGGAGAGAAGAGTCACTTGGATAGTCCTCGGTTCTGTAAATGTACGTCGGCATCCATTGGCTTCGGGGCCTAGGAATCATAGGGCTTTTGTGGCCAATCAAAGAAGCTCTTCCCAATACTCTTTAATAAGCTTACCTGGAAATTTTGGAGGAGGATGGGAAATGTGTATGGGGGTAAAGGAGTCTCCTAGGAGGAAAAGAGACCAAGATTCACAGCCTTCCTTTCTGTTTAGAACTCTTCCAGTGGACTGAGATAGCCTCATCTAAGGTCCACTGGCAGAAAGGACCACAGAGGAGCTTGAAGGGGACTCACGTGAAGGAAAAGGGGATCTGTGGGTCAGGTTGGAAGACTTTGCTCCAGTGTATATTTGAGGCTGGGATCCACTCTTGACCCTAATAACCTGTTACAAAGGACAGAGCTGGAAACAATGCCTGAGCACAGACAAATGCTTCACACCAGAGAACCCAGATGGGAACATGCTTGGGAGATGAAAGAGGTCTGGCTCCTTTGTACTCAGTAATCTCTGAGGTTCTTGAACTATTCAACTGACAGTGCCAGGGAGGTGCAAGGAAAGAACCAGAGAAACTGGATATTCTGTTAACATGGGCAGGTGTGAGCTCAAATGATTATTTGAATATTAAAAAGAGATGAGATCTTTAGGATCAGGCTGATAAGGCAGTTTGTGCCAGCAACATTGGAATGGATAAAATTATAAAAACTTATAATGAAAAACAGATTTATAGTCTACCTAGAATTAGGAGCATGGGCGTTTAAAATTATTATTTTTCAGGAATAAGATTCCTATTGTGGAACCTTAGGGATTTTTAATACCATGTTATACTTACATAACTTATGGGGGAAAAAAATGCTGTTAACTACTGGATCCTTTCCTTATGGACTCCATGTAATTAAACAGAGAATAAACTCTTGACCAAGTCTCCTAATCTTTACTCTAACATCTCTAGTCAGGACAACTCAAGAATAGATGCAAAGAAGCTAGGCCATCTGTGTTGGCATTCTGCTTCAGGTGTGCGTATTGGAGCACATTGTCCTGTTCAGTCCTCCCTTTTTGCCTTGAAGGAATCAGGCAATGTCGACATGTTGATATGTACACCCAACTAATTTAGCTGAAGGCGTATAGGCTCAGCCAATGTTACTGGTTAAGGTGGTTTCCCTTTAGCCAAGAGGAAAAGGAGGTAGGTTAGATGGCTAAGTAGCTGGCAATGGAGAAGTTACCCATTTGATTAACATTTAGCTTCATGCTGGAAGTGTGATTGGTGGGTGCACTGGGCTGGCTGCTAAATATCATTAACAACAGCAGCAGCTCGTTGCTGCGTTGAGGGGTCCTAGTAATCTGAGCACAAATTTCCTTGCTCAGAAAACTTTTTCAAGATGGTTGGTTTGCACAAACTTTAAATGTCACATATTTTAAAAATCAGTTCTGAGTCAAGAAAATTTATTAGCTATCCATAAAGTGAGAAGAGGGAAAATGCTATTAAAAAACAAAGTTTTAGAAAATCTGAGTCTATCAGTTCTGCCTTTAAAGATTGGGCAGCATAAGTCACATGAGGTTAAGGGTGCCTTACTCAAGAATCTGACCTTATTCAAAGTAAAAAAAATAAGTTTTTAATTTCAAAATGTTTGGCAGGCTTCTCTGTGTAATGAATGGAGGCTGGCCATCATTGTTGACTCTGTTGTTTTGCAAGGCATTATCACCAGCCTTGTCTCTGGGGCACCAGCAGGGGAAGAAGCAGGGAGTTGGGTTGATTTCTATAATAAAGAAAGAGGGATTTTGAGATTCCAGAGACTGTCTATGGGGAAAGGGGCCCGAGGAAGCGAGGCAAATAGCAGGAGAATGGGGAGTAAAGGAGGCCAGTGAGAAGGTCCCCGGGGTGGTCCCAAATGAGGATTAAGACCAAAGGCCTCTAATGTTGCCTTTTAAGTCATCTGCTGGGTCACGTGGCAGTCTAACTTCCCTAGACTTTCAATAGTAGCCTGACACTCATGCATCCTCACTTGCTGTAGGAAAGCAGGGGTCAAAGAAATGGTAACTGAATTCAAGGCAAGACTGTAAGATGAGACAATCATAGAATAACAGAAGAGGGTGGGAATTCAGCAGTGCAGCATCCTGGAATGAGAGGAAACTGGGGGAGACATACTCTTCCATGAGTCCCCCCAAATACTGGAAGACAGGGAGAATGCTGGGGTTTCCACCTGATGTGAGATGGAGGCTCCAGACATTTAAAAATTGAATATTAAAGAAAGGATGGCCCCACAGGATGGGAAGCTTCACTAGCACCCAGACGGTTGACCCAGAGGGAGTCATACTATCATCTTCCAGCCACTCTACTAGGTGTTTCCCACAGGTTTTTTCATTAATTTCCTCATAGATTTTCAAACGCCTAGTTCTAAAGTCCGTTAGCATTCCCTTAGGCTAAATAGTACAGATTGGGTTTTTCTAAATTAATAAATTACAAAAACATTGATTTGATGGTTGCCGGGGATGGGGTGAAGGGACGGAGAGTGAGGAATACCAGGTTAGGTTTGCTGCCTATGTATTTAAGTTTTATAAAAGAGCACTTGGAATGAGTAATCACATTTAACAGTTGCTGTGAAGATATCTTTCAATTCTTTGTGGGGGAGAATGGCAGCTTGAATTAATTGGCCTTGGTTATTGGTTTTCTTTCATCTCTAGCCATGTAAGAAAGATAACCACAGTACTGTAGTAATTATAGAGTAATTAGGGGGGATTTGCTAAAGGTAAACCTAGCTGGTGGAGTACTAGGGATTCTGTAAACATTTAGTCAGCTTGCACATTTTGCAGACAATCTTTAAGGAAACATCAGCTTGTTAACGGGCTTCCTAGGGTGAGCTTTGTCATCAGAGACACTGACTCCAGCTTTTAATCCTTCTTTCCTTTAAGCTGATGCCTTTAATATTTTTTCAGCCATCAATCACGTGGCTGGTACAACCTGCCTTGGTGGAAAATGTGAAGACTGTGGTCAGGGCTGTGGGTCTAGAGGGGATTTTCTGGAAGATGGCAGCCTCCCGCCCCCTCCACCTCCCACCCTCCGGCCCCTGCCCCTCACTCCTCTTTTCTCCCAGTTCTTTTGCCTGGAGCAATCGATATGGTGAAGGAGTTGAGCACTGGGGCTGTTCCTCACAGATTTCCCATTTTTCAGCTATATGCCATACTAAAAAGTGTTAGAGAATCTTTCTAAAGAAGTGCTTTCCAAGAAAAAAAAAATTTAAACCACATTTCTTAGTAAGAAATACATTTTATGGGACAACCCACAAGACATACATACACTCATGCACACATCTGAAACAAAAGTTTTACAAGTCGATAATGAAACTTACTGTGCACAAGGCATTCTGATATTTTCTATTCTATTCTTTCATTTAAAAAACTACTGGTCATTACTTATTCCTCTAATGCCATGATCCACAGTTTGTAAAACACTTTAGCGCATTTGGCATTGAGTTACAATATTGAAATTGTCTATTTGTTTTTAATCTGGCAAGCTTGGAGAGCAATTAGAAAAAGGCGTTAGTAGGAAGGATGACTGCTTTCTCATCAGTCCTCTTCCTCATCTGTTTAGTCATCCATAAAAAAATCATTATATAGATTTTTAGGAACTGGCTGAATGGAGAGAGCACTGGACTAGGAGTCAGTAGAAACCATTCCTTGTGCCAGCTCTGCCACTATGACTCCACATGGGACTCAACTCTCAGCCTTACTTCTCTTATTCTTAAAATGACAACAATATTAGCAGTTTAAGAGGTATTGAATAGGGAAGTGGCTGTGGCTCAATCAGTAGGGCTCCCATTTACCATATGGGAAGCCCCAGGTTCGGTTCCCGGGGCCTCCTGGTGAAGGCAAGCCCGCCCGCAGGGCGTGGTTAGCTGACCCAGCGAGCACGAGCAGCAAGGGGGGGATAAATGAATAAATAAATAAAATCTTTAAAAAAAAAAAAAAAGAGGTATTGAATGCTTCCTGTGTGCCAGTCATGTGTTTTACATGCATCGAGTCATTTCATTCTCACTGCAAACCTGTGAGTTAGACACTATTTTGACCCCCACATCATAACTGAAGAAGTTAAGGCCAGGAAAGTTTATGTCAAATAGCTGCAATCGGTAGAGCCAGGGTTTGTGCCTGGTCAGAGTGAACTATTAGGCCAATTAAATTGGGTGATTTCTTAGGTCTTTCTCGGGTCTCACTGTGTATTCTCCTTGCCATGATTGCCGAGGGTTTCTCAAAACTGAGTCTCACTAATTTATCCTCTGGTGGCTCTTTGGCAGAGTTCTGCATTATAAGGCCCTAGAGAAATATTACTTCTATAGGACTAATCCTAACCAATGTTTCTTACTCCAAGAAGAGGTGTGGCTAAAGTATGTGTATGCGCGGACATGACTGGGGAAGTGGGGTGGGGAGTGGGGGCAGGAAAGCTGACAACAAAATCACCCCAGGAGTTTTTACTTTATCCCTCGGATTCTCCTACACCCCCACTGCCTGCTGAAGGACACATCGGGATCTGTGTTAGAAGCAGGCATCGTAAAATGTGTAGGGTACAATTAAGAGCAGACCAGTAGAGAAGGGGCAGGCAGGCTAGCCTTCCTGATGAGGCACGCAGCGTGTGCAGGAAATGCAGGTGGTGAGAAAATGCATGCAGATTCAGAGGGATCTCCAACACAGTGGGGTTCGACGGCCAGATTTGTGCACAGGAGTAATGGGGCATGAAGTTAGGGCTAGATTTTAGCAAGCCTTGAATGCCAGGGAAAACCAAAGTGCTCACTGAAGAGACCTTCAGAATTAGAATTATATAATCAGATATTATTGTATTAGACTCCTAAAGGGATATTCTTGACAAGTGGGGTATTGCCTAATGTTGCTATAATATGAACTAACTTCTAAGAAGGCACCAAACTGAAAACAGAGCAGCCACTGGCAGCTTCAAAAAAATGCAAGGGAATCCTGGTGGTGGCTCCACCCACCCATGAAAAGGCACCAATTCAGAGAAGAAATCAGTATTTATTTGATGCCATGTTTAATTGAAACAAATATCAAATAATGAAATACTTGTGGGAGAGATAAGGTTTTGTTTTGTTTTCTTTTTTCTTTTGGGGTTCTGTGGGAAAATAAATCTACCAAGGGCCACATTTAAATAAAAGGAAAAGTAGATTTGTTTTGAGTGACAGCCCCCATTCCCAGAGGAAAATATAAGGTTCAATTCATCTAGTGCATAAATTAGGATCAGTGTGAAAGCAATGTTTTAGAATGTGCTTCAGCCCCAATTCTAGCTAGTTAAAGGAGAAGGAATGGGGAGAGAGATGCAATAAGAAAAGAAAAAAGGAAAGGCAGGGAAAAGAGGAGGTGGTAGCAATGAAAAGACAGAAGAAAATGAAGACCAGGAGTGGGGCAACGAGATCCGGTCAGGTAGGCGAGAGGAGCAGAAAGAGGGTGAAAAAGGCTGTGGTCGGAAAGTCTCAGCATCAGGAAAGTGGAAATAACTGGAGGCAAACTGCTAATGTCACCCCTGCTTTGTCAGCGGGCCTTGGCGTCTTCTTGCCCGTTATTACACTCTTTAAATTGCTAATGGGTGGATCAAGCGCTATTTGTGCAACTTCAATTGTTCTTTCATATTAAAATGTTAGCATTCCTCAATGAATGAAAATATGCTACACTTCTTCAAAGGGGGGCAGGGACCAGCACTACAAAATTTCTGATGACAGGATTAAATGAACACATGGTTGGATCCTATCTCTGTCTAGACCAGGTGTCATGCCCTCCTTTAGGAGAGCAGTGTTTTCAGAACCACTGCTTTGGTCAAATAGAGTCCTACTGAAACACTTGAAGTAATCAGGATTCTTTAGCAAGGACCAGAGAAAATTGGCTGTGAGTTCATAGCAGTTGCCAAGTAAACAAAATGCTCTTCACTGAATTATATTGCCTGCTGTTTTGACCTCCAGGAGAAAGAGGACAAGAGAAAGTAATGGTTCAATCCAGTTCCACACAGATATAGAGAAAGAGGATATAAATCAGCATTGATATAAATGGATATAAATTGACCTAGATATATCAGGCTTGCCCCGCCCATGGAGTGCACCTAAAGTGTATAAGGTACATAAAGTATACTTATGTATGCCATACACACTGAAGTCTATACAGCATGTAAATGCCTATATTTTGTGCTTCTGATTATCTATACAAAGTGCTTAAATAGATACCTCTGCCCAGGGAGGAAAGCCTAAAAGTATGTAAAGCCTGTATATTGTCCTCAATGAGTCCTCAATTTTTAGGAAGTGAAGACATTCAAATGGACACTCATTTGAGAACAATACAGGAAAAAGGGCTGGTGTTCTAGAAAAAGCCTAGGACTCAGCAGCCAGGGGCAGGGGTTGGGGTGAGGATTGGGCTCTAGACCTGGTGAGGTGGGTGAGTTTGAGTAAGTCTCTTACTAGTTTATTGAGTCATAGTTCCTCATCTCTAGAAGGGGCTGGACTATCTGATCTTTACAACCTTGTCCAGCTGTAAGCAGGTATGACTGCAGCCTGTACACAGTAATTGTGGCAGGAGTTCAAGAAAGG
This sequence comes from Tolypeutes matacus, assembly GCA_026826555.1. NCBI lineage: Eukaryota > Metazoa > Chordata > Mammalia > Cingulata > Chlamyphoridae > Tolypeutes > Tolypeutes matacus. The sequence goes on along the minus strand of JAKSZT010054487.1, from coordinate 43,694,467 downwards.
AATACAGCCACGTGCATGGACTTGGCTATTGTCAGGGTGCCTCAACTGCCACCATTAGAAAATCATGGTTTTTGACCAGACTACTTTTTGGTATCAAAGAATCTTTTATTCAAATACATGTACTTCTGGGAGGTTAAGCCTGGAATTAATCTATCCTTTAAATGGACATCAGGTGTTAAATGATGGCTCTGGAAGGAGAAAAGGGACAAAGAGCAATTTTACTATTTCAGAATTTGTCCTTCCTTTGAAGGCTCTTCAACAACAACAACAACAACAACAACAAAACAAGCAAAACAAATGAAAAAACCAACTCAGGGCAGCCCATGTGGCCCAGTGGTTGAGTGCCAGCTTCCCACTTATGAGATCCTGGGTTCAATCCCCAGCCCCCAGAACCTAAAAAAAATAAAAAAATAAAAAAATTCTCCTTTACGTATTAGTACTTCGATAAAATTTAATTAACTTGGAAAATTCTAACCTTTACTGAAATGGTCTTACCTAAGGGGAAAAAAAGAAGACTTAAAGATGGTTCACATTATACAGTGAAGAGGATTTGGATTTGGATTCCACTTTTTTTTTAAAGGAGGTAGCTGGGGATTGAACCTGGGATGTCAGATATGTGAAACACACACTCAACCACTGAGCTATGCCTACCTGCTCCATTAGGAGTTGGATTTTAAGCCCCAAAAATCTTCAAAAAATTTCCCCTTGGCATTTGTATATAGATTGGTATAACACTTCCCTGCAGTGAGGTTAAAAAGTGAAAAATTTTGAACAAAGCTATCTAGAAAAGTTTTGTCTTTTAAGCATATTATTTTGCAAATGAACACCACTTGGATTGTTTTGTTATATGTTTTTATTTTGTTTTTAAGATTAATTTATTACAACTTGTACCTGTGGCATTTCATCATCTTAGCATTTGAGAAGCAAAAAGTCATGGAGAGAAGGCTTTTTTTTTTTGAGAAAAAATAGGGCTTACCCTGACTTTTCAAACTCTTAAGTTCCATGTTCATTTCAAAATGAAATTTCAACCATTTCTCAGATTTAAAGTGTTCATTTAATAACTCCTAACCAAACGGGCAACAAATTTGTTTTTATGTGTAGTGATTCCTATGAACAGATACTTTCAAGTATTGTTAATATAAACTACAGGATAGCTTTAGGTCAAAATTTAAAAGCCCACGAAATTAAATTGTTACATCAATCATTTCTATTTGAGTAGAATATATTGAAACTAGTCAGTTCAGACACATGCTCTAAATATTAACATAAAATATATTAAGCTATTTCTAAAATGATTGGGAAAGCATTCTCCACTTTTGATTGAGTAGTTAATTGCTCTTTGGAATTTCTTTGACAAGTAAAATCTTGTATATTAACAAATAGACAAGAGAGCAATAAACAACAGATACTGTGATCATTTAGCTAATACTATTTAGATTTCCGAAGCGAAAGTAGATTATGATAAATTGATGGTATATGTGACATTCTCAGTGCATGTAAATAAACCCTGAATTTGAGAACCTCTGTTTTCCCAGAGCCCCAGTAAATACACTTTTAACAGAGATCTCATGTAAAGTAGCCATATGCTTATAATTATCCAAACGTTATAGATCCCCTGTGTGAAATTTCACATCTTTATTGCTTCTATGTTAATGTTTACAAAGTTGGTAGTAATTTTTCAAACCAAATATGATCCTAAATAGGACATTACAATTTCCTATATAATTGTAATTTTCTATGCAAGATTTGGCAAGGATCAGGCTATTCCTAGAATTTAATCATCTTCACTCTCGCAAGCATCCCATATGCTCATTTGAGAAGGTACTTTGCTCACTCTGAGTATCCCGATACCTATTAGCAAACTGCAATGTGGTTTTAATCTAGAATATTTGGACAAACATAAAACATGTTGAATCATTACAGAAGAAAAGTGTTGCCACAAATTCACAGTGAAATACAGTAAAAACTCACTATGTCAAACAAGTTTAGCCCTTTCTTCTCTTGTTTTAAGAGAAGGTACTTAGCAAAAGGAATTCTTAAGAGGATATGAAAACTAGTTAAAATGAAAATTTTAAAGTTAATTCCAAAGCAAAACAATAAAGATTGGAAATTACTTAAATTAACAGCAAATTCTTTGATATTTTTTAAAACTCCAATTAATCAAAGAGTAATTAATGATCACAACAATTACTAATACCTGTGACAAGAATTTTCCTACATTGTTTTATGTAATTGTCACCAAAAACTTAGACGGAAGTATTTTCACCTCAACCTGAGGTGATAAATCTGAAGTTAGGAGATTTTGAGTTCACATAGCTAGTAAGTGACAGAGCTGGGTTTGAACCTACAGCTCTGAGTGCCTCCTCTTTCATCTTGCTTCCAAGTATATGAGAAGATGCCTACAGTCTCATTCATTCTGATGTGGTTTCTGTCTCCCTTCCAGGTTGTAAGCCGGCCCCATCCCATTTATTTTTAGAGATCAGGCCAGATTAGCTACACTTGGTTTGGTGTAGCTGCAGGCAATTACATACACCTGGTTTGCATGGGGACTGAAAATCATTTGCTCATTAGAATGAGAATCATTAATTTGGGAATAAAGTTGCATACTATGCATTTCCTTTACAGCTTTTCCCTTAAAAGTCAAAGCATTTCTTGAAGTTCTTGGCAGGTATTTTGCCTCTTTTTCATGGTTTAGGCCAGTGGTTCTCAAACTTTAGCATGCATCAGAATCCCCTCAGGGCTTGTTAAAACACCATTGCTGGGCCCCAGCCTCAGAGTTTCAGATATTGTAGGTCTGGGGGTGAGGCCTAGGAACTTGCATTTCTAACCCGTGTCCAGGTGACGCTACTGCCAGGTCCAGAGCCACGCTTGAAGAATCGCTGTATGGTGTTGGCACGCTACAGCATGGTGGCAGCACCTTTGTGCCCTGCCTTGGAACCAAAGGACACCCGTGTCTGGGTTGATTCTCCCAATGAGTCTTCCTGCTGCTTTCAGTATCCAGAGCTAGAACTCTAATTCCCTGCCATTCTCAGTTCTGTCAGGTTGGTGGACCTAAAGAATCTCTGAGTCACAATTCAGCTCAGTGGGATGGGGAAACTGAGGCCCAGAGAGGTTATGAGTATAATGCTAGCTGGCAAAAGTCTTCATTTCACTTCTTTTAACTGTAAACCATTCTGGAAAAGAACGGGCATGCCAAAACAAGCAAGCAAGCAAACAGAAGAAATTGAATGATCAGTTGCAGTAAAATTGAGGAAAGCAGGGGGGAATTAGCAGGGCTGGTACTTCACAGTCTAAATTGTGAAGGAGGAGAGTTTTATCTTAGGTGTACCCTTCCCATGCTTTTGTGCCTCTTCCATTGTCTGAAGCAGGGTCCTCCTTTTCCTCCTGCTGCCCAGAACCCCACACATTTTTCACTCTTGACCACTCTCTGAGGAACAGTGCTCAGTACTCTAAGCTTTTCATCTTTTTTTTTTTTTTTTTTGAGCAACCCTTTCTGCAGATGAAATTGTATGCAAATGTCAAAAAGAGGTAAAAGCAGGTGGAAGTGAGCAAGAACAACTTGAGCCCCAAGTGGTCAGTGTCCTCCTTCCTCTCCTTCCAGGGGCTCTAGGGTTCACAGAAACTGAGTTTTAACACCGCTACCTTCTCCTTTTTGTCATTAGCCTTCTTTTCATCAAAACCTACCAGACTTGGGGAGCAGATGTGGCTCAAATGGCTGAGCTCCTGCCTCCCACATGGGAGGTCCCAGGTTCAGTTCCTGGTGCCTCCTGAATAAAACAAAAACAAACAAACAAACAAAAAAAACAAACCCAAGAAAGCCGATGTGGCTCAGTAGTTGAGCACCAGCTTCCCACATACCAGGGCTCGGGTTCAATCCCCAGCCCTGGTACCTCAAAAACAGAAAAAATACCAGTACTAAGTCTCATTTATTTTGGACTACATAGGTGACAGCTAGCTAATCTTATAAGATTATCAGTTTATTAATTTACTCATAGTAGTATAGTAGTGGTAGTAAAATGTGAATGGGGAACCTACTATATACTGTTTTTTGTTTTTTTGTTTTTTGTTTTTTGAGGTACCAGGGCAGGGGATTGAACACAGGACCTTGTATGTGGGAAGCCGGCGCGGCATCGGCTTTCCTGAGTTGGTTTTTTCATTTGTTTTGCTTGCTATTTGTTCTTGTTTTTTCAGGAGGCACCAGGAACCAAACCCAGGACCTCCCATGTGGGAGGCAGGAGCCCAACTGCTTGAGCCACATCTGCTCCTTCTGTTTTTATTTTAACTGGGTCCTATAAAAACAGTACCTTAAACTAAAGAAGTGATTTTATTTGTACAAATTTCATGCTCTAGACCAGGGGTTCTTAACCTTTTTTGTTCCACGGACCCCTTTGCCAGTCAGGTGAAAACCACAGACCCCTTACTAAGTCCATACTCTCCTGTGTATTATTTAATAAACATATCACACCTGCACCAACACATCCCCACAAGAATAATGTCTTTTTGAATTTCAATTCAAGCTCACAGACCCCTTGTTAAGAACCCCTGCTCTAGAACATTCTGGTAGGATATATTTCGGGAGTCCCTTAAAGAATAGTTACTTCACCTCTGGGTGGGGCCCATACTAAATGCCAAAAGTTGTCTTTCAAGTGATACTTTAATAGCAAACGACCTTATAAAAGAAATAAACTCCTTTGTCTATTTATTTAAGAGCATTTTCTCTCCCTAGGTTGACAGAAATGATAATTTAAGAACAATAACAGCACACCTTTGAGACAGGAACAGGGCAATTATATCTGCTTTAGGTCTTCTATCTCTGGGCTCGCAGCTCCCTCATTTATGAATGTTTTGTGCCAAATGCTACACACACTTATGTATGACTCTCTCATTTCTTTCAAGTATGTTGGTCAAAGTCACTGTCCCTTGCTCAACTTTGAAAGTGCCTACAAACTTTCCCGTGCTGGTGCGGTCTTTGAGTCTCCCCAGGTAACTCTCTCAGCGTCCACAGGGGGGCAGGACATACCATGTTGCAGCTGGTGGGGGTGGGGGGAGGCGAGAATCTAACCAAGAAAAGAGTGCTGGACAAGCTGCTGAAGGTGCCTGCACCTACCATCTCTCCTCAGCTCAGGAACCTCTGCCCTGCTTTATGTTCTTGATCACACAGTTGAAAAGATTACTGAGGAGATCTGTTTAAATCTCTAGCATTAATTCAAATACTCAAAACGTCAGTGGAGCACTAAGGGCAGACTTTTGACTTGTAGTTTGCTCTGTTTTCGGTATCTTTATTTTTACAACACACACACACACTGACAGCCAAGACCTTGGTGTGGCCTTGTTAACACTGGTGTGAATTCCTATCTGAAACCTACCCACGAGGAAGGAAAAGATAAAGGCTTTATACATTGCTGTGGATCATTGTCATGATACTCGGAATAGGTATTATTATTACATTTTTCACTATGGGAGAAGCAATGGATTAGGAGTCAGAAAGACTTGGCTCCTAGTCCTGGTTATGTTCCTGACTAGCTTGAGGGCTCATGCCCTCTCCACTGACTTTCTCTGTGCCTCTGTTTCCTCACCTGTAAAACAGTCACTGCAGCCCTTGCAGGCAAAGAGCAGCCAGCCCCTCTGCTTGCAGAGACCCGAGCCTGCTCCGGAGGAGTGCTGAAGCCTGGAGGACAGACCACATCCTTGACGGTCCCTGCCAGTGTCCTTTACTCTTGCACATGACTCCAGGGAGTGTGCAGAAAGATCCTAAGCTACAGCAAATAGGTTCATTCCTTTGTTTCCTGTTTACCGATAATTTGTAGCAGATAATGATTGCTGTGGGCAAAAGGAAGAGAGAACATGCGGGGCTTCAGTTGCAGGCAGGTCACCTTCTTATTGGATGGAGGGTCTGAAACCATGAATCATCACTAACCAGCCCCTGTGCTGATAGAAATTAAAATGCTGATAACACAAACCACAAGCGTTCACTTCCCTGAGGGAGGGGATGGAGACAGACCGCAAGGAGGACGCCTTCCCTGGATGACACTTGAGCGGCGGATGTACAGTGTGATGCAGAGCAGACCAAACAAGGCCACACTCATCCCAGGGGTGGGAGGTAAGCAGGAGGGAAAATGCTGCTTCTGCAAGTGAGAAATGAGGGGTTTGGAGAGTGTGGGTTTGCAGAGGCCAGTGTAGACCAGTAGAGGCATCGTGAAGATCTGTGGAGAGGGGCAGAGGTACCCAGAGGAGCTATAGATGGAAATGAGGCTGGCAGTAAAACAAAACCAAACAAATGGAAAGAAGGGCTGGCAAATATGCTTTGGATATAACATTAATGGACAAGGGAAGAATATGGCATTGTATCTATCCCTGGATTGCAATAATATGAAAATGGCATGTGCACAAAAATAAAGAAAGAATGGAAGGGAACTGACAAGCAAAAAAAACCTTTGATTTGTGTAGTGGCAAAAATCTGGGAAACAATTTTTTTCTTTCAGTTCCATTTCCTATTATGTTGTGAGGTGAGTAAATAATAATAAACCATTTTAAAGCACAGAGAGGGGAAGGAAGGAAAGGTTATGGAAAAACACCTTTGAGTGATAGGCATAAGTTCTCAGAGCTTGACAATATGAAACCAGAACAAGAGAAAAGAAGTAGGATTGGGATAGGGCTGAAGGAAGGGGCATCCATGGAGGAGATCAAGAGGAGAGTAGCCAAGCTGTATATATAGTGCAGAGGTTAAGAGCACAGGCTCTGGAGCAGTGTGATCCTGGTCCTCAGTTTCCCTGTCTTTAAAATTGGCCTAACAACAGCACCTGTATCATAGGAGTGCTGTGAATAATAAATGAATTAATATCTGTGGAGGGCTTAGAGCCATGCTTGACACACTAGTTCTCTGTAGATGTTTGTCATTACCTGGGGCAGACCAGAGCCCAAGTGGCGAGCACAGCCCAGAGTTCAGAAGCCCTGAGAGAGGTGGAGGGAGGGGAAGGAAAAACTCCCTCCTGCAGGGAGGCAGGTAAGTAGTCCCTGCACGGTAGAAAGGAGGGTGAAAAAGTAAAAGGGAGAAGGGGAAAGAAAGTAAGAGGGATGCGGAGTAGAGAGATTAGGAACAAAAAAAACAGTGCCAGGAAAGGGAAAACCCACGTGAGATCAAATAAAATCGTAAAGAAAAGAAAAAGGCAAGAAACGGAATGGGGACCGTAGGCCAGAAATTGACTCTTCTATGCTGTATCAGGTAAAGCACCAGGCTCAAGCCCTTAGCTCCATCCCTTGCTGCCAGAACTCTTGGTGAGTGGCCTTGGAATAGTCATATATCCTCTCCGAGCCTCTTTTTTTTTTTTTTTTAATCTGTGAAACTGAAAATAGTAAATTTGGGGACAATTAAAGGAGATAATTTTATGGTTGATGCCTGACTACCCACTAAATGTGCAGGGAAACTATTCCATAGCAGTCCAGGGGCACAGAGCGCTGGGAGAGAGAGAAGCAGCCCGTGGTCTTCCTATGTTCAGGCCCAGGAATGAGCGAGGCAGTAGGCGGAGAAGGCGAGCTCAGGGAATCTGGGGACAGATAAAGGAAACTCGTGATGGGGCGAGGCTGGGCTGAAGAGAAACAGATTGGGGAAGAGCTGCAAAGGGAGGGGTCCACTGCAAGGGGAGGTGGGGGAAAGCTGGGAGGGAGAGGGTGGGAAAGAAAAGAGACGGGAGGGCAGTGTGAGAAGAAAAGCAGGCTGGGGAAAGAGGACATTGGAATGCAGAAAGAACACGGGGAAGGAGGAAGTATTGAAGGCGGGAGGGCAAGAAGAGAGGGAAATGGGGATGGAGTGGAGGCGGGGAGCAGGCAGCGAGAGGAAAGAGCACCCGGGAAGCAGACGAAGGAGAAATGAAGTGGCTAACGCCAGCGTCCGAAGAGGCTGGGGACGACGAGAGCAGAGGCTGGGGCCTACAAGCAAGCGCAGCAGCTCGCAGCAGCGATCCAGACTCTAAAGACTCGTGGCCTTTTCCTGACCTCGAGGGCCGTGAACCGGCGCCCTGTCTTTGTGGAGAGCGGTACCCCACCGAGAGAATGGGGTTCAGATCTGGGCCGTGCGCCTGGCGCACCGCGAGGCTTCCCGGGCTCCGGACTGGCCCCTGAGGGCTGCAAACTGCGGGCCTGGCGGGCCCGAGCAAGAAAGGTATCAGCGCCCGGAGCCAGCTCGCAGCCCGCGGCAGGGGCGCCGCTTCCCCTCTCCGGTGCCGCTGGTTCCCAGGAAAGCGGAGGCTGCCGGCGAGGCCCGCGAGCAGGCGCCGCGCTGCGAAGCCGCCGAGCCTCTGAGAGCGCGAGGGGGGCCCTGGAGCTGCGGGCGGCCCCTTCCTCGCCGCGGGGCGGCCGCGACCATCTCCCCCAGCCCGGCGCTCTGGGCCCGCGCTGCACTCACAGCCCGGCAACCCCGCGCGCGTCCCGCGGGGGCGCTGCGTCTTCCTGCCACTCGGGCTCACAGCGGCCCCTCTCCCCCCCTTCCCAACTCCTGCCCGCACCACCCGGCCTCTCGTCCCACCCTCCCTACCCCTCCCCTCCCGGCGAGGGGCGGGAGGGGGCGTGGCAGGGCCGGGGTTTCAGCGTCTGGGACCCGGCTCCTCGCACTCGGAGTCCGCCGGAGGAGCCGGGCCCCGGCCGCTGTCCAGCCGCGCAGTGCCCCTCGCGCCTTGCGCCGCCGCAACCGAGCAGCCACCCGCTCGCCATGGATACTCCCAGGGTCCTGCTCTCGGCCGTCTTCCTCATCAGTTTCCTCTGGGATTTGCCAGGTTTCCAGCAGGCTTCCATCTCATCATCCTCGTCGTCTGCCGAGCTCGGCTCCGCCAAGGGTGTGCGGGGCCGCAAGGAAGGGAAGATGCCGCGGGCGCCGCGGGACAGTGGGGCTGACGGAGAGCCCCCGGAGGGCCGGGAACCACAGTCGCGGTCTCAGCACGATCCTCGGCGGCGGCGACCACAGCAGCCCCAGGACCTGGAGCTGCCCGGCAGGAGCCCGCGGGTCGTGCCGCACGATTACATGCTGTCAATCTACAGGACTTACTCCATCGCCGAGAAGCTGGGCATCAATGCCAGTTTTTTCCAGTCTTCCAAGTCGGCTAATACGATCACTAGTTTTGTAGACAGGGGACTAGGTAAGTGGCGGAGAAGACCTCCGACTCCTCTCCTCCTGGAGCTCTGCAGTCAGCGCGCTGCTTAGTTCTGGTGGGAGTTTGGATTTGTGAATCCCCTTCCCGCTCTGTTGCACTATGCCCTTTCTTTTCTTAAACTGTTTTTCTCAAGGCCGAGTAGATTTCTGTATGCGGCCGCAGATTTTACTCCAGTCTGCAATCCTCTCTTCCTTCCTCGCCTCATCCCTTCCTTCCTTTCTCCCTTCTTTGCAGAACGTGGTGTGGTGGCTGCTCGTGCCCTGGCCGGTGTATGGAAGGTGGGGGCGGGGGCGGGTTGTGGATGAGGCAGGTAGATGACCCGGGCTGGAGAGGGATCGGGGCAACCCCGGAAGGAACCTGCCGGAAGGACAGATGCAACCCGTGCCTGGTGCTCGGGGTCTGTGCGGGATGCGCGGCCGGTGGCCTGAGCTGCTGCGCGGACGCGGCGGACCCTGGGGTGTGCGTGAGCTCTGGAAAGCCCGGAGAAGCGAGCCCCGCGGTACCAGGAGCAAGTCTGCAAGTGGCGCCGGGCAATGTCCAGCCGCCGTGCGAGTTCTCCACTCTGTCCCTGTGGCCGGTGCGGGGTTCGTCAGCCAGGCGGGAGCCCCGCGCCCTTGGACTTATCTGCTCCTGCTTCCGCCTCCCCGCCGCTTCGAGACCACAAACTGAGAAGTTTCTGCAGAGGCAGTGGCAGCAACTAGCCGGGCAGATCCGGGCCAGAAGGGCTAAGTTTAGGGGTTAGTTGGTACTTAATCCACCTGGGTGCGTGTGTGCCAATCTGTTTTTCTCAGCCAGGCAACGTTCCTCTCGCTGCGCTATCACCGGTGGCTCTATTCCTCCTTTCCTCTGGTGGTGCGGGTGCACGTGTGGGTGTACGTGTTTGTCTGCAGAAACCCCTGCTGCCCCTCCTTGCCAGTGGCATTGGTTCGCAGCGTGGCCAATGCCTTTGAGAAAACTTAGCGGACCCCCTTGTTCCAGGAATTGGAGAGAGATCCACGGGTTCTGGAAGCTCAATTCCTAAAGAGAGGAGACAATAACGTGGAAGGAGAGTCAGGAAAGGGAGAGCAAGATAGGAAAGGAAGAGCGGGGGGAGAGAGACGAGGGGAAAGGAAGAAAGGAATGAAAGAGAGTTGAGCAGTTACCGACAGAACTCTCCAGACTTTGCCCCATGGCGTTGACCCCTTCCCCGCAAGGGGTCCAGATCAGTGAAAATGGGGTTGCCTTAGTAACCCTCCAGAGCTGGGGTTCAGTCTGAGGTGGCTGCTCTACCCGTGCTACCATGGGCGCTTGCACGTTCTAGAAGCTTTTCAGGGCAGGCTAAGGGCCCTTAGGTTCCGGCCCCTTCCGGGCTCAGCCCGCAGCCTCCCTTCTCCAAGTCTCCTTCTTACGGGCGAGGGTCCTACCTAAGCCAAGTTCGCCGCTGCAGTCCGGGTCAGCGAGATTCATTAGCTGCTGAAAGCTTCGGACGGCAAATTAACGCCGGGTTATTTTATGATGATTTTAGGACTACTAAAGCCACCTCTGCAAATACACGTGGTTTCTTCATAGCGCTGCAAGTGGGTCCCAGCCTCCCTGCCGCCAGCACAGTTCCCCACACATCCTCACCCCTCTTCCTCGGTCACCCGGCTCCCTCTAGTCCTCTGTTTATCGTCCGCCTTCTCTACTACTCTCACCGAAGGAAGGACTTAAGGCAGTTTACAGAAAATTGCTAAAGTACCCCCCCCACACACACACACATAAACACACAAGAGTAGAAATCTCGGAGGCTGGGACTGGCCAACCATGGGGCGCGCGTTTTCTATTCCCGGAAGGGAAGTGAAGACTCTCCGCCTACCCGCACCACCCCCGCCGGCCCAAGCAGGCATCCCTAAATGTGTTCAAGGAGCCCTGCGGATTTGGCATAAGACCAAGAGACCCTTCGGGTCGTTCCTAGGTGTATAAGGAAATCTGCGAGTTCAGGCAAGCGTGGAGGGTCTCTGGGGTCTCCAGGTCCCGCGTAAATGCGGGTTCGCTTCACCCTTCTTTGCCATCATGGCACCGAGCTGTGTGCTCCGGGGGTGCCTGAGGTAGGGGAGGGACTGGCTGCGCACTCAGGCTCGGGGGACCTCTGTTCCCGAGCCAAGGTCTCCAGGCCAGCGGGACCAAGATCCAGACGTCCAGCCTCAACCCCGGAATACCGTCAACGGCTGGGGCTGAGCGCGGTGGCACACTGGGAAGGGACGCTGCGTGACCACCCGGGAGGCTGCTTCAAAGGCGCCGTCTCCACCCCGCCCCCAGGTTCCCAGAAAACCCGAAGAAAGGCAGTTGGCTGGGAGGACGGTGCTTCTGGTCGCACGCCGCGCGGGGGCGAAGGAGTGCGGAGTTGCGGGACCGAGTGGGTAAATAGGGGAGGGGGTACGTTGCAGGCTGCAGCCCGAAGTTGATGAAGGGAAAGCCTCACTTTCCCTCTCACTGATTTTGATTTGATTTGTCACCGGCGGTGACCTCGGGCTGGACCTTCCGGGGCTTGGTTAGCATCGGGCCGCTGATTGGAGTGTTTCAACTCAGCGATCTAATTGAGGGTTCATGTCATAACACATCAAACGGTGTCTAGTCTCCCGTGATGGAAGGGACCCGCCAGCCGCTCATCCCGGGGTCCTGGCGAGTACTTCCGCTCCTCTCACATGGGGGTTCTTAACCGCGCCAACCCCCCCTGAACCTCTCCTGCCCACCCCACCCCTCCAGCCACCCGCAGAGCTGCCAAGCGAGGAGCAAGGAGCAACCGCCAGCCTAGTGCGGGGCCAGCGCCGCTAACTTGGCGCCTTGCCTCGGGGATGTTTAAATCCTCATCGAATGAGGGAGGCTTGACTCTGAGAAGCCGGAATCCCTCCGGGAGGGGAGCAACGAAAAGGGAAGTAGCCCCCAAATCCCGCTCACCCCAAAAGTTAGACCTGGAGGTGGCGATTAGGAGTCGGGGAGCAGAAATAAAATGATCCAAAGTGAATGAAGCGCGCTTTAGGTCTCCTATAAAGGCAGCACGTCCTGTACCTCCCCCGCCCCCGCCCATGTGCAGACATTAATGTACGTTTTTAACGTCTCTCGTTTGATCTCCAGACATCTATGGGTAATAATAAAAGCCAAGTTAATTGAGCATTTGCGGCATGCCAAGTACTGTGCTAAAATCTGTTATACGAATATTCTCATTTAATTTTTCACGACAACCTCGAGGGAGGGTGCTATAAATTGTCGCGTTTTACAGGTGAATTAAGGAAGGCAAAGAGGTTAAGGAAGTTGCTCGAGATCACACAGCTAGTGAGAGGTGAGGCTCATGTCAGAGTCCAGACCCTGCATGCCTAACTACCGCACTGTGTGGATAGGGCAAGGGGTGAGGCGGTTTCTAAGGGACGGTGGCAAAAAGCAGAAGTCAAAATTTTGGCAGATTTCCTCTGTCTAATATTTCTCTACGGTCCGTTAAGACCCAGTTAATGGCGAGGATTGGAGCATAGCTGGATTTAAGGCTCTGATTTTGTGATGTGTCTTGCTTCCTCCCTCTGCTTTTTTTTTTAGAGCAGAGGCACAAATCACTGTTAGCCACAATCTTTTAAAATGCCTCCATATATTTTTAAGTACTTTAAAACGCCTTTGGATCCACAAAGATAAGTGTGTGTGTGTGTGTGTGTGTGTGTGTGTGTTGGTGCAGTCACAGGATAAGAATGGACCAGGCTGGATATAGACAAATACAGTTAGCCCAGAAATGACTCATGAAAAGGGTACTAAATAGGGACCCTGGACTCCCAATCCTGGGGCCTGAAAAAGACAGGCAGATAGAAATTCTATGAAGCTACATAGTGGAAAAATAAAAGCGGAGTGAAGAGGGAGGGAGGGAGGGAGAGAGGGAGGGAGGGAGAGAGAGAAAGAGGAGAGGAGAAAGAGAAAGAAACTCAGGTTTTCAGGTTATTTAGTGAGAAGTGCCACACTCCCAACAAGGGGAAAAAAAGAACATTCTCAAGGGTGAGGGAATCAAAATGAACCTAAGAACATTGCTGTGAGTTAGGTTTCCAGATGATTTTTGAAAGAATACTCTTTTTAAAATATTTTGTTTTGATTTATTACAATAGCGCACTCAGGAGGCAGTAGGGAACAGCTACAAACAAAGTGAGATGGCAACATCCTTGAGGAACTTGACACCCTAGAAATGGCTCTCGGGATAGTTTGCAGCTGATTGTTGCCTTCTAGATTTACCGTCTGGGTCATGGTTATCAGGGCAGGACAATTCTGGGGATAGCCCGGCTGCAGGGAAGGCATTCGCAAAGGTGCATAATTCGCTCGCGATTGAAGTTCGTCTGGTACAGCATGTTTACGCAAAACAGCGGGTTTCTGGGTGGACCTGGGCCCCAGGGTGGGGTAATCAACGCAGCAGCGCTTTGCCGGGACCCTGTTGTCGTTGGCAAACGGAAAATGAAATATAAGCAGGGAAGTATTTTAATGGGGACGGAGGGAATTCACAACTGTTAATTATTTGGTGACCTTGTATTCGATTTGTTTGAGTCCCTTATAAAAACACTAATTCAGACCAGACGGCCAAGTGAGGAAGCCGGGCAGAAGGTTCCAATCTAAGCTTTATTTCTCCGGAAAGAGGGAACAGCCTTGGAAAAGGCTTTCTGAGCATTCAAGTGTGTGCGTGCGAGTGCGCGCCCGCAGGAGCGCCAGCGCGGGACTTAACGCTGCGGTCCAAGTTCAGGCTCCTACCCCAGGCGGATGAAACGGAAGGTCCTGGAAAAACAGCGGGGGTAGGGGAAGGAAGCCTTAAGCTAGAAGTTGTTCTGCTCTTCTGGCTGAAATGATTAAGACATTTTTAAAGGCCACAAACCAACCCCTTAGCCATTGGCTTGTTGTTAAATATGAATTATGATTATCCCGGTCCCTTAGGCCGTAAGGGCAGCCTTACTGGTAAAAGCAAGAGTTAAGAAACACCTAGCGTCTTCTGCAGTGAGGGCTCAGTTCTCCCGGGATTCGTGGCAAGCTTCCTCCGCTGGGGAGGCCAATCTGGGAAGCACGCTGCGCGTTTCCCCAAGGCAGGAGGCTCTCTGGCCTGTGGGAGCTTGCACCGGGGAACTGGTGGTGGGGGAGAGTACCGAAAACCTTGTCCAATCATCTTGTCGTTTCTGCACGTTAAAAAGAAAAATTCATCCAAGCCACAGCCTATGACTGATCTTGCGAATCCCTTCATTCCCAAACTGAATCTGGACCTGAAAGCTCGCCCTTCCGACCAGAGAGGAGGCGTGTCTCATGGACCCGCAGGAAACCGGGGGGCTGCATTGATGGAACTCCTAGCAAATCCGTTTTCCCGGGCTAGAGTTCGCCAGGTTCTAGCGGCTGAGCTCCTCCAAACTGGTGATGTCTTTCTGGGCCGAAGGGGAATGAGGGAAGGGGTGGGGGAGGGGAGACCGGATCCAGGAGGCGGGGGAAAGATGATATGATAGAAATAGGGTAAGACGGAGAGCTTCTGTTTCCTGCCAGGACTGCTGCTTGCATCAAACGCCCCAGGGCAAGTCAACAATAATCTCTGGGGACTTTTAAGTAAAGCTAAGGGCATTAGTTCGATAACCTCTCGGTCACTGAATAACCTGGATCAAACGACTGTCTCTGGACCCTTGGACGGGATCGCAGTCGAGACTGCCAGGTGTGGAAGGCGGCAATGTGGACCCACCGTGCCATTTCGTTTCTTGGTATCTACCAACTCCCTTAAAGCTCTAGCTGTTTATTTTTAAGCTCAATGTTGGCTAAATGGTGTCTCCTGTTTACAAGAATTAAATAGGTCCTCGTCTGCCTAATGGGTTCCAGGGTCGCCGCTCTCTGCCTTCCGGGACAGTCCATTAGCACTGCTGGGAGCCGAGCATTGGGGCTACAGGCGCTCGGAGGGGGCCCGCGGGGGCGGTGCGGGCCAGCATTCTGGGAGAAGCGCGCGCTGCGCGGCTAGTGGCCCCAGCACCCGGGGGCGGGGCACCGCTATGGGAGTCCAGGAGACAAGAGGGGCGGGCCTCCGGCCCAGGCTGGTGTCAAGTTGGTTTGGAGAGAGGGGTAGGGGACGGGAGCAAGGGCAGCGAAGAGGGCTGGCTTGGTGGGGTTCTTTACGCTCTCCCCCCCATCCCTAAATAAACATAGGAGCCAAGGAGAATCCGTGCGCCTGTTTGTAAACGCGCCTTCCAGGCAAGTGGGTCCAGCCCCCACCCCACTTCCCAGGTGACTGCCTTTCCAACGTCCCACGGAGAAGGAAGCTGAATGGTGCTAGGCAGCCGTTCACAGCCGCCACCAAGAATCGCATTTTGCAACGACATGATTTCGAGAGTCAGACCAAAGTGAATGCAGCGGACCGAGGTCGCGGCGATCTCTGCTTCAGAGGCTGCACCCGGCCCAGCACTTTAGAGAACCCACCACTGCGGTTTTTCCTGCGCCTCTGGACAAAGGACTCCTGGGGGCTGAGGACCCAATGTCTTGCCCACGATGACACGCCAATTTGACACCCTCCCTCCCTCTGTCTCAGAACCGATAGGGTTTGGAGCAGCGGGCAAGGAAAACCACATAAAACTGGCACCTTTTCTTCTATTTTCGACCTAGAAACCCTCAGGAGAGTCAAGCGGCCATAGCGTGGTTCCAGCTCCCATAGCGACTTTACGGCCTCGACTTCCCTTCCCTGACCCCTACCTCTAGTTCCTAGAGGGACTCCTGGGTCAACGGTGCGGGGAGGGCCTCTCCCAGCAAATCAGCCGGGTGTGTGCTCCAGAACGCTCGCCCCCAGGCGGAGAGCAGTGACCTGCCCGGGCGCCGGAGGGCGCCGGAGGGTGCAGTCCGCACCGCACCGGGGTGCAGGCTGCGTGCGCTCTGCGGGAGGACGGTGTCCGGGAGGGTTTGGAGCGGCCGGAGGTTTCGTTTGCAACAATGTCAAATTAAGAATTGAAACTATGAATTGGTCAGGAGCCCAGGGTGAAGTGTCCCTGACTGCAGTTTTGCTTCTCTGGCTCTCCAGTCCCTTGCGTGAGTACACCGTCACGAGGATTGTTACCAACGAAGTTCATGGGAACTACTTGGTAAATTAATCCTTTTCATCCTATAAGAAGGGAGTCTTCCCGAAGCATCTTTGGGCTCTTGCTGGGGCTGCCCAATGCTCGCCGGACAGGGTGAGTCCCGGGTCTGCGTCTGCTCCAGAAATGTGCGCCCTTGGGGTTGGCGTTACTGCCACTGAAGACTGTGCTGAGACTTCGAGAGCACGCAGAGTTAGGGTTCAGTCCGGTGAGATCCGGAGTTCCCCCCAAACCTCACTTGTTTTTGCCTCACGCTGAGTCAGATCTCTCTGTGTGAAGACAGATTTCTCTATGGGATCTAGGTAGGGCGTCAGACCTAACCCCGAAGGCTCCGCAGACCCAGGTTTATCGCCCGGCGGAAAGCGCGGATCCGCGGGTCCTGGGAGAAAAGAGTGGAAAAACCTCTTCGAGACTCCTCTAGGACTCGCTTCGGCAGCTCTGCTCTTTGGAAGAAGAAAAGCAGCTGAGAAATGCAGGGCTAGCTGTAGGGGAAGGCACTGCAGAAGCCAAGAGAGACCCAGAGAGAAAGCTGGGCCGGTGGGTGTGTGGCGAGGAGACACACAGACAGCCTGAACGACCTACGTACGAGACCTTCCGGGGTAATCCGTGTGACTGCTGGGCCTCTTGCTATAAATAAAGCCTCTCTCTTTCTCCGACCGTGTGCACAGTCCTTTGTGAAGGGCTGAATCATTGTGAGGACGACGCATCGCTTCCCACTGAACGCCCTCGCCCCTCATTCCAGAGGGGGCGCCAAGGAGATGGGTGGCAGGAAAGGGACACCAATCACCAGACCACTCAGGGCTGCGGCTCCCCAGACAGGGAGTCAGAATGGCTAGTAATGCCCCAGCAGAGGAGGGAATCTGCAAGGAGGACCTTAATCGTTGCTTTGTAACAGGGTGGAGGTAATTTGTTCCCCTGACACTGTGGGAGGATCCACCGTGGCAGACACGGAAATATGGCACCACAGGACCGAGAAGGATCAAAGCGATGGGGGCTAGGCCATAGCCGCCAAGGCCACCATACTCTGCTGAGTCTTAGATGCGCAGGAACCCAAAGCGCCTTTTTCTCTCCTTACTCTTGCTGCCCAGTGCCTTTCCTCCACTCCCTCCCAGACATCTAGTGGGGAAAACCGGACTACATCTCCCAAAGAGGGCCAAGTCAAGGAGAGGTGTACTCCCCCATCTGAATATAGGTAGTAATAGTTAATAATGGTTGCATTCATTGAAAGATTACTCTGTGCATGCACAGTGCTCACTGTATTGACTCTGACCTTTACAGTGACCCTGCAAGAGTGGGATGGTTATCCCCTGTTTTAGTTTCCTGGCAAAAAAAAACACAACAAAAAAAAAAACAACAACAACAACAAAAAAAAAAAACACCACAAAAAACGGTACTATGCAATGGATTGACAAACAACAGGAATTTTTTTGACTCAGGGTTTTGACACTAGGAGAAGTCCAAACTCATGGTGTCATCAAGGTGATGCTTTCTCCAAGAAATCTGGCGTTCTGGGGCTGGCTGCTGGCAATTCTTGGTCCTTGGCTTTTCTGTCACATGGCAATGCACATGGCGGCCTCTCCTGGCCTCTCTGGATTCCATTGACTTCTGGCTTCTTCCTGTGGCTTTCTCTGTGTCTGAATTTCATTCTGCTTATAAAGGACTGCTGTGATAGGATTAAGATCCATCCTGATTCATTTGGGCTGTAATTTACCAGAAGTAACCTCATCAAAAGTTCCTATTTACAATGGGTTCATACTCACAGGAATGGATTGAGATTAAGGATGTCTTTCTGGGGAACATAGCTCCGAGCCACCACATCCCCATGTAACAGATGAGGCATATGAGATTATGTGACTTGCCCAAGATCACCTAGCCATTATATCACAGATCAAGATTCAGATTTAGATATCTTAGACTCTAAATCATCAGTGTCAAAAGGACCAAAAATTTGCATAAAGTCTTCAGAGATCTTTCCCACATCTTATCTCATTTGCCCTGCTCAGTGACTCTGTGAGCTGGTGTTATCATCTGCATTTTGCAGATGGAGAAAATTAAGTTTCCTTGTAAGTTCTCTTTCAAAAGTTCTACACTGACATCCCTTAAGTCCTGCTGATTAGGAAATGAGTGAGTCTTGGGAGACCAGGTATTGATGTGCTTCAGTCGCAGGCAGCAGGGTAGAGATGAAATCTTCTTAGGTTCCGGATGGAACTATCAGGCACAGAAATCAAAGGCTGTGATGTCCAGGGTATTGGAACAGATACTGGAGCCAAACTACCACCTCTACTTCTTACCATCTCAAGCAAGTTATTCTTAAATTCTCTGTGTATTCATTTCCTAATCCAAAGCATGAGGATGATACTGGTACCTTTTCAAGGGGTTGTTTTTAGGATTAAATGAGTTAATGCAAGTTATACAAATTAGATCATGCCCAGTATATAGTAAATGCTATACCATTGTTTGCTATTATGCTTTGTTCTGGGTGGTCAAGCAAGAGCACCGGGACCCAGACACCATGAAGTGAGTGAATTGAATGAATTGCTATCCACTCTTCAGTGAGGATGCCTAGCAACCAGTGAACACTTTGCAAGACAGAGCTCAATAGAGGCCTGACTCAGGTTACACACTCAGGGGATATGCCCAGGAGATGTCTCTGTTCCAGGGGGGTGGTATTTATTGGAGCACAGATTACCCTGAGGCCTTCACGCCCCAGGGAAGAGGGGCTGGTGACTCAGTTTTACTCAGTATACCTGGCTCCATTTCCAACCTGATGTACTTTGACACCTCAGGGTAGCTCTGAAACTGTGAGGTCTAGGGAAGAAGTGATTCCAAACCCAGCCACGAATCCTAGGCTCAGAAGACACCTTCCTTGTATTGACTGCATTGGTGATGAATGATAGTGTCCTGCTCCCTTCTTCCCTGTGCTCCAGTAAGAGCCCTGGTGGTGGTGGTCGTGGTGGGGGTGATGTGGCAGCAGGACTGAGGGCCAGGGGTTGGAATTAGGACCTTAAGAACTTGTCCATTACTAGTTGCAAGACGTTGGGCAAATTAGGACACCCTCTAGGGCTCAGTTTGCTCATCTGTAAAAGAGGCTAGCAGTCAGAGGGACCTCGGCTGCTTGCGATGAGGATTCAGTGAAAGAGGGCCTCAGAGCGCTAAACACATACCTGGCACAAAGGCGGTGCCGCATAAGCGTTACCTACTTTTGCAGCCTCTAAAATGTGGGGAATGGCTCAGCTTCATAGATATGTGATTATTCCCGGCAACGTCCGCGCCCCACTGCCGGGCCTGGGATGGTCGTGGGAAAGCCCTTGGTCGTCTTGGTTTTCTGAGGCGCGGCAGAGTCGCCGGGTCTGAGCATCCCAGAGCACGTGCGGGCGGGACGCATGGTGCGGCCTCTGGAGCAGGAGGGAGGAGGCCGGCCAAACGCCAGACCAGTAGCGGTCCAGGGTCACAGCAAACTCAGAGGATGGGAGCATCCGGAAGCCCAGAGTGTGCAGTGGAAAAAGGCCTGCGGGTCGGGAAAGATGTAGAACGCGTGTTCACTCAGGAATGACGGGCGACAGAAAATCCCAACTAAGACCCTTAAGAAGGTCTGATCTCAGCAATGTCTTGTAAAAATGCGGTCCCGGGCCCTCTTTCCCACCCCAAACCAAACGAAGGTACCGATTTTCAGAAACCCTGTACGGGATGTCCCTGCGGAATCGCCTCAAGGACTAGGCGTCCGGGGGTGGGGGGCTGGGGGGCGGAGCACGAGGTGCGTTCGTGCTCTGTGCATCGCTCTCCCCGGCTGCCTTCTTGGGGCTGCTGGTTCTGGGGCACCCCGTTTGTGGCGCCTTGGGAAAGGCATCTGCTTTCCTTTCCGCTTTAGCATTCTTTGGTGTTGGCTTTTCTAGCTTCCTCCAATCACGTACTGTGATGGTGGACAGATTACCTTTTTAATTCAGTTGCCTCAGCTTTAAAATGGACATGATAGCACCTACTCTGCAAATGGTTAGTTCTTTTTTCTCATTCCCTTACTTGTTTTCCTTTTTTATTTTTCATACATCGCCACCAGAATGCATGTGTGAATGGGGTGTCCTCAGATTTTTTCCCCACTTGTTCTTAACATGAAAGAAGTTAACTTATTTATGAAGGATTTTCTTCAGACAGACCCATGGTTTGCTAGCCTGGCACCCCCATTCTCCTTCTCGATTCTCTACCCACCCAGCAGGCAAAATGGATAGATAAGCGCAAATGCAGGAATTCTAACTTGTAAGACTTATATGTCTAATACTCAACAGATACTGAGTTAACTGGGCTGTGAGCTAAGCTATAGCAAACCAGGTGGATTTTTATTTTGCATTTAAAAGCAAAATAAAAATCTCCAAGCCTCTATTACTGATCAATACAATTCAAAGGCCTAAAGCGTAAGATTCACTTCCAGGAGTGCCATCAAGTGCCACAAAGAGATTTTGAAAGAAAAGTGCATGTTTCTAGTTAAGCGGATGGAAGAGAGGCTCATTTGATGACCATGGCCCTCACTTTAAAGGGTTTAAGCAGAGAGGAGTTTGTGCAGGGGAGTGTTCAGGGCAGGCTCCCTGCCCACAGGTGGCTCACTGCAGCCAGACCAGCCTTGGGATGCCGGGTCAGCAGGCAGAGCATCTGCAGGGTCACAGCGAGTGGTGGCATGTGCCCTCCCCAGGCCCAGTGCTTCCCCCCGGGCCATTTCTGTGATGCCTGGCTCCAGAGCAGGCCCGGACAGGTGGGGAATGTGGTCTGTGGGAGAGCAGCCACCTTCTTGGACGGTCTGTTTAGGGCTTAGAGGTTCTGGAAACCCAGTGAGAGACATGTGGTTGAAAGGGTAAAATAACAGAGTAGGTGTGATGGGCAGAAAAGGGCCAGGGAATAAAGTGACCTGGTTCTGTTGAGTACTGCCTTCGACCCTGCTCTGGGCCCTGTGCTCTGCAGGGCCCTGTTTTGTTCCTCCTCCAGAGCATGGGGAATCCCAGACCCACCTAGCCAGAGTCTGTACCCCTCCTTCTTCTAGACCAGTGGGTCCCAAAGAGGAATCCCCACTTGGGGACTTCTCAGAAATGCAATTATGGGCTCCACTCCAGAGCTCTGCAGCCTGAGAATGTGCATCTCTAACAAGTTCCTCTGTGATGCTGATGCTGCAGATTCAGGGACCGCTGAAAGTTTAGTGGATTTGAGAGCCACTATTCTTGACCATGCCCCTGATTTCTTGCCCAAATAGCTCTGAGCCCATGTCTAGCGCCTGGGCAGCCTCTTCATCACTCTGTTCACTCTGTCCTCCCAAGAGTGGACCACACCAGAAAGCTTGGACCTGTGGGCTATGACGTTCACATACCTGCAGGCGAGGCCCCTCGAAGTGGGGATGGAGCTGGTGTGGGAAGAGAAGAGAGCAACATGTGGGCTGGAGCCCCCACTTCAACTCTTGCCCTGAGCCCTGGAAATGGTAAGGGTGGGCTGGTCTTGATAGAAAGATCAGCAGAGATCCCCAGGCTGCAGAATCAGGAGAGAAGTCCCTTCACAAATGCTCTCCTCTGTCTGATCACTCTTGAGGACTAGACAAATATCTAAATTGTGCAGACTAACCATTTACTAGCCCAAACTTACAAAAAAGAGTGGAAACAGAAGTAGAGTGACCTGTCCATGTTGCATGAGAGAGAGATAAAGAAATCACTGTCCTTGACACCTGCCTAATGCTCTCCAGCCAGGCACAGGCTATCTCCAGAGTTAAGCAAGCAGAGATGATTTCTTAAGGAAGTTCAACTTTTATTCCTAACAACCCCTGCAATTCAATTTGGTATTGAATTCCCCCTCCCTTATACCCCAGCCAGTCCTGGGTGCTGTTACATGGTAGTACCTGGACTACAGTGGAGAGGCAATAGGGCATAGGAATTAAGAGTTCCAATTCTGAAATGAAACAGACCTAGGTGTGAATCTCAGCCTCAACACTTCCTAGCTATCTGATATTGCGTAATTGACTTGATCTCTCTAAGCCTTGGCTGTTTCGTTTTGCTTTTTTTTTTTTTAAAATTGTAAAATGGGAGCAATATGAGTATCTAACTAATAGAACTGAGAATGTGTATAAGGATTTAGAATATGTTAGATATAATAACATTTAGCTAGTGCAGCAAGTGCTTTAGGTTTGTCCCTCTCATCACATGTTTAAGGAGACAGAAATAGGAAAGGCAGGAAAGCAAAGCCTAAGGGGATAGATCCTGAGATCTGGGCAGTGGCTGGGCATCATGAGACAGAGACTTCTTTAAAGCAGGGAAAGAAAGTGTGCTGAATTCCCACTGATTTTAATGTGACCCTGGTCGGTTTGAAGGTCTTGGCTTCTATAAATCTACTGCCTCTAGCAGCCTTTCCCTTTTCACCTCTCTAACCCTTCCCACAGCTTCATCTCAGGTTGGGGCTTGAGTGTCAGAGGGAGGCAGCCGGCCCTGCGGTCAGCCTCGAGTGGGGACTGGGTGTGGCCGAAGCTCCACATCCAGTGCCTTGGGGTGCATCTGGACAGGCAGTGAAGGTTGGACCCGGGACCCAGTGAAACGTTTACTGTTGAAATCGACCCAAACTTTACTAGCTTCTGGGGAAAGCTGGGGGCTTTGGGGATTTTTTTTATTTGCTGGGTTGTAAATATTTTATGGGAAGTGAGCCCGGGAAAATCTGGTTAGCTTTCCGCCTTGCACATTGAAGTGGGGTTGGCTTTGTACACAGATGTGTCAAAAAAGAAGTCCAATTTTGCCTTGGTCCATAAGAATTCACCTTGGGTTTTAAAAGCCTGCTATGTCCCATGTGCCCCAAATTTCCTTTTCCCACTTATAACCCAAATTTTTATCAATTGCAAAGCAAGAGGGTTTCAGATTGGGTCTGTGGGAGGCATGTCACTGTGTGTGTGTGTGTGTGTGTGTGTCTTTGAGGTCTCTCTGTCCAGGTGTATCTATTTCTTATTGATTGCAGGATCTTTTCAATGGATAGCTGCCTGGTATGTGTTTGTTCATTTGCCACCTGCAGACTTCTGATATCCTCACTGCTTTTGCTTGCTGTGTGAATTAAGAAACACACACACAAACAGCAAAGACAAACAAATAAAACAGAAAACAAAAAACAAAACAAAACAACAACAACAAAAAAAAACCCCAAGAAAACCCGTGGCAGCCCTTCATCCTGTCTGCCCTGTGCTCAGATGTTGATTCATTTGGTCTGGGGCTAAACCCTGGCACTGGTATTTTTTAAATCCCCCCAGATAATTCTAATGTGCAGCCAAGACTGGGAATCGCTGCTCTAGAAGTTTCTGACTCATTCCCCAGCACGGCTTCAGGTCAGGCACTGCTCTAGGCGCTGTGGTGAGCAATATGGACATGGACGTGGTCCCAGCCCTGATGGGGCTGGTGGGGACCCCGCGTTGCTAGGAAAGGCAGACCACTAAGGAGACAGATATAAACGACGTAACTGTAGATAATTCTAAGTGCTGGGAAGATAATAAACTAGGGTCCTGTGATAGTGAATGACCAACAGTACTTTAGATCGGGGTGGTCGGGGATGGCCACTCTGAGGAGGTGACATTTGTACCCAGACGTGAATGATGAGAACCAGCCAGCTGAGAGGAGGTGTGGGGGAAGCGCGGCCCAGGCTCACGACCACAAAGGGCACATTAGTGGTTATGCAGCCTCCCGGGGGAAACCCTGGTGGCCGCCGCTGCAGCCACCGCTCAGGCAGCCACCGACTTCCGCCCCGGGAATCCGGCGCTGAGCGGGAGGAGGAGGTGGCATGCCCCGGTGCGCCCCTCCCCGCGCTGTGCACCGGCCAGGTGGGGAGGCTGGGGGTGGTAAGGCCGGGCCGCCGAGCTGGACTTCCCGGCCGGCCTGCCCCTCTCCCCGCCCTCTTCCTCCCGGGGGCGGCCGCAGAGATCTGGACCGATCTCCCCCTTAAGTGAAACTGACTGTAATTATTTTTTATCTCGCAGACGATCTCTCGCACACTCCTCTCCGGAGACAGAAGTATTTGTTTGATGTGTCCACGCTCTCAGACAAAGAAGAGCTGGTGGGCGCGGAGCTGCGGCTCTTTCGCCAGGCGCCCGTAACGCCTCGGGGGCCGCCGGCCGGGCCGCTCCATGTGCAGCTCTTCCCCTGTCTGTCGCCCTTGCTGCTGGACGCGCGGACCCTGGACCCGCAGGGGACGCCCCTGGCCGGCTGGGAAGTCTTCGACGTGTGGCAGGGCCTGCGCCACCAGCCCTGGAAGCAGCTGTGCTTGGAGCTGCGGGCCGCGTGGGGCGAGCCGGGCGCCTGGGAATCCGAGGCGCGCGCGCCGGGGTCCCCGCAGACTCAGCCCCCGGACCTGCGGAGTCTGGGCTTCGGCCGCAGGGTGCGGTCCCCCCAGGAGCGCGCCCTGCTCGTGGTGTTCACCAGATCCCAGCGCAAAAACCTTTTCGCCGAGATGCGCGAGCAGCTGGACTCGGCCGAGGCTGCGGGCCCCGGCGCTGGCGCTGAGGGGTCGTGGCCGCCGCCGTCGGGCGCCCCGGACGCCGGGCCTTGGCTGCCCTCCCCTGGCCGGCGGCGGCGGCGCACGACCTTCGCCAGCCGCCACGGCAAGCGGCACGGCAAGAAGTCGAGGTTGCGCTGCAGCAGGAAACCCCTGCACGTGAACTTCAAGGAGCTGGGCTGGGACGACTGGATTATCGCGCCCCTAGAGTACGAGGCATACCACTGCGAGGGCGTGTGCGACTTCCCGCTGCGCTCGCACCTGGAACCTACCAACCATGCCATCATCCAGACGCTGATGAACTCCATGGACCCCGGCTCCACCCCACCCAGCTGCTGCGTGCCCACCAAATTGACTCCCATCAGCATCCTGTACATCGACGCGGGCAATAACGTGGTCTACAAGCAGTACGAGGACATGGTGGTGGAGTCGTGTGGCTGCAGGTAGCGGCGCCTTTCCCGCCGCCTTGGCCGGGGAGCGCAGGGGAGGCCTGACTTCTGAGAGAGGCGGAGGAGGAGCTGGTTAGGAGGGGAGGGAGCGCAGCCCTCCCAGAACTTTCCACCTGTCAGCCCAGAGGGAGATACGGATTTTCACACCTTGCCTGCCACCCTGGAAAAACAAGCCAAGGAGGATTTATTTTTTCTTTTCCCCTTTATTATTGTGGCTCTGGATTTCCTTGTGTGTCTCCCAGATTTTGATAGGAGGTGGGGGAAGAGAAGACACATACTTGTTTCTCAACTGCTCCATGGATTGAAGAATAGTAATTTAAATAGGAAGAAAAATCACGTTTAACCACATCTTGGCTTCGTTGGGGTTTTCTGCCTGCAAAGAAAAGATGTGGTCCTTCTGACCAAGGCACAGCACATGTTTTGTGGCCTTCCAAGCTGAACGTGTTAGAATAGGGAAATTGGCAGGGGGAGTAGGAGAGCCAGGACAGGCCCCGCCTTTGGAAGAGATTTGGGAGACGTGGACCCCAGTGCCCTTTTGGTCCACTTGTGTACCTCTGCGTTTGCTAGCTCTGCCCCGGCTACTCCCGGTCAAGGAACTTGCCACCTTCAGGTCAAGGCAGGGGCGCAGGTCCCTGCCTTAACTATTGCTTTCTCTCATGCGGTAAAGGGGAGTTGGTATGGATGGAATGACAAGAATTAGTCCAAATGGAACCCCCTGGAGGATAATGAGAAACCGCAAGGCCTGCATCTTCTGAGGCTGGGGCTGAGCTAATGTGCCTAGGCTGGAGATAACCGACCAAAAAGCCCTTTGTGATATCTGTTTCGAATAGATTGAAAACAAAAACAGAAAACAAAACAGAACTTGCCAAAGATTCAGAAATCCCCTTTTAAGGGGAAGATGCTTTCTCCATTTAAAAATAAATCAAGGGATGGGGAGCTATATATAATTTAGGTAAGAGGTGCAGAGGAGGTGAAAAGGACCAAAGAAATCAAAGGGCAAGGTCAAGAGGGGAGATGGTGGGCCCCCCAGGAAGAGGGGGATAAAGGGACAGGACAGGAGCAGGGAGGGGAAGGATGAAAGGCCATGCAGTGCCCGTGTGTGAGGTTTCTTTAAAATCTGTTTTCCCTCCCCTCTCTGACATTCCTGAAAGATTACCAGCCAGAATCGCCCAGGGCTCCCCCAAAAGAATCGTTTAAGATTGTAATTACCAGTTAGGCCATGTTTCTAAAACTTAGTAATGAAAAACTGTGAAAAGAGCAAAGTGTTACATTGATCTTGGGGTGGGAGATGGGGAATGGGGAATAAAGGAGGAGTCAGGGGTGGAAGTCACCTTCTAGAAGGAATCTCCAGAGAGCACAGCACAATTTAAATATCCATTCCCGGAGAGTACAAAACATACACTTTCCCCCAACCTGCACCAGTATTATTTTCAAAGATTGGTCATATATAGGTCCTTTGAAGAATTAGCTTCCTTCTTAAGTTTGACCATGAAATGGTTTAAGCAAGGGAACTTGTACCAAGCATTAAAAAAGAAAGTTTTGTTTTTCTTATGTGGTTTTGCTTTCTCCCAATGTAAACCTGTTGCTTGCTTGGTTCAGAGAACTACAAACTGTCAAGGAAAGGGTGGGATGATAATAAATGCTAATATAAAATGCTAAGTAAAAAAAAAAAAAAAAAAACTTGGCCAGGAGAAATAATTTAAAATGCACATTTGCTTTGGATGCACTGTTGTTCTGTTAAGGCTGTATATATTTGTTTATTTAAGGTGACTGAAAGTGCAAAGAGGAACTGGACAGCATGGAATTCATCTTAATGTACAAAACATATGCACTCAAATGTTATAATTTCTAATATTTTTAAAGTTTATATTCGAGTTGTACAAAGTTGAACATTAATCAGATATTTCATTCTTTCATAATGTTATCATTTCCTTAAATATTATTACAAAATTTTAATTCTGTCTAATGGAGAGTTTTTTTTTTTAAACTGCCTACTTCACTATAATACAAGTATTTACAACACGAAGTTTACCAGAGGTAAATGAATACTCAAAACATTTTTTACAGTACACCTTTCCTGGATGAGACTCTATAATACTATATTATTAAACTCATCGCCGGCACCCCCCCAATAACAGCCTGGTTTATATGGATCTATTTAGAAAAATCTTTTTCTCAAATTTTTATCAGTAGTATTTTGTTCCAGTATGGGGCTAAATGTCTGAAAAGGCACTGATTATTTAAAAACCCATCATTTCCAACACTACACTCGTTCTCATAACTCTTCTTTCATGAAATTTTTATTCACCACATTGAAGCCAAATCCTTGCCAGTCGGTAGAACAGCATCTATAAGCCTGTACTTCACCCAGCATCTCAAGAGCCAATAGGAATTGGATTAGTTCTTGGTTTCTTTAACGTTGAAAGAAGAGAGCAGTAAGTTACTAAATCAACCAAGATGTCGGTAATTACTATTTACATTTATAGTACACTGGAAGCAGAAAATATGACATGTTTTTCTGTTTGTTCACTTGCTACAAATTGGGGAGCCCATGGAGCAGTGTCAGTTGAAGCACTTGCCCCATCAGGCACCACGTTGTTGCACGTGCGATATCTTATTTAAACCCCTCAGAAACGGCAGGAGTAGCTATTAGTATAATCGTTATTGCACAGAGGAGCAAACAGGTGCAGAGAGTTTAAGAATCCTGCCACGGTCCACTAGCCAGGGAGTGGTAGTTCTTTCAGGCTGTGGAGTCTGAGGAGTTAACCACTCTACAGCACTGCCTCTCCTCCCACCCCCCTGCTCCCTAATTGGTCCCAAAAGGTCACTGTGGGGAATTTGTAGTTAGCCACAATTATTGGGAGCAGTCAGCGGGTGGAGGAGGCACGGCCACAGGAGCCACTAGCATGGCCTGCAGTTTTGGAATATGTGGTTTGTGACCCCTGGGGTTTGGAGACGGCTGAAATATGGGTTCCAAAGTCAGTGAGTTCTTAGCTTGGGGCTTGCTCTGGAAAACCAATAGTCTGGGTCATTGCTAGGCTTCAGTTCTCTGCTGTTTGCTGGGACTGCCTCGGTGTGATTCTTGTGATTTTGAGTTATCAAAATAATGGTCAATTTACAAATTGGTTATGGTTCAAGAGACTGGTTGTAAGTGGACTCTTTAGAACTGAGAAACATTTTCCATTGAAAGGATGTGCGTTTGAGTTTTCAGGTCATCTTGCAGGAGCTTTATTTACTCAAAAGGAATTTTTTAACAAAGCAATTTCGACTTCTTGGTTTTGGGAACAGATAATTACTGGGGCGGGGGGGGGAGAAGGGGGGAGGGGTTCCTCTTTCCTGGGTGGAGGAAGTTTTTTTAAATAGTTGAGAATTCTTTGATTTTTCTACCACTCTTTTTGAAGATTCCCAACCCAGCACCAGAATATGTCTCCAATTCAGTGATTTCCCTATTCTCCACAAGTACTTCCATCTCCAAAGTTACTTCCCCCTTTTCCTTCCGTTGGAAAGTTTATTCACCTAAAGGTGCCAGGAGAAACACAATCTGACTGACCTACATGAAAATTTAAATATCTCATAGCTCCTTGACCTTCCTGAAGAAAATCTTGCTTAACTCAGATTTCTTGTGAGTAATGTGAAAAAAATTGGTCAATATAGAAGATTCAACACTCAAGCCACACACATTTTCAAGTGTGCTAAATGAGCTAGCACTAGTGGTACAAGGATGAAAGGAGACATTTCTTGGTGTTCCTTAGCAGAACTTTTGAACCAATGAAAAGATGAGTTATAGCTAACTTGTATTAAAATTAATATTCAAGGTAATAAAGTGAAACACTTAATAACTTAGTTTTTTTTCCCCTAAAGCTTTTAAGTTTAATGAATGTAGGCCACATAAAGATAATGCTTTTTTGCCCTTGTTTTGTTCATTGCTATATCCTAGCACCCAAAATAATGCCTGGCACATAGTAGACACTCAGTAAATATATTGAGTGCATAAACTCATGAATCCTATTCTACTCATGAATATAGTAATTTTAACAACCACTTTTTTTTTTATTTTTATTTTTATTTATTTTTATTTATTTTTATTATGGGTAAAAATCAAAATTCTCACAATACATACAAACATTTGTAAAATGATATATAAATATATATGCATATATGTGTATTTGCTTACAAAAATGTTATTTATATATATATATATACATATATTTTAAGAGGTGCTTAGATTACCTAAAATATTACACGGAGCCTTGATTAATGTCTCTTCAGCTCAAATTGAATAAACCAACCTCCCTTAATCAATTTCAGTTACAAGCCTAGTTCATAAACATCCTTTAAACCATATACTTTGCTTTTATAAATTTAATATGTTCAATTTTCTTTTAAAGCCCTTCATTTTTCTCTAGCAGGCAAAACCTTCCCAAATACTGAAACTACTCCAAGAAAAGCTAATAAAGTAAACTTCTAAAGATGGTGATTCTTAAACTTTGTTAAGCCTTCCAATACTCTTTATACCTTTTGACTTAACAGCAGGAGCCTAAAATTAATTACTCAATTACCCATTTAAATTGATGTCAGAAGGCTAATCTGTTAGATACCTTAAGAAAGCTTGCAGAAAATTCAAATACCAAACATACACAGATTGTCCCAATGATTGTGAAGACTGTTTTTTTTTTTTTTTTTTTTGAGGGACTGGGAGACCAGGAACCGAACCCTGGACCTCCCATGTGGGAGGTGGGCACTCAACTGCTTGAGCCACATCCGCTCCCATGTAGACCTGTTTTTGCACTTAATACAACAGTATTAGTAATTTAGATTTGATTTACTTCATTCCTATATTTTATTCTAAAATTTCCTGGGGTTAAAAGCACTAACCAACTCAGGAAAAGTTATGGAGTCACATGCAAGTGGAGGTGACCATCTTGGTAGACCGTGGCTGCAAACCTATCAGAGGCTTGAGAAAGGAGATGTATTCTCCCTGGGACACTGACAAACATGTCAAGCCGCTTGTAATGGTCACTATAACAACAGGAACCCCAAATCCATATTTTTAATAAGAAGTTCAAGATATGCCATTAAATTTATTTTTCCTTTGGATTTGAGTAAAGTGAATTCTACACTCTCCATTAAGATTATAGCTAACAGGGGGAGTGGATGTGGCTCAAGCAGTTGAGTGCCTGCTTCCCCATGGGAGGTCCTGGGTTGGATCCCCGGTGCCTCCTAGAAACAAAAAAAGCAAACACGCAAAACAAATGAAGGAACCAACTCAGGGGAGCCAATGTGGCTCAGTAGTTAAGCACCCATGTGAGAGGTTCTGGATTCAAGTCCCGGGCCTGGTACCTAAAGAAAATAAAAAATAAAAAAGATCATAGCTAACTTTCTTCACTGCTTAATTGGATTTCACATTTATTCCACTTTCTTAGGACATTTCTTTGTTTCCATGGTTGACTTTAAAAGGACTGTGCTGCCACTTCATTGACCTATTCTGCCCTTATGTAATTCTTTCATAACTTCTTTCAAATTTACCTCTGTCTTAGTTTGCAAAGACTTCCATACAAAGTACCACAGACTAGGCGGCTTAAAATCACAAGAATTCATTCTCTCACAGTTCCGGAGGCTAGAAGTCCATAGCCAAGGTGTCGGCCGGGCCGTGCTTCCCCTGAAGTCTGTAGGTTCTGGTGGTGGCTTGTGGGCAGTCCTTCGCTCTCTGTGGCTTATGGCCTAACTTGTTCTCTGCCTTCATCACATGGGCATGGCCTCCCTGTCTGTCTTTGCCCAAATCTCCCCTCCTTATGGGGACACCATTCTAATTGGATTAGGGCCCACCCCAACCCAGTTTGAGCCCATCTTAACAGATAACATCTTCAAAGATCCTATTTCCAAATAAGGTCCCATTTGTGGGATGTGGGGTTAGGCCTTGAACATATTTTTTGGGGGACACAATTCAATCCCTAACAACCACCAAACTCTGTTAGTCAGAATTCTGTATTTTTTTCTATATTCTTCCAGTTTGGAAGGGCTACAACTCTTACAGATATCAAGATGACCTCCAGTGGAAACCACACTTCCCCTGTTCCTTATCCATTTCTGTCGTCACAATACTAAACATGTACTAATGCAAATGTGGTCCTTAAGCTTGAGGAGTTCCTGGGAATATTATTATTATTAAACTTATTATTTCATCAAGTAAT
Source organism: Tolypeutes matacus (assembly GCA_026826555.1). NCBI lineage: Eukaryota > Metazoa > Chordata > Mammalia > Cingulata > Chlamyphoridae > Tolypeutes > Tolypeutes matacus. The sequence continues at coordinate 43,663,136 of JAKSZT010054487.1, read as the reverse complement.
CTTTATAACAACTCTAGCCATAATTACCCTGCTTTACAGATGAGAAATCGGAGGCTTAGTGAGATTAAATAACTTGCCTGGGGTCAGTGGAGGAGCTAGGATTTAATCTGGTAGGATCCAGGGGACATTCTCATCTGGTCAGTCATTCAGCTGTTATTTAATGAGCTCCCATTGTCTGGCAGGCATTGTTCAAAGGTCTGGGAAACTTTACATATGAGATTAGTGATAAAGGAAGTTCCAAAACTGAAGCTGAACCTCCAAGACTTTCTGTGCTCCTAAAGCCTCCTCCTTCTATCTAAGTCTAGCTTTTTCTGGCTTGTTCTCTTCTTTTCCAACTCACAAGTTCTCTGAAAACTTCATTCCCCCCCCCCCCCCACAATAACTTGAGGAAATGGGGAGAATAGAATTTGGGGTGGAGGGTAAACATTTTTAGGCATGGGTTCTCTGTATCATTCAGATATTCAAAAACAGGTGTAATACCAACCCTTCCCAAAAGTCCCAAACTTTTTAGGAATAAACTGTGTTTGATTTAAATAAAAGAGAATGTAACAAATACCATATATTAGTGACATCTGTGAATAGATGCAGAATTCACCAGATGTTACTGAGAACAATCACTTGAGTAGAAATTAGAGCCTCTTGATTAAGCGTTCCATTTGAAAATTCACATTTCAAAATTTTTTTACCTCTGTGGGGAATTCTTAATCATAATAATTATTCAGTAGCAAGAATGTGAAACTAGGGGGCGGATGTGGCTCAAATGGTTGGGCATCCGTCTGCCATATGGAGGAACCTGGGTTCAATCCCCGGGACCTCCTGGTGAAAAAAAAAAAAAAAAAAAAAAATATATATAGAAGGCGCATGGGCTGCCAGGCTCTGTGTGCCGGTGAGCTGCCAGGTCCTGGGAGCCATGCAGCAAGATGATGACATAACAGGAGAGAGACACAGGGGAGAGACAAGACAAGATGTTCCGAAAACCAGGAACCAAGGTGGTGCAGGTGGCAGGACACCTCTCTCCTACATCGGAGGTCTCCAGGATCGAATCCTGGTGAAGACTGGAGGAGGAGGATGAGAAGAGATGGCAGGAAACAGACACAGAGAATTGCACAGCGAATGGACACAAAATAGCAAATGGGGAAGGGCCCAGCGAATGGACACAAAACAGCAAATGGGGAAGGGGGTGTTTAAAATGGATAAAGTAAATAAATAAATCTTAAAAAAAAAAAAAAAAACCCAAAACTATCCCTCCTATCTTAAAATAAAATAAAATAAAATAAAGAATGTGAAACTAGTTAATATAATTTCTCCCCTTAAAACAGCTAGGAAACCAATAATATGTATCCAGAGAACGTTGAAACAAGTAAAACAGGCTGATTTTCTTTTGACCCAGAGCAATAACTAAATTGGATGGCATCTATGCCACAGAGATTCGGCCACCCACAGCCCCAGGTTTAGTTGCACTTCTTTGGAACAAATAGAATCTCAAGTCTTTGGGAAAACTCGTGCCCAAAACTACATGGTTTTTTGGTTTGTTTGTTTTTGTTTTTAAATTCTTGATTTGACACCTCCTTTGTTAGAGTTCTTTTGTAAGTTCTTGGGAAATGATGGGTTCCAATTTGTTGAAAGAAAAGGCCATTTGGACTGCCAAATATCTCCACTCCTTTCCTTTGAAACCAATCTAGTCATCTACCTGGGGAATATTTACCTGTCTATGATGAGATAGTCTTGAAAGTCTCAGAGGTTCAATTTCCATTTTTGGAACTTCCTTTATCTCCAGTTTTATGCCTAAAATCTCTGATAAGCTATGCAAACCTTCTGAGTTATATCATTATTTTTTGCCATCATGAATGGATACTAATAGCATTCAAGTCTTGAGAGAAGATTTAAAATCACCAAGGCCCCTCAGTTCGAAGGCTCTCTTCACAGTTTTTTGACATCAGAAAGACCTTTTCATTTTGTTAACTGTAAAATTGCTGTCCAGAACCAATGGACAACATTGATCTTATATGAATGTTTTGTTTAGGCTTGAACAAAATCATCTGTATTCATTCCAGGTCTCATCTTTTACTAAAACCTGATGGCTGAAGTGTAGTAAGAATGAGTAGCCAGTGACAAGAACCCCTGCCATTGCAGTGGACGAATGGGTTTTCCTCTTTTCTAAAATTTTACTTGTATTAATTGGCAAATGACTTCTTAGCTGGCACACTGGTAGTTGTTCCCTTGGTGTCAGTGAGTAGTGCCCGGGATTGACCAGTGGGCCAGGGCAGTGGCTGAAGGACACTCCTTTGAGGGATGCTATGAACAACCTCTCTCACTCTCTCTCGTATTAACAGCTCCCAACCCACCCCCACCCCCCCTGCTTAGGAGGTACTGGAGATTGAGCCCAGGACCTTGTACATGGGAAACAGGTGCTGAATCACTGAGCTACATCCGCTCCCCAATGAGAGTTAGGTTGTTTTTTTTTTTGTTTCTTTGTTTTGTTTTTAGGACATACCGGGCTTAAATAAGAGAAGTTTAATTCGCTCATAAAAATAAAATTTCAACCTTCAATAGGAGTTCTGGGGCTTGATGAGGGCCTCACAGTTTCATCAGAGCCTGAGACTTATCTTTCTGCTCCACCATCCTAGTGCATGGTTTCCATATTCAACCCTCATGGCTCAGGATGGCAGCTGGAGCCCTGCCATCACATGCCAGCTGAAGGAAGAAGACAGAAGAAAGAAACACAAAAGGGGCCCCTCCCAACTGAGTCAGCTTCTTTTAAGCTGCCTTCTCAGAAGTCCCAAACAACATTCCCTTTATATTTCATTAGCCAGAACACAGTCACACCTAGTTTCAAGGGGGACTAGGAAACGTAGTCTTATTCCAGACAGCATGTTCCCATGCTTGGGGAGGCAACAAACAGCTTCAGCCACCATGGCACTAAGGCACGGCCCCAATCCTATCATGTATACCTCCTCCTCCCTGGGGTTTTCTAACCCAGAGAGCTCTATATACAGAGAACAAGAGCTGCAAAGGGGAAAAAGTACCCCAAGAATCCCTAATGCGATGTAGAGCAGCGCAGGCTCTCCAGCAAAAGCTTGACTGGAGAACAAAGCTGAGGCTTAGACGACTAATTAATTAAGGCCTTTTGCTCCCTCTATCGTAAATTGAAAATGTCTGGATCTGTAAAGCAAACCAGCCTGACTTACCTACTTAATTGTAGGAATGGAGAAGGTTAAACGGAAAGAGAGCAAGCGTGTAGTAAGGGAAAAGTTGACCAACGTATATCTGTGACTCTGATGAGATTAGGAACACCCCTCCTGTGGGAAGCAGTTAACAAGGGAAGGGGGCTTAAGCCGGATGTTCCTGCCTCAACCTTTTGTAAGTGCTCCTATTGTAGATGTTCTCCTTAGGATCTATGTGTATCTAGACATAGGTTTATACTGCTGTATAAATATCCTATTGTTTTGTACATTCAGCTATGTACCAAGTCTTTCTCTATGTGTATATAACTTTCTCTATGTATTCCCTATGCTATATATAATGTAATGTATGGTCTGAGCTCCACAACCAGTAAATACTAAAAGGATTACAGGTGTGCTGAGAGACTGGGTAGGGCCTGGGTCAGCCACCTCCTAAAGCAGGTTGAGAGCGGATTTTTCTGTTTATTCCAGTGAGCTATACAAACATCACTTTCAGAGTGTTCTCTGGACCCCATATGTTGGAAAGCACTGCTATAAATTAATTTATTTTGTGCAATCTCATAGTATGTACCATGAAAATATAATTTTATTATCATTTATCACAAGTTAGAAAGTAAGCAAAACCTCAAGTTAGTTATAGATGCCAAGCCATGCACACTTTGGTTGAAACGCAGTGTTGAGCTGGGCTCTCCTTGAGTGGTCAGTGGATAGAGGTAAGCACTGGTGAGACTAACCACAGTTAAGAACTGAAACATCCTTAGCCTCCAACCCAAAGAACTCTGATGAGAGATGAAAAGACCAGGTTACTCCAAGCAATTATAGTGTCCATGATATTTGTGACATTTTCTATAAGAAAACAAAACAAAACAAAACAAAAGCAAAACTTCACTACTTGCATGGTTCTAGTGGGTTATGTGAAGTCCTGTAAATATTATGCATGTTTGCCCCACACCTAAAACATTCTAGCATTGCTTGTTAGTTAGCACTTTGGTCTTTATTCTATAGATGAGGATAATGATAAACTTACATGAGTGTTAACAGTTGAGTTTCTTCCAAGGGCCAAGGTTTGAGTGCCCAACAGTCTCACATGTTGTTTTACTCCCAAAATGTAGGCTACAGATCAAAGTATTTCTTCCAAATAAGTATGCTCAACAAGGCATTCAGAAACCAATTCAGGCTCTATTGGGGATAGTGGCAGTGGGTGGAGAGGAGGGACTTTCAGTGATCATGGTGCCAAATTTCATGGCATCTTCTGAGAATATGTGTGGCCTGAGGCATGCACCCTAGATAGAGATGTGATATAGGTGTAGGCATGCACATATGTGTAGCATAGAGTATTTTCAAGCATAACAAATAGCCTAGTACAGAGAAAAATACTCATCAATTATCACTATCATCATTGTTAATTATAATTTTTGCATAGCTTTTGGAAAGTTACATTGATTTTTTGCTTGGTGATAAAAATGATAGTTCATAAAGATAAAACGAAAAAAAAAAAGTTCAAATGAGCCTCTAGTCAGGGACATCATTCATTATTAAATACTTATTAATACCTCTTCCTTTTTTTTTTTTTTAAGTACCAGGGACTAGAAATTGATCCTGGGAACTCCTAAGTGGGAAGCCGGCGCTCAACCACTGAGCCACATCAGCTTCCCTGAGTTGGCTTTTTCTTTCTTTCTTTTTTTTTTAGGAGGCACTGGGAACTGAACCCAGAACCTTCCATGTGGGTAGCACGTGCTCAACTGCTTGAGCCATATCCACTCCCATCTCTTACTTTTTATGCATCTACCATTTGCCAGACTCTGTGCTTGGAACTAAGGATACAGACTTAAATAAGAAAGTCTCTGTAAAAGAGAAGACTTGCCAAAATCATCACAACACAATCCAGTAAGTGTATTAGAGATTTAAACAATATGCTAAAGAGGAGGAAGCAAAATTTTTTTGTTTTATACAAAAATGGCATTACCCTGAGTTTTCAGTGAGGTATTCCCTCTGATTGTTAATCTCTCACAGTGGTGAGATGGGTTGCCAAGGTTAGTGTGCAGTGTTTGATTACGATTTTTTTTTCTCTAAAAGGAACTAAGCCTTTGGCAAATCAAAGTTTTGACAACTCTTATTAACCCTGCTTTACAAACTTACCTGGACTCAATATTGATAGGTAGTAGTAAAACAGTAAGCTATTCTGAAGGTTATGGAGGGAGCATTGTGATTGATCTTGCTAGAATGAACTCTGGGAATAGATATTCAGATGAGCCAATGCAGTGCATCAAATTCATCCTAGGGCCAAAAGAGAAAAAAAGGTAGCTTTGTCAATTAGGATCAGGTTCAGCTGCCTAAAACAGAAAGGCACTAAATACCAGTGGCTTACACAAGAACATTTAGTTCTTCCTTGTGAAAAAAAAGCTGGAGATTGGCATTTCAGAGTTGGTATGGTGATTTCTTAGTTACTGTGGATTTTGTCATCACTTAAATACATGGTTTCCATCCTCCCGTTTGCCACCTAGTCCAATTTAGTTCCTGGAGCTCTGGTCTTCATATTGATGTTCCAAGCAATCAGTAGGAGAATAAAGGAAAGGTGAAAAGAGTGTACCCCCATCCCAGCTGTGTCAGCCACCATTAAGGAGCCTTTCTGGAAGCCCCTCATAGCATTCCCACTTACATCTCATTGGCCAGAACTTAGTCAATGGCCTCATCGGGCTACAAAGGAGTCTGGGAAATATAGTCTTTTATTTGGGCACATTATTGTTTAGAATAAAATTGAGGAAGAGAGATGGAAGAAGGAAGGAAATGGATATTAGGAAAATATTGGCTGTATCTGACACAATAGATGAGTCCAGATTACCAGGCTGCACCTTTTGAAAAAAGAGTTCGCATAAATTCTTCCTACCGGCATGGAACATATCAGTGGGAATACAGCAGGGATGAGAAACCCAGGAACTTAGGGGTAGGGTGAGTTTTAATTTTTATTTCATTTTTAACAAACCAGAATCTACTGCTCACTTTTCTTAATCATGAAGATTATTTATCTTTAACATGATTAAATGTTATTGTACAACACTCTTAAGATCTTGCATTCTTGAATTATCTGGAAAATTGTGACCCCCATGTCAGTGGGAGATGAGGCTGGAGACTCACTTCTGTTCCTTAGAGAGCAGTCCCAGTAGGTTTTCCCAGCCACTCAATGGCAATGGAAGGGTTAAGCAGATAGTGCTTACTCTGGGCTAGAAGATGAAAACCAGTAGGCTGGGATATTATTTTTATTGTGTTGACACAGATGCATTTTCTTAAAGATTTATAAGAAACTTTTTCAAAATACTCCGCTTCTTGACTTTCAAATTTCGGTTTACTTATGTATGTGTCATCTACACTACAGCCTGGGGGTGGTGGTGGGGAGACCAACAATAAAAAAATATTTCTCTTTTCTTTGAGGCTTTACATGCATGTGGAGAGTTTTACTGAGCCAATAAATTGCTGCTTACCAGTGACCTTCAGAAATTTTTTGTAATGTGGGCAAAGCGCTAGCCATCCAGCAAGAGGCAACATCAAACCAGCAAACTGAACCCGCTAACTTCCAACAGAAGCAGGAGATTTTGCATAACAATTCACCACTGACAGTAAGAAGAAAGAGCAGCAACCATTTGTTCAGGACTCACACTACCAAGTGCTTTTCGTGCATCTCCATTTCCTTCTTTCTACTTGTTCTAGCCCCAATTTACAGATAAGAAAACCGAGGCTCAGAGGTTAAAGAAAATGCCTGTGGATACAGCCAGAAAAAGGCAACGCTGGGATCCACACCAGGCAATTTGATCCCGAAGCCCACGGCGGTCTGAACTACTATGTAATATTGTCTCACAAACATCCCCAGAATCTGCTCCATCTCTTATCACCGACAAAGCCTTGGATTTGCTGGTGGAGAAAAAATGCTTGAAATTCAACTGGGCTCCTCTGGTATCTGTTTTGACAGCCGAAATTAATTGTTCATTTTCTGAGCGCTTTTTGGCAACTCTTTCTAGTGACCCGAACTGCCGTCTCCTTCCTTTTCAGCTTGGCAGAGCTCCCCGGTGTTGAGCGGCCGGAGCGCGGGGCGGGGCCGCCAAGTTCAGTGATACAGCGCGCTGGCAGGCTGCAGGCTGTGCTGAGAATGGAAGCGATTGTTCTCGCTCGGTGGAGTCGCCCAGGAGGATGGTGGGCATTTTCTGTCTCTCTGACTAGAGTGAAAGCCTCACAAAGCCGATTAAGCCAAATGTGATAATTGAGTTGAAGACTAGCCTATCTCACATCTTCGTGTTTATCTTGCCAAAGTAAGATGAACTGTCCTTCTCACACTCCTCCTCGGCGCGCCCAAAGGGGAAGCTCTTTTCTTCCTCTGCGCTCGTCCTCGGTCTTGACCAGAAGAGGGAGCAGCTTCGGTCGGAAGGTGAAAAATGTGCAGACACATGTTAGAATGGACCCTTATCTCTCAGAATGCTCAGACTGGTAGGACGAAAAACATTTGTTAAATAGAGAAATGCCGTTGGGACAGGAAATACCAATATTTTCTGATACCTCCGAGTCCCTAGGTATCATTTTGGGCTTTATTTCAAAATATGCGGAAGCTCCTGCAAATGTGCATTAGTTGCTTGAAAACATTCAATGTCTTTGATATTGTTATTGTCGACACACATGATATTCTAGGGGTTAGTGTTTGAAACATGCAGAGGGCATGGAACCTATTTTCAAGGTAAAAGAAGTTAAAATGTGAGATTATGTGGATATATATCAGAATCCCACTCCTCCCCCACCGCCTTAATTTTCTCTGTTCTTTTTTTCTAAACAATGCAGAATTCAAATAAATAAGAGGTTAGTATTTGGCTTTAGAGAGGAATATTTTCTCCTCTTCTTCTCAACCATGGCAGGATTCCTGGTGCAGTTGAATTTTTGGATGGGGTTTCATTAGAGGAAAAGTAAGTTGGAACTATAAAGGGGAGATGATTCCCAGAGGTGATGACTGAATAGAAGATGAGACAGGAAGGGGGGAAAAAAAGAACAAAAGTAGCCATCATCTGCTTGATAGCAGATGGGAACAGAAAATTTGGATCAGGCAGACTTGTGGCGAGCTCCAGGAAAGCAGTGTGAATTTGATGTTAAAAGCAGTGGGGAATTACTGAAAAGAACTGAGGCTGGAATGAAGAGTAAGATGATGATAATGGCAACATCAGATAGTGGTGGAAGCATTTAAAATGGTAGATCAAGTAATAAGGCCTTAGTTACTGTGATGGTTAGGCTAATGTATCAGCTTGGCCAGGTAATTGTGTCCAGGTGTTTGGTCCAGCAAGCACTGGGCTAATTGTAATACAAGAGCATTTATGGACTTCAATCACCAGTGAGTTTACTGCATGGATGGCTGATTACATCTGCATCAATCAGGGAAATTGCACCAGCAATGGGTGATGCTTTTATCCAATCAGTTGAATGCCTTAAAAGGAGAAGTGATTTCAACATTCAGAGAGAATTTCCCAGCTTGTCTTTGGACAGCCAACTTCTCCCAGAAACTCATCAAGGACATTTCATTGGACTTTCATCAGAGCCCCTGGCTTGCAGCCTGTCTGTGGAACCTGGACTTGTGTATCCCCATGGTCGCATGAGAGACTCTTATAAAATCTTATATTATTGACAGATATCTCATGTTGATTCTGTTTCCCATGAGAACCCTGACTAATACAGCTTGGTACCAGGAGTGGTTCTTGAGGAACAGAGTCTTAAACATGGGATGTCTGAGGTGGTTCTGGGGGTTTTGTAATTGGTTCTCTACTCTAATTGGACTCAAGGGTACTAATGACTCCCTTTTCAATAATGAAGAGGTTGCTAACAGTCCATGGCGTGAGCTGGCAATAGAGATGCGCAAAATAGCATCACTGGATTCCCCTACTTCCATGCTTATAAGAAGCAAGGATCTGGGTGAGAGTGTTTTCAACACCTTAACAGAATTTTGTGGAGTCAAAACATATAATGATGTTGGCTGGCTCCTCCTAGACACTCTGGATACAGTTACAAAAGAAAGAGATGAGCTAAAGTCTTCAAATTTGAAACTTAAATGCCGCATGAATGATATGAAAGTTTCTACATGTGCCTTGAAAGAAAATCTTGTCTCTTGTAGCCACAGACTTGAGATATCTGAGAATCAAACCCAGACTCTTATTGTACGAGTAGCAGAATTACAGAAGAAACTAAAATCTCAACCTCGCAGGGTTTCTGCAATTAAAGTGAAGGCATTGATTGGAAAGGAGTGGAACCCCGAGGATTGGGACGGAGACATATGGGATGATGATAATATTGGTGGGGACATTTGAACTCTAAATTCTGCTGAACTTTATTAGATAAACCCGTGATGGCCTGCCCTGTGGAGACCACACTGGACCTCCTTCCAGCCCTGAGGTGGGTACCAGCCAAACTGAAGCCTGCACTGCCCAGCCTCTGTCCTGCTCCAGGGAGTCTGGACCTCTTCCCAGCCCCGAGACAGGTACCAGCCTAACTCCAGCATGCGCTGCCCAACTTCCAGTCTGCCCTGAGGAATTTGCCTTCCAACCCCTGCCTGAAGAGATTAATCCTGTCTCACCAGAAGAAAATGCAAAGGAATGCCCTGAGGTCAGTAGCCTGCAAGACATCTCTAGTCCTTCACCTTACCCTCACCCACCACCCCTCTTGTTTTCAGACCTCTTACTAGACTAAAATCACAACAAGCCCCCAAAGGTGAAATACAAAATTTGACCCATGAGGCAGTACGCTATACTCTGAAAGAACTGCATGAGTTTTCCAACTTATATAGACAGAAATCAGGGGAATATGTGTGAGAATGGATACTAAGGGTATGGGATAATGAAGGAAGGAATATAAAGTTGGATCAGGCTGAATTTATTGATATGGGCCCACTAAGCAGAAATTCTGGATTCAACGCTGTAGCTCGAGGGGTTAGAAAGGGCTCTAAAAGTTTGTTTGGGTGGCTGACTGAAACATGGACCAAACGATGGCCTAGCATGTCTGATGCTGAGATGCCCGATTTGTCCTGGTATACAGAAATTAATGCGTTTCTGGTTGTACTCAGGGGAGTTGAACATTGTTAGGTGAAAATATATATGTATGCTTGTCTGTTATTGTTTTTACGTAGAGACTAAATATGGTTTAGGGTAATGTGTGTGGTTGCCGAGTTGACAAGGGGTGGACTGTGATGGTTAAGCTAATGTGTCAACTCAGCCAGGTAATTGTGTCCAGGTGTTTGGTCCAGCAAGCACTGGGCTAATTGTAATACAAGAGCATTTATGGACTTCGATCACCAGTGAGTTTACTGCATGGATGGCTGATTACATCTGCATCAATCAGGGAGATTGCATCATCAATGGGTGATGCTTTTTCCAATCAGTTGAATGCCTTAAAAGGGGAAGTGATTTCAACATTCAGAGAGTATTTCCCAGCTCATCTTTGGACAGCCAGCTTCTCTCAGAAACTCAAAGATCTTTCATCGGACTTTTGCTGGAGCCCCTGGTTTGCAGCCTGCCTGCAGATCCTGGACTTGTGCATCCCCACGGTCGCGTGAGAGACTCTTATAAAATCTCATATTATTAAACAGATATCTCCTGTTGATTCTGTTTCCCAAGAGAACCCTGACTAATACAATTAGGGAAACCAGGTGCATTGGTTGGCCAGGGAAGGTGCCAGTTTATGTACCTGCTGTCCAGGAAAAACTATTAATAGGGCCCCTGCTCACTGTCAAAATGTACCATTTTGACTGGTAAATTACTTAGTGGCCTTAACCTTAGTTTACATATGGTTGAAGATCAAGAAATGAATCACATACTTAGCTATGCATTTGGAAAGGAAAGGATAGGTTTTGGAGAGACTGCTGTAAAACAAAACATACCTCTCCCAATGAAGATGGCAGAGAGGGAAGCTTCAGGGCTCTGTGCCCCAGCAGAAGCTCTGAATAACAAGTAAGATCTGACAGAAACATCCTTCTTAAAGCTTCAGAAAACAATGTAAGGACTTTAGTAACAAGGTGAGTGCTGAATCAAGAAAAAGGCATTTAAAAAAGTGGTAGGATCTTGTGGCACCTGGGCTCACCCCTCCCTTACTCCCTCACCATCATGGCTCTGAGCTGGCCCATATTCTCATGTGAGTCCCTGGTCCCAGTTCCAGAGAGAGCAGAGTCACTCCTGTACACATACTGGAAGCATGGGTGTCTGGTCCATTCTCTCTGGTGGCAGCCTGAGGGACTGAGCCAGGACACTCATTGCAGGCTTGTTGTTCCTGAACTTGTCCTGTGTGTAGAAGGCAGCTGACAGAGCTCCCCTAGGGAACACTGTGGGGGAGCAGTCAAGTTGTAGCTGCCTGGAACAAGGGACTTCTGTCTGTGAGACATACAGAGCAGTGCCTGGGACTGAGAGGATACTTTCCTAAGGAAGAGGGGACATTTATATCCATGTAAATGGGGGAATTCCTAGGGCCACAAACTCATGCCTAAGACAAGACACATGTGCAGAAAGGATCAGGGCGTGTTTCTATCTTTGGCCACAAGCTATTCTCTAAATATATTATATGGATAAACCCTGAAGGAGAGCACTTGCACGGGTCAGTCTTCAGTGATTGGAAAAATGTTTTCTATTCCCCTCTCTCCCCTTTTTTTGGTTAGCTCCTGGCATTCAAGGAATGCTTTGTCATAACACTAGTAGAATACAAGCTCAAGGAGCATATACTCAAAGTCTAAATTCCATTGATAACATTTTAATCAAAATGTCCAGGTTTCAACAAAAGATTACAAAACATACAAAGAAACAGGAAGTGATAGCTCAAGCAACCACCAATGAGGAGGACCAGACCTGGTATGTACCAGACAAAGACATGTAAAAAATGGTTCTAAATATGCTTAAAAGGCTAAAGGAAAATATGGACAAAGAACTAAAAGAATTCAGGAAAATGATAAACACAAATGTAATATCAATAGAGAGATGGAAATAATGAAAAGGAACCAAACAGAACTGAAGACCACATTAACAGAAATTTAAAATTCCTTAGAGGGGTTCAGAGACAGATTGGAGTTGGCAGGAGAGAAAATCAGTGAACTTGGAGTTAAGACAATTGAAATCATCCAGTCTGAGGAGTAGAAAGAAGAAAGAACGAAGAAAAGTGAACAGAGTTTGAAGAACCTGTGGAATACCACCAGCTATACCAATATATGAATTAAAGTGCTGAAAGGGAAAAAAATTGCCAACCAAGAATTCTATATCTGGAAAAACTGTCTTTCAGAAATGAGGGAGAGCGAGAAGGTTGTGGGAAGATGGCAGGATAGGAAGCTCCAGAAATTGGTCCATCCTTCACCAGAACAATTATTAAACAGGCAGAGACTGTTTGAATCAACTATTTTGATACTCCAAAGTCTAGTAGAATACAGTACAGCATTGGGGGGTGGGGGAAGAGGCTGGTGAATTGCACTAAATACTGGTGAATTTCACTCTCTAAGCAGCTTCTATCATTGCCTATCCCCTAGCCTCATGACAGGCAGCAGTGAGGTCCTCAGCCTAGCTTGCTAATGCCAAGGTAGGATATAAAGACCTAGTTTCCTAAGATCCAGGGGGTGCAATCTGATCCTAAACACCACTTTTGATCAGCTATATCATATCACTGCTCTGTGGGCCAACTCAGAGGGTGGCCATTTTACTAACCTGACTTGGGCAAAATAGGGAATGAATAATATGAGAATCTCAATAAAGAGATAGAAACTTAAAAAAGTAACCAAACAGAACTACTAGAGTTGAAGACCATGATAACTGAAATGAAAAATTCCCAGGAGGATTTCAACAGCAGAATAAAGAATCACTGAGCTCAAAAACAAGACAATTGAAATGAGCCAGGCTGAGGAGCAGAACAAAAACAGAATTATTGAAATTAAAATAGCCTAAGAGACCCATGGGGCACCATCAAGCATATCAAAAAAATGCATTATGGGAGTCCCAGAAGGAGAAGAAAGAGAGAAAGGAACAGAAAGAATATTCAAAGAAATAATGACAAAAAACATCTCAAACTTAGCAAAGGTAGTGAATGTGCACAATCTAGAAGCCCAATGAACACCAAAAAGGATAAAATTGAAGAGAATATGCCTAGTCACATAATAGTTAAACTACTGAGTGCAAAACAAAGGAGAGAATTCTGAAGGCTGCAAGAGAAAAAGCAACATAATACATACAAGTGAGTCCCCCTTAAATTAAGTGCTGATTTCTCATCAGAAACCATGGGAGTGAGAAGGCAGTGGGATGAGAAAACTATTGCCAACCAAGACATTTATATCTGGTGAGATTTTCTTTCAAAAAATGAGGGTGAGATTAAGATATTCCCAGGTCAAGAAAAGCTGAGGGAATTTACCACCAGATCTGCCCTATGACCTATGCTGAATGGAGTTCTTCATAGTAAAAGGAAAGGGCACTAGACAGTGGATCAAAGTGGCATTAGAAATAAAGACTTCTGGTAAAGTGAACATATGGGTAATTATAAATGCCAGTACTATTGTATTTTTTTTGTATCTGTAACTCCACTTTTTACTACTCTGAAAATGGAAAATTCCAAGTGTTGGAGAGGATGTGGAGAAATAGGAACACTCATTCATGGTTGGTGGAAGTGTAAAATGGTGCAGCTGTGGAAGAGTTTGGTGGTTCCTCAGAAAGTTAAATATAAAATTACCATATGACCTGGCAATCCCACTTCAAGATATATACCCGAAAGAACTGAAAGCAGGGACTCAAACAGATAATTGTACACTGATATTAATAGCAGCATTATTCACAGTTGCCATTGATGGAAGCAACCCAAGTGTCCATTAACCGATGAATGGTAAACAAAATATGGTAGCTACACAGAATGGAATATTAGTCAGCCATAAAAAGGAATGAAGTTCTGATACATGCAACATGAATGGATCATGAAAACATCATGTTGAGTGAAATAAGCCAGACACAAAAGGACAGATATTGTATGATCTCACTGATAGGAAATAATTAAAATAAGCAAATTCTAGTCAGAGACTAGAATTAGGTTACTCAGGGCTGGTGTGGGGGTGGGGAATGGAGAGTTAATACTTAAATTGCATAGAGTTTCTATTTTGGATCATGGGAAAGTTTTGATAATAGAAGCAAAACATTGTGAACATAATTAACAGCACTGAATTATATATTTGAATGTAGTTAAAAGGGTAAATTTTAAGTTGTATATATGTTACTATATAAAAAAAAAAATCCATAGGACTCTACAACACAAATTTCAAACCCAAAAGTAAACCATGGCCTATAAAGTATAATTATTAAAAAACTCTTTCATCAATTTTAGCAAATGTACCACACTAATAAAATGTATTAACAATAGGGTAGTATTACGGGAACTCTGTATTTTATACATGATTTTTTCTGTAAACCTACAACTTCTTTTACAAAAATAATGAGAGAGAGATTAAGACATTCCCAGATAAACAATAGTTGAGGGAGCTCATCCTCACTAGACCAGCCCTACAAGAGATGCTAAAGAGTCCTGCAGGGTGACAGGAAAGGACAATAGACAACAGATTGAAGCTGCGTAAAAAAATAAAAATCTCCAGTAAGGTTAATGACATGGATAAATATAAATCCCAGTATTATTGTATTTTTGGTTAGTAATTCCACATTTTTACTTCCTACAGGATCTAAAAGGCAAATGCATGAAATGCCATGAGAAATCAGTGGTTTTGTGCTCAAAATGTATAACCATGTAATTTGTAACAAAAACTACTAAAGGTTGGGGGATGGTAGGGTATAGGAACATGGCGGGTGTGTACTGTTGAAGTTAAATTGGTAACAAAGCAAATGGGATTATTATAGATTTAGGATGTTCAAGTTAAGTCTCATGGTAAATACAAGAAAATATCAGAGATTATGCAAGCTCATTGAGGCAGAAAGTAGAGTACAGGTTGTCAGGGGTTTGGGGAAATGGGGAGTTAATACATAGTAGGTATAGGGTTTCTGTTTGGGGAGATGGGAAAGTTTTAGTAATGGAAGGTGGTGAGGGTACCACAAAATAGTGAATACTTGGGAGTGGTTGATATGGGAAAGTTTATGTTGTACATATGTACCCACAACTTAAAAACAAAATAAAGAGCAACTAAAGAGACAATGACAATTAAATGCAATATGTGATCCTGGAAGGGATCTAATGAGGGGGAGAGGAGGCTCAAAAGGACATTAGTGGGACATATGAAAAAATTGCACTATAGACTGTAAGCTTTATATCAATGTTAAATTTCTTGAACTTGTAACTGCACTTATTGCGGTACATGAGTGATTATCCTTTTTCTTAGGAAATGTACATGGCAGTATTAAGTGTCCACAGAGCATGATGTATATCACCTACACTCAAGTGTTTAGAAAATGGATAGACAGGGAGATCGATAGAATGATTTGTCAGATGTGGTGAAATGTTAAAATTGGTGGATCTAGGTATCTGGTGGTGGAGGAGTATGTTGGAGTTCTCTATATGGGGCTTGTATTATTTATGCAATTGTACTATAAGTTTGAAAGTATTTCACAATAAAAAGTTTAATAGAAACAAAACAGCCAGGTGATTGGACAGTGAAGAGAGACCTAACTGGTGATAACGTGTCACAAGAACAATGGACAATGAGTGAAGGGACCACAAAAGAAAGATGCATTGCTCCATGTGATAGCAAGATCCCCAGGCACAATAGATATTTATTAAATAAAAAATGTTTTCAAACCATCAATACTTGTTAGATGAATGAAATTGTGTGCAGGTGGCGGAAGTAGAACCTGATGTGAGGAAAGGGCAAGGATCAAAAGCCTGAGAGTGAGCATTTGAAAGCAGATTTGATTTTCCAGGGAAAAGATATGTAGGAAGAAGCATCGAAGGTTCTGTGGATTCTTGCTCCAAGTGTATAGACTAAAAGGGACAGAAGAGAAAATGTAGAAGGAGTAGTTTTGTGAATGGAGGAAATGTAAAGCAGACTGAAGTCCCAGGAATGGAGGGAGGGTGAAGGTCTCATGTCCAGTGTGTACCAGGCACTGCACAAGGCACAAGGGACAGAGATGCAAGGGGGCAGCTCCCAAGGTTTGCATGATCTGGTGCTTTAAGACAATCACAGTAAGCAGGTATAAGTGAGAGTGATGAATGCTAAAAGAAGGGAATAATTCTGCTTCCAGTGGTGGTAGAGGGAATAAGCCTTCAAAGAATTGGAGATGGTTGATCTGGGGCTTGTGAAACAATAAGAATTTTCCAGAGCAGAAGTGGGGGAAGAGTAAGTGAGAAAATTATTCCATGTGGAAGGATCAGTGTGAGCAAATGCATCTGGAGTGCAAGGCACTGGGATTGTGATGGCAGATGAGGGCCGGTGGTGAGCAGATGCAGGCATGTGAATTTTATCCCATGGCTCACGGTGAAAAGTTGTTGAAGAAGGACAGTGTTTCACAGATTAACTCTGAGCATAGGATGGAACGACTGATCAAAAGATGGGAAGTTTGGAGCAAGGATGAAGGATGAGTGATGAGAGAATTTCTAATATGGTGGAGGCAGTTGGAATGAAGGGGAGGGGATGGTGCTAAGGGACAATTGGAGCATCTATGTGAAAGGTCTTGAGGGCAGTTTGGAAGTGGAAGGTGAAGGAGAAGAAGGGGTCAAATATTTTGACTATGAAGAAATATTTGGGAGGGTGGTGAAAGGAGAAACAGAACTTCATGGATGTAAGAAATGAATTTGGTGAAAGAAAGCAGAGACAGGTTCAAAGAGCTTAAGCCTGGAGGGGAGGGCTGAGATGGAGTGATAGTTTCATAGTGGGGAGGGGAGAGAGAACAGGAAAGAGAAGGGTGGGAGTGGGCATGCTGCCAAGGTTAAATGAAAGTGGTTTTGTCTTGTTTCCTAAGATGAATGGGGAAGCCTGGGTATATTTGGTTTTGATGGGGTTATAGAAACAGAAGGAAAAGGCTGGTGAAAAATGAGGGAGATTCTGAGGTCGCTAGAGAAAGCAAACAATCCCAGCAGATGTTACAGTTCTGGTACTCTGCTATAACCCAGCAGGTACTCAGTAAAGCTTCTTAAAGATAATGGTTAAAACCCAGGTGAAAATAGGAGGACAGGCAGAAAAAGACAAATTGCTGCACAAAGAGGCAGAGAGCAACCAAGAACAAAAATGTGTGCTTGAAGTAGGGACCAAGGTATCAATAGAGAGATCTGTAGAAAATAGAAGAAAGGGAATTTATGGAATCACGTGGGTACCTGTAGACGAAAGAACAGATGAGAAAGCCAGAAATTAAGTTTAGGATTGTAGTGGGTATTTGTTGTTTTTCCAAACCAGCATGCATTGGGGTGAGAGTGCTTGATTTTGCTTTGGGGAAACCATCCTTCTTCAACATTTAGCCCAAGTACGCTAGGCTAAAGAGGTTGCACTGAGCTTCAGCACTGGAGTGTGTGACTTGGTCCTGTCTTAACAGTGTTTTTCACCCCCTGGGCATAGCGACTGGCATATGCATATGGATATAGCTCAAGCCAGAGCTAAGGAAGCTCATTTCTGGGATTTTAAAAATTGAGATATGAGGGAGAAGACCTTTTCTTTTATGCCAAACTTGAACCTGCAATACTATAAATGGGGGCTGCACCAGATATTTCACAACCCGGAGCTGGCAAGCCCACCCGAGAAGGTGGGCCACATAGTGGGAAACACAATTAAATAAAGGGCAAGAGAAACTGGGTCTTCACGATATTGTTTGAGCCCCATGCCTGAAGCGAGCCCTAGCCCTGGGGTTTTCAGCAACATGAGCAATAGGCTGGTTCTCTGTTGGCTAATCTCATAGGATTGAGTTTTCTTACTAGCCATAGAAAGAGTTATAACTGATAAAAGGACATAGAGGGAATGTTATGGAAGCACAGAAAAGGTGACTGAAGAAGAGAGGTGGTTGAGTGCAAGAATGGAAGGGAGTCTGAAGCAAAGTGGAAAAGAGATTGTTGGAGTCCATAAAGATAAGGTTGATAGAAAATGGAAGGAAAGGATGACGTGACAGGGTTAGCCAGACATTTTTCACCTGTGAAGGGTCATGCCTAAACTGTTATATATGTCATTGATGGACATCAGCAGAGGGATTTAAACTGTACTGGACATTCTTTTTTTTCTCTTGTATGCATAAAAAGAGCAACTTATAATAGTTATAGTCACACTTCAATAGTAATAGGAACCCATTCATTCATATATTCATCCACTGTTCCATTCATTTGCTTAGTAAATGTTTATTCGCATCTGCAAAACACCATGCTAAGAATCAGAAGGTGGAGAAGACACAGCATTTCTTTGAGACAGGGCAGCATTCAGATGTGATTTGCAGACTGGGAATATGTCTATGGGTTTGAGCTCAGAGGGATCCATAGAGAGGTAATTGAATGGCCAGAATAAGTTAGCAAACGTTGTGCAGCTAAAGGAAGCCTGGAAAGACGGCAGGTTTTGACATTGGTGGTCAAGGTGAGTTTTGGAGTCTTGGTCCCACACTGGCAAAGAGGAACCAGATAGACGTGGTTCTCTCTATTTTCCCTTAATGTGAACGGATACTTGCTTATTACCTGCAATCTCTGATTATTGTAGGATGCTATTCACTTATGCAGTCAGACGTAGATTTTGAAAGTCTTCTTGCCTTTTATGTACTGGTTGCAAAAAGATAGTTTTCTCTTTGGTATACTCACTGTCTTGTCTACCTGGGCTGAGCTGACTCACCCTATTTGCCTTAGAGCTGTGTGTATAAGTAGCTATAACACATATTTGATGCAATGAAATAGCAATTTTTGTCTTTAAAATAAACACCAACTTTTCTCCTTCTGTAAGCCTGTCCAGATAATCAAAAGCCAGATAAGGTCTTGAAACAAATTCCCTTTTACCATTTGCAATGTAAAAAACTCTTTGATTCCCAGCGAACCCTCCCCTTTCATTAATGGAAGCATAGTTCTTATCTTGATGTATGTGTAGCTGGTGCTTCTTCAGTTCTGACACCAAGAAAAGTGAGCAATGGAAAATAATGGAGTCCTGAAATATTGCTGTCTTGATACCACTGAAATTTCTCCTTATTTTGAGCCAAATCCACCCATGTGCCATGTTTGAGAAATGGAGAGCATAAGAGATATCTGTTACGTTGACAGTCTGCAAAGTTTTTTTTTTCTTTTAAATAGTCAATAAGTATTGAATCATTGGCCAATCTTGAACACTCTTATAGGTACAGTGACAGTTGATATAATGGAGAAGACACTCTTCTTTGTCCTAAAGAAGTTTCTAACCTAAAATGGGCAAAAACAATTAGAAAAATAAATGAAGAAAGAATTATAGCAGTTTCAGAACCTCTAGGTTCACTTCTACTGGTAGTAACTTCCCAGGCAGTGTACCATCCTTAAATGGTATGAGAAACAGAAAATATTTACTATTCTCCTGTTCTCCACATTTCTTGAGGTAAGTACAAAATAAATCAATTCTATTCTGAGGGAAATCTTGACTATCCTAGCTGTCCAGTGTGACAATCAAGAGGGTGTTAAGTTCTGTTTGGTACTCAGTGCTGAGCACAGCATTGAATCGACCAGAACTTACTATGGAACCATGATCTGTGGCCAGACCAGATCTCTAGATGTTGCAATGAAGCCACATGTAGCTGATTTGTTTCCCGTGCCGTCTTGGGTGATTATCAACCAAAGACTATGAAATCTGTTTGTTCAAGTCTTTTGGCCAGATCTTCAGGCCAGACAACTTTGTCTTTACTCAGTTTGGAGTAGACAAGGGCTACAGTTATGAGGAAGCAGAGCTGAGAGGCTTCACCATGATAAGATATCTAAGGTGGTGAAGAGCTGTTATAGGCTTCAGGGCTTCCTACTGACTCACTGGCTGAGTGGAGGCATGGGCCGTGGCCTGGGCACCCTTCTCATCTGAAAGTTCTGTGAACAGGACCTGACCACCTCATGTCAACCTTCAGCATGGTGCCCTCCCATCGTCTCAGACCTCATGGCAAACACCATGTTCTTTGTCTACTGGTTGGTGGATGTCACTTCACAATGAGAAGCTCTAAGTTGCTTCTGAAACTTCAAGCTGACTACTCTGACATACAGTGTCCTGAACCACTGCATCTTGATCTGCTCATCTCCAGTTCCCTGGCCCATGCAATCCTAATTTCTGCAGGCTGTTGGTCTGTCTGGTCCCCTTTCATTCTCTTACTTCTTCATGCTAGGGTTTTCCCTTACAACTGCTGGCCCAGGCACATGGCAGTGCTGAGCTCTGACTGAGCCAAAGCTCATCTAGCAGGTCCTCAATGTCAAAGTGAAATGGTTCCATGTGACCTATCTCATGGCTATTAACACCATCACCCTCATTTTCTGAAGGCAGAAGTCTATGAAGGAAGTGGATAAACAGATGCTCAATCAAAGAAAGGAAAGCAACAGCTACTTCAAGGAATGGATTCCCAACAACATCAGAATGACAGCTTATATACCCCTTGGGCTCAAGGTGGCCGTCAGCAAAATCCACCACCCACAAACTCCTCAAGAGAATCTCCTAGTCTAAGCCATTCAGGGCTATATCCCACCCGAGAGCTTTCTGCTCTAGTATGGAGGGAAAAGGTTAAAATGGAATTCCCTGAGGATGAGAGCAACAAGAACACCTTTGTCTCAGAAAGTCAGACTGTCAGGAGGCCATGAGAAAGAAGATGCCAAGAAGGAGGTCTTTAGGAGGACCCAACATGCCCTAATCCTCTCAATTCACCCAGCTTTCTTCAACATGGTCCCATTTCTTTGCCTCAGAATTAGCATTTTCTGTCCCTGTCCTTGTTTGTTTCTCTGGGGTCTGGATTTCTGCCCTTCCAGGGAAATATATGTTGCCTCCATTAAAATCCAGTAAAATATTACCCTTGGGGACTTTTCTCCAACAGGGTTCTGATGGCCACTGTCCTAAGCCCAGATGCACCCAGAGCCACCTCTCTGGCTTTCATTTCATAACTTTCACTAAGCACCTAGTACGCACCAGGCATCAGGTTGGGGAGGGACACACACAGTAGGCCGCTTGCAGCCACCAGTCTTCAGGTGGGTATTGAGCCATTTGGGAGCTAACAAATGGTGAGGCCACCCTTGGGAGGGCAGGATTCAGGCTGGATGGAGATGCTTGAAGTGGCCAGCCAGGACTACAAGGTTAGGAAGTGTGTTGGGATCATTTTCTGTGACCTAGTAACTCTTCAGAGCACCTCTGGGAGTATTAAAATGTCCAGTTTAAGGAAAACTCCTTTTGCCCAGTGGACCATGGCCACAAATATGCACATTTTTTTTGCTGCTTATTCTAGAACAATAGTTCCCAAAGGGTAAGATGTTGCCCCTGCCATGTGGACATTTGGCAATGTCTAGAGACATTTTTGATCATCATGATGGGGGTGAGGAGATTGTTACTAGTATCTACTAGGTAGAGATCAGGGGTGCTGCTAAACATCCTCCAAGGCACAGGACAGACTCCACAAAAAAGGTTATCCAGCCCCAACTGTCAATAGTGATGAGCTCGAGAAACCCTGGTCTGAAGGAAGACACCCCTGAACCCTTCATTCATTGTGCAGTGATAATAAATAACATTTGTCAAAGACTTACTATATGTCAGACACTGTTTTGGTGTCTTATATACAATACCTTATTTATTTCTCATAACAACCTACATGGTAGATCTTATAAACATCACCACTCTTTGGATGAGCAGAGAGTCCTGGAGGTTAAATCATTTGCTGAAGGTCCCAAGGCTAGTAAGTAGCTGGGTTAGGACTGGACTGGACCTCCAGCAGCCTGAGGCCAAAGCACTATACCCTGAACCCTCTCTTATACCAATCCTCCACATGACAAACCTTGCTGAAGTCCACTGTCCTCAGTTTGGAGGTGTAGCTATTTTTTGGGGGGAAGGACAGAGCTTGGGTGAGCATAGACACCTAGAAGAGGGAGCCACGGAGAAAGCACAATGGCAAGAAGTTGCCTTTATAATGAGAGGAATCACAGATTTTTGTCCCTGAATTGCTCCAGTGGAGTGGGTAGATAATGGCACCCACGAATGAAGAGACACAGTCAACCAGACAGAACCTGCATGAATAAAACAGGGCACACCGTGTCAGGCACACCATCGCCTCTTCAATCATGCACACCCAGCCCCACTGATGTCCCCACAGTGATTCTGCATTGTCAGCCGGCCCCAGACTCTTTGAAATACCACATTGGAAACTTTTTGGCAAAGTCTAACAATAGAAATCATAAGCAGATTCTAAATTACCATTATCATTAATCGGGGTTGACATTTAACTGCCCCTTCCTAAGTACTGTTCAATCATTGTCCTTTTCATGCCTCTCTCAGAGATTCCCACAGGCCTCCTTAGAGTGAAAAGTACCTGAGCCCTGCCCCAGTGTGTGGTCCTCAGCAGAACAATGGAAGCAAAGTAATCCCTGACATAGCGGGCTGTGGACCTTAGACATAAAGCAGATATGGGGGAGCAGCCAGGTCCTGCAATCTGAGAGAGGGCCCAGGGAACAGAACAGAAAAGGGAAGGCGGCAGGGGAGAGAGGCCAGGCATCAAGGGCTGGGTGGGGGAGGGAGAACCCATAATCCGGGGTAGGGGAATTGAGAGAGAGCCCGGTTTGTGTTAATACCTATCCTGAGCTGTCATTTTAAGAGATTCCGAAGGAGGAGGAGGACAGGCTCTCCAGTAAGCCTGGGAAACCAGCTGCATATGAGAGAAATCTTTAAAAGTTCTTCATTCAGGAAACCTATCTGAGGGTAGTTTTTAGAGCATTATTCTTTTCATAACTATTGGTTATGCTTCAGACTTCCACTTCTGCAATGCACGTGGATTTTAGAACTGCAAAAAGCCTGAGTCACATCTTTGACCTGCCCATTCAGTCATTCATTTGTTTGGCAAATATTTATTGGAGCTCACGAAGAGCAAGTACCGTTCTGGGCACTGGGGATACAGCAGTCAACTAAATGCACATGGCCCTTCCCTCTTGGAGCTTGCATTCTAGAAGGAGAGACAGGCAAAAAGCACTAAGCATCAGAAACAAGTTAATGATGCAGTTTGTTTGAAGATGATGAGTGTTACGGAGATGAAATCAAGCAACGTAACAGGGAGAGGGTGTGCAGGAGGGATTTGTTGTTGCAACTTAAAATGAGGTGTTTAAAGCAAGCCTCATGGAGAGACTGACATTTGAGCAAAGACTTGAAAATAGTGAGGGGGAAGAGCGGGTGTGAGAAGAGAAAAGGGAATCAAAGAAGACCCTAAGACTTTTGTCCTGAGCAATTGGACAAATGGAGTTGCCATTTGCTGAAATGGTAGGGTGGCAGGTGGAAAGCTTTGGGGAGTAAGATCAAGTGTTTTATTTAGACATGTAAAGACAGAGATGACAATCTCATATTCAACAGGGTCACTGGTGGACATTTGGGTCTGGAGTTCAGTGGGGAGGTCCCAGCTGGAGAAGTCAATTGAGGGCATCAGCATATGACGGTACAGATGGAAAGCCATGGGTCTGAGTGAGGTCACCTAAAGAATGAGTACAGGGAAGTGGCTGTGGCTCAATCAGTAGGGCTCCCGTTTACCATATGGGAGGCCCCGGGTTCGGTTCCCGGGGCCTCCTGGTAAAGGCAAGCCCGCCCGCGCGGCGTGGTTAGCTGACCCAGCGAGCACAAGCAGCAAGGGGGGGATAAATGAATAAATAAATAAAATCTTTAAAAAAAAAAAAAAAAAAAGAATGAGTACAGATAGCACAGGCAAGAGGCCCTAAATTGCATTCAGGGTGGCCCAATGTTAATAGGTCCAGAGAAAAGGGGAAGCTGCGTGAGAGACTAAAAAGCACAGACAGTGGTTACAGTGCGTGGTCTTTTAAACCATAGAGAATCCCCCAAATAGAGGAGGAGAGTCTGCATTTTGATGACAAGGAAAAATTGAGTTCCAGAAGGGAGAAGTGACCTACTCAAGTCACATGGCTAGTCAGTGCAAACCAAAAATAAGCACTCACAGGAACGTGTCTATTCAGGAGTCAGAAACAGAACACCTAATTTTCGTGGGGGTGGGGACCAAACTTTCGGTAAAGTAGAAAAGTTCTTTCTTTGAAGCTCATCTGGACTAGCATGTAATTAGACAGTATATTACAAATGCTATAAAACTGACAATACAATAAGTGAAGCCAAAGGAAAGAGAAGTTAACTGTGTATCTTGGTGACTTCATGGGAGTTAACAGGCTCGCAGTGCTAGCACAGTTATAAATTTGACTTTCAAATCTACTTCGTCAGAAACATTCTCTGTTCTGCCTTATGAGAAAAGCTTCTCATTTTCTCAAAACTCTTAATTTTTTTATTAGAGCAGTTGTAGGTTTACAGAAACGACATGCAGAAAGTACAGAGTTCCCATACACCCCCCCACAGTTTTCCCTATTATTAATACTTTGCATTAATGTGGTACCTTTGTTACGATTGAGGAAAGAGTATTATTATGATTAAGCTCTTAGGTATAGCCCATAGTTTATATTAAGGTTCACTCTTTGTGTTGTACAGTTTTATCCATGTTTTTTTATTCTGGTAACTTATATACAACCTAAAATTTTCCATTTTATCTGCTTTCAAAACTCTTTTTAATGACTGGACCCATCAGAATACCTGGAAGTCTTTTGAAAACTCATGTTGGAGACTTTCTCAAATTCTACCAGTTTGCTCTGCAACCAGGTGGTATCTGTAAACTGAAGCCTTAAGAGATGAGCATTGTGTATTTTGAGATAGTCAAGTGCAATATATAACATAGCAGTGCTTAAAAAGCTCTTTTTACCTTTTTGTTTCAATGACATTCTTAGTGTCACTGCATTTTATACCATGATCTAGACTATCTCCAAAGAGATTTTTAAAAATTGACATTATGTTTTTAATGACATCCCAATTGTATTTTTTTTTACATGTACAAGTACCTTTCCTTTTATCTTTTTCCTTTTCTTTATTTCTTTCCTTTACTTCCTTCCTTAATAGCTGCTCCATATCTTACCCCTCATAGTTTTGGACCTTCAGAATAACTTTGAAGAGGGAAGAAATGAAAAACAAACTCACTTATAAGATCATTTTCCAGAAACAATAGCCACTGCTAACATTTTAGCATGTTTACTTCTAGTGGTTTTTTCCTTCATGATTAATTCCTTTTTACTTAGTAATGATCATATAGGCATAATATTTTAGGTTATTAATATTTCCCAAGCAGCTGGACTATTCTGGGCTCCTTGCCTCTGGAGAAGGATGTGACTGAGCAGAGAGCAGAGAAAATGAGACTCTCTCCCTGGCTTTGGGGTCTGAAAAGCAAGTGTGCTTTTCAGATCATAGACCAAAGTTTTGAGAAATGAGTTTGAGGAGTATAGGTCTTCCCCCATACCTCCACCTCCTAACACCTGCCCCATCACCTCCTACCCCCCAATTCCTCATAGCTGGGGAGGAGAGAAAAGAGAAACAAGGGAAATTCAGAGGGCTCCAGAGGGAAAGGTCCTAGGTCCTCTTCTCCAGGTGAATCCATCCCTGGAAAAGAGCAAAAACCCAAGACAGGCTTTTGGATCTGGGAGCAGAGGAGCCGGTTCCCTTTCTACACGTAGGACCTGGGGAAATGGTAAAATCACAGAGAAGAAATGACTGGGCATCTCTAGGCAACAAGACCTAAACCAGACTTCCAGAGTGTCCTATTTCCCACTGTGGCTTGGACGCAGCAGGAGGACAAGAGCTGGGAAGTTGCCCTTGGCCTGAAATAAGAGCCATTGCCAGACTGGAGGAGTGGTCAGCTAGCAGGAAGTAGGAAACCTTGAATTCTGAGATTAAGTTTCTAGCACTGTGAGGAATGTATCTCTAAAGTATATAATATAATATAATTAGTATAGTATAGTATAGTATAGTATAGTATAGTATAGTATAGTATAGTATAGTATAGTATGGTATAGAAAAGTAAATTTAGAAGACATATAGAAAAAATATATAGAAAAAATATTTTTCATCCTTGGGTTTGTGGACTAAAATTTGTGCCTGTTGCTCAATCTATAGATATATTATATATCTTGGTTATTTATTTATTTATTTTTAACTCTCTTCAAGATTTCTTCCTGAACATTATATTAAATACTGGCTTAATATTCCATTGAGTGGACATCACACTTTACTTAACCAATACCCTGCTGTTAAACATTTTGGTTATTTTCAATTTTTGCTATTATAATTAATGTTGTGTATCATTAGGTACAAGCATCTAGGATTAGTGGTTTAAAATAAACTTGAGAAGTGGGATTATTGGTCAAAAGGTATGAACAATTTTAAATCCCTGATACATATTGTCAAATTTTTTTCCAAAGGTTTTGTAAAAATGTGTACTTTCATAAGTCATCTGTATTAGTCAGCCAAAGGGGTGCTGATGCAAAGTACCAGAACTCTGTTGGCTTTTATAAAGAGTATTTATTTGGGGGTAGAAGCTTACAGTCGCAAGGCCCTAAAGAATCCAACTCAAGGTACCATAAAAGGTACTTTCTCACCCAAAGTCTGTTGCCACATATTGATGCAAGATGATGGGCAAAGTCTGTGAGGGTTCAGCCTTCCTCTTCCCTTTTAAGTTTCTATGGGTCCAGCTTCTTCCAATCTCAGCTGTAGGCTGGCATAAGGCTCGTCTCTCTCCCCAGGCTCGCTTCTTTCCGGGCTCAGCTGCTCTGGTCTCTTCAAAAGGTCAGCTGTAGACTATCAGGCTCATCTCTCTTCCCAGGGCCTCTGCTGTGTCTAATGAGCTGTCTCTCTTCCTCTATGTTCTTCCTCTCTGTGTCTTTTTCGGTGTGAGTGTCTGCCCTCCAACAGACTATAACTATAACTTTTCTTTTATAGTTGAAGAAGAGATTTCATTGGCTTACAAATAATATTTATATCTTTGATTTCAAAAGCAAAATATGTTTATTTTAGAAAAATGGGAAAATATAGAAAAGTACAGAAAAGAACTAAGACTCGCCTATAATCTCATTACTCAAAGATAGTCACTGTTCACATGCTGGCATCATTCCCCCAGTCTTTCTTTCTATGAGTGTGCATGTTCAGTCACGCATGCTAGCACACTTCACCTATATTTTGCTTCTGACAAAACTGGAATGATATCATACATATGATCATGTAATTTTTAAATTTAACAATGCCAGGAGCATTTTTCCAATGTTCTAAAATATTCTTCTAAAAGTGTTATTTACACAATTTAAAATATCCTAAACCTGCCTTAGATATAAAACACTCAATAACGGCTTGCTGTTGGCATGATGGGATGGAGATCTGAAAACCAGCAGCGGGAGGATGGGCTGAGGCATTAAACATGATTTTTAAGGGCTATCTATAACTTAATTATGAGGACGTGCTGGATACCATAATTTGATTTTATCAGTTCCCCAGTTGCTGGATATTTAAATTGTGTCCTATTTTTTTCACCATTATAATTCCACAAGGACTATATCTGCACATTTCTTTGTATACATTTCCACCCCTATTATTTTATCCAAATAACTGAATGTATGGAGCGGATGTTGCTCAGTGGTTGAGTGCCTGCTTTGCAGGTAGAGGTCCTAGGTTCAATCCCCAGTACCTCCTAAAAAAAAAAAGTAAATAATTGAATGTCAAAATATTACATGTTTTGTGTTAAGATGTTACCAAATTGCTCTGTAAGAGATTCATGCCACTTCAGTTAGCACCAGCAGCATATGCATGAGAATATCCATTTCCTTGCACCTATGCAAACATTGGGCATTATAATATTTAAGCATCTCTGGCATTTTCATCAGCAGAAAATGGCATCTTGTGTTTTTAAGAATTTTTTTTAGCAGTGAGTTTGACCACTTTCCTACATATGCTAATTAGCTGTAGCTTGCCTTTTTAATGTCTTTTTCTTCAGGTGAATGCCATTTCATTGAGAGCAAGGATTCTGTGTATTATTGGAGGAATCTAATAAATAAATACTTGTTGATTCCTTTGAGACACACATGAATGCATATTTGTTCTAGAATGGTCACTCTCATTCTGAGA
The DNA here is from genome assembly GCA_026826555.1 of Tolypeutes matacus. Classification (NCBI taxonomy): domain Eukaryota; kingdom Metazoa; phylum Chordata; class Mammalia; order Cingulata; family Chlamyphoridae; genus Tolypeutes; species Tolypeutes matacus. Next base: position 43,634,870 of record JAKSZT010054487.1, on the reverse strand, counting down.
TCCTCTCTTTGGGGTCCATTAAAGTAGAAGTGGAGTTCTTCAATTTTTTTTTTTTTTTTTTTTAGTGTTTAGAAAAGCTGGTAAAAAGCTGTGTAGATGTACAAAAATGAGACTGGAGAGCTTACTAAAATGTCTATTTTTTTGCGTTTGCTTGGAATTTTACATCATTGCTAAATGTAATTGTTAAATATAATCATTGGCTCCTTGGAGCTCAGGTTAGTGGTTTTTAATGATAGGTTGTTAAAAAAAAAAAAAAAGGGCTCTTTCCCTGCCGCCGCGGAGATACGCGGAGGCAGAAGCTTGGGTGATTTCAAGATTCCGCTCCACCCGTAATCCATCGCCATGGCCGAGGAAGGCATTGTTGCTGGAGGTGTAATGGACGTTAACACTGCCTTACAAGAGGTGCTAAAAACCGCCCTCATTCACGATGGCCTAGCACGTGGAATCCTCGAAGCTGCCAAAGCCTTAGACAAGCGCCAAGCCCATCTTTGTGTGCTTGCATCCAACTGTGATGAACCCATGTATTCAAGCTGGTGGAGGCCCTTTGTGCTGAGCACCAAATCAACCTAATTAAGGTTGACGACAACAAAAAACTAGGCGAATGGGTAGGCCTCTGTAAAATCGACAGAGAGGGGAAACCCCGTAAAGTAGTTGGTTGCAGTTGTGTGGTTGTTAAGGACTATGGCAAAGAATCTCAGGCCAAAGATGTCATCGAAGAATATTTCAAGTGCAAGAAATGAACAAATAAAAAACTTTGCTCTCAAAAAAAAAAAAAAAAAAGGTTTCCCAAAAATGTTTTGCTTGGTGGTTGGCAGGGAATAATAGACCCAGTAGATTAGATTATGATATATCTAAGCATTGAATTTAGATATTTCTTTTCTTTTCATCATCATTACTCTTTACAGATTTTTGATTGGCTGGATTAAGGAGCCTTTTTTGTTGTGGTGGTTTATACACTCTTGTTGTTTTGTAAAAATGATTTGAGCTCATTAAAAAAAAAAAAAATCCAGCAGCCCAAAGAGTCCAGAGAAGAAAGTGTGTATGTGGGAAGGGCATGAGAAGATTACCAGAAACCAGGTAAATTAAAGCCAAGCTTATTTCCACAGGGAGGATGAGAGTTGAGTTATCAGCCCAGAAAATTCAGATCAATTACGGAAACTTGTGTTTTCTGAATAATTGTTTAACCCGAACTTCTCTTGGACTCACCAGAGGAGTTTGATAATATGCACATAAGGACCTGCATATACACGTATGTACCTCTTTCACATAGATTCTGGTATGTGATTCTGACCCTCAAAATGTGTGATTATTTGTAGTGCAGTTTAGTGGAAAGAGCATTGACCTCGAAATTGGGAGATAAGTGGTTTGAGTTTGATTCCACTATTCAGCAGTCACGAGACTTGGAGCAAACTGAATGGGCATCACCATTCTACCTTTATCTTACAGGTTTATTGTGTGAATAGGAAATGAATAGGCTGAAGCCAGTAAGTCTAACGTCCTTTGACCCATTTGCAGATGTGTGTAGTTCCCACTACGCTGTAGTATTTAAAGTTACACAAAGCCCAATGAATTAGCTGAGCTTTGAGCTTTGGAGCCCAAAGCATCATTTGTTTTGGCACCTCAGGACTTCTTTCTCCCTCTTTGGCAATTGTAACACAGTGCCTGTGAGTTGTAGGACTATTAGTATAGGGTGATTCTAGAAACCAAGTTTTTTTTTTTTTTTTTTTGGAATTGGACCAGACTACTTTCTTTTTTTTTTTTTCTTATCAGGTTATCTTTTGTTTAGTGACAGGCTGGCTGCCCATCGCTTTCTTTAATTGACCCTCCCCATGTGCGATTGTTAAATACTTACTTTGAGGGAGAAATTGTCTTTTCCTTTCACTTTTATATGGGGGTGGCCTGTTTAAGAAGCTATCCCATTAAGTGGAGCAGCTTCTAAATAGGCTGCCTTACATTTAGCAAAGCAATTATAACAAAACGCAGCCAGGATTTGCCTTGCAGTGTGTGGGGCGCTTTCGGCTGTGAGGCTTTTACCATACAATGTGTGCTGCCCACTGACGTGACACAACTTGCATGCTGCATTTACTCTCCTCATTCAAAGACATTCTCTCTTTTAAGGCCCTGGCTACTGAAAAATATGTGCGTGACCCGAGGGGAGAGACCCAGGGCCCCATCCTTATTTAGACATATCTCAGCCCACAGTAGGGTTTAATCCATCATGTTTATTGGTGGTATTTTAGCAGAAGATCTTGATTTTACAGACATGCCATTATTAGGTCTTATGACTAATCTTATAAAATACTCGATTCATGTTTATGTCTAACAGCAAGACTGAATTATTTAGCAAATAGTTTTTTGAAATTACATGGTAATATTTAGGAAATATTGTTTTCCCTTCAAATCTCTCTATAAAATGAGTCAAAATGACTCTCTGTAGCCAGTTGCCTCGGGGCCCTTGAGAAAATCAATTTAACCTTGCCATACTTTAGTTTCTTGAATGTAAAAATAAGTGGGCCTTTAGAATTTCCCAGTCTCTAGAGAAAAAGGTCCTTTGAAGAGCATTCAGAGGACATGGGATGGGGGAGTGATAAGAAAACCTCTCTCACAAGGTGATTGCGGTCATTGTCGCCTTTTACAGGTGAGGAAATGTGGTCTGGGAGAGGTTAAATTACTTGCTCAAGTTCCTAAGGTTATTCTGTGACAGGGCCAGGTTTCAGCCCAAGTCTGACTCCAAAATTAGATTCCCATCGGGAGTGGCAGAGGACGTCTTAGAGGCCTGACTTTGAAGAGCTGCCTAATCGTCTGGAGACCTCAGTCTCTCACCTGGTATGGGGTCTGTAGCTAAGAAGGGGAAGCCCTAGGCCCCGAAGTGCCAGGGTAGGCGCATGCCACACCGATATGGCCCGTCTGCTCTCATTTCCTCTTGTGAACCTGTCCAATTGAGGATGGAATCTCTTCAAAAAGGTTAGCAATCCTTTAGGCTTTCCTCAGGATCTCCTGAAGCTTATTGCCTTCCCTACGGAAAGCTCTGTCCAAGCATCCCAGAGGCGTTTTTCTGTTTTAATTTTTAAAACCTGAGATTATGCTATCATATCCATCTTACCGGGTCCTTGACTGGGTGGGAAGCTGCTGGTCTGCGGCGGGCACCGAGTGCAGCGCCTGTGTGACAGCCCCCAGCCCGCCTGGCCGCTGGCTCACTCAAGGGGCACTACCCTTCCTTGAAGGGGTTCCTGCAGTCTTTGCATTTGAGGCTTGCACTGCTTGGGACAATATCTCCCCATGATGCTCCCTTCTGTTTTCTTCTCCTCCTTCAGAGAAGCCTGGGAGGCTTTCTGACATCAATTCAGACTAGATCTCCAGCTTTCTAGCTCATCTCCTTGTTTAATTTCTTCATTGCATGTATCCCTACCAACATGTCTTCTTTCTTATTTGTGTTTGTCTTCCCACACCAGAATGTCAACTTGGTGAAAGGGAGACCTTGTCTGTCATTTTCTCTGCTGTATTCTCAGTTCTGTTTAGCCTAACCCAGAGCTGGAGCTTAATTAACAGTAGTTGAATGAATGAATAAATGAATGAATATATTTTATTCTGAAGTACTCAGTGAGTGAGGCAAGAGTGTCCAGGTGTGTGATATCCTACTGGTGAGAAGAGAGCAAATTGCTCATTTTCAGAGGTGCATTAACTCTTTCAGTCCCCTGGGTATCATTTAGTTCCCTGGAACAGTAATTTACTAAACAGTGCCTTAAGGGCCTGAAAAAGTTAATGCTCCTCCAAAAGTTTCTAATTTACACCAGGGAGCAGTTTATTTACCCAGCAGGGTTTGACCTAATAGGTCTTAACTCCATTTAAGAGAGTCATAAGGACTTTATCACTGATCTACCTTCACATTTCCTACTTTCAGCATTTGTCTGTTTGTGGAATCCTATTGCTAGTCATTGGTGTGTGCATATCCATATCCACACCAATAGCAAGATCTAAGAAGGATCTTAGCCTTAGCATAAATCCTTCATGTATATTTTAATATGTATAATTTAAAAAATCAAACTGTGTATTACAATCCATTCAAATAATGTTATTTTAGTGGCTTCTTGGTATGTATTACAAATAATTGCTTAATTAGCTCACATTTTGTTTTGTATCCAAGAATTAGATCACGGATATTAGGGAATTTAAAAAATTCTATCCTTTTGGTTTACCAAGCCTTATCTGTAATATGCAGCCCATTATTTTGTTTCTCTTTGTTGTCTCAAATAGCAAAGCTGTTTCCACTCCTAATCTTAGACACTTCTGTCCTGAGATTTTCCAGATTTAGCCTAATCTTTCCTCTTTCAATAATTACTGTCAATTCTGTACTGTTGTAACATGTCAAAAATTTTTTCCTCCCCTCCTTTTTTTTTTTTTTTTTAGTCATCCTTACAGATTCAGGCTATGGAAGTATCTTTTCTTTAATTTTTGTCACACTTATTTTACAGGACTACGTAAAATATTTCTCTCAACTCTGGGATCAAATCAGGCATGATTGCTAGCAGCTATAAGTAGCACAGTTTTCGGTAAAACAGTTTGTGGGTAGAGATTTGCAAATATGGCAAAAGCCCATTAATTAAGAGTTCCCTAATTTAGACATTATGAAAATTGATCCTGAACTGGACTTGAAATAAGCCTTTGCCGTGGGATGAGCAAATAATAGTATAGATTAGATTGCAGAGAACACACTACTTTTGAGAACATTAGCACAGTATGGGGAAATCTTGATAGCTTTGTTTAATTTTTTTGCATCATAAAGTTTTTTTTTTCCTCTGTGAAACATTGTAAAACATTTCCCCCTTTTCTGTTTCAGCTAATAAGGGAATTGAGTTAAATTTACGAATATTTTAGTTCCACCAGGGTTTCATTCTTGACAGTAGTGATCACTCTGCATAAGTCACTAGGGTTAATAATTAAGACATTGGGTCTATGGAAGTTTGAAATGATAATTTCTGATGCAGACTCATGGTTTTGTGAGTTTAAACATTCTTCTACAGTTGCACTGAAGCAAAAAATCATTAGGTGATTCAGAGTAATGGAAGTTTTGATTATATTCTCTAAGTTTACTGAGATTCTCTGATTTCAAACAGATTGTTTATTAAGGTAAGCAGCTTATGTACTTGAAAGAAACAGATATATTTTATTTAAAATTCTACAATTCAGACTTTTCACTAATTCAGAATTTGTTCTTCCTGCTAATTGAAGTAGTTGCCTGAATTATTACTAAACTGGAAAAGCAGTTTTAATAAGAGAATTTCAAATGTGGACATTTTCTGCAGTACTTCTTTCTATCTTGTAAAAATAAAGCTATGAAAGGTGGACTTTTATAATGGAAATACAGGTAGTATCAGGAAAACGGTTTGGGTGAGTGCTGTTGCTATGGCGACCTTTGCTGGTTTCATCCTGCAGAGATTTCCCTACCTCCTTGTTAGCTACAGGTGGTAACAATATTTGAAAGATCAAGGGTCTTCCTTTCCTAACTTGACCCTGGCATTCTGAAGAGCTACCCCTTAAATTCCTAGCTCCTTAATGGGCCGTGCTTGGCTGTCAGGTTCTGGCAGTAGCTGTTGCCCTGTTTTCTGATTCTATTTCATATCCTCAGGTTTGAAGGCTGTACCTAAATTCACACTTCCCCCCTCGAGCCATACAATATATGACTGAGCTTTTATCTGACAGCTGGGGCTGAAAAACTATATCCTGAAAATGGTCTTGTCTTACAAATAGAGAAGTCTGAGCTGGTTAATCACTGACTGGCAATCTGAGTTGTTTTCAAGAGTATAATTCGGGTCTTGTCTTTTTTTTTTTACATTTACTTTGGCTTTCCAAGGATGAAAGACATGCAAAGGGTATAGAAGTTACACAACAGATTAACAGATTCATGTCAGAAGATGGGAAGAGATTGTTAGGGGGAAATATCAAGCTGTGTATTCTTTAGTTAAATGCAATTGTTTTAGTCAAAATTACTTGTTCAGGGCTACCCCGGTGTGACTTAAAATATTTGAACGACATTTCCTTTTGTAACCCCCATAGATCTCCTTAACTGATTCTTCAGCTAGATAAAGTTTTAGATCCTGATGAAAGTTAATACTGATTTAAGCATATTCAGACCGAAAACTATTCCCTGTACTCTATATGACTATAGATAATATTCACCTGAAAAATCCTGAATGTTACAGGACACATTTAAAAAATCATAAATGTTTTGGGACACATACAAAGCCCTAAGTGTTTTAAGGGAAATGAGGTATTATTCTGCTTTAATTTATTATTGGATGCTTTACGCTTCCAGGGAATTTGTTATATATTGGTAATTTTTCACAAGATTTCATTACACTGAAGAAATATGTAAATGTGCAGGAATAAGCTGTAGTTAGCTCTAGTAACAAATAGTAATCGTTATTTTTAATCTCATATTTCAATAAGTTTTAATCTTTTGTTTGCATAGCCTTGAAAAGCTGTAAAAATCAGTCATTATAGTTTAATTACTAACCATTATCCCGGGTGACTAACTCCACTTCCTTCTAAACAAGTTCCTTCTTTCATTTCTTTAAAAAAAAAAAAAAAATGCTGCTATTGGTGTTAGCTAACAATAGCATTAAACTTTATAGACCAGGTTTTGCAAATTACACTGTAGAATATTTTCAGTTTTGTTGGTTCCTCCTGGTACCAAAGAGGTTTTTTTTTTTTTTGAACTGGCCTATTTGCTGTTCCACTTCAGGATAGAATCACACTTAAGTTTTACATAATGACAGAAGTTGAATGTTTCCTGCTCTAGTGTTTATTTAGTAAAACATTTTACATTCCTGGATAGATACCAGTCTGTCATTAATGGATTCTTGGCTTTGGGCCAATAGCTAATAGTTTTATTGGTCCTCATAACATAGCTATGTGATTTTTGTAACCACAAGGGGCTCTTTTCTGTGTTTTTCTTCTCCCCACCCCCTCTTTTTTCTTTTAAACCTAACAACGCAGAGGTGTACCAAATTTAAGAACGGAGAATTTCTCTTTACGTTGTCTACTCTGCTTCATTCACTCCTTTTGCTCTAAATAAATTCTCACGTATCTTATTTTGAACAAGGCTTGGGACTCAATTATTCAATTCTAGTCCCAGCTTTCTCATTCCCCTAAGAAGTGGCCTGGGGAAGCTCATTTTCTCCACCTGGCAGTGTCCGTGGGCCTAAGTGGGGGAGGGGCACGAAGGGCCATTTATAGCAGGGGAGTTGGTGGGGCTTTATCTGATGTTTCTAGCATTGAATAAGAGGGGTCGACATTTGGAAATCTTGGAATCAGTTACCCCAGAAAGAGAAAAAAAGGTCTTTACAATTGGGTGAGTATGTTTTGTTTTTCCTTAGACAGATAGGTGTGTGTTAGGAATTCAAAACCTGCTGTCTTCACAGAAGGCTCTGCTGGTGACCTCAGAGCTTACTAATGCCTTTTCCTCCCTGTGACGTTTCTCTCCTCACCCCACCCTCCCCCATGTATTTTAAAAATTTGGCTAAATTGTTTCGTGTCTCTAAATTCCCCGGCAAAACTAGTTTCCTCCTTAGTGCAGAGGTTACTATGCAATATCAGAATAAAAAAATCGTCTTAAAGCCAGAGATTGGGCTGTCATGGTGATAACTAGGCCGAATTTCAAGGATACAAACCCCATTTTTTCCTTTGCCTTAATATCTACTGAACAACAACAAAATATGGAGGTAATGCATTCCAATTGTGGAAAATTAGGAAAACATAAAAAGAATAATAATAAAAAAAAACCGCACAGAATAATCCCTTCCAATTCCCAATCTCCACTCCCATGGCCTCACATCATAGTGGTGTACATTTCAGCTTATTACTTTCAGGTGGTTTTTCCCCCTCTACTCTCGTATGGAGCAGACTCTCTTATGCATATGATTTTGCATTCTAATCTTTCACTTGTTACATAAGGCTCATCTCCACATGTCATAAAATGTCTATTCACAGAATTTTTTTTTTTAATTCTTTTTTTTTTTTATTCACAGAATTTTAAAGGATGCATAATATTCCATCATAGGAATTATACTATAGTTTACTTAACTGTCTCTGAATAGTGAGCATTTTGTTTTCTTTCCCTTTGCAATTAGGATGCATGTTGTATAGAACATGTTTGAGCACAAATCTTTGTCTGATTCTTAGAATTCTTGAAGTCTTTACCCTATTTTTTTTTGTTTTTGCATCTTTATTTATTTATTTACATTTTACCCTATTTTTAACATGACCCACAGGACATTAGGGGAGTCCAGGTCTATCGGTATTCACTTCCAGTGCCTAATTCCAGGAAAAAGACTTTGCCCAAGGAGTAGTAAATACAAACGCTCTATTTTTGTTAAGAGTTTTGCCTTCAAAACAGATAAGATTCTGAAATTCTGGAGTTGAGAGGGTCCTAATTATTTTCCAGAGGGGCATTTACTCTTGTTTGTCAGCTGGAGAAAAAGTATGACGGGTGCAAATGTGATTCAGTGGCATGATGCAGCTGGAGAGGAGCGAGAGCTTTGGTACCGCAGGTCAAGTTTACTTAACACTGTGATGTTTTAAAACAGGATGATGCCCGTTCAATTAAATGGCCCAGAACAAGAGTGTGTTTTGCAAGGCAATTCTCTCACAAACCAGTTTTTTTTTTTTTCCACTTTGAAAGAAATGCCTGCAAGTAAATTGGACTGAATCTAAAACAGCCATAAAAGAAAATGTATTAGAAAAACCAAGAGAGTGGGCTCTACATGTGGGCACCTTGAATTGCTTGTTATTCCATTAGTCAGCTGTAATCTTCTGATTTAGGCTCTCTGCAAAACTGATGTATTTTACTATGTGAAAAGTTATATATGGATTTATGGGACTCAAGAAAACAATACTTAAAAATAAAAGTCAATGTCCTTTCATGTGATAAGATTATGGTATTTTGATTTGCTTAGCTGATGCAAAAAATTGTAGCTCGTTTCTACTACTGCTTCAGACCTCATGATCTCTTCCTATTAATTTTAGAATCAGGTGTATTTGGGAACTAAAAGGAGCAATAGAAACTAATTATTGCTCCTGCTGCTTCTTATAAAATGAAGACTGCCAATGATCAAACTTTAGGAGGAACATTTTCTTCACCCTGGTTACCATAGACCTCCTTTTGGGGGAAATTTTACCCAGGCAGCCAAGCCTGGTTATGAATTTTATTGACTGACTTGGTTGATGGTTGAGTAAAACCGCATCCAGCAGGCCAACAAAGGGAGAACTACTCTCTAGTGCTACATTCGTGTGAAAATCTAATTCAGCCCAGTGAGACAGATATTCCAGGTCGCTAGGGAGCCCCACGTTGGCACTTGAAGTCTGGCTGGAAGAGGAGAGAGTACTGAGTTTGACTGTGGCCACAGCTTTTTTTTTTTAATTTTTTTTTTTAAGATTTATTTATTTACTTTATCCATTTTAACCCCGCCCCCCTTCCCCATTTTGCTGTTTTGTGTCCATTTGCTGGGCAATTCTCTGTGTCTGTTTCCTGACATCTCTCCTCATCCTCCTCCAGTCTTCACCAGCATTTGATCCCGGAGACCTCCAATGTAGGAGAGAGGTGTTCTGCCACCTGCGCTACCTCTGTTCCTGGCTTTCGGAGCTTTCAGAGCATCTCATCTTGTCTCTCCCCTATGGCTCTCTCCTGTTACATCATCTTGCTGCATGGCTCCCGGGGCCTGGCAGCTCACCGGCACACAGAGCCTGGTAGCCCATGCGCCTTTCTCTCTCTCTCTCTCTCTCTCTCTCTCTCTCTCTATATATATATATATATATATATATATTTTTTTTTTTTTTTTTTTTTTTAATTTTACCGGGAGGTCCCGGGGATCGAACCCAGGTCCCTCCATATGGCAGATGGACGCCCAACCATTTGAGCCACATCCACCCCCCTGGCCACAGCTTTTGTGCAAGGAATAGAAATAAGCAGAGTTCAAGAACCAAAGGGTATAGCTTGTTCCCACCACACCAGGGAAAACTGATTTACCTGAACAACTATCTGGAGAAACTTCTAGGCCTAACCAGAAAGCCAAGAGAAGAGAGATAGGAGATGTGAACCATGACTTCTTTATCTCTCCCTGAGCCCTTAGCACCAGGGTTTGCTCCTTATTGAAGACTTGTTGGGGAAGCGGCTGTGGCTCATTCAGTGGGGCTCCCGTTTACCATATGGGAGGCCCTGGGTTCGGTTCCCGGGGTCTCCTGGTGAGGGCAGGCCCGCCCGCATGGCGTGGTTGGCTGACCCGGCGAGCACAAGCAGCAAGGAGGGGATGAATGAATAAATAAATAAAATCTTTAAAAAAAAAAAAAAAAAAAAAAAGACTTGTTGAATGAATGAGCAAACAAATAAATTAGGAGCAGGTATGAGGAGCTGACATGTTAAAAGAACAAAACCTCATGCTAAGTCTAGGACAAGATATTTTTCCTCCATAGTATGTGAAGCCATAGCATACTGAGGCGAGAGGAACAGTTTACTGCGTGCCTTGATTCTGGATCTGCTGAGCTGCAGTCAGAGGGGGGTGACTTGTTTTGAGGCAGGCACTGAGGAGGGGACTGAGCAGAATATGGTCTGCAGTGAATTCTCACCAAGCAGGGCCTTCTGTAAACAGGAGCATTTTAAAAGAGCAGGATGATAACATGAGGGATTCCACAAATGATCATTTCTCTCTCGAGCTCTCTTTTCTTAAATGGTTTATGAAGTAATGCCCTTGTCTACACACACTTTCCTTTCATTGTGAACTCCCCATCTCGGCCTGAGCAAGAATTTTGCAAGCTTTGAAATATGTCAACATAAAATAAGCTTTGAGACAGCTTGAAAAATGTAAGATTCATAATGGACTCCACTAAAAATATGGTTTGTTAAAAAAACAAACCAGGCTCTATCTTCCTCACTTGGAAAAACAATCAGACGGAACTTGAGCTATCACCATCCTTTTATAGATTCCTGCTTCATGAGAAGCCACGCATTTCCTAATTAAAGCAGGCATATTTGTGATGGTCCTTTCAACCACTTGTCTAATGACCTCCAAGACCCCTTGAAGTTCTACTTGACATTCTTCAAGGCTCTTACAGAGGCTCCCTATTCCATGAAGCCTTCCAGACCACTCCTCACATGACAACCTATCCATTGAACTTTCCTCTGCCGTATCTTGCCTTGTATTATTCTCTGACCCATTCATAGGTGTTTTTGCCCATCTTCCAATAGACCAGGACCTGGAAGGTAGGAACAAAGTCTTTTTACTTGATGACTTAGCACCACTAAAGTTTATTTCTTAGTCATGCAAATTCTGATGTTATTTGAAAGGGCAGGGTAGGGGTAGGGTAGAGTAGGGGTGGTAGAGACCTTTCCTCTGGATTTAGGCTTCCTCCGTCTTGTGAGATCACCTTCTCAACTGGGACCTTGTACTGCAGCAGGGGAGTGACTTTAGAAATGACCACCAGCTCTCAAATGCCTCAGCCCAGAAGTGATACACCTCTCATTTCATCTGTAAGGTCACATGGGCACAGGAAGGGGAGGGAAATTGTACGTCGATGACCTTTAGTGTCTACCACAGGGCTAAACCAACCCAAACTAGAGTGCTGCGCTCTGTTCTCATCCATTCCAATTCAGCCTCCATGCTTAAAATAAAAAGGCATATCAGATCATCATACTTGCTAAGTCATCCATTACCTATAGGATAAAGTCTCAGTTCTTTAAAAAAAAGTCATAGTGGCCCTCTAGGATCTATACCCTGCTACTCTTTTCCAGCCCTTCAGGTTTCTCTTAGTTGCCTGTAAAGGTTCTGCTTTTTCAGATCTTGATGTTTTTGCACATGTGATTGCTCGTGCCTCTACTCACCTGGAAAACTGTCCAACCTTCCCTTTAGGAGTTTTTTCCCCTTTGTAGGGGCCCTTCCTCTGAGCTCCCACTGCACCTCATGTACCCTCTAGCAGGGCTGTCATTGTATATAGGTCACCAGCTCCCATTTGACCCGACTTGGTTTAGGAAAGATGGCACTTTCTCCTCATCTCTGAATCACCAGGACCCAACACCATGCCTAGCACATGTTTCTTGGGCAATTACACTTAAGTAAAGTGTACACATGACTCTACTCACATCAAAGAAAAATGAGATGAATTTCGTCTGTTTTAAAACTTGCCAGAATTTTTTTTTTGCAGAGGTGTTCTGGGGTAGTAAAAAATGATGGGGTTTGGCTGAGAGTCAGGGAACTGGGGAGTTTTCATTTTTGGTTTAGTGCAGGTAGACATATGGTTGAAACAGGCTCTGGCTATTGGAAACAGGTGCAAACACAGGAGGGACTATAGTTTAGAGGTTGGTCTATTTTCACCTCATTCATTTTCCATGGTAATCTAGTTTTTTTTTTTTTTTTTTACCTCATTGATTTTCATTGCTCATTGAATGATATTCTCCTGTGCTTTGGAGAACATTTTGTTTCCATTGTTTTTCTCATTTGTGGCTTTCTCCCTTCCCCATTTGGTGAAGCGGCATTCCCAACCTTCACTCTGGCTAAGCTACATGTTTGGAAAATCCACTCCTTCATGTCCACTTTTGTCCTTCAAACCTTAATTCAGGACCCTCCTACTCCAAGATGCATCATCTGATTTTCTTAGCCCAGGTTGAGTGCCACCCATCACAGTAATTTTACCAGTCATATGAAGGGGTTGGAAAGCTGGTTGGCTTAGCTGGAACAGCCTGAGGACGGTTGAGAAATCCGCCTGGGAAGAAGAGGTGGTGGGAAGGACTCCAATGTTAGGCTGGAAAGTTCAAGGCATAGGTTCTCAGCTGCGGCAGAGTAGAATCACTTGGGACACTAAAAGAACATGCCTTGGCCCCACTCACTGGAGATTCTGACCTACTTGGTCTGGAGGGGTGGGGAGGAGGCACAGGCATTGCTATTTTTAAAAGCTCCCCCGGTGGTTCTGTTGCACAGGCAGGTTTGATAACATTGGCTTAAGAGCCTTGGGAATTCATGGGACATTATCCTAAATCCAGTGAGCTGGTCCCTAATACTGCCTACTAGCGGCCACTACAATCTTCCATTGCAATAAATCTGTCTTCTCTGCCAAGAGCACGAAGGAAACTTAAGGATCATCAGATTTTGTTCCGTGGTTTTAGGGTTTTAGCAGAGGTACCTCAGGACTCTAGGTACCCTACTCCTTTAACCAGAGAGGCTCATTTTGCTTGTTTATTTGTTTTTTAACTTTGGGGTTCCAGTTATTATTTTGTTTGAAAATCGGTTTTGCTTTTACAAATATTTGAAAATCATTGTATCTAGCTCATTTCTTTATTTTACAGACAGACCAGATATTAGAAATTTGTTGAAGGTCACACAGACATATTGTAGCAATACGGGACTTAGAGAACATGTGATGGAGCAAGAAGGAGATATTGATATTGGCTGGGCCAATTAGTAGCCAGATGGCTTTAGACCTAACTTTTAGGGGTCTCTATTTTCTCATCAGAATAATGTTAATACCCTGTCCCCAGTGCAGAGTCATTTTGAATGAGACTATACATGGTAGTATGTTGAAAACTCTATACAATATGCCATGTGTAATACTCATTAAAATTCAGGACCTGTAATTTCCTCTCTTACTATGATGAGAGCAGATGAAAGCTACCTAAAGTCGAGTCTAGAAAACTGGGTATCAAACTGAATGGTAATTTGGGAGGGGGTCAAAATTACAAGTTAACCTAAACAGATTTGACAGTTTCCTAGTTATTCACTCAGAAGCATTTATGGAGCATCTGATATGTTCCAGGCATTTTGCTCAATTCCTCAGTCTTGGGGCTTCCATGGTGGGTGAGCTGGGCAAGGTCCCTGCTCTCTAGCATGATTGGAAGACAATGCCAAGGGCAATTTGAAAAGGAGTTCCCAAAGGCAGGGCTGCTAGAATAGAGGTATGGGACCCAATGGGGCCCCTTTGAAAAGGAGAGCACTCACTTAGAGGCTTAAGTCCCTGAAAGTTTGTTGTTCTTTAGTCATATCACCTATTCTGCTCTTCGTTTTTTTGTCCCTCATAATAGGTTGCTTCCAAGAACTATGACGTTTATCTCAGGTTAGGTCCCAGAGGAAATCTCCTTGTGCCTCAGGCAGTGATAATGATGTACAGTGTGTTTTCAGTGTCAAACAGCATCCGACAGGGTGCCAACTTTCTGAAATGTGTTGTCATTGCTTTGTGTACAAACTTTTAATGACATAGAATCACTTTAGGTGATGGATAAGCAAGTTGACATCTGCAGCTACTTTTCCTCTATAGCCAAACTATAAAATTATATATGCAACAAAAAGAAAATCAGCTGCCCTACTTTTGGGTAACAGCGCTCCAATTTCATTTTGGGGATGCCCCTCCTCTACTCTGTCATGTGATTCTGGCAGGGATCCACACCCCAGTCCAGAGACAGACATGAGAACCATACCAGCCCATCAGAGAGCCACATGCCCTGGTCTCCATAACTAGCTCCGGCTGTCCATGTGGCTGTGTGGTGAATCAGAGCACCAAATTCTCTTAGGTCCCCGAGACTGGTGGAGGGATAAAAATAGGTTACAAGTCCGAAGTGAATGCCAACACTTCAGCATAATACTTTCTTCTGCTAGGATTGCCAAGAGGAGGATGTATTCCTGGAATGCTGGGTGCTACAGGCAGAGATTGCCTGAAAACAGAGACGTTCAGAGGAGAGCCACATTGAGAGATGGAGAGAAACTATGTCCTGTTGACATTGTGCCACCTGATTCATTTGAGCCTGAAATCAGTCTAGCCCTGGAATTTTCAGTTACACAAGGAAATAAACCCCTATCTTCCATCCTTTATTTTTATCCTAAGCCAATTTGAGTTCTTTTCTGGTCATTTGGTACTGAGAAAGTCTGAACTAACCCAACACCCTAAGCATTCATTCATTCAACAAATATTAATTGATGGGCAAATACTTAAAGAACAGCAATGTGATAAAATGGGTACGTGAATAGAGCTATATTTATATAAAATGAACAATATGACCTGAAGTTTTATTTAGTCTGTATTTGTCTGGATCTTTGAAAATATCCTTTTTGTGCAGTGGCTTAACCTGGGAAGACCTCCAATCTGTGGACATTTAGTGGGTCACAAAGCTTAGATTAATTATATAGGTATGCACAGAGACATTGTGTTAGCGGCTGTTTTAAATACTTGCACATCAGTTTGACTCTTGAGGTCTTGGTTTTTAATAGATCATATCATAAGAAAGTTTCACATTATCATTTGGAAGAAATTCAGATATTTGGAGATGGAGTGATATCCAAAGATATTCTCCATTTCTGGGAATTTTGGTTTCCCCTGTGTTCGTTTGTAAGATACGTGCCTGAACCTCTCTTCAGGGGAGACCTGCCATTTACACAAAAATGTCTCACAACCACTAACTTTTAAAAATATCCAAAATGACAAGCAGAAAGGCCTGCTCACATGACCATCATTCAAAGCTCGGGGGGTATTTGAGTTCACGAGTGGTTCACCAATGCTTCAGTGTAACTTATCTGCTTTCTGAAGGCTCTCAGCTTGCTGAACTGTACCATGAATTTGTACTGGATACCTGTTGCTTTAATTGATTGCTCATATGTGATCCAAAAATAACTTAATTCCTCCTGAAATGCTCACTGGTGCTTCCTATTACAATCTACAGGATTTTTTCTAATTACGTTTTGTCACACTGTGTTACATTTTGCCATGTTAGCTGATACTTCACAAAATGGTGAAGCAGAATCTGGGACAATATAGAAGATGAATAAAAAGAAATATACTTTAGCATGATTTTATTTGGTTATTTTAAAACAAATTCCACATTATTTGACCAAAACACATTTTTAAAAATCTTAACCACTATGTCATTGTCACAACTGCCACAGTTAACAGTGTTCTCTATTTTTTAAATTTTATTTTAAAGATTTATTTATTTCCTCCCCCCCCCACCTTGTTTTGCACTCACTGTCTGTTCTCTGTGTGTTCTGTGTCTATTGTCTTTATAGGTGGCACTGGGAACCAATCCTGGGATCTTCCAGAGTGGAGAGAGGCTGCTCAATCTCTTATGCCACCTCTCTTTGTCTCTCTTTGTTGTGTCATCTTGCTGTGCCAGCACTCCTGGTGCGGGATAGCTTGCTTTTCACCAGAAGGCCCCGGGAATCGAACCCTGGACCTCCTATATGGTAGACAGGAGCCCAATTGCTTGAGCCACATCTGCTTCCTCCAGTGTTCTCTGAATACTATCTGATACACATTTTCTTTTCAAATTTTCCATCTTACCTCAAAAATATCTTTTTATAGTTGGTTTGTGTAAATAAGGATCCAAGTAAGGTCAATAGCTGTTATGTCTTTTTATTTGTTGGGATTTTTTCATGAATAACTTTTCCCCTGTCATAGATGTTACAACCATACTCTGGAATAAGGGAAATAGTCAAACATTTCGAGGCCTGATAAACTTGATACTTGGGGACCCAAAGGATCATCATGGCCTCTCAGAGTAGGGACAGGCTTCATGGCCCCTGTCTCCTTCACAGTGGGTCCACTGGGACCCCAGACACAGCTGGATGTACTTAGGAGTTGGCACATCTGCACACTGCTTCCTAGGGCTCTGGGGTAAGAGCTCTTGGACTAAGCAGAAGCCTCTGACACTGCCTATCCTCTCTGGCCAAGATAGTAAATAAAAAACAATATCGTATTTCAGGGGAATGATGGATATTACTGCCACACTTAAAGGCCTAAAGCATGCAAGATGATGGTCCCCATTATATCTCCATTTAATTTATCAGCTGACTCCTACAAAAACCAGCTGATTGTGAAAGAAGACCATAAGTCACCACAAACTCAGCCAAGGAGGCCTAACTGAGGCTGCTATTTTGGATGTGGTGTGTTTGCTAAAACAGATGGACATGGCCTCAGGTATGATATGCAGCCACTGATCTGCAAATGCGTTTTATTTTTCTCTATTTGCATCAGAGAGGAGGACCAGAAACAGTTGGCATTCACTTGGAGTGGCAACAGGAGGCATTACAGTCTTGTTCCACGGCTTTAACTCTCCTCTCTTCTATCATAATATAGTCTAAAGAGATGGGGACGTCCCCTAGAACAGGGGTCCTTAGCCTTTTTTTGTTCCACGGATCCCTTTGCCAGTCAGGTGAAAACCACAGATCCTTACTGAGTGCACACTATACTGTGTATTATTTAATAAATATATCACACCCGCACCAACACGTCCCCACAAGACTAATGTTTTTTCTGAATTTCAATTCAAACTCACGGATCCCTGGTTAAGAATCCCTGCGCTAGAACATCATACAAGTCCACTGTATCGATGACATTATGCTAATCAGACCTAATGAGTAAGAAGAGTAGGAAGTGGAAAGTATATTGGAGCCTTGATAAGGCACATGGGTTTCAGAAAGTGAGAAGTAATCCCTAGAACACTCGTGTCTGCCCTACCAATGAAACTTTCAGGGGCCCAATGGTCTAGAGTATGCCAGGACATCTTCAAAATAAAGGACATTTTATTGCATCTTCTGCCTGGAGGAAGCAGATTTCACACCTGGGCATACTGCTCCAAGAGATGCAAGAGACACTGCAGAACAGGATTGAAAGGGTTTGGCAACTGGTCAGACTTATTAGCACAAAAGCATGCAAGGAGACAAAAATGATGCTTGAGAGATTGAGATGATAGTGATGCTAGAAACTCAACTTTTGCCTGAGATGAGCTCAGTTTTAGACATATTTAGCTTGAGATGCACGTGAACCGTACATACATAGTTTGAAATGCAGGTGGATGGTCTATCAGGCAGTCTGACATGTTGGGCTAAAGCTTAGAAGAGAGGGTAGAAATAACATGACTCTACTATTCATTCAGTAATTCCTTACTGAAAACCAATGATATGCTTAAAGCTGGAGCTAGGTATCAGCTCTGTGGCATGAGAGAACTACTAAATGCCCTTTTTTGTTTGTTTGTTTTGGTTTTTTTTTTTTGGTCTTTTATTTCTTATTTTACTAAATGCCTTTTTAAGACCCAGGGAAAACTTGTAGTTTATTTGACATGGGTGTCATCAGCATAGGCATGAAATTTGAAGCTATGACGTTTATTCCATCACTTACTCATTTAGTTGATGAGGTTGCTCAGGGAGAGAAATGCCATTGTATATATACAGCAGAATCACCTGGAGATCTTCATAAACATGGAATGGCTCATGTCCACCCCAGGCACAGGAATCAGAAACTCCAAGGACACACAGATCTTTCAAAATCTGTACAGGTGTTTCTGACATTCAGCCAGAGTTGAAAACCACCAGAGGTGTGGAAAAACATTCTTGGTGAACAACTTATTTAGAAGGGAAGAAGAGTCAGGGAAAGACAAGACAGAGCAGGAGTGGATTAGCAAAGCAGAAAGTGGTTCAAAGGAGAATAGTATCATGGAAGCCAGGGGAAGAGAGGATTTCAAGACCCCTGTGTGCATGTGTGTGTGTTTAGTGGAGGGGGGTGGAGGAGAAAATAAACTGATAACCATCATTCGTAGGCACATGCTGTGGAGGAAGGGAGGAGCCACTTCGGGATGGTTTCTATTGAGAGAGAAGTAGGCAGGGGAGTGGTGGCACCAAGGGTCTGTGGGAGGGAGTCTCCAGATGTGTGTGTGATGCTTTCCTTACAGGAAGGCAATGGCTCTTGCATCACATTGAGTTGTAGTTTTGGTTTCAGGCATGTAGTCTCCCTGGAAGGGTGTAATCATTTGGGAAAGAGGTTCGTCCTCAGACCCAAAACCAGAAGCTAGAAGCAAGATCCTAGGTAGGTAGGAGAAAGCATTCAGCATCCCTTGATGTTCTTGATGTTCTTGAACTTAAGTCATCCTTGAGGGAGCTTCCTGTGGTTGGCATCAAGACAGTGCTTTCCCACGGACAAGGCACCAAGCTTGGTGGGAAGGTGTGGTATGAGCGGTATGCCCTCATGGGGAGTAGAGACGAGCCTTCCCTGTAGAGCCCTGCAGCATTGTGAGCAAGTAAATGTGTGGTTGCTGTGAGCCACTAAATTTGGGGGTGGTTGGTACTTGATAACTCAATAGCTATTTGTTGAACTGA
The DNA here is from genome assembly GCA_026826555.1 of Tolypeutes matacus. Taxonomy (NCBI): domain Eukaryota; kingdom Metazoa; phylum Chordata; class Mammalia; order Cingulata; family Chlamyphoridae; genus Tolypeutes; species Tolypeutes matacus. The sequence goes on along the minus strand of JAKSZT010054487.1, from coordinate 43,615,752 downwards.
ATTGGGTAAAAGCTTAAACAGAGGTGATATGAGAGAAACAGTCAGAAGATGCAGAAAAATAAAGCATTCTTCTGAATAAGCAAGTGCTTTATGTGCTCTTAAACCATAGTGGCTCAAAACTTTGGCCAAACCCTAAAATCAATGGCTAGTTTTCCCCTTGCCTCTTCCCCAGCCATAGAGGATTCTTTCCCACCCCACATTCTTAGCCATCTCTTTGCTCCTGGCTCCAGCAGGCTTTTGTAACTTCATTTTTCACTGTTGCCTCCAAGCATGCTGTGTCTTCACCCGTCCTGAACCTCCCACGGCATATGATGAGGTCGTTTCTTCTCTGTGTGGAATGTCCCCACCCCACCCCTTCTCTGCATCTGTCTGCATGTCAAATACCACCTCCACCACGAATCTACTCTTAATGCCCCCACCACAGTTCACCTGGTCTCTCTCCAAGCTCCTGCAGCGGTTTCTCTGTGCCTCTCCTATCTGTCACACTAGCTCCTCCTGAGGTGATTTTTATATATGTACCTCTTTTCTTATAGCTCATAAGGCCCTGGAGAGCAGGAACCATGGCCTTCCATTGCAAGCAATGCTGTGAGAGGAGCAGAACAAAGCCTGACATGGGGTAGACACTCACAGTTAGGAGGTGGCAAGGCAAAGTGGCCATGAGAGTGGGTTTGGAGTCAGACTGCCAGCTTTTGGTCCTCATCCTGCAGCTACTCCGCTGTGTGATCCAACTTCTCTGTTTCTTGGTTTCATTGTCCATGAAATGAGGATGATAACAATACCTACCTCATAAGGATGCTTTCAGGATTAATAAGGAATAATGCTTGCCACATAGTAAGAACTACATAAATATTAGCTATTTTAGTTAAGGAAGTTCATTGAATTGAATCATGCACCTCTTTTCCACACTGGTGCTCCTCTTTCTCTCCCCCCCCCCCCCGCACCATTTTAGGCTATTCAATTTTATTTTCTTTAATAGCAAGTAGAATTTCATTGGATTTAGAGGGAGCAATAAAGGCTCAACCCTGGGTGGGGGTAGGGGTGGCAGTGGCATGTTATGATGTAAATAACATGGTACACAAACCTCAGGAAGAAGTGTGCTTAAATGTCCAGAATTTTCTTTAATAATTTCTCAGAAGAGATGGTACTTTGGGCTGGAGAGGTATTTGTGGGTGAGTGGGGCAGCCGGGGGAGGAGAAGGGTAGGACGAAGAAAGAATAGAGTCCCTAGGTTTTGGTCTAGAGTGACCGATGACTATTTTTTAAGGCGACAAAAGGAAGCTGGTTCCTCTCTGCCCACGTTGAAAGTCCTTGGTTGGGGTTGGATTCCGCTGGGCCGCACCCTCATGCCAGATGCAGCTGTTTATTTCTAGCTTTTTCAGGAACCACATTAGAGAGGATACACCCTTTGGGCCCCCTGGAAAGATCCTGTAAAAATGAAGGCACTCCCTTGTAAGTCAAATATCCCTGAATGCAACAATATTTGGGTAATTATAGTGTCCCAGGAGCATAACCCTTAAGTGGCTGAGATAATTATAGCATCCCAGGTCTGTGGCACTTCTCTTCTGAGAGCCTAATCACATGGGCAGAGGGAAGTGGGGACCCCAGGATGCTGCTTCTACAGAGTCCCTCTCGCCCACACCTTACGATGGATGGTTGTAGAAAGCCCTGTGAGTCTTGCCGCCAAGTCTTCCTTGTTTGCACGGTATCCCTAAGTTATAAGAAATTGTTCAGCACAAAGTTGAGTGCATGAATGAGTACAGTTATTTCCAACAAACAGAAGACAATCTTGCATGTAACCAAAGGAGGTGAGAAGTGATTCTTTTGAATTATAACTCTGATTCTCTTAGCACCCTGATGGTTCTTCCTGGCAGTCTTGAGCCAGGAATGTTAAAATATTTTAGCTATAGCTATGCTTGATCTTTCAAAAAGACAGATGGCTTTAAAGAAAGAGAAATGGTTCCATAGCTGTGCACTGAACCACTAACATAGCTAAGGGTCCCCTTTTAAATTTATGAGTTAGGATTCACAAGGGGAAGGTGAGAGAGCTGGGATGGGTTGATGGAGCCCCTCCCCCTTAGTGAGAAAACAAGCCAAAGTGAGCCTCCACTTGATGGGAAGTCAGGTGTCCTGCCTGTCCACGGATGAGAGCCTATCTACTGAAGGTGAGCCAGCATTCTTTTATTTCTGGAGAGGCCTCATCCTTTATAGCTTGCTTTTAATTTTTTCTTGACTGGAAGTGACTCTCCAAAATGACTTAAAGTCTTTGTTAGGACTGTATGTGTGTGTGTCTGTGTGTATATATATATATTTTTATTTATTTATTTATTTTTTAACTTAATTTAATTTAAAAATTTTCAGGTACCAGGGGCTGGGTATTGAACCCAGAACCTCATATGTGGGAAGCCAGTGCTCAACCACTGAGTTACATTGGCTTCCCTGAGTAGGTTTTTTTCTTCCATTTGTTTTGCTTTTTTTTTCAGGAGGCACCGGGAACTGAACACGGGATCCCCCGTGTGGGAGGCCGGAGCTCAGCTGTTTTGAGCCACATCCGCTCCCTATTTTGTCTTATTAATTTGACTATAAACTCCCCAACGGTAAGCACCATGGTTGATAAGATAGAAGAGGATACTCTAAAACCTCATACACACTAACTCTGGGGCTAACCCCATGCTTTATGGGAACACATTGCATTTTCCTTTTACAGTTTGCCACTGTTTGGTCCCCACAATTGGAAGGGGTTGTTATGACTTACTTTGCTCGTGAGGCCCTTTTCTTTTGAGGCTTGACAAGGACACTCTCTCTAGTTCAGCAGGCTTCTGTGGGTTCTGGGATGATTTTCATAGATAAGAATAATAAAACCTTTTAATGACCTCTACTTCCTAAGCTGGTAAAAGAGGGGCTGTACAAATTTATCTCTAAGGCTCTTTTGGGTCCCACACAGGCTTTTTGTTTTTTCATCCATTTCCTTTGTAACATTCATTTAGTTGCTTACTTCCATTTGTTTCATTCCACTTTGCAGACGTGCTGGACATTAAAAAATGGAAAAAAAAAAAAAAAAGATATGTTGCCTTGACAGAGTATATTCTGCACACAGGATCCTCAATAAATACTCCTCCTGTCTCTTAAAGCTCAGCCATATGTCTGGATCACATAATTATGAGCTGTTTTACAACCATTGATAGAGTTAACCTCAGCTTTTTAAAGTCATGGTTTGTTTCTCCGGTGACATCTTTTTGCCACTGTTCTGCTAAGGTGGCTCAGAAAAAGTGTGTTGATTTTTTTGTTTTGTTTCTCACCATTTTTTTCTCTTTGAAGATTGTAAGCATCAAACCAGTACCCTGGGTACATTCCCCAGGACTCATGTGCTTTCAAGGAGCCAGTTAGAGTCCCTTTATGAGTTGCACAAGGAGACAAAGGTTGTGGCAACAAAGAGCAAGACTGCAAATGAAGAAGAGATGCTAAGACCCAGAAAAACCCTTCAGGCAGGCTTTTGGATAGCAGCAAAAGAAAAAAAAAATCGAGGATGAAGAGTATTCCACAAAAGGGACAGGCTGACTTGTGAAAAGGCACCGAATGCAGTTCTACCCTAGGAGCCCTATAAATCATAAGGAGTCAGCAAGGATAAAGGGCATGATCCTAAGGATTCTATCCATTTCTATATAAAACTGTAGCATCAAGAAGACGAGGGTTTCCTCACTTGATATGTTGTGTTCCTATCAATCCCTAGCTTAAAATGCTTTAAAACTCCAGGAGAAAAATCAAGGATCTCTTAACAGCATATGAAGCCCAGCAAAATCTTGCTTCATCACCTGCTCTTGTCTTCCTTCCCTTTATGCTCCAGCTTCATGTGGTTCCCAGACACATCAAATTTGTCATGTCTCTTTGCCTATACTCACCTTGGTTTCTCCCTTTTCCTTCCCTCAATCTTTTCACCTAGATGATTCCTCTGCAAATGTGAAGAGTCAGCCCATGTGCCACCTCCTCCAGGAAGCCTTCCTTGAACATTCTCCTCCTCCCCATCTCCAGCACCTCCCCTCTGCTCCCACAGTGTCCTGGTTGCAGCTCTATCATTTGACTCCCCACAATATATTTTAATGATCTGTTTCTGTGTCCATAACTCCCACTAGACCTCCAGTACCTTGAGGGAAGTGACGTTTCATCTCTGTCTCCTCAGGGCCTGTCAAAATGCCTAGCAGAGTAATAAGTGATAGCTGGAAAATGTGCTTACTAAAAATCTCTTCATTTAAGCAGTTCTGGAAATTTCCCCAGATCTAGTTGAACTCGTTTTCTATTAATCTAATATTCTTTGTTCTTAGTTCCTAGAATGACAATAACCAGGCCTTCCCAGTTCTGTTTAAGAGAACATCTCAAAGCAAAACCACAGGATGGTGTCGAGAACACCTTATAACCCGGCAAATCTGTAACTTTCCTCAGAATCAAAAAGCTTGATATCCTTAAGCAGTCAGCTGCTCACACAACAATATCCACCTACAACAAGCAGGAGTTTGGCATGCTTGAGATAACACAGGAGTGAGAAATTTGCCCACATCCTCTTCATGAGACCCTTTAAAAATCCAGTGTCATCACCAACATGGCAAGAAGGCACCACCTGGTCATCACTTGATCCTTGATCCCTACCCCCTTTTCTTTGCCTCTAAAAACCCTAGCTCCCATTCTCACTTTGAACTGGTTTTGGCAAGATTCCCCCAGTTCCTTGCTTGTGTGCTCACAATAAATCACCTTCTCACTGAGAGAAGTGTTTCTCCTTTGGATCGGGAGGGCCCTTCTATTAAAAATAGCTGTTCTAGTGGTATCGTAAGTACTCACCACATGTTTGTAGACTGACTAATGGAAGTCATTTAACTGTTCTGAACTTCAGCTTCCTCATCCGCAAAATGGGACAATGATACCTTCTGTGCTGGTTTCTGTGGGGATTAAGAGACTGCAAGTAAAGTGCCTGGTCCGGAGCCTGCCCCGGAAAGGGGCTAACTCAGGGGCAGCCATTGTTCTTTACCAGATGAAAATGCAGTGAGAGAAGGCCACGCTCTCATTGAGTGCTGGGAATCAGAGCTTCGCAGGGCAGCGTGTGATCAGCCAGCACGGCCTCTCAAGGCATGGCGGCAGTGCGTCAGGTGCCTCGGGAAGCACTCGCTGGGCTCTGTCACTGAGGGGGTGGTTGTGGGTTATGATGGCTCACTGGTTCTTGAGGAAACCAACCTTACCCTCATTTGACAGACAGTCAGGTGACCTGTGAAAGTCATTGGATACAATAGATACCGTACCATATAATCTGATACAATGTTTGGAGTGTTTTCTGTCTCTCTCCGGCAGGCCCGTGGTTCTCTGCAAAGGTGTGTGTTGCTTCAAATAGCCTGCAGAGGCTCCTTTTACAAGCCCGTTATGTCTACATTCAAAACGAGCAGCGATAATCAGACTCCTGCCTGCCTTGAACCCTTAAATAACCAAGATTTGGAGTTCACTTTCCAAAGAAAGAGGTCAATCTTAGAATGCACAAACCAAGATCAGGGTTTTAGTAAAAACAATCAAACTGAAGAATAAGACCCCGATCAATAACCAAGAAAGCAAAACTCAGAAAGTACCACTCACAGATGACTTCCAGGTCTCGGTTAGTTCAGCTCATGCTTTGATATCTGCAGAATGACAGATTTAGTTTCTGGAGTTAGGGAGACCTGGGTTTAAGTCCTTGTGCTTCCACTTACTGTTTGTAGGATATTGAACAAGTTATTTAACCTAAGGCTCAGTGTTCTTATCTGTAAATTGGGGAGAGATATGACAATGACTGAAACTGAGATAACACATGTAAGGACTTAGCACAGTGTCTAGCACATGGTAAATACTCCGTAAGCATTAATTATTATTAACAATCTCTTGACTTAAAATAAATATTTAGGATTATTATATATAAATATCAAAAGCTAAATTGTGCCCGGTATTCTTTATTAAAGCAGAAAAATGGCTTTTTTTTTTAAAGGACTATGAATGATAATACTTCATACAAAAATCAACCAAAATACCTGAGCTTGTATTATGTGGTAGATCCAGAGGCATATAGAAAAGAAAAATAATTTAGTAACAGGTTTCTATAGAGACTCAGACATTGCTTATTAAACATAGGCGAGGGAGAACATGGAGAAAATTTTCCATAAAATGTCTCAATGATCTTAAAAAAAAATCTTCCAGTTTTTTTGCTGAGTCATATTCAAAAGACATGATAAATGATTTGCTCAGAGTTCAAGCAAACATAGTCTTCCTGGTAACCTTCCCTCTACTCATCCTGTTGATCAAATGTTGAGAGCTCAATTTTAAAAACCTAGCTGTATAACCTGTATTAGTTTTTCTATGCTGCTATAACAAATTACCATGAACTTAGTGACTTGAAACAAAACCAATTTACTCCTTTACAGTTCTGGAGGTCAGAAATCTGAAATGGGTTTCACTGGGTGAAAATCAAGGTGTTGGCAAGGCTGCATGCCTTCTGGAGGCTATAGGGTAGAATCTGTTTTCTTGTTTTGACAAGCTCCTAAAGGCCACCCATATTCTTTGGCTTGTGGTTTGTTCCTTCATCTTCAAAGTCAGCAACCTTAGGCTCAGTCCTTTACCTGCCACCATCTCTGGTTTTCCCTCTTCAACTTCTAAGGATCCATGTGATTATATCTGGTCTAGCTGGATAATCGAGGATAAGGACCCTATCTCAAGGCCAGCTCATTAGCAACCTTAATTCCACCTACAAGCTGAATTCTCCTTTGCCACGTAATCTAACACATCCACAGTTTCTGGGGATTTGGATGTGCCTCTTTGGGAGAGGGCGAGGCATTATCCTACCACCATGTGGTCCTAGAAATTTTGTCGCATAGGCGCTAGCCAAGTTGGCTAATGAGATATTAATCCTCCACTTGAGTACTTTGCTTGATTGGTGTCGGAAGGATATCTATGGGAACATCCATGAAGTAGAGGGGTGTGTTGAAAGAGTGAAAGTTATACATTAGCATATGTAAGAAACTTGTGTGGGCCTGAGAGAGAATGAACATGCACACATACATGGAGAAAGTCGTCTGGAAGTCAAGTTCATTGTCCTGACACTCTATGATCTTGGGTAACTGCTCAACCTATCAATGTTCGTTTCTGGACATGAATGAGCATTTCTTCATTTTGCTATACACACAAAAGAAATTAAGGTTAATTTCAATGGTACTTCCCCAAGAGTCGACTCCAAAATGACTGTTACATGAGTCTAGACATTTTTTGTTGTATGTGACAGAAATGCAAACCAAACCGACAAATAATAAACGGAAATTGTTATCCCAGAAAATGTCTGGAGTAGGTCTGGTTTCAAAAGTGGGTTGACCATGGCTCCTGCTCTGTTTCTATTTGCTTCTGTTGGTTTTGCTTCCCACCAGGTATCGGCTTAATTCTCAGGTAAAAATATTTGTAGCAATTCTAGGCTTCAATATTCCAAAGCAAGTGTCCTCAGATTCACCCTGATTGATCCAGTATATGTCACATGCCCATCTCAAATCAATAATTATGGCAGAGGAATGGAATATACAAATGGCTTAAGCCAATCAAAACTGGCGTTAGCAGGAGCCATGGGGGTGGAGGAGCCAGCTTCTAGGAAGGATACCTGGGTAGGGGAGAAAGGATGACACAAGAGAAAATCTTGGGGGGATGAGTGTATACTGGGTCCACAAATAACAAACACCCACCACAACCATGAGAGTAGTTGTTTGCAGGAAGGTGTGATCTTTGAAGTCTGGGTGAATTAATTCAATTCATCCTCTTTAGCCACAATTCAAAAACATGGAAAACATCTGTATTAGTTAGCCAAAGGAGTGCTGATACAAATTACTAGAAATCTGTTGGCATTTTTAAAAGGGTATTTATTTGGGGTAGAATCTTACAGTTCCCAGGCCATAAAGCATAAATTACTTCCCTCACCAAAGTCTCTTCCTGGGGCCTTCTCTCCTTCCTCAGGGCCAAACTCCTCTATGTGCTTACTTTTCCCAGCTCCAGCATTAAAACTCCAAACTTCCTTCTCTGCGGTGTGGTTTCTCTGTGAGTCCCCACCGACCAAGGGGGCAGGGATGCAGTATCCTACTGATGTGGCCCAATCAAAGCCTTAATCATTATTTAATCAAACAAAAATGAAACCTCTGAATCCAATATAATCTAATATGCCCTGAGGGACAGACCTGTCTATAAACATAATCCAATATCTATTTTTGGAATTCATAAACAATATCAAACTGCTACAACATCACAGAAGTTTTCAATAGTGCCAAAATAATTGTGAAATAGATAGTCATAAGCTTCATGAAACTGTGTCATCTAAAGAAAAGTTATCATTATCTCCTTTTGTTGAGGGATTATGTGGAAAAAATTGGCTTCTTAACAATATTTCGTGGTTTTAAAAAGAGATTGAGACCCTTTGCATTAGGTTCCAATAGAAGATTAGTGGGTAATGGCAGAGCTATAAAATATTCATAAACCCAGAGCTAGTTCATAATGTGTACAGAGCTCTAAAAACTTTTATTATACAGTCTTGTGCTCAGCTCCACCTCAGCGCTTCCTTTCTGTTTTAAAAATAAAGCTACCAGTTTATAAACAACTTTCATACCAAAGTCTTGACCCCCTGGGTGATAAGTGACAAGAGAAGTGTACTAATGGACATTTTAAGAGTTTTACATCAACAGACGTACTCTGTCTCAAACTGGCTTGAGGTTATCAGTGTAATCTTTTAAAAATTACTTTCTAAACAAACTTAACAACTAAGATGATTGGTATACAGGAAGGAAAGTTAAAGCCAAAAAATTTTCAAATGCAGCTTTAAAAAGAATGATGGCACATATATCACCAATCAATTTCTGAGCTCTGGATATTTTCCTGTTTTCTTTGTAGAGCAAAAGGGTTTTCATCCACTCTTGTGCCTTTGACCCTCCTGCCACACATCACAGTCTTTAAACAAAACAAAACAAATTTGTGAATGTTGTAAACATTATTCAGAATTTCTCCTGCACATGACATTGGTGTGATGATAAACAAGATACACAGATATGGTCTCTCCATGAAGCACCTTTTATTTTAAATCAGAGTCTTAGTTAGTCTTCCAGTTAAATTTATGCATTGATGCCACATATTTTTCTCCTTTCCCTCTCCCTCAGGGGTCCCGAGAAGGAAGGAATAAATATTAAAAGACAAGAGATTTAAAGCAATTTTTGGAAGATGCAAAACAGATCAAGGAGTGATCTCTGACATAGTAGGAGAGAAGAAGGTACAATCTAAATTACCTATTAAGAGGGATGCTTATGAAGGAACAAGGGTGGGAATGAGGTGTGGCACTAAAAACAGGGGACTCAGTCAAATCGAAATTCTGTAAAAGGAGCAATTGGACTCCAAGGTCTCCTCCATGATGGTGATAAGCAGGGGATTCTATCCCCAGGAATGATGCTGAACATTTATTCTTTGGACTCATTCAGGTATACTAGATGGGGGTGGGGGTGGGGGGGAGTTTGTTGAGCTGGAACAGAGGATGAAGTAAAAACTTTCATAATGAAGTGTGGACCCCTTAAGATCCTTCTCTTCTTTCCCCCTTGAAAACACAAATAGCCAGGGATATACTCCTCAAGTAGAGACTGGAAAAAGCCTTTTTGAAGAAACTTAACTGGGAAAAGACTTGCAGAGACTGATAATTGAGAGTTCCACAACAAAGAGCTGGTCTGCTGGCCTATCTCCTTACAGTGGAGCCCACCAACCCACAAGTCCTGCTCACTCACAGAATTTTCAAACAGCTTAATTGAAGACTATTTATTAGAGAAAATATCAAGCTTATATAAAAGTAGAGAGAATCGTTTGATAAACCCTCATCCACCCACTGCTCAGTGTCAACAATTATCAACACATGGCCAATTCTGTATCATCTATACCTTTACTCATGTTCATCCTCTTGTATTATTTTGAATAAAATCTCAAACATATCATTTTATCCTTAGATATTTAGGTTGTATCTCATATTTTTTTTCTAATAGATACTGGCTCTTAAAAAATATAACACGATATCATTATCAGAACTAAAATAAATTAACAAAAATTCCTTAATATCATTCACTAGCCAGCCAGTGTTAGAATTTTCAATGGTCTTATAAATGTCTTAATTTTGTTTCATAGTTCATTTGAAACAAGATTGAACTTAAGTCCATTTATTGCAATTAGTTGATATGTATTTTTAAACCATTTCATCTATAGGTCCTGCTCCATCTCTTTCTCTTCATTTGCAATTTATTTATTGAAGAAGCCAGGATTTCCCTATAGGGCTATTTCTATCTGGTAAGATTTATTGTTTGCATCCCTATGGTGTAGTTTAACATGCTTCTTTGTTCTCTGTATTTCCTGTAAATTGGATCTAAAGGCCTGGTCAGATTTAGGTTGAATTACGTTTGAAAAGAATTCTTGATTGGTGCTGTGGTATTGGAGGCACATAATATCTGGTGGTCTTTCTCTTTTCTGATGTTAGCAGTTGTTGATGCTCACACATTAATTTATTAGGGATGCAAAATAGTGATATTCTAATAATTCTATCATTCCATTTCATTTACTAGTTGGGAAGTTTCCGTAAAGATAACCTTCTCCTCATTTGATAGTTACAACATATAGGAATGGTATAATGAATGCTTGATTCCACTTTTCTAAATAATGAGTTAGTTCACTAATATCCTCCAAAGATGACCAATTGGGTTTTATTTTGCTCTACTGTTTTTATGAACTCATGGATTTAAATGTATTTAAAGTCTTTCAATTTACTGATGTTATCCTTATTGATGTTAATTGTCCCATTTTTGGCCAGCAAGCTTGACTACTGAATCCCTTTGACATGACACTAGTAATCATTGACAACTTATTTGCTGTTTGGAATGACAAGATGATCTGGATGTCATTTGACATTTCCTTTTCTAAATCAGTCACTGGAGAAAAGCATTCAAAATTAAAAAGAGAGATATCAAGAGAGAAACCCTGAGGAAGCAAAGATATTGCAGAAAAACCATAGAAACTTTCAAAATATCTCGGTGAGAAAGCTAGGATGGGAGATAAAGTCAAGGAAATTTCCTTGAAAAAGCAAGTATAAAAAAGAAAAGGTAGATAAATAATGAGACTTTGGTTCAACAGTCAACTAATTGGAACACCAGAAAAATCAAAGGAAGAAACTTAATTAAAAATAATTCCCCCAGGTTATCCCAAGATTAAAATTATGTGTCTTCAGACTGAGGGACCCACTGAGAAGTGAACACAATGAATTAAAATGGACTCACACTAACGTACACAATCATGAAATTTCAAGAAGTTCCAGAGCACCAGAAAGAAAGAGAAAATCCCTCTGAAGAGGTTACACACAAAGAAACAAAAATGAGGGAAGCTTCGACTTTTCAACATTAAACATTAAAAGACAATGGAGGGATTTCTGCTTCCATCTAAGATGGCATAAAGAGACTGGATTCAGCCTGACAAGCAAACAAGACAAAACATATAAAACAACATTTTCAAGGCATTGGACACCAGGCAACAAAGGACAGTGATCCCATGAGATGGGAAACAGACAAATTTGCCTCAGTTTATGGCCTTGGGAGAGTTTTCAAGCAATGGAACAGGAAGGAGGGAGCCAGTGGAGCCATTGAATTCTCTGGGTTAAGGAGATTAAGCTGAACATCTGGGGAGACCAAAACAGCTGGAGTTCACAGGGCAGAATACCGGAAAGAGCAGAGGTGCTCAGGGAAAGACTCCACAAGTCTGTAGAAGAGTACCCTCACATGGTCAGGAGAGTGCTGATCAGTGTCCAAGTGTGAGAAAAAGAAGCACCTAAAAGAATTAAGGGGACTAGTACCCAGAGCTCATATGGGGCTAAAAATAGTTCCTGCCTCTACCTTCCAGATTGGAAAACCTCATTTGAAAGAGTACTCAGAGCCTCCCTTTTCATTAGTGGAGAATAAGTAGCTTTAAACTACGTGCTGCTCTGGTCTTGCTTGTTAAATATTAAAAGCAACACCCAAGAGGATCAAACTATTTCTAAGTAACTTTTAGAACAAACCTCAAGTGTATCAGTAGACCTACAGAAATATCTAGCATCCAACAGGGTAAAATTTGCTATATCTGGCATCCAAGTAAAAATTACCAGGCATGCAATAAAGCAGGAAAATACAACCCATACTGAGGAGGAAAAAAAAAAAGCCAATCATTTGAAACTGATGCAAAACTGACACCATGCTAAAATTATCATCAAAGACATTAAAACAGTTATTAAATCTGTATGACATACAGTCCAGAGATGAAAAGCCCAATGTCTGTGATAAATGTTTCAACCTAGAAATCTATATCCAAGTGTATTAGTCAGCCAAAGGGGTGCTGATGCAAAATACCAGAAATCTGTTGGCTTTTATAGAGGGTACTTATTTAGGGTAGAAGCTTACAGTTAGCAGGCCACAAAGCATAAGTTACTTTCCTCACCAAAGTCTATTGCCACGTGTTGGAGAAAGAAGGCTGCCAACGTCTGTATTGCCCACAAGAAAACCTGTGTAACTATAAAGACACAAATAGGTTAAAAATAAAAGGATGGATGAGAATACACTAACCTAATACAAATAAAAAGAAATCTGCAGTGGTCATGTTAATAGCAGACAAAGTAAACTTCAGAGTAAAGAATATGAAGATTGTCACTTCATAATGATAAAGGAGTGAATAAATCAAGAAGACATAACAATTCTAAATATTTCTGAACCTAATATCACAGCTTCAAAATATGTGAAGCAAAAACTGATACAACTGCCAGGAAAAACAGGCAAATTCACAGTTACAGTGAGAGTAGTCAATACTTCTCTCTCAACAATTTATGGAACAAGGAGATAGAAAATCAGGAAGGAAATAGACAACTCGAATAAAACTATCACCTAACTTGACTTATTTGACATTTATAGAGTGCTCCACCTGACAACAGCAGATTACAAATTCTTTTCAAGTACACAGAGAACGAGCCTATCAAGTACTAGGTATATGAGTCAACACACTGTCTACCAAGATAGACCATATTCTGGGTCATAAAACATGCCTCAATAAATTGAAAAGAATTCAAGTCGTGATATGTTCTCTGACCTCAGTGGAACTAAATTAGAAATCAACAACAGAAGGAAATCTGGGAAATCCGCAAATATATGGGTATTAAACAACACACTCAAAAATTTATTTTTCATTTGCATTTTCTGGAGAGGCTGAAAGGTTGTACTCCAGAAAAATTAGGAAGTCAAACAAGGAAGAGAAAGATCTTGTCAAAGGGAAATTCAGGATGATAGCTATACGCAGGCCCAGAGAGCAACCAGTTTAGAATAGGAAAGGAGAAGGGACAGGCCCACGAGGAAGGTCTCCAGAACGAAATAGAATTGATATATCCTCTGGTATGTTTAAACACAGGAACATGATGGATGGAGAGCTTTGCAACATTTAAGGATATGTTGATAGAAAATCATGCAGTAAAAAAAGAAGGTATTTAGGTAACTCCAGTAAAAATAAAAAGCTTAATTAGAAGCATAATTATGCTATACTGTTTGGCCCTACAGAGAATGATATTTTACATTGTTATAATGATGGAAACAGTTATTGATTTAACTAAAAATAGGTGATTACTGTATTGGGGAGGAAGGAAAAAAGTATGTTGATATAGGAGAATTTAATCCTTATCTCTCATATTAGCAAAAATATAACGCATCTATTTGATAGATCAAGAGGTAGTGCCAAGCTGCCTTACTTAAAATAATGGAGGTAAATACCAGAAGAAACAGCTTTGAAAAAGTTAAAAGTATTACTTCTGGAAGTTGGACTAGGAAAGGAAGATAGGAAAAGGTGAAGAGGGGATTATAAGCTTTCCTTAGTCTTTGGTTAAGACAAATTCTATGTAATTTTTGATAAAAATATTTTAAAAAAAGAATTTAAACCAATTAAACAAAAATCAGCCCTACCTCCCATGTCTCCACTGCTTTGAGGACAGAATAACAGGAAATGGGCAATTCCTTAGACTTGGCAGATAAGTGCAGCATGTGGAGAAGAATATGCCCTAGGTTAAAGTGTAGACACACTTCTATAGTATTTAACTAAGTTTACTAACTAATATTGTTGGATTGTAAGGGTAATAGCAGTTTAAAATAGCATTTAAAAGGGTAATGACATTTTAACTGACAATTAAGGGACTGGGATGAGTCAGGAGAAACAGTCACCTGGGGCACAAAATTTAAGGGGGCACCAAAAAACTCAGTAATCAAAACAAATATTTATATAAAAGAACAAAGATTGTATAAAAAACAAACAAAAAAACAAACAAACAAAAATAATATTTTAATGCGATATTTCAAAAATGGAAATGAATGCAAAAAAATCTGTGTTGTGCAAAACACCAAAATTTTTAACGAAGACAGGATGAGGGAACTGGAAGTATGTGTTTGTGAAGAAAAAAAAAAAAAACCAATCAGTTTTTCCTTTTGCTTCAGGTTCGGCATGGTACTGTTTAACTTATAAATAATAAATATTCTAGGTATTGGGAGACTGTTGCTTAATGTGGAGAACTGATATATAGTATATTGTGTCAGGAGCCTGGAGACATGCAATTTTTTCTTTCCAGCTGTGTGACCTCAGGCAACATTCTTGACCTTTCTGTGGTTTCCTTTCCTTGAGAGTTAAAAAAAACCCAAAACAAGCATATTTGTTTTTCTATCTCACAATGCTGTGGATGATCACCTGTCATGATAAGTGAAAGTTTTTATTTAGAAAATGTTAATTTCCTGTAAAAATGTGAATTGTTTCAAATAATCCATATAATTAATTCTGATCAAAAGTATATGGATTCTGGTGCTTCTTAGCAAAGTCATCAATCCTTTATTTTCTTCCATGCCGTTTTCATACGAAATGAATAATTTATGTAGACACTGTTTTCTTTGAAGGTGATTAGAGTTAAAAGCTATTAGCTGTCGGTTCCATTTACCTTTTTCCTCGGAAGAGCAGGACAATTTATACAAATTCCACTCTTGGTTATTTTTTGTGCTCACTGCCTAGATGGTAACAGTGCGGCAGGGCTAATAACATTTTCTGTTTGAGAGAAAGTGCACCTGTGAGAGGGTGAGCCATAAAACACCAACCTTTTGAAAGTGATTGGGAATTTGGAAACCAGTGGGTAGTTGGTAGAAGAAATGGAAGCGTACCTCTGGATAGGCACCTTTCTCAAAGACCTGTTTCTCCCATCTTTCTAATTGCTGACTTTGCACAAACTCCAAAGCAACCTGCATACCATAATCTGAAAGGAAAGGTCAACTTAAAGGTCATAGGTTTTAAGGGTGCTACTTCAAAGACATTTATCTCCTTTACAACACCATTAGTCTTGGGTAATGGTCTATTGTCTTTCATCATCTCAACCTCCTCACTTACTTGTTTACTTTGAATCCAACCTCTAAATTCAAGCCCCAGCAGAAATGGGTACTTTCTGCTACTTAACGCTGACCCAATGGAAGCTTGTTCATAGTCTGGTTTCCGGTTATCAGTAGCTTAGAGGAAATAACTGAGTTACTAAGGGAGGGTTATGGTTTATGAAAAGGAAAAGAACTTCTTGGCGGAGGAGGTGATGATGAAGAAAAAAGGTTTATGCAGTAAGATGCTTAGTGTCCTTTATCTGTAATTCTAAAAATAAAGAAATAAATCAGGAACATGAATGTCCACCAATAACACTAACTAATGTTTAAAGTACATTTAAATATTTTTAATCTTATATGTTACTTGAACCTCATAGTGACCCAATGAAGTAGGCATGTATTATCAGTCCCATTTTACAGATGGAGAAAACTAAAGGAGATCAAGTAATTTTTCAAGACCACAGGGTCAGTGACTGGCAGTTGATTTTTCAACCCAGGCAGGTTGGCTTGAAAGTGTGGATCTTTAACCTTTATGCTATGCTGCTTTACACATAGGGAAATAGTATATAAACTCGATGAAATAGTTAGCTCTTAAAATGGTGTAAAGTCTGTAGCTACAGAAAAATGGAATATAAATTTCATGACTCTGTGGCTTAAATTGTGTACCAGTTATAGGGTTGTGGATAAGGACTGAGAGTTAACAAGAGATTATTGTCTGAGGGCAAGTTCCCTAGGTGGTCAAAAGTAAAAAAAAAAAAGCACAAAATCAAAATATGACAAGGAAAGCCCTTGGTAGAATCTGCATCATTACTAAGAACTCTGTTCCTGATTTCTCAAACTCAGCTTTGCCTCTGGGTTATGACTTTCTGGAAACTTCTGGAAAGGTTCTTAGGAAACTCTTTTACTGATGTATGTTGTCAAACTTTCTATGGCTGCCTGGATAACTCCAGTGTGGCTGATAGTCATCATTTATCTCCCAGTCTCTGCCTTTGTGTAGCCCTCCTCGTACTACAAGCAAAAATGATGGAAACAGTTCTTATACTGTGCTAGTGAGATTATGTTTGTCTTTTTCTCTTATTGGAAAAGTTCCTTTAATTTTTTATTTTAAGAAAAAAAATGTCTTGAATCCAGTATAAGAATGATTGTGATTTATTTAATTTCTTTCTTTAAGATAAAACACCTTGATTGATCGAAAAGGTCCTTTGTTTTGTTAATGCCTGTTGTAAGTATGTGAGGTAAAATTGGATATGAGCCTGCAAGTTAAAAACAGTAACAAAACGAAGTTTCCACAATTAGGATTGAGGTGATATTTGGAGGAACAAATAGTATTGGGAGAGAAAGGAAATGATGAAGTCCAGGAATGGTGATCAATCTACATCAATCCATTCATATATTCAACAGATATTTATTGTGCTCCCGCCGTGTCCAGGCGTGATGCTAGTTGCTGGCATTCAGTGATTACCACCATGGACAAGGCCCCAACATTCTTGGATATAATTAATTAGTAATGGACACAGACTTTAAATAAGTAAATATAAACACACAATTATTAAATGTTGAGTGCCGTGTAGGAAGTAAACAGGGTGTCATGACAAAGAGTACTCTGAAGACCTACTTTAGACTAAGCACTCAAAGAAGTCTTCCTGAGAAGGCGAGGTTTAAGATAAGGCCTGAAGGACGAGAAGGGACCTGCCACACTAAAAGTCACAGCAAGCAACCTTGTGGGAGGGTACAACTGCCCCTGTAGGGACTCTGAAGAAAAGGGGTGCAGTGAATGAGAGGGGAGCAAGGCAGGCAAGGGGTGAGGTGCAGGTTGTGTGAGGGTGGTGAAATTAATTATAAGTGCAATGAGAAGCTACTGAAGAACATTGTGGCTGCTGTTTGGAGAATAAACTTGACGGTTTATTATGAAAACAGTAGATGTCCAAGCAAGAAATGGTAGCCCTTTGGACTATGGTGATGGCAATGCCAATGTAGAGGAGAGGAAGAACTAAAGACATTGTAATGAAAGAATTCTCAGAATTTGGACAAGGGGTCAGTCTTGGGAAGGAGAGGGAGGTAACAAAATCATGTGTTAGTCAGGGTGGTAACTGCTGTAACAAACAGCCCCTCAGTGACTTAACCCCTAAAAGCCATTTTCTTGCTCACATCACAGTTCAATATGGATCATCAGGAGAGTGAGGGAGATCTGCTCCCCACTTTTAGGTGTTTAGATCTTGTGGCGTCTCCATTTTCAAAAAGTAACCTCCAAGATCACTAGGAACAGAAAGTGAGAGCATGGAGGACCTTGGACCCATTGCAGGGGCCGGGCCTGGGTGTGGAGTACATCACTTCCACCCACATTCCTTTGATTGGAACGCAATAATATAACCCTATCTAACTGCATGGGGAGGCTGGGAAATGGAGGCTGGCTGCAAGTCCAGAAAGAAAGCGAAATAGGTGAGCACATAGCATTGTCCCTGCTCTGAACGATTTCCAGGTTTCGACCTGAGTCACGAGCTGGTTGGTGTCAGTACTGTCCATACACTGAGATGGGGGAGATGGGGAGGGTCAAGTTTGTGGGAGGAGACCAAGTAATACATTATAGGCTTGTCAAGCTTGAGATGCCTAGTAGTCATCCAGGTGACGTGATGTTGTTTTTATTCAAGTCTTCAGTTTAGGGCCAGTTATATAAACACTAGGAAATACTTAGATAGTTTGGGCAAGGTCATGGTTGCATTGGCTGTGTATTTTGTTATGTTTCTATCAATCTGGCTATTTATTTGTTTATTTAATAAATGTGTACTGAGCACTAAGATGTTCTAAGTATTTTAGGTATAGGACATATAGCACTATAGAAAACATGTAATATATGCACCTTCTATTCTACTGGGGACAGACGAGCAAAAAGCAAGATAAATAAGGAAAATATATAGTATGTTGGATGGTGATAAAGTCTAGGGAAAAATTAAGTGGAGACAGGGAGTAGGGAGGGTGGTTATCACAATTTTAAACGGGTCCATTGAAAAGGTGACACCTGAGCAAAGATTTAAAAGAAGGTGAAGACCAAAGCATGTCATTGATTGGGGGAGTGGCCAGTGGGATTTAGGTTGAGAGAAAACGAAATGTAAATGCCTTGAGACCAGAGTGTGGCTGTATCTTCTTAGGCTGGACTGAAGTGGGGGGTAGGTGAGGGAGGAGAGTAAGGAGAGGATGAGGTCACGGACTACGTATGCCTTATCAGCCCTTGTAAGGACTTTGTCTTTTACTTTGGCCGTATAATTTATGTTCACTTAAAGTTCTCTTCTAAAAGTTGAATAATCACTCACTTTCCAAATGTTTTTCTCCTACTTTAGGACACAATATAAAACAGGTGGAATCGACTTTTTTGTAGTATCACCTTGGTCAGAGGTCTCTCTCTAGTCACAGATAATTTTTTTCCAAGTCTCTATTGGGTGCTAGTCTCTAGGCTAGACACAGTATAAAGCTAAAAGAGATATGGTTCCTGCCCTTAAAGAGCTTCCTAAAACAGATCGTTTAAATGAGAGGCACTAACTGCAAAGATGGATATACACAGAGTGCTGCAGGCAGCCCAGAGAAAGGAAACTTTATTCTCCTGAGGTGGATGAAATATGTGCATGGGGGAGGAAATGCTTGAGCCAAAACTTAACAAATGAGTAGGCTTTAGCCAGGCAAAGATGGTGGGGGTAGGAGCCGGTGAAACAGAACAGCATTTTAGGCAGGCAGACATTGTCAAATCGAATATTATTTCTAATGCACGTTAAGAGATTTCAGATTGGGGAATATTTTGGAAAGGTTTTTACACAACAAATCCCCATTCCACACAGTCCTATTCAAAAATACTCACGAGGACTTACAACCTGAAATATACAAAAGATCCTAGAACTAAAAGAAATTCTCTAGATCAACCATCTCATTTTACACGAGAGAACTGAGACCTGAAGAGGTTAAAATGACTTGTTCAAAACCAAACAGCATGGTGCCATTTATATAAATTGTAAATATAAATAAATTTATAGAGATGGAATTAGATTAGCAGATATGTATGGCAGGGAAACGATAGAGGGTTTGAGAGGTGACTGCCAAGGGGATGGGATTTTCTTTTTAGAGTAATGAAAATGCTATTAATATTGGTTGCCGTGATGGATGCACAACTCTGTATTTATACCAAAATGCACTGCTTATACACTTTAGATGGATTGTATGGTATGTGAATGTGTCTCAACAAAATTGCTTTAAAGTAACAAACAAACAAACAAAAAAACAAAACAAAACAACCCAATAGCAAATGAATGAGGACCAGGAAGCCAGGGTTCATATTCAAGCCGATGCTCTCCCAAGGTGCTACATCAAGAACAAAGACTCTTTTTGGCTTTGGCTTCTTTATCACTTGGAATATGTACTTTTAGTCCATGTATATTTCCAAATATTTCTGGAAACTTCAGCATGGTTCCTAAGTTGTCCACGAATTTATTCTTGAACACCAGTTAGAAGAATTTCTTATGCACTGCTTTCTTCTTGGAGGCTTGCACCAGGTCCACTCAAACTGTCCCAGAGACTTTCTACAATAAACACAGCAATTTGTTGGTTCTACTTAATTTTAGGCTTTGCTCTGTTACTCTTTCTCCCTGGGTCTTGGAGCACACAGAGAACGTATGTGGCTAATTTAGGGCAGATATGCTAAAAGTTAAAAGTAATGTTTTCTCTTTACAGAAAGTACCCCAGGGGCAGAGAATGCCGGAAATTGTGTGTCACTGTGATGAAAAACAAATGAAAGCCTTTACAGCAGAAATGTCATTCTTTGACCATCCAACACGTCTATCAGCTCGTGCCAGTGCAGATGTGTTGTGTAGGCAACTGCCAATTGAGCATCCCAGAACGAATTCCCCTCATTCCCTCTTCACCATGTCCTCCATGGCAACTCACAGAAAACAACAGATATTCTCAGAAAAATACTGTGAGCGCGTGTATGACTTTTAAGATAATTAGGTTAGGATGTAATATGTGACCCTGTATAGGGAAACAACTCCCTCAAAACATAGTTGTGTTCCTTTTATTGAATGGATGTCATGGTTATTTTATTATATTAAGATATGGTTATCCTGATCAATTCTGCTTCAATTACCATAAGAAGGGGAATATCCTCAGACAAGAACGAACAAGAATCACAAATTGAAACAGGACTGGGTATGGTAGTCTGGAGAAAGAAAAAAAAAAGTTTGGTCTCGTCTTCAAGCATTTCACATGTCTGGGAAGATTATCCTTTGAGGAATGTTTAAATGTGGTATCCATCAGGAGAAGGCAAAGCAGTAGGTAGGAAGAAATCTAATAATAATGCTTGTTTCGCTGAGCTCCAAACACTGAGCTGTGGTTTATAAACTGGATTATTTAGATGTATGGTCCCCTCTGGATTTATTTTCCCTTTGTTATCTTCCAGGCTTTAATTTCTTTTTTCTAAATATTCCAGCCTTGTCTCTACTGTGAAGCAGGGTGTTTGGGGCACACATAGGCCAGTTTTCAAAGTATGAAAAGGGATCCCCCAGGACTAGGGATCATCAGGGAGAGAGCCTAAAGCAGTGGCTCCCGGGATAGGGGGGCACATTCTTGCATTCCAACAACATTTGATTGTCTCCAGATATATTTGCTTGTCACAACTGGTGAGTGTGTGTGTGTGTATGGGGGGTAGGGTGGGTGCTATTGGCATCTAGTGGGTAAACCAGGGGCACTGATAACCCTCCTGCAGTGCACAGAGCCTATCCTACCACAAAAGGCACTAGTGCTGAGGTTGAGAAGTTGAGAAGCCCTACCCTGAGGGCAACAGGAATCTCAGGAGTAGGTGGCATCATGTGGCTCACCTTTTCCCAGCTTTGGGGGATCTTCCTCCTAATGCTACCTTGGAGTTTCTGTTTTTTATGGACTATTGAGACAATAATATTCCAATCTTAGATAATGTGTTTCCACTATTTCCAAATGAGGGAAATCCTCCTCAACTCACCTTCTCTCCAAGTCATTAATAACAAAATGCAATGAGTTGCCATGGAGGACATGGTGAAGGGGAATGCACCGTGGGTTAAAGAAATTTGAGACGCTGTGCCTTCCCTGTGATGATTAAAACCTCAGTTGAGATCCTTGAGCTGCCATTGTCTACACAAAATTCCCTTTTCACAGGCACTTGATTGGGGAAATGGGCCTCCCTCCCTCTGTGATCCACACGTGTGAGTCCTGGGGCCCCCCAGGTCCAGGGCTTCTCCTGGGTGACTCCCAGAGGCAGCGCCATCTGCACGTTGATAGCAAACCCTTGTGACATTTAGATATTTGTAATCCTCTTACGCTAATCAATCACAGGATCAAAAATTGCTTGGCACTAACTGCAGATTCTCAAGTTGTGTTGTTCTATGATTTCTTCATTTTTTAACAAATAAATTTTATTGATACATATTAATAAAGCATACAATTTGTCCAGAGTGTACAATCGATGGTATTTGGTATAATCCCATATTGTGCATTCATCACTTCAATCATTATTAGAGCATTTTCATTATTTCAATAATAATAAAAAACAGACAAACAAGAAAATTCTTCACCTCACAATCTCTATGCTTCCCTTGCTGTACATAGCTGCTATTTCTGCTATTTATTTTTAAGCAGTTTTATTGAGATATATTCACATACCATATGATTTATCATTAGTATAATCACAATGTTGTGCATTCATCACCACAAAAAATTTTAGAACAATTTCATTATTATGAAAAGAAAAACTCAACAATCCTTAGCAGTCACCTCTCAATCCCTCTATCCTTCTCCAGCCCTACATAACCACTAATCTGATTTCATCTTCTATGATTTCTTGATGGGTTGTCAACAGATTAATTTTTCTCTCTCAACTAGTTTGCCCATTGTATTCACGCTTGATGGGCTTATTTGACTGAACGGTTTCTTAAAGAATTGCTTTAAAACAGTTATTGATAATCCTGGGGACCATTATTTGCCAATTTTAAACATACCTAGATTTTTCGGTATATATATTTATTCCCACCCTCCCCACCTCCCCATCAAAAAAAAAAAAAAAAATAGCAGAAGCTGATAGGCACCCTCAGCTCCAGGAGAGGGGGAGGGGCAGGCAACTCCATAGTCCAATAATTTGTACAAATCATAAAAGAAATAAGAAAAATGTAATTTGGTGTGGCAACTAATACAATACTAATTGACATCTCAGTATTTCAAACTGTAGGTAGTTTTTTCTGCAAATATGATACTTATCTCTGATTTCTACATATACATTTACTTGTTTAAGTTTACTCAGTGGGCTTCTTTCCTTTATGTTATCGACCATGTGTAAAGTCTGAAGTTAAAGCTTTGATTCTGATTTATTTTTACATAAGAATGCTAAGAACTATTATTTCTACAAGGCATGATGGAGTATATTAATGAACTCCCTCGGCCAAGATATCATCAAAAAGAAGTAAATTAGACTCCAGCTGTCATGTTTCTTTTAGGAAAGGCTTTCAAAGATGGGCAACACATCAACATGCAGTAGAGAACACACTCTTTGGAGAATGAGGAGTGGTTTGAAAACCTGATCACATAAGAGAATTCAGTTAAGCTGAATTCTCCTAATATTTATTGAGTACCTTTTACATATACAAGAATTAAGATAAAATATGATTTTGACCAAGAAATCAGTGCAATAATTTGGCTCAAGTAATTTAAAAGTTGTTACTTTTTTTCAGCTAAAGTTTCTTAATCCTATCACGAGGGGGTCTGATAACATTTTTCAGAATCAATAAATCAACAAATTAAAATTAAATGAACAGAGGAACGCTCAGTGTTTGAGCGCCTGTTTCATGTGTAGGAGATCCTGGTTTCAATCCCTGGTACCTCCCCCCACCCCCAAAATTAAAATTAAATGAACAAAAATAAAATTAAAATGAACAAATATTTATCTGGTACCTACTATTATGAGCGACTTTTAAATATAATGGAGGCAGAGGGTTGGGAGGAGATTTAAAGATGGTTTAGAACAAGATCGTAACCTTAAGCATCTTGCAGTTTAGGCCTTTTTTGTAGTTAATGCATTTCCATTTTTGTAAACAAATGTGTGTGTGTGTATGCTTTTAAGATGTCATTGTCTTACTAACCGGTGAAAAGTGTCCAACTGAGAAAGAGATGGGCAAAGGGGTAAAACAACCTTCCGTGTAAAATTCTTCATTAAAGTCCTGGTAGGAATTACAGAGGAAGTTAAAGATCTCACATACACACAAAAAACTGAGATTCGCTTAGAAACTGTGAACAATTGCAGATTTCTGGAGAACTGTTGAAATGAAAAACCAAAGCAAGAAATAAACGATTACATTTCAAGTGATACTAAATTGTAACAGAATATGTTTTGCTTTCTTGCCCGCCCCTCTCCACTCCCAGTCCCTTTCCAGGTATGAATACAAAGAGAAGGAGGGAAGGTATCTGGCTATTTACATGAAAAATGACTCTCTGCTACAATCACCTCCTGTCAATAAAACGCTTATTTTCTGACATGTCAATTAGGTGATTCATAATCCAGATGACCATCCCCTTCCATTTAGTACTGTTGCCAGTGGGTTAAATGTCTGAAGTGTTTACCCTTTGTGACCAGGGGCGTGGATCTGTTCTCAGTCAACCTGGGCCACTCATGACATGTTTGCCTGTAGGATTTCTCTGAGGTAAAGTAACCATTATTATCAGATTTTCAACTGAATGGCAGATTAGGACAGTGGTTTTACCACCAGCAAGGAAGAACGCTTGTTTCACAGAACCACGTATCTAAAATATGGAGCTTGTGGGAAGAGTTCAATGCAAAACAAAAAGCCTGTAATTTATGGAACTACGGTGACCAAGGCTTATGTGGCAGAGCTTGGCATTTCAAAGAGATTGTCTTTTGTCTAAAAGCCAGTTATTAGGGAGGAAAGATTTGTCCTCAGTATCTTAAGCTAATTTTAAAAGATCTAAGTGATAAATGAAGTAATCATTTTTTAAAAAATTTGAGATAAAATTCGTATAACATAAAATTCACCATTTTAACCACTTTAAAGTGTACGATTTAGTGAGTTCCAGTACATGAGGAAATTATTTTTTAAAAAATATTAGTTAATAGGATTCTAAGGGGAAAAAAAGAATAAAATTAGCTACATTGTATTTTTCATTCCTTAATATATCTAATTGTATCTAATAAATATTAAATAATTGCATTATTAATATACCAGAATGCTCCCTTATATTTCTAAGAAACCATCTACAAATAAATGGTATATTTCTAATCTACTATTAAACAGTTTTACAGTTAAAGTTATTGAGGCATTTTCAGTTTTAATTATGAAGAAAGGCAGATAGAAATTAAATGTCTACATTTCAAACTTTACAAAGATGACATTTGGAGAATGCTTGAATGGAACTTTGAAAAATTGTTTTGGAAACCAGGAAACATACTTTTAAATAGATAAAAATAAGTTGTTTTTTAAAAAAACATTTTTGCAAATAAGCCATCACTGAGAAAAGATAAAATTTGTTGAATTTTGGATAAGACTGCTTTTTGCTCTTTTAGAGTAGATGTATGAATAATGCAGAAAACTTAACTTTAAAACTTCACACTGCTATGTAAGTAAAATAGGCTGGCCAAATAAGCTGACGAGAGACTTCTGGGTAAATTTGTAGACAATAGAAGATAAAAATTTGTTTTGGCTGAAAGTATATCCTTTTAGCCAGAAATTTTCAGGCAGAAGGGGAGGCATAACGAGACTTCTAATTCACACTCCCTTTGCTGCAGCCTCTCCTTGCCTCCTTCTTCCCCACCAGATTTTGATTTGTCCTCCTGGTACAGGGTGGATAACAGCCCCCTCCCCACTTGAAGAACAGTAAAGAAAGACAACGGCTACTTTGATGCAACAAGACCTGAGTTTCTAGATATACAGAAATACCTTATTAATTTGAACCACAATGAGTCAGAATTTGTAATAATTTAGTCAGGAGTTACAAGAGTTAAGGATTATCAATGCCTTATCGATGAAGAAAATGTTTTCTAAGTAATTGACTGCAGTAAAAATGTTAGAGGAAATATATAACTATTTAACCTATTGAGGAACCTCAGTCGTTTACAAGCACATTGGGACTAGAATTAGACTTCATTAAAGTTGAACTACTGTGGACTTCTGCATGACTATCTTTTTTACACTAACAGCTATAGTTGTAGTGTTTTCTAAAGCACCTGGGGTGAGACAGAATTTGATAAATTTGGAACACATTGGGCTAAACAAAGTTAAATTAGTTTATGTACTACAGGACCTCTCAGATATTTTCATTTTGATACTCCAAGAGGGGACTGTCTGATGAGCAAATTTTGTCATTTTATTAGTGTTTTGATTTCTACTTTTCTTTTAACTAGTGAAGTTGCAGATCATCCTTTTCTATTTATTTTTTATTTTTTCTGTACATTGCCTGCATATATCCTTTATTTATTTTTCAATTGGGCTGTTGGTCTTTTTCACTCTGCTTTTTAGCGTTCATTCTTTTTCTATTACACATATTGAAAATGTTTTCATTCTATTTGTCCCTTGATTTTAAATTTATGCTGCCATTCTTGAAACAGAAGTATTTAAAAAAATTTTTTAAAATATAAATATGGGGAAGCGGCTGTGGCTCAATCAGTAGGGCTCCCATTTACCATGTGGGAGGCCCCGGGTTTGGTTCCCGGGGCCTCCTGGTGAAGGCAAGCCCGCCCGCACGGCGTGGTTAGCTGACCCAGCGAGCACAAGCAGCAAGGGGGGGATAAATGAATAAATAATAAAAATAAAAATCTTAAAAAAATATATATATATATATATATAAATATGTATTTGTATGTTATATTTATTACAGCATATTTTCCATTTTAATCATTTTAAGGGTATAATTTAGTGATATTAATTACGTTCTTCAATGTTGTTCTAACATTACCAAAACTTTTCCTCACAACAAAGAAAAACTCTACCCTATCAAGCAGTAGCTTCCCCAACCTCCCCTCCCCTAGGCCCTTGGTAACCTCCAATCCAATTTCTGTCTTTATAAATTCTAGATATTTCATATAAATGGAATCATACAATATTTGTCCTTTTGAGTGGTTTATTTCACTCTGTATAAAGTTTTCAAGTTTCATCCATGTTATGAAGCTGGCTAGTTTAGGAAATGAAAAGAATCTGGGACCTGGCAGAAAAACACGGCTGTGAAACACGTGGCCATGGAATTCCACCTGGAAATCCTCTGAGGGGAACACTCCCCCGCCCCCCGCAACCAGAAACTCGCTGGAAGAACCCAAGAGAATTTTCCTTGATCGTCTGGCATCAAGGAAAAGCCCCAGATAGTCTCAAGCCTTATCATTGCCCTCCCCACTGGGGGAACTGATGGGTGGGGTAATCAATCAAAACAACAAACAACGGGGCCCCTCCCCGGAACATTAGCAAGTGGGAGGAATAATTAATGGTTTAAAAAGCAAGTGCAGAAGCAAAATCATCCCTTTTTCCTCCCTTCTCTGCCTGGGTCAGCCCTCAAGTATACCTGGGACCCATAATCTATTATTATCTCCCATTTCTATTCTCTTCTCTCATTTCCTTAATAAACTACTGGCCTAACTAAATCAACATGTTCTTAAATTCTTTTATGTAACATAGCCAAGTACCTAGAGGAACTGTGACAAGAGTTATAGCATATACCAGAACTTCATTCCTTTTTATGGCTGAATTCCATTGTATGTATATACCATATCTTGTTTACCTGTTTATCTGTTGATAGACAATTGGGTTCTTTCCAACTCTTGGCTATTGTGAATAATATTGTTATGAACAAGTATCTGTTTGAGACCCTCCTTTCAACTCTTTTGGTGATATGTATCTAGATGTGGAATTGCTGGATCATTATGGTAATTCTATATTTAACTTTTTGAGGACACTTCAAACTGGTTTTCACAGTGCTGTACCATTTTCCTTTCCCACCAACCATGTATCACTATTCCAATTTCCCTGCATCCTCCTGAACACTCACTATATTCTGTTTTGTTGGTGTTGTTTTTAATAGTAGCCATTCTAGTGAGTGTGAAGTGGTATCTCATTGTGGTTTTGATTTGCATTTCCCTCATGGCTAATGATGGTGAGCATCTTTTCATGTGCTTATTTGCCATTCATATTTCTTCTTTGGAGGAATACTTATTCAAGTCCTTTGCCCATTTTAAAATTGGATTGCTTGTCTTTTTGTTGTTGACTTGTAGTTTTTATTTTTGAGCAGTCAAATTGATGCCTGGGGTTTTTATTTTCAGAAGGCCTGCTCTGCCCCAATATTATAAAGATATGCTCTATATTTTCCTTACAACGATATAATTTTAAAATTATTCCGGTGTCACTAGAGCTTTCTGCAATAGAAATATTCTGCCTTCATGCTGTCCAACATGGTGGCCACTAGCAGCATGTGGCTATTGAACACCTGAGTTGTGGCTAGTGACAGAAGAACTGAATTTTTACTTTGATTTAATTTCAGCTAATTTAAATTGAAATTTAAATACTTACCTGTGGGTAGTGACTACATATTGGACAACACAGATAGATCTTTAATCTCTCTGAAATTTGTTTTTATGTGTACTGTGGAGTAGAGATGTGACTTTTTGTGTTTTTTTTTTTTTTTCTGTATGGATGTCTACTTGTCCTAACACTGTATATTGTACCACTCTTTTTTCCCCTATTTATTTGAAAAGTCACTTATGTCATATGCCAAATTTTCATGTATACATAGGTCTGTTTCTAGACTCTAATCTGTTTCATTGAACTATTTGTCCATACTTGAGCCAATACCCCATGTTTTAAATTACTCTGTCTAGCTGGCAAGGCAAGTCCTCTGACATTTTTCTTTTTCTTTTTTCAAAAATTTTTGGTTCCTCTTACATATTTTCTTTCCAGGTGAAGTTTGGAATTGACTTTCCAAGTTACACAAAAATATTCTAATAGGATTTTGATGAATTTATAAGTCAATTTGGAAAATAATTGACATTTTAATTATATTGAACTCCCTTGGAGGACATGGTAAGTCTTTCCTTTACTTTCTCTTTTATATTTTTAGTCAAAGTTTAGAGCTTTACTTCTATGAGTTTTGTTCATTTCTTGTTAGATTATTACTAGATATTTTAGAATTTTGTTGTATTGCAAATGGTCTCTTTTTCAAATTAAAACCATATAATTGATTATTATTGGAGAATAAGAAAGCTCTTGCTTCTTGCATGTTGATGTCATCCATTTACTTCAGTGAAAATTTTTAGTCTTTATTATCTTTGATTTTCTAAATAGTCAATTAGAATGTCTTCAAATAATACAATTCTATCTCTTCATTTCCAAAACTTATTTTCTCTCTCTCAATTATATGTATAATCTTGTTGCATTGGCTAGGAATTTGAGCATCATGTTAAAATATCAGCCACAATTTGGAGTATTCTTTTTCTTATTCTTTCATTTTGAGACTGCTTCAGATGTTTAGTTGTTCTGTTTGTAGTTTGCTGCTTTCCTGTCTTCCCCAACTCCTTCGTCCTGCAGTCTTCCCCAACTCAGGAAATGACTTCTCCAAACTTCTAGTTCTTCTGGCAAAAAGTCCTGGGAATCATTGTTGATTCTTCTTTCTCCCATTCCTTACATTTAGTCCATATGAAAATCACGTTGGCTCAGATTTTGAAATATATCTATTTCACCACCTCCTCTATTTCACTACCTCTGTCACTTCTATCACTTCCACATTGATTCAAACTGCTGACATCATCTTTCACCTGGATTATTGCATTAGCCTCCTATCTGGTCTCCTTAATTTCACCTTTGTCTTCTATTTTCAACATAGCAACCAGAAAAGTTCCTTAACTTTATAACTCAAATGCTATTGTTGACCAAATTCTTCTAAAGGATTCCCAGCTCATTCAGAGCAAAATTAGAAGTCCTTACAGGGGCCCCTAAGCCCCTAGATGATCAGTCTGCCTCGTTACCTGTTTGAGTCTGGTTCCCTTTCTCTGTTTCATTCCATCTCTTTCAGGTCTTTGCTTAAATGCTAGCTTCTCAGTAACCACTCCCCCCCAGCCCCCCCTTAAATTTCACAGCACCCTGCTCCTTATCTTACTTCCCCGCTTAGCTCTTCTCTGCAGCTCCCATTACCATCTGACATCGTCTATATTTTATTTATTTGTTTGTTGTCTATCTTCCCCCAGTAGGATGTAAGCTCCATGAAAGCAGGGGTTCTTCTGTTTTGTTCACTTACTATATCTCCACTGCCTAGATGACTGCTTGGTGCATAGAAATTGTATAATGAATATGTGTTTTTGCTTCTTAAATCTGTTAATATTAATTCAGATTTAAGTGAATGTGTTGCTGTTCTTGAGTTCCTGGGACAAACTCATTGATATTGATGAATAACGTAACTTTTTTATACACTGTTGATTTTGAGATGAAATAATTTTCTTTAAGATCTTTGCATTTTTTTGTTTATAGGAAGAATAGTTGATAGTTTTCTGTTTTGCACTATAATTGTTTTTTATTTTTAATTTTTTTTAGATTTCTATCTTTTTTTATTGTTAAAGATTTGTTTTATACATCTTCAAGTTTTGGTCTTAAATTTGTGAAAATATCTTAAGGTATTTTAAAGAGGTTTTGGTTAATAATTGATAATTTTCAAAGTAAGGATATATTGTTTGCTTTTTCAATGGAAAAATTCATCTAAATTTAAGGTAAAGTATATACTTGACACCAGGAAGTAAGACTTGTATTCAGAGACTTATTTTATGTTATATAATAATATTGTGCATTTAAATAACTGATTATGGTTTTTAACGTAATTCTATTAAATTATGCTTTTAGTGAGGAGATTTTAATAACTAACTCTAGAGAGGTAATTTCTTTAAAATTCAAAAAATAAAATAAAATAC
Source organism: Tolypeutes matacus (assembly GCA_026826555.1). Lineage (NCBI taxonomy): Eukaryota > Metazoa > Chordata > Mammalia > Cingulata > Chlamyphoridae > Tolypeutes > Tolypeutes matacus. The sequence continues at coordinate 43,585,357 of JAKSZT010054487.1, read as the reverse complement.
TTTGAATGAAATTGGCCAATCTTAAAAAATCCCTTCAAGCCTCAAATTCTATGATTCTGGGAATTGTTTTTTATCTACTAGGATTTATCTTCACAAAAGTAGAACATTTAATTCCTTATCTAATACTGTAATTCATCTGTATAGTATAAATATTACTGGGTTTTCCATAGCTTATTCTTTTAAAAAAAGTTTTGTTTTTAAATGAAAATACTTCTTTTGGTTCTTCTGAACTGTAAGTAATAAAAAGTGCTGTTCACTACGAATTTAAGGAAAAATAGGGGGATGGATAGGGCTCAAAATGGTTGGGCGTCCGTCTCCCATATAGAGGGAACTGGGTTCGAACCCTGGGACCTCCCTGTAAAAAAAAAGAAAGAAAAAGTACAGTGTACAAACACACACAACCTTGGGGATATTTTTTGAGGTACAAAATCCATGACACACCACAGGTACGTGAAAGACATTTAACATAAAGAGTTTCTTTATATCATGTCACATCACAACTTTAAAGATTTTCTTGGTAATGCTCATGCAATATGCAGAAACAATATGGTTGTAATTTAGCAAAATCTGGTGCGATTACACTATATTTGTTTTATTAGATGAGTTGAAGAAGAGCTTTCTTTCTTTTTTTTTTTTTTTAATGCCTTGGAACTATTTGTATAATAGTCTCTTCATTAGCTGTTTTATAAAATTCATGTCTAAAAATCACTTGGGCTTGGTATATTGTTTCGTGTCTATTGGTTATCTAAATTTTTTTTCCATGGAGACTGGTATATTCAAGTTTTCTAACTCCTCATGATTTAGTTTTGATAATTTATATTTTCCTGGAAAATCATCCATTTTGTTAACATTAAAAATTATATATATAATGACTGCCTTTTAATTTCTAATGATGTATGAGTCTTCTCTATTTTTTGCTTATAAAATCTTGCCTCTTACATTGGCCTTTAAATAAATTAGCTTTGGTTATTATATTATTTATTATTTTTCTTTTATCTTTATTGATGTTTTCTTTTAGCTTCCTTTAGGTTAATTTGTCCATACTCTATTGTTGAATGCTTAAGTTTTTATTTCTGTTTTTAATGAATGCCCTTAAGTTTATAAAAGGCAGTTGGACTGTATTTCAGATTTTGATATCTTGTTCTCTTCGTCATGCATTTCTAAATTATCTGTAATTTCAGTTTTGATTTCTTCTTTTGTCCAATAATTCTATCAAAGAATGCTTATAAATTTCTGAATAATATGAATAGATTTTTAAAAATAGCTCATCCTTTTGTTGTTATTTCCTGTTTATTATGCTCAGAGTCTATGGGCAGTACAATTTCTTATTTGTAAAATCTAATGAGATCTATATTTTTTAGTGTGCACAATTTTATGATTATCCCTTAAAACATGCATGGTAGTTTGTTATTCAGATATTCTGAATGGTCTGTTGATTTCAAGAAGTGTTTTTTAAGTAAAATTGTATTGAAGTATATCATTCATACATGCACATACATAAACAGTAAGTGTGTAGTAAAAGTTGTGAACTTACAAAACAAACATGCATACCATGATGCAGGGCTCCCGTACATCAAACCACCACCACCATCTTGCTTTGTTGGGAAACATCTGTTACAAACTATAAAAGAGTATAGTCAAAATATTACTATTAACTATAGCTTATATCTTACATTTGGCATAATTTCCCCCCGACCCACCTGATTATTAACTTCCTGTATTAGTATTGTATATTAGTATTGTATATTTGTGCATGAGAGAACATTCTTATATTTGTTCTATTAACCACAGTTCATCTTCCACCACAGGATTCCCTATGTTATACAGTCCCATGCTTTGTACAATCCATTCAAAGCGTACACTCAGTGGCTCTCATTTTCATCTCAGAGTTGTGCTGTCATCACCTCAATTTTAGAACGTTTTCATTACTCCGAAAGGAAAAATCCCATACTCCCTTATACCCCACTATTGTTGTCCCTAAAAATTGATATAATGTTTTCTTTGTCATTGCTGCAAAAATATTACACTATTACTGTTAACTATCATCCATAAGTTACATTAGTTATAAATTCAGGCAGTGTTTTAAGATTTCCCTGCACAATTGTGATTTGCATCTCTAGTAATTTCTGCTCTGTATATTTCAAAACTATGCCCCTAAATGCATAGTTATTAACATATTATAAAGACTCATGATCCTTGAGCCTTAATTTTCTTTGTGGATTGTTACTGCTATCAAGAACCAAATATTTTTGGGGGGGCCTGTTTATTAATTTTTATTTTTATTTTTTCTAGTTTAAAACCTGGCCTGTTTATTTTTATTTATGTTTGTCTTGAATTCTATTTTGGATAAATTTTATTTGGTCAAATTTGCTTTGTTATTGTTCGCATTTGCCTGGTATATATTTCCATCTTTATATTTTTAACCTTTCTCTGCCATTTGGTTTAAGAATATCTCTTCTAATTAATATACAGCTAGGTTCTAACTATGAAGTATGTATTTTGTCATTGTAGAAACTTAAATAAAACTGATAAAAGGTTAATAATAATAAACTCTAAAGAACTTCTGCAAATCAATAAGGAAAAGAATAGCATCCCAATATAAAGTGCACAAAGGATAGGAGCAGGGAATTCATAGAAAAAAGACATGCAAATGGTTCAAGAAACATATGAAAAGAAACTCAGCTTCATTAGTATTTAGGAACTGCAAATTAAAATAACAATGAAAATCATCTTTTGCAAAAAGGAATAGCTAAATTCAGATTAACAAAAATGAGGAAGATTGATATTCTACTGGTAACAAGGATGTGGAATTTTCAAGTAATCTGAGTACAAATATACATCGATTTTGTGTCTTATAACTTCTTGTGTCAGAGAGAAATGACTATCATTCTCAGCATTTTTCAAATAATCTTGAAGGACTCCATTTGGCCCAAGACTAGCCAATGCCCACCCTGGATCGATTGGCTTTGGTGAGGCTGGTGATTCCGCAGGAAGCAGGGTGCTATGATTGGCTAAGCTTGGTAGATGCTCAGGAATGACTAAGGTCTCCCATGGTTGCCCTGGGGCTGGGGCTAGGGGAGCAGGAGAGCACTCTCAGGAGGGAAGGGAAGGGGATGCAGTGCAGACAGCGACACAGAGGTCCACTAAGTTTTACCTTTACCTCACGTGAAATGGGGGAAATAAATAGTACATGACCTCAGATACACGAACGCATGGGTTCCTGTTCTACCCCGCATCCCATGTCACTATCCACCTTTCTCCAATAAACATACCTGTTTGGAAAGCTCTCTTGATTTCAAAGGGAATGAAGCCAGGTAAGTGAGCCAATGTGTGTGATACATCTTGCCATCCTTAAATGACTGGGTAAATTTTAAAAAGCATAGGTGTTAATTACTTCTAAAACCAGTAAGCAAAACAGAAGCATATATAGTAACTTTCAGAAGGGAGTGGATCTGGTCTACAAACTGGAATTCTAAATTCTTAAAAGGAGAAGTTCATAGAAGTGTAGCCCTGCAGCTGAGGCGCCTCAGCAGGACTGAAGGGAAGGGGAGTTTCCTACTGACTGTTCATTTGTCAGGCTTCCCACTTAAACCTTTCTGGTGTATTTTGCAGTTTGGCTGCGGTGGACATACTTTCTTAATAAGCACTCCTGCACAGCAAACTTTACTCATGTGGAATAAAAGGCAAAGGAGACTCACACAACCATGTAATTTAAAGCCAGAAGAAAAGGAGGAAGGAGAAGCGTTCTTTTTACGTTAACAGCTTGAATTATGGACAATATTTAAATATATGTAATTTCATAAATCCTAAGTACATGTTGTGAACTAAGATACAAATGGACCTCAGTAAGAAAAGTCAGGCAGGGAAGAAAGAAAATTTACCTGGGTTTCACATGTCAAAATAGGATGCCATGGTGTAATGACAGATGCCAGCAGCCTCAGGAATGTTAAGTAGCCAAGTATGCCCTCTTGGGAAATATGTGCGTTTGGCGTTTGATCATGTCACATTATAATTATAATTATTTGGTTTTATGTCTCTCCCGTATTAGCAAGTGGGCTCTCTGAGGGAAGGTATGTGTCTCATTCATTTTTGTAACTGTCCTGCCCAGAGCTTCAGTCAGTTTCCAAATCATAATTGGTGCTCAGCAAAGTTTGCTGAATGACTTAAAGAATAATTGGATAGAGGGGATTTATATAGATGGGTCAAAATCCATCACACTTCTGCCCCCAATATCCCAAACTATTGGTGAATGATATAATCAAATTAAGTATGAAAATCATCTGAAGTGTCTACAATTAGCACAGACTCTGAGCTAGTAGGGGCCAACTTACTGAAAACTCTCTGTGTACTCATCATCATGGACGTGCAGGAGGACAGGGTTGTACACCCACCTCCAAAGCCCTGGTTCCCTTCCTATTTAACTTGAACAACTTCATGCCCTGCTGTGTTCAGGACAGTCCTGGTTTATGCTATTGTGTAAAGGTAATTATTATTAGTGTCCCATCTCACTCAAAAGTGTCTCCGTTTGGAAAATAGATCACATGGTTACACCTGTGATCTTGAACTTATATGCTCTTCTAAATATGGGGGATTCTGTTATGTTGGAATAGTACTTTTTTTTTTTTTACCAGTGTGAACTCTTTTTCTCTTCAGTTCCACAGAAACTCTCTAGAGCTGTAAGACAGCTGAATTTTACAGCTTTGGGAGATGACATTCTTGTCTATTGCCTCAATATGCTAGCATGTTTTTCACTTAAGCAAGGCTCCAAGGGGCAAACCTTCATAGCACAGTTGTTGTTGTTTTTTTTAATATGAATTTGAGCCACTTTGTGCATTTCTTGACATTTGATCCATTTATGAAGCAGGAAGTCTCAGGTTTCTGTGAGGCTTTGAACATGAAATTCTCCCACACACTGGCAAAATCTGTTGCCAGGAGCAGTTGACATAAAAGTGACGAAGGCGGTGATGACAATTTGGAGTTTCTTATGATTTCAATCCAAGTATCAGGGATATGGAAAAGGTAGGCAAGACCCTGTGATGATGACTGCTCTATCTCTTGACGTTTTCTACACTTCTCCTCCTCCTCCATCTCCACCCAGTCAGCCAGACGGTTCCCACTCTGTCTGCATGATAATACTACATTCTTACTAACCTGAGTCATAACTGTAGTTGTTGCATCAAGTATTTGCTCAATACACATTTATCAAACACTTGTCAAGCTAAAGCTAGGAACATAAAGACTTTCCCGAAAGGCCTCTGCATTCTGGGAACTCACTTTCTAGAATATGAGATTGAAACATAGGTAGATCATTAAATTGCAGTATGTAAGGACCAGAATGGCAATCCATTCAAAATGTTATGGAAACTTTGAGGCAAGAGTGATTCATTAGACATCTAGTTTGACATATTCTGTTGGATATTCAAGTACAAATGCCTTGTAGGCAATTGGGAATATGGATCTGGGGCTCAAGAAAGAGGCTAGAGCCAGAACTAGAGAATTTTAAGTCATCTACAAAGAGGTGGTAGTTGGAGTCTATCAGAATGGTACATAGTATATACAGAGTTTAAAAATGCCGTGCTTGGAGTTAAAAGTCAAAAAGCAGGGTAAAAAAGCCTGCTTTGGTAAGATTCTAAAAATAACTTTTGGTTTTTCTCTTTGAATTATCTCTATTATGGTTATATTAAATTATTTTTGTTGGAGTTATATGAACTTCGTGTCACATGTCAGCAAATGTATTTAAAACTTCTCAGGAAGCTTCTTTCCATTGGGCAAAGGGAAGTCTTTGGTTTCTAACAGTGAAATGGACTTACTGTATTATGTATCACTAGTGCTTCTTTAATGAGATTTAATATCTATATCTATCCGTCGATTTCTGTCTATCATCTATTTGTCTAACTATCCATCTAGCTAGCTATATCTATCATCAGCTATCTATTAGAACATCTGAAAATGCTATTTTCCTAAATGGAGATCATGGAGAGAAAAATACTGGTGCTGAAGAAAATTCTTTGATGTGAATGAACACATCATGTGGAAGTAGCTCCAAATTTTCTATTGTTTAAAAAATATTCCTTCTTATCTCAAAGTGTGTGAGATAAGGGAATCTAGATTTTATCCTGGAGATGATTCAGGGAAGCTAATTCGGACTGGAGACACCTGGAAAAAGAATGTTTATTTCCCCTTACCCCATTTTCCCTCAAGACACAGAATAAGAGTAATACCAAGCCTTATACCCAGCACCACGCAAATGAAAAGTTTAAGCATTTGGTGATTCTTCAGGCCTATAATCACCATCACTTCTCACTCCAATACTAGGGAGCATGAAATTTTCTGGTGGCACAAGATTAGAGACAGTACTTGATTAAAATAACACAGGAAGGCAGTGGTGCAATTGCAATTAGGAATAGCACGTGAGGCGCTCTCCAAGATCCTTCTAACCTACTTTGTTTAGGGTGTAAATGATAAAGCTATAGGAATGACTTTAAATGGCTTTATTTTATTTTTTATTTTTATTTTTATTTTTATTTTATTTTATTTTTTAAATGGCTTTAAATAGCCTTGAAGGGCAAAGCAATTGTGGAAAGGGTGTATATGTATTTATATGTCCTGAGTACAACCCACATGCAGAGAATAAATTTTAAAATGTTCAGATATGTATGCTTTTACAGAGAAGCAAAGACATGGACAATCAAATAATAATAATGACAACTAAAATAATATTAATGGCCCACACATGTAGTGATTGCCTTGTGTCAGGTTCTACTCTAAGCACTTATTTAATCTTCAAAATAACAACCACTGTATCCATTTTACAGATTATCTCCATTTTATAGGTGGGGAATTGGAGGCAACATACCCAAACATGCTCATGAAGCAAATCTGGGATTCTAGTTTGATCAAAGTAATTCTATCTTGGGGCCAGATGTTTCCCATGAGGGCATAGGAAATGATAATAGGAATTATTAGGAAAATGTGATAACCAAAAAACCTCCTTAAAACTTAATATTTTAGGCAAATTAATTTAATATATGTTTAAAATCTTATGCATCCCTTGAAATCGGGTTGTATTTGGCTTAAGAACGACACAAAACAAACACATTCTGATTCAGTGATAAGCCGTTTTCTGGATTACTCAGTGGTGGGTTCAGCCAGGCACTTGCTCTTTATCACCTGCACCAACTTGGAGGTTCTTTGGGTAGGGAGAGGAGGACCCTCAGGTAATCTGGCCTGTGGGAAATCACCTCAGATATTTGAGAACTTGTTATATTTCGAAATAATATTTATTTGGGGATTGAAGAAAATATCCACTTTCAGAAGCCCTCAAGGGTTTGAAACTTGGTAGTATATTTAAAAGTGTGTCCTGGGAACTCTTAAGCATGTTTCCTCTTTCCTTTATGGTTTTGGAAGGGAAAAGAAAAGTCATGTAATACATTTACTTTACTACTTTAAAGAGGAGTGAGCAATTCTGCTCCCCTAATTGAGGTATTTTTTTTGCACAGTATTGGTAGTTGGGTCAAGTAGGTCTGATGAATTGAACCAAAGATGGGATGAGCAGGAGGGAACTGCTGCCCCAGGATGTCCACATGCTGGTTGCTTTATATGGAAATGAGAACTTCAGAATGGCTGAGCTCATGCTACAGGGGTGACTGTGTATAAGAAAAAGGATACCAAGGTTGAAATCAGAAGCCCTGGGTTGTAGCACCAGCTCTGTAGCAGAGTGGAAGGGTGGCCATGCACAAGTCACCAGAGGTCGTGGAGCCTCTCTTTTTTCCACTATAAAAAAACATAATACCTAGTTGACTGTTAATCATAGGATTAACTCAGACAATGCAGGTATTTCTAGACTGTAAAGTGATAAACAAATTAATGTTGTATTGATGATGATAATATGAATAGACATTTTCACCATCCATTCTGCAAATAGCCACTGAGTACCTTTTGTGGGTTAGGCAAAGTTCTAGGCACCAGTGATGTACCTGTAAATGTGACAGATGAGGAAGCTGCCCTCATGGAGCTTTCATTGCTTTCATTGGGGGAGACATGTGAATAGGTAATGAGATATATATTCTATTGCCGAGTAACAAATTACCTTAAATGTGGCAGCTTAAAACAATACATAGGGGGACAGATGTGGCTCAAGTGGTTGGATATCCGTCTGTCATATGGAGAGACCTGGGTTCACTCCCTGGGAAAATTAAAAAAAAAACAAAAAAACAAGGCGTGCAGGCGAGCCACTGACCTGCGCACAGGCATGCGGCTACCCAGGCCCCGCTGAGCCATGCAGCAAGATGATGACGCAGCAAGGGAGAGACGCAGGGGAGAGCTAAGACGAGATGTGCTGGAAGCCAGGAACTGAGGTGGCACAGGTGGCAGAATGCCTCTCTCCCACATCAGAGGTCCCTAGGATCAAATCCCAGTGAAGACTGGAGGAGAAGGATGAGACAAGAAGGCAGGAAACAGACACAGAGGGTCATGGAAGTGACCCTCCTTGTGAAAGAGTAAAGGAACCATCTAAACAGGGGATGGGGTTTTCTTGCCAGCCCAATGCTTGTGGGAAAAAGACAACTGAAAGGATAGAGAACCTGTTTTAGTGTACTGGAGGTCCTCAACAGCCTCTTGATTCTGAGTTATATAAATGCCACTCAAGTTACCAGTAGAAGCATTAACTTGTGTAGTAGCTTGTTCAACAAACCAGTTTTACTCTTCCCTTCCTGTTCCTCCTCCTTCCCTTCCCTTCCCTTCTTTCATTCTTTCTTTTGTTCTTTTTTTTTTCTTTCATTCTTTCTTTGGTACGTGTTCTTGGCACTCATGGGAAGGATTGGAACAACAGCGCTGATGGGTGAAGTCATCTATTTATTCCCAGAATAAGCACAGAATAAGCAAGAGATTACACAAATTAACATGGATTGTGCATCCAAAAGTACTTTGGCTTTAATCCAGAGCAAGGGCGTGGTTGTCCTGACCCCTGACCTTCCCTTGACTGCCTGGAAGGACACGAACATCTCCTGAGTGTCGGGCACTGTGCTAGGCATGACTTTCTCACTCCATCCTCCCAGAAGTTCTGAGAACTAAGTGTTATTATGTTGATGTTACTGTTGAAAAGAATTGTCACGGAGCTACATTAAAAATACCTTGGCTGGGTCTGGATTATATTTATCTATTCCTATATACCTTATCTCTTTTCATGAAGGATGTAAGGTGGTGATAAATGATTAAAAAATAACAACAACAACATTGAAAGGCAGGATGGCTTGGTGATTTAGACAGTCATCCAATTAAGACCCATACCTACCAGCATTGAGTCCTGTGGACCCCTTTTTTCTCTCCCACATTCTATTTCCCCAGGCCACCACAATAGGGTAGTGTTAGAGAAAGCTCTTGGACCTCAGGCAAAAGTGTGATTCAGGCAAAGTTTTTATTCCCATGGCCCTGGCCTCTAGTTACTTCTTTCAATGCTATCCTATGTTCCCTCCCATTGCAGGTGTCTCTCTGTGCTTTTCCTCTTATTAAACCCTATCTTGGAGAAACAGACTCATTCACAGTGAGGTGCAAATTGTTGACCAGTCTTGGTATATTGGCTCCCTTTAGGGGTATTTTCATTTTTTTGAGAAGGGAATAAAACACTTAAATAAAAGGAATGGAAAGCTCCCAGGGCAGAACTTTTGTAAACAGTGGGCAGTTGGACAATTGAGATAAATCTTTACCTGGGAAACTCTCTCATGGCAGGTATTTTATCTCCCTGCCCTGGGGTACACCCTTAGCGGGGAAGCTGGCTCTGAAGTGATAGGACAACACACACCACTGAAGACTTCTCCCTTCATCCTCCTTTGGCTTACTCAGTCTGTATGTTCAGATTCATAAATATGTCCTTAGATTTGAACAGAGGAGAGGTTTTTGGTTTACGCCTGTGTCATTGATAACCCAGAAGAAAACTATAGAGTCTTCTAAAGTGTATTTTAGGGGAAATGTGCCAGCTCTTAAAGATAAGGTAGGGAAGCGGATGTGGCTCAAGCGATTGGGCTTCCACCTACCACATGGGAGGGCCCTGGTTTGTTCCCGGTGCCTCCTGGAGAAGGGCAGGTATGACGAGCTGATACAACAAGATCACGCAACAAAAGAGACACAAAGAGGAAAGACAATGAGAGACACAACAAACCAGGGACCTGAGGTGACTTAGGTGATTGAGCACCTCTCTTCCACATGGGGGGGAGTGTCCCAGGTTTGTTTCCTGGCACCTCCTAAAGAGAAGATGAGCAGACACAGAGAGCACACAGCAAATGGACATAGAGAGCAGACAGCAACTGCAAACAATAAGGGGGGGCGGATAAATAAATAAAATAAATCTTGAAAAAAAAATGTCAGGTAAAGTGACCTATACATTTTCTAGTTTCTGGCACTTTTTTTCTGGGACCATATACCATCATAAAAGGGAGTTTGAGTAAAGATTGTCAGAGTTTTATTTGTTTGTTTTTTTTTTAATTAACTGTTTTTATTTTATTTTATTTATTATTTTTTTTCAAAAGTGTTTTTATTTGTTTGTTTTGGTTATCTCCAAGGCCAATATCAGTGAGGAACAATCACTGTTAACAGCTTTTAAAATTTTTTTTTATTTTTATTTTTTAATTTTTAATATATATTTTAAAAGATGCTTAGATTACATAAATGTTACATAAAAATTACAAGGATTCCCATGTTCCCCACCTCCCACACCTCCCATAACATCCCATAAAAACATCTTTCATTACTGTGGCACATCACCTGCAATGGATATACACATCCTGGGGCTTTGCCATTAAGCATGGACTATAGTTCACATTGTAGACCACACTCTCTCCCACACAGTTCTGCATGGTATATGCTGATGTAAAATGGCCTATATCTGTTATTGTAATGTCACTCAGGATAATTCCCAAGTCCCGAAAAAGCCCCTGTATTACAACTGCTTTTCCCTTCCTTGCCCCTAGAGTGTCCAGTGACCACTGGCTCCACCTCACTGTTGTAGTTTCTTCCATTACTTGAATCACAATATGTCTACAACAGAATACCAGTGAGTCCACTCTAGTCTAAAGCTCTTCCCCCAATCCTGAGGAGTTTGGGATGCTGATGTCCACTCCACCTCCAAGTAAGAGGGGGCTTATATCCCCTGGGTATGATGGATGGGATTATCCTGCCTGCAGGTGCAGACTCTCTCCATTCACTAGGATGGCCGTTGTCCATCATCATCTCCTCACCAGGTGACTTGGGTGAGTCTATTGAGCTGTAGAGTAGGAGTTGCAGCTCCACCGAGATTCCAGGCACAGCTGGCACATGGGCAGGCCAAAGGTTCCAGTCTCTGGAACTACACCTAGAAACTCCAGCACCACATATAGGTTTGAATAGAAGGGACTGATGGATCATGTGCAGGGAGGACTTATTTGAGTCCAACTCTGTCACTCTCAGGAGCACAGATTCCAAAGTAGAGCCCACTGATAAGGCATCAATCTCTGGAGCTATCCCCCCCTTATATAGGACCTGGGTGTCTCCAAAGGCCTCAGGAGCCCCTCTTTGTGGGGTGATATCCACTTTGGTGTTCTATGAGATCCTACTGAGGTGTGCATAAGCATTACCTCCGGGATGACCTCCCAACTCTCTTTAAAGCCTCTTAGCCACATGAACACATTTGTCTTTACCTTTTCTCCCTTTTATTCAAGGTCTTTTTCCAGTCGTATTGTCAGTTGGCACTTGGTGTTAATCCCTCGTTGCCAGGGAGGCTCATCCTTGGGAGTCATGTCCCATGCTGTGGGGAAGGTAATGCATTCATATGGTGAGTTTGGCTTAGAGAGAGGCCACATTTGAGCAACAAGAAGGATCTCAGGTGGCAATCCTTAGGCACCCCATAATGTTTTTATTAGATTTAAAAAATATCTCTAACACATGCTCACTGAAGCAAATCAATGAATAGTGTGGCATATAAAGAAAAAGTGACTACTCATTCCTCCCCTCTATTTCACTCTCCTGGAGAAAGTAGTTTGGTGCATACCTTTTCATAACTTTCCCTATGTTCTTAAAAACGTATAAAAGTACATGTACATATACATATATGCACATACACAATGCAGATAGTAGGGTTTACTTTATAATTAAAAAAAAAAAAAAAGAAAGTGGTACCATACCAAATACATCACCTGCAACTTGCTTCTTTTCACTGACTTCAGGTCCTAGCAACCCTCCAGGCCAATCAAACAGATCTAGCTCATTATTTATTAATATGACATTCCATAGCATAATAACACCATAATTTATTTGACCATCCCCTTATTGATTACATTCAATTATTTCCAGTTTTCACCCACTGGTGCTTATAAGCCCTATAATATAAAGAACATGCTCAAATTGATAAGAAAAAAATAATTAAATGAACACAATTTATAAATAGATAATCCACAGAGTAGCAACTGAAGATTTCCAGACACAAATACTCAACTCTCTAGAATCATAGATATGCAAAGTTTAAAGAATCACTATATTTTTACTCATTAGATTGACAAAAATGAGAAAGTTTGCTAACACTCATTCATGACAAAAACAATGGATGCCCTTGTAAGAGGTATATGTTAAACCTATAGTGTCTTTCAGAATTAGACTTGCTTATCCTTTCGACATTGCAAGCCCACTTCTGGAATTCTAGTTGGCATCCTAAAGATGCCAGTATGTAGCAAATACTTTCAAAGATGTTTACTGTCAGTCCAAACTTCAGATCCAGCAATTTTATTTTACTGTCATGCTCACAAGAAAGAAGTCCACCAACTGATTTTATCAGAAGTCTTAACACAGTGCCAGGCTCATAGTAGGTGTTCAATAAATGTTTACTATTAGTATTATTAGGCAAACTAAAGAAAGAACAAGAAGTTAAAAAAAAGGAAAAACAAAAGAGCTAACCAGCTATGAAAAGACATTGGCAAATATTTGTGGAATATCAGTGAGCAGGGATTCCGTATAGATATTCCTCTCTCCCGAGAAATAAAAGCTCCAGGAAGATGGAGAAGTCGTGTGTGCTCTGGCTACCAGGCAACGTGCTGTGGTTATGTGGTAAACATTAAAAGAAGACTCCCCCAAAGGATGGCTCTAATTATTTTCTCAAATTGTTAATGTCCACACTCAACTCAGATCTTGTCCATAGAAAGAAGTGCAAGCATTTAATATTTTTCTTATTTTTCCTAAACTACTCACCACCTGTTCAAATTAGAATTTCAGAGTGCTAATATTTCAACATCCTCCTTTGAGTATCTGGACAAATCATATAATTCCAATATGTCATCCATCAAATGGAAGATTGCTGGAAGGGATGAAATGATGCCTGAGACATGCTGTCAGCTTTAGAGGATTTTGCAGCCCCGTTTGAGGTATGGGAGATATGGGAAAGGAAGGTGTGAAGAGGAGAGGGTTGCAAATTATTTGAATGGAATGCAATGAATACTATGTTATGGAGTGAATTGTGTCCCTCAAAAAGATATATTCAAGTCCTAATTCTAGGGACCATGAATGTGACCCCATTTGGAAAAAGAATCTTTGAAGGTGTTATTACCAGACTGGATTAGGGAAGGCCTTAATCCAATATGGCCATCATCTAACAAGGAGAGGGAATTCTGATACAGTCAGACAGAAGACAGAGAAGGCAGCTGTGTGACACAGGCAGAGACTGAATTCTGCCACAAGCCAAGGAACAACATGGATTGCTGACCACTGCCGCGGGAACCTTACGAAGCTCAGGGGAAGCATGACATTGCCGATGCCTTGATAAGGATTTCCAGCCTCCAGAACTGGGAGACAATAAGTTTCTGTTGTTTAAGCCAACTGGTCTGTGGTACTTTGCTCCAGCAGCCCTGGCAAACTAAGACATACTAAAAGAAAGGAATGAACTCCCTTACGAGGAGATGTTATTTGAGTCTCGAAGGATGGGTTGGACTTATTTCAGGTGGGATGGGCATTTCATAGGGCCACAGCATATGCAAGGGCACGGGGGTGGGGAAGGGCATGGGGAAGAGCAGGGATTTTGGAGCAAGTGGTACAGTGTGTGACGGGGAAGGAGACTGGGATGTGTCATTACTTCCGGCTTACAAAAGGTCATGCTAAAGAGTATGGACTCTAACAAGAGAAAGACAATGGGAGTTTCAAGTAGGGGAAAGGATCGGAGCTTTTGAGAAGCAAATTGTGGAGAATTTTTGAGGTTGGGTAGATAGCTGGTAGCAGGAAAACCACCAAGGACAGTCCTATGTTATATTGGAGGGATGCCACGGTATTATGGTTAAGATCACAGCCTGGAGTCAGACTGCTTGGGTTCAAATCCCAACTCATTTTCTTAGCTATGTGTTCCTGATTAGGTTATTTATTTGCTCTATGCTTCATTTTCTCCATCCATAAATTGGGAATAATAAAAGATACAACTCATGGGTTGCTAGGGGAATTAAATGTGTTAATATTTGCAAAGTGCCTAAAATAATGCCCGGTTCATAGTAAGCACAGTCTAGATATTTGTTAAATAAAAATAAACAAATCTTAGTAAGAGATAATGAAGGTTCAGAATAAGTAATTGGCAGTGGAAATAGAAAAAGAAGGCCTGTTTGGAACTGAGAAATATTTACTTTTGAGTTAGAATTTAAGTGGTTTTTGTGGCCATTTGGATGTGGAAGATGAGGAAACAGGAAGAATTGAGCATGAGACTCTACAACTGACTGGACCCAACGGGCAGGTGGTTTAGCATTGCTGTAAACCTCACTTTCCTTCTCTAGGAAACACAGTGGATAATGCTCTCTAACCTCATATAAGGCTGTTGTTGGTATTCATTCAAATATTTATGCTGTATCCTCCACATGCTAGGAACTGGTCTAGCCCCTGGAAATACAGCAGGGAATGGCATCGATAAAAGTAGCTGCCCATATTTAGGTAGGGAAGACAGGAAATAAACAAAATGAATAAGCAAATATCTAGTATGTTACATGGTAAGGGCTAAGGAGAAAAAATACAGCAGAAGGGAGGATAGGAATGTGCAATTTGAGAAGGTGATAAAATTTAAGTGAAGAAACGAAAGGCCCTGAAGCAGAAGGGCCCTTGGCATAGTTGAGGAATAGAGAGTAGGCCAGTCTAGCTGATTGGAGAGGAGTGGGGGTGAGGGCGGGGTGGGGGACAGGATGGGGGAGTAGCAATCAACACAGTCTGAGAGGTAACATGGGCCAGGTCATTTAGAGGTTTCTGGGTCACTGTAAGGACTTTCACTCTGATTGAGTTGAGGAGGGTTTTCTATAGAAGAGTGACAGGCATTTTAACAATCACCCTGACTGCTGTGCTCAGAATAGATTGTAATGAGGCAAGGGCAGAACCAGGAAGAGAAGTTAGATGAAACACACCGGTAGCTTGAATAAGAGTGTGCTGATGGTTTGGATGTGAGATAGTAAAGAAAGAGGACTCCAAGGAGAATCCTAAATTACTGGAAGAAAGGAGTTGCCATTTACTGAGATGGAGAAGGTTTTGGAGAAGTCAGTTTGGAGCATGGAGTGGAAATCAGGGCTTCATTTTTAGACATCTTAAATTTAAGATGCCAAGTGGAGGTAGCCAATGACGGTTGGATATATGAACCTGGAGTTTTGGAAAGAGGAATAAGGATAAAAATTTGGAAGTTGTTACAAAGAGATGGTGTATCAAGCCAGGCAACTGGTTGAGATCAATATTCAGTCTAATATTGATAAATGTAGATTATAAAAGGGAGAGAAAGATGAAGTCCAAGGACTGACATTTAGAGATTTTAGTGATAGGAGATACAAGCAAAAGAGTAAAAGAAAAAAGTAGCCAGGGAGGTAGAAGGAAAACAAGGTGCATATGGTATCCTAGTCAAGTGAGTAAAGTGTTCAAGGAGGAGGGAGAGACACATTAGTGTCAAATTGAAAAGTCAAGTAGGACGAGAACGGATCGTTGGATTTAGCAGTGTGGAGGTCAAGGGTTTTATTGTTAAATGCATTTGTGTGTGTACCAGAAGAAGAAGGTTGAAGCCTTCTAGGAAGGCTGCCTCTTTTTGGGCCAGCTGAGCCTGGATTAATATGTGCAAGAAGTGCCTGGAACCTTAGGCAATTGGATCCATGGCAAACTGGACACTTTTCATTAGGGAGTGAGAAGAATTTGGACTGGGATTGAGCTGGAATGACCTGGAAAGAAAGGGATAAGGAGGAAGGATAAGAGGGGAAAGAGTGCAAGAGATTATTGAAATGATCTGAGTCTGGGCTTGTAAAAAGGACCACTGAAAAATGCCTGATGATTAGTGTGAAAGAGCCTTGAAGAACAGGAATGAGAATGCTTAAATTAGGTATTGAATTGCTAGGATGAAACTATCTCACCTCTGGCTAAATCTTTGATCGAGTCTATCACACACACCAATACTTTTTCAGATTTTTTTGGTAGAACCTGAGGGAGGGGCTGAACTTCATGCTTGAGTTGATGTGAAGTGGACCAGATGGAGGATGTGGGAGATGGAAAGATGATCCATAAACTAAATGAATGCAGCAGGGGCAGGAATTCTGAGCTTCAGGTGGGAATGTTAGCCTCCCAGGAATTTGAAGAATATTGGAAGGGCTTTGGGCTTCATCATGTATGGAATTGGGGGCTAAAGGTGATCTTGTCTAGATGACAAATTTCCAGGGACCTCTGGGTTACAGTTCATAAAGCACCAGGCGTACAATAGCATCTCAGCAAATGTTAGATTCACTCCCCAGTCCCAGCCCCTTTCTGTCTAAATATAAGCAGCTCTCCAAACATTTTATTCATTAGCCACTGTGATTACTCAGAAAGATACTAGTTGCAGTAGGCACTACACAGTAGAAGGTAAAACCAGATCTTTCTTTCTTAGGTGCTTGAAATCGACCTGGGAATGCAAAGCTAATCAAGTTACCAATAGAAAGTAATCAGGGCAGGATGAACTCTAAGGCTAAGTGGCATGGTTCAGACTACTAGAGCTGTGGAGTTGCTTGATTGATTGTTGTTCCTGTATATTTTTGGGCTTCCAGAAGCACTGGACAATATACAACTGCTCTCTCAATAGGGCCATGAATTAGTCAATGTAGGTAATTTTGGATGCTATAACAAAGAGTTCTCAAATTTCAGGACCATAATCCAATGAAGGTTCATTTCTCACTTAATTCCAGTCCAGTGTGGATCATCTAGGCCTGGAGGGGAGGGGTAATCTGCTCCACACTGTCGTTCAGGAACCCGGGAGCTTTCTTTCTAGTGGCCTACCATCCCTTCAGGCCTCAGAGTCCTCTACTGGGTCCTCTGTCTCTGCCTGGCCAATGAATGGAGAGAGAGAGTGTAGAAAAGGACCTCCTGCTCTTAATTACTTCCATCCAGTAGAGGCATATCACTTCCACTCAGATGCCAATGGTGAGAATTAGTCATGTGGCACTACTTTGATGCAAGGGAGTTGGAAACTGTGGTTTCACTGAGTACCCAGGAAGAGTAACTGAGTCCAGGGAGCATCTAAATTCTAAAAGAACCCTGTCACAGGCCAGGAGGGGCAAATAGCCTAACTTATGTAGAGAACTTTTTGAACAGAGAAAATGTCAAAGTCTGGGTGCATTTTACATCATAAGAGACAAATTAAGAACATGGATGACATGGCATTAAATCTAGTTTATAGCTCAATGCTCATGTTGAAGGGATCCCACCAAGTCCCTTTCATTAACATTTTAAGAACTTTATTTATAGACATAATTATGTGCATGCTTAGGCGATAAAAGCAGCCTCTTCCAGATGGGCTCCTGAACCGACTTGAATTCTAAACAAACTTTATCGTTCTACTAACATTGGGGAAGCTATAGTTCCTTAGGCTGAACTCAGTAGCCTTTGAGGACATTTTCAATGTAAAATTTCTGAAGGAAAATGGAACCTAAGTAGGGAAAAGTATGGAGTGAGGGTGAAGGTGTACGGTATTTTTTCTTTTGAGGGTGTCATAGAAATTGCTCAGGTATTTAATTCAAGGGATAATTTTCAGGCACAAGCTGTGTATCAGTTACTGTGGGGCTAGAAATGAACACAACTCATTTTTAATCCCAACAAAACAATAATCATTTTGAAGAACATATAAATAAGAGGCTTTGGAGTTGGAGAAAAGTGGCATGGCTGGCCAAACTTTATTATCCCCAAACAAAAATGTGATATATGCATCGTTCTACTCTTTGTGGCTGAGCAAGAGTATTTAAGAATAAGCAGGCACAGTAATAAGTTATGTGAGCAAGAGAGGAATTCCTTGGATGGTTAAATAAACCATACATACTGTTTTCAAAATAATACTGACATCTTGGGGATAAAACCTTATATTTTTATTGTGTACTAGTCATGTGCCATTGCTTGAAAGTGCATCGCCAAGATAGCCTTGAAATATGAGATTTCTTTTAATCAATATCCTCATGAACCTTATCGTCAGGTTCAACATGATTTTTGTTTCTTGATATACTCAGTCTTTCGCCTGAGGCTGCCTGCAGGAGGCCACGTCCCAAAGTTCCCGTAAAAATGACTTCCACATTCCACATTCCAATTACTCTGAAGGACCTGCCCAAGATGCCTATAAAACCCTGCTACAGACTACACCACCTTCAAACTAATATTCTACATGTGTTTTTGATCATTGAATCAGATTTTCAAAAGTCAGAATGGTTTTCCACGTGGAGTTTGAGTAAACATATAAACCTTTGTTATTTATATACATGGTTCAAACAATAATATATGAGGCCAACCTTGTAGAAAGAGCACTGGACTCAGATGAGTTCAATTCTCAGTTCAGCCAGTTATTCTTAGGATAGCAATAGGAAAGTTAGCTAATCTTTTTGAGTTTCAATTTCCTGATTTATTCTCACCTCTACAGTTGTGAGACTTACATGAACTAATGTGTGTCAAGAGCTCACACAGTGAGGCACTTATAGTAGGTGCTCACTATAAGTGAATGAACTTGCCCTTGTCTTTATTAGGTGCTTTTGGGTTTCAAGAAAAAGACACATTCACGTCAAACTGCTACTGGACTGCTTTTTGGTTACAAGTGACAGAAAGCTTAAACCAAACTGATTTAAATAATATTGTGAATTTATTGTCTCATTCAGCTGAAAATTCCAGAGGTAGGGTATCGGGAATGGATTGACAGAGGTTCAGAATGCCATCAGGATTCTGGTCCATCTCCCTGTGATTCTAGTTCTGCTTTTCCTGTTTGTATCCTTAGGCTGGCTGCTCTTGTGACAGAGAGATGGCTGCCAGCGGCTCCAGGGCTACAGTTTCCTCTTTCACATCCAGGAGTTTCTCCTGCCCCAAACATAAAAAATTAGTTCTGAACTTCTCTCTGGGTCATGGGCTCATCCCTGCACCCATCACTGTGGCTAGGGAAATCTGAGTCCTTGATTGGCTTAGACCAATCAGGGTTAAATACTGGAGCTAGAAGTTTGAGCTTCTCAAACCACAAAGGTCTTATTAGAAATAAGGGAGAGGAATGGATATTATGAAGAAAATCAGCAAATTCACTCCTCTGGCTTCCCACCATATCACATGTTCTCTTCTTTCCACGCATACACCTGCAAAAAGTTGATACCTTCACGAGCCAAGCACATCTCCTCTCCAAAAGGGAGGCACCTCAAGCCTCACCGTTGAGCTCCAAATGCAGGTACATGCCTTTCTCTAGGCTAGCTTTTTCCTTCACATACACAAACTTCCACTTTATTATCCATAAAATATCTTATTTTTTACTATTGTTTTTAAACATAGATTTTATTATTTTTTTTATATCAATGTTACAAGTTACTCCGTTAACACAAGATAATAACTACAATAACAATAAATCTGCTTTGGTACATGCTTACACTCCCCCCTTATTTTTGTTCACGCTTCAGTCTTGAGGGATTTGGTATGATGTCCACTGTGACTGCCTCAGGCTGAGAATGGACGTAGGTATCATGGGGCAGAGGAAAGGAATGGTTTTGCTTGCAGTAGAAGACACTCCTGTTTTGGGATGAGACTGGTCCATCATCATTTTGTTAGTTGTCCAGGGCAGGCCCAAAGAACTTGAGAGTAGGAGCTGGCTGCGTATCTGCAGGGTTTCAGGGCTCACCTGGCATATGGACAATATGAAGATTTAAGTCTCTGAGAAATATACTTAGCAGGTACATAGAATATTATAGTTTCAAATAAAAGGAATAGAAGAATCAAGTTTAGGGGACTTATAAATGAGTGTAACTTTGTTATATTGAGGAAATAGATTTTCATATAGTCCCAGGCAGGGCCCAGAGGGGTTTGATTTCATGAGGCCGTGTGGCTGGCTTATGGGGTCTGGACATCCTCCAGGCCAGTTTTTGGATGGAGCTCTTTATAGTCTGATAATTTATGGCTAAATAATCTTATCTAGTCCTATGGAAGAGCTTGCAAATACCCCTTATTATCCAATCTCCCAATCCACCTTTAGTAATAGAAGTTTTTGAGTTTTAACTGGGTACACAGCTACCCAGCTACCCAGTTAAAACACATGTCCCAGCTTCCTTGAATCTCGCTGTGGCCATGAGTCTAAATATTCTCAACAAAGGTATGAGAGCAAAAAGTCACAGTGCAACTTCCCCATTATAGCTTTCAAAATGATTTGTCTTCCACTTCTTTTTTTCTCCCTTCCTGGGAGTGAGAATACCAGTGGTGGCGAACCAGCCAGGTGGAGAAGGACTCAACAGCATAGGGCGGTACTTCTCAAAGAGTGGTCCTGGACTAGTAGCATCAACATCACCTGGGGACCTGGTAGAAATGCAAATTCTCAGGCCCCAATCCAGACCTACCAAAGTGTTAACTCAGGATATGGGACCATCAATCTCTGTTTTAATAAGCTCTCTAGATCATTCTTTGCATGCTCAAGTTTGAGAACCCCTGCCCAGGGTGATTTTGTCTCTTGCCCCCTGGGACATTTGATGTCTGGAGATGTTCTCGATTGCTACAACTGGCTAGGGGAGAGGAGGCTGCACTACTGGCATCTAGTGAGTAGGACCACACATGCTGCTAAACACCCTGCAATGCACAGGGCAGCTACCCACAGCATATATTTGTCTGGTCAAAACTGTCAATAGTGCCAGGGTTGAGAAATCCTGCTCTAGGCGATGGTGGATTAAGAGAATAGAAGAACTGTGGATCTCTGGATAATCTGGTAGAGCAGAACCATCTTCTAACCCTGGGCTCCCCTCTTACCAATATGGCTCTGCACTATCCAATATGGTAGCCACTGGCCACACGTGGCTATCGAACCCTTGAAATGTGGCCAATCTGAGCTGAGATGAGCTATAAATTAGGACAAAAAAAGAATGTAAAGTATCTCGATATTTTTAATATTCATTTTATGTTGAAATGATAATATTTTGGACATATTAGCTTCAATGGAATTTATTATTCAAATTAATTTCACCTGTTTCTTTTTTTTTTTCCCCATGTGGTTGCTTGAGAATTTTATTTTGTTTTATTTTATTTATTATTGTTATTTTTTAAAGATTTATTTATTTACTTTATCCATTTTAACCCGCCCGTCCCCATTTGCTGTTTTTGTGTCCATTCGCTGGGCAATTCTCTGTGTCTGTTTCCTGCTATCTCTTCTCATCCTCCTCCTCCAATCTTCACCAGGATTCGATCCTGGAGACCTCTGATGTAGGAGAGAGGTGTTCTGCCACCTGCGCCACCTCAGTTCCTGGCTTTCAGAACTTTTGGAGCATCTCGTCTTGTCTCTCCCCTGCGTCTCTCTCCTGTTAGGTCATCATCTTGCTGCCTGCCTCCCGGCGCCTGGCGGCTCACCAGCACACAGAGTCTGGCAGTCCATGCGCCTTCTATATATATATTTTTTATTTTACTGGGAGGTCCTGGGGGTTGAACCCAGGTCACTCCATATGGCAGATGGACACCCAACCATTTGAGCCACATCTGCCCCCGAGAATTTTAAATTACAACTGTGGCTTGCCTTTATTTCTGTTGGGCAGCACTGCCCTAGACTGTTACATGAAAGAGAAATAAACTTCTGTCTTCTTCAAGCCACTGTATTTTTAGGTCTTTTTGTTGCAACATCTAAGTCTGTTACCTCTTTCAGTACAACATATCCAATATAAAATGGTGGAGGATAACTGAAAGGAAAATTTTTATTTGAAAGCTTTTATTTAGACAACATGAGAACAACATACAGTAGTCACTGGCTCTTTGCATACATCACATCCTTTCTTCCAGGGGCAGCGAGGTGTTGCTGTCTTGGCAATGCTGTTGGCTCTTTGGTCGGCCCATCTGGCAAACTCTGGCTCTGCCCTCTGGAAGCATCTCCCTATCCATTGTCATTACTTAGCTCACCTGAGATGGCTTTTGGTGCATAACCCCTTTCTGGGATCTGTATTGCTTTGTAGCCTATTATTTTGGTGCAAATTTAGGGAACCTGGGGATTGCCTTAGGGGCTGAACAATTGCCAGTGGTTGTCAGTCAGGCTTGGGTTTCTTGGGTTGAACCCAATTCCTTAAAAACTTAGAAGGCTTCCTGCCTATTTGCCTCCCATCAATTCCATAAGCTGGTAATCAAAGCCAGTGCTCTGGTCTAGCCATCTCTGAGTCTGGGAATTCCTGTCTCAGCAACAGGCTTCTATGCTCTGCCCAGTCAAGATGACCAGGGATGAGCACTTGGCCAAAAGGTAGCCATCCATTCAGCAGCCTGTGAGGCAGCCAGCACAGCAGCGCCCCTCACAGAGACCCCTGGTACTGCGTGGTGAAGGGGCAAATTGCTGGGATCCTCCCTGCAAGCTTCTGTTCAAGGCAAATGGGGTCGGCTAGTCAGCAGTGGCAGAGGCAGGGGTGGCAGAAGCCAAGAGGTGCAGGGTCACCGCAAAGGCAGAGCACTCCGATAGGAAGCAGTGGCCTCCTGATGCTGTCAACAGGCATGACAGCTGTTTATATCCTGAATAAGTCTTCGATTCTGAATGCTGATCTGGGCTCCATAAAGCCTGGCTGTGGGGCCAGGCTTGTGGGTTTCATGATTGAGAGCATGGTGACCTGAAGTTATATAGCTCTATAGAGGAGATTCCTTATAAGTGACACAATAGCATCCCAGGCGAGCAGCCCACTCATGGACTCTGTTGCCGTCTGTATGAGGTGCTCTCCATTCCTAGTGGATAATTGTCAGCACACTGGGTGCTCTGCTCTCAGAAATAAACTCCCCCTCCTAGATCTGTGAGTAGATTTTTTTTCTGGCAGAATAATGAGCCCCTGTTGCCATTAATCTTAATAGGCTCTGGGGCTAACAAAATCCATTTTCCCAAGGTCGGAATTATTCTTAAGTGGACTTTGGGAACATTTGAACCTTTTTGTCGCTCAGACTAAAGAATTAAAACACATTTCTGGAATTTTTTTCTGGGGTTACTAGGAAGCTAGAGTAAGGCGTGGCTTCTTTTTTTTTTTTTTTTTTCCACCAAAACCTTGAGGTCAGGGGACACTGGCCCCTCTTAGCTCTGGTTCTTGTCTGTATTTCAATGTACAGTGCATATTCCCAGTGGATATTTTTAGGAAAAAAGAAATAGCATAATAATGGACCAAGGAAAGTAAAATGTTTTTATGACACAAACAAGTCAAAACTGTTTGAAAAAATAAAAGCAACCCTGACACCGAAACATCTCCCTACTCATAACCCAGGCAGCTGGGTTACCCATTTGGGTGGGGGTGGACAGGCTCTGTATTAGATACTCAGACTAAATTCTTCTAACGTAAAACAGTGCATGGCAACCAAATGCCTAATTTTCTCCTAGGTATGGTGACACAGAAGGAGATGTCACTTTGAATACTCCCAAATGAGAGAGAAAGATGACAGATTCAGCCACTCCATGGTTCAAAGATTCGGGAAGTGGATACGATACATGGTGTCATTTAGATTAAAAAATAAGTTCAGTGTTACTTGCAATAAATATATTAGATTTAAGCCGCAGTTTGAACCTAACCATAACTGGGCTCTTAACTATCTAGTTTAAACGATTGGTAACATGAGGCATTTCGTAATTTCTGGTCCATTAGTTACGATCAGGTCTCAATTAACATTCCAGGACCTGGCTTTAGCCAAACTACACGGAAAATTTGAAGTGGGAGCACATATTTGGGCAGCCTGTTCCTCTAGTATGACATTTGTCATATTGTAGTTTGTACTGCAATGTTTTCTTTCTTTCTTTTTTCCTGCAGGGTGGACTGGTGGAGACCATCTATATATTTTTTCTTTAATATTAACCTCAGCAGTGTTTATTTCCTGGTCCACAGATGCTCTTTGTATGCAATGCAAGGAAAAGCCCTTTCCTAGGCTTGTAAGGCTCTTATCTATTGCTTAATTTCTGTGTGTGATAGAGATGTGAAACTCTCTGATGTCCCTACTGTGTGGCCTTCTCTGGAAAACCCATACCACCACCTCATTGCTCAGACATGAACACAACCTGCTTCTTTGAGCCCCACTGTCCCTCTCAGGGAAAGCCAGTCAATCTTCCTTAAACTTAAACTCATCAAGGGGTGATGTGTCTAAATAATTTGTAGAAGAAACATCAAAAGGATTCTAACACTCCACCCAGGAGGTTCTGACAGACAGGGCATCCCAGCCCGCTTCCAAGTCATTAAAGTGGTGAACGTCTGGACTGAGAAGAGATCAGTATCCCCAGAGGCAGACCTGGCCTAGAACTCACAACCTCGCCAGGTGGCAGCCAGTGATCTTTGATGCAACTTGGTGACCAAAAAACACTATCTTTTTCAAAGAGCCACTCTCTCTTAGACTCGGTTCACTGTGAGACACTAACCCAGGGTAAATGGACAGCAGGCAGGATCCAGGGACACATGTGTTTGTATTGATGACTAGCTTGTCTTACAGTGTTGTACTCCTGAGTTTCAAATGTTCATTGGTAGCACTCATTGTTGCAGGATTAACCACTAATTCCCATGGAGTTCCTTGAGTTCTGCTTGGATTCTTTTTGGCTGGTGAGGATGTGTAGAAGAGGTGCAATATGCCTTCCTGAAATTTTTACCTGCTCTAGGCTATGCTTTGCTAGTGTTTCTGAGCTTGAGGACAAATAGGCACCGCTACCTCCATGTGCTTGACTCCATATTCAACACCAATGTAAGTCACCCTACTTCTTTCTGTCCCCATCAGCACTGCTGTTAAAGGCCCCATCCCTTCTCACCTGGGCAGCTGCAATAGTCTCACAACAGCAGCCATCCTTGGTCCTCTCCAAATCCTTCCTGTAGCCTGCTGAGAGATGAGCTTTCTAGATTGCAGATCCGATCATCTAACTTCCTTCCTTAAGACCCTTAAATAGCTTCTCTTTGCCCAGGATAAAGCCCCAAATTCCTGAGATGGCTTGTAACACCCTGTCTGATGGGGCCCTTCCCTCCCTCTCCATCTTTTCTATCCCCATTGCCTCCTTTTCCCCTCAGACTGCAACATCCATGAGGGCAGGGACTGGGTTGCTCCCTGCTGTATCTCCACTGTTGGCAGGGGACCAGCCACATATGAAAGAACTTATTATTTGCTGAGTGAGTGAATAGATGAATGAGTGAAAGAATTAAGGGCCACAGGCCAGGTATTCCATAGTGACTAAACCATTTTGTGGGCCCAGGTTCATCCACTGGATTATTTGTATGTTCAAAGACAGCTAAAGCCTAGGAAGTCAAAGGTTTTAGCTCTTTAGGGACCAATACAGGTGGGAGGAGTTGGTATATCTGAATGGTCACAGAACAATACATTAAATAGGATGAAAGTAAGATTGCAAATATGGAGATTTGAAATGAAATATTTAATGGCACTTGTTTTTCTTCTGGCCTAGAATGGGATAGGAGTGGACAGGTGTCTGCCAGGATACATCTCATCTCTGGATGTGATTTGATAATCAGCAAATACCTCCAGCCTCAGAAGGATGGCTATCTACATTCTCATGTGTATGTTTTTGTGTTTGTGTGGCTTTTGCATTTGTCACTGGAGAGCTTCAACAGACATTTTGGATCCCTACGATAGTGCAGAGAGGGTATGTGAAGAAGCTTGGGTTCTTGATGTAGGGCAGCTCTGGTTGTCGTGTTTACAGTGTTCTTTCTTATGAGAGAAGAATAGTTTTGTTTAAGCCACTGGGATGTGTGTGTGTGTGCGTGTGTGTTAGCTGTGTAGCCAAATCTAATGCTAACTGTAATACTGTGAACAAGGAAAGGATGGGTGTAGTACATGCTGGTTCTTGGCACCCAATGTCTAATTGCAGCAATGGCATTTCCCTGGAGCACAGTTTTTCCTGGGCAACACATGAGTTCTATGAGGTAGATACTTGCTCTTCAGACTGGGGTCAAAGCAGTGAATGGCGAGATTTGCTTGGTTGGGCCCCTTTCAAGAGTTCATAGAGATCTGGATCCCTTCCCAGCCTCGAGGCACAGTTTTGCTACCAGCAAGAGAACACATGGGGAGGAGGATGTACTTTTGGCGTTTCACAGTATGACTTCAAGTGTGTTAGGTGTTTTTAATGAAAGATGTTGGCGAGTGTAAATTTAGTGAGAACTTGTGATGTGCTAGATCTGGTTTATATTGGCTTGTGAGAGCTGACTGTGTGCATTTTTCCCAACTCTGTGTTTGGTGATGTAATGTTGGCCTCTGTGAGAATATTTACACCATGGAAATTGGCAATCACTGAAAAATCAGGTGCTACACCCCCTGCCAGAGATCTGGCTTACCAGCCCCGGGCTGTTGTTCTAAAATGTCCTCCTCTTTCTCAGTGAACTATCAGAGAAGGGTCCAGAGCATAATAATTATTTACACAGTTCAGAGATTTATGGACTGCAAAATGCTTCCCCTGGCATTATATCACTTGTGTACTACAAGTACCCATGAAAATCAGTTAGGGCAGGTTTTATCATCCCCTTGTATGAGGGAGAAGCCAGAAGTAGAGCCATATGCAGATAGTGAGGAGTGAAATTGGGATAAGACTGTGCTGTTGTTTCTTATTGCTGCTAATTCCACTGGACTCAGCTGGTTCTTCCTGAGAACATGGCGTGTGGAGGAAGCTCAGGAAAACCCAGCTCCAAAGGAAAAAAACAAATCAAGATAGTACTTTTTTCATCTTCAATGTTATTTTTTAAATAAAATGGATGCAAATATTCTCACTGTCCTGATTTTGTGATAATCAGGGTAGGCTAAACATTTGCTATATTAGAAACCATTCATGTGTCCCCAGACCTGGTTTTCCTCCCTAAGTCTGGTTTTTAGAATGTTGGTGATAAACTACGCTTGATTTAGTATATGACCATCCTGTATGGGAAAAGACTGTAACTCTAGGTATCTTTGGTCAACCTTAAGAGATATAGCAGGGGGATGGATGTGGCTCAAATGGTTGGGCGTCTGCCTCCCATATGAAGGGACCTGGGTTCGAACCCCAGGACCTCCCGGTAAAAATTAAAAAAAGAAAAACATGGAAGGTGCGTGGGCCACCAGGCCCCATGCGCGGGTGTGCCATCAGGCCCCAAGAGCAGGTGAACCCCCCAGGCCCCATGTGCGGGTGCACCATCAGGCCCCTCCAGGCTCCATGCGCGGGTGAGCCCTCCAGTCCCCATGCACAGGGAAACCACCAGGCCCCGCGAGCCATGCAGCAATGATGTAATAGGAGAGTGACACAAGGGAAAGCCAAGACGAGACGTGCCGAAAAACCAGGAACTAAGGTGGCATAGGTGGTAGGATGCCTCTCTCCCACATCGGAGGTTTCGGGAATCGAATCCCAGTGAAGACAGGAGAAGGATGAGAAGAGAGGGCAGGAAACAGACACAGAGAGTTGCCTAGTGAATGGACATAGAAACAGCAGAAACGGGGTGGGTGGGCAAAATGGATAAAAGTAAATAAATAAATAAATCATTTTAAAAAGTGTATAGGAGAGGAGGATACGGACTATAGTTAGTAGTAATACTTTGACGATGCTCTCTCATGATTTGTTAACAAATGTTTCACAGCAATGCAGGGTGTTTGTGTGTGTGTGGGTGATGTGTGGGAGCCCCGTATGGTGTTATGCATGTTTGTTTTGTAAGTTCACAATGTTTACTGAACACTTATAGTTTATGTATGTTCCTTTTTGAATGATATACTTCAATAAATTGTTTAAAAAAAAAAATAAAGTGGGGCTACTCAAATGATAATATATAAGGAATCAGTGTGCAAGATGGAGAACAGCACTGTACTTTTCTCTGAGGACTGCTACTAAATACAGTCATTTAGGAATCAGCGTGCTATAGAGGAAAGAGCATTGCTTTTAGAATCAGACGCCTGGTGCCAGAACACGTTCTCATTTTACTCCCGTATGAATGTAGGGAAATTACTTAACCTCTTCACGCGTCAGTTTTCTTATCTGTAAAATGGGCATGATAATTAACTCTCAGGGTTGTCACGAGGCTTAAATGAGAAAACGAAAGCAAACAGCACATTGCCTGGCCCACAGTGGATACCTATAAAAACTTATGTCTCCCTTGGCTTTTTGACTTTGAGATAGTGCTTATCATAAAATAAATCATGAACTCCAGTTCATTATGCATTTTTCTCAGAGTAGGCCAAAGTGTCTCTAGAACCTTTTAAATGATCAATGTTCTGAAGGGTTCTCTAGGTGTCCGAAACCAGAAGCAGCATTACAGGTCAGTGGAAGACTGAGGGTTCAGAGCAGAATCTTATGAGGAAAGACCAGCAGTTTTTAATTTTGCTCTCTGTCTGCACTGCATTCCATGCTGGATTTTGACACCAAAACCAAATCTGGCAGCGGCAGGCAATCATAGAGTTTTCATGTAATTCAATAATTTATCGCAAAGAATATTCATTTATAAACAAAGGCTTGTTTTGGAATGATAGCAGCTGTCAGTTTGGAGGCCTCGTTTCCCCCCACTGGGACAGGAGCCTGGCTTACCCTTTGTTAAATCATGCGGGGCTGCTGTGTTTGGAATCTGAGGCTGAATGCAGTTTACAATGTGTTTATGTTTTGGTATGTGCATTATTTCATTTTGACTTTGTGGTCATGAAATCCAGTTGCCAGATGCCAAGAGTGTCTCTAAATAGCCCTCCCGCACATGGAGAGGAAATAATCAAGCTCGGAGATGCTATGGCACCTGAAAACACTTGGACCAGAAGCCATACAAATTTAACCCTTCACCGCGACAGACACACAACTGTCGTGGTATTCTCTTGTGTCGCCACCTAGATTTGCTTCAGCAAAAAAGAATCCTGGGTCCTTTTCTTTTTGGAAAATCTATTGCCAAAATGATTTGTAGATCCTAATGTTGTGATTATTTCTCTCCAGTGTCTGGGTAAATTCAGTGGTTTGAGTTCAAGGCTCCCTTCGAACTGGAATAAAGCATTCAGCATCCTAGGAAACTACCCGATACCCTGCTCCGCTTTTTCACAACTTTCCATCCGTTTCACTGACAGCCAAAAGTACCTGTCTTCTCTTAGAGCTTTCCAGGCTTCCCTGTACACTTAGAAAGCTGTTCTCATTAGAGAACCTTGCCTAATGGCTGGAGCCCTTCCACTCCTAGCATTCATCTTCAATGACTGCTGTGGCATTTTCATTCACAAGTTATTCTTTGAAAGTCCAGTCAAAGTTTGCCCTCAATGGATACTTCCTAGCTGTAGCCAACCGGAAGACCTATGAGATGGCCTACTGTGGGGTTGGTTGAGAGTTGAAGTCATCTTATCATGCCACCATTTGGTGACACAGGTTGGGGAAAGCCCAGTGGAATTCTGCAAATCATGTTCTCCCTTCATTCTCACACATTGCCCCATCCTTGTTCCTCTTCCCCCAACTTTTTACAATGCTTTTCCCAACTCTTATCTCAAGCCCCTGAGTATGTCCCACTACCACTCCGGGCTCCTGACTTCCTGTCCCCACCAAGGTTTACTTGTCCTGAGTCTGATTTCATCACTCATTGGCTCTCTGTGAACAGCAATCATTTAACAGGATAAATAATTTCCCAGTGGGGTGATTTATCTATTATATCCCTTCTAGGGCTTATGCTGCCTTAACGTAGACATCTTCTTAAGCACTTCCTTAAGGAGCACAAACTTAGTCTCTCAAACACCACGCTGGGCTAATGGGGATAGGGTGTTAGGAGAAACTTGAGGTTCTTCAAAGCACGGGGGTGCAGGGGTGGTGGTGTGTTTTATTTCCACTTTGCAAAGGAAAAGAAAAGTTAAGGAAGAAGGATCTGATTACCCACATTGTCCCCCTTAGTCGTAGCCCTTTTACCAGAGATGGTCTTACCAAAATAGGTTTTGTCTTAGGAGAAGGGATTTTCCTTTGCAGTTGAGAGACCATGTGTAAATTCAGTAAACAAGCCATTTTAATGGTTTATATTTTGTTAACAGAAAATATGTTATATGCTGACAAATGTATACCTTTCCTTCAAGAGTTTCAAATAAGCTATAAATTTTTGATAATATTGAGTCAGCCCCTCTCGTCTCTTTCTTTCCTCCAAGTTGGTGAGCATTGAGCTGCCTTCAGGAAGTTGTCCTGGATGCAATAAATGGTCTGCAAGAAGCACACGGCACAGTGAGGCATGCCATAAGATTCACTCCCGTTTCTTCTTAAATGTAAACTTCTTCCTGTTATGTCCCCTCCCTGAGTTTTATTCGACTTAATTTTAAATTGTTAGAGCAAAACAAGCAATCTAAGACACTTCAGTACCAGTGTAGGGCTAAAGTGGGTGGCTGGGGGGAGGAGGGGGAAGAGAGAGTGAGAGAGAGGGAGCCAGAGCATTCGGAAATCTGCAAGAATGTGGTACACTTGAAACCCGATAAGCTGCTGCTGGTGTTACTGGACTCATGGTTTATAACAGCCAGGCAGCATTTATGGCCAAAGACATATGCACCCCTTACACAAGCACAGCACACTCTGGGGCAGACCAGGGACACAGCGCTTGGGACTTGAGCCTGGGGCTGGACCCTGCGCCCCCTGACTGTCTCTCCCCAGGAGCCAGCCATCACACGCTAGCCTGCACCAAACTCTGTGTGTGGGAGCACAGTTGGACTGACATCAGCAGCAGACCCGTTTTAAGTAGCTGCCCAATCCATAGCAGTGAGATATCAGGAAGTATGACAAATTGGAGCAAAAGCAGAAGAAAGGATTTAGGGGCTCCTAACCTCCTCAGGACAGCATTGTAAAGGAGGAGCCTAATGGACCTGGTGCTTTCTCTGTAACAATAAAGCCAAAATGGCCACTGTTTGTGGAAATTTCCTACGCCCATCTGGCATTTTGATAAGCACTTCACATATATTATCTCATTTAATCCTTACAACACTCTACGATGTATTTTGTTATCAGCTCATTTTTACAGATGAAAGAACTGCATCTTAGAGCTTAGCACAGTGCCTGACACATAGTTGGCCCTCAATAAATACATATTGACTACATGATAAGAGCTTAAGCTCACATCATCAGTAATCGATGGAGACCGTCACTCTGCGTGATATTCTCAGTTATACAAACCGAGGTAGTTTGCACAGGATTCCACAATTGAAAGAGCAGAACTGGAGCTAGGCTAGAGCTTGCTCATGTGAGAGCCAGCAATCCAAGAACAGTAGCATTGGAAGACTTTTCTGTAGAGTAGGGGAAGGAGGGTTGGGGTTGACTGAGCTAGTAGATTAAGGCAATCAGGGTAGGGCTGTGAACAAAGTAGGAAGGCTCCCTAGTTCATAGTTTGGGAGAACAGACTTGAACCTATAGAGGGGCCTTTGGGTGCAGCTGAGGTGAGGGTGGAGAGAATCTGGAACCTTACAGGGTAAGAACATAAAGGAATGAATTAGCTGAGTAAGGGCAACTCTGGACCAGCTAATGTCAAGGGATCAATGATAACAATCTTGGTTCCTTCCTTCTTTTGTTTGGAGGAAACTGCTATGTCTACATGTTAATACATGTAGATGGTTCTTCATCCCGCCCCAGGTCCTATTTTAGAACCATTAGGGCAATCAGGACAACAGAAGTTTTATGTTAAAGAGGTTATATCACACTGGCAAATCTGAAGATGGCCACTTCAGAGTTTGGCAACAGTCTGTGTCATTCTAAGCAAACACGACCCTCAAAAAAGCAGCTGCTGCCAGAGTTAATGGAAAAAATATTATATCGTGAGCAGATAAATGTGAGCCATGTGCCTGAGTCCCACCCAATTGCCTTCCCCATCTGAGGAATGGCCTGCCCTTTGAAATTCTAGGAGCGAGGAGTTTGCATGCAGGAACCTGAGTGCTTTGCAACATGGGATTGTAGTTAGCCACTTCTCCAGGAAGGGAGCTTACTTTCAGATAAGCTTTCAGGCCTGGTTGTTACTTCATTATACAACTGCTGCCCAGTGGGAGGGGAATGAACCTAAGGCCCACTGTGCTATTCCAGTGTGGTCCCCAAAGGTCAAACAAAGCTCTCTGGATCTTCCATGATTGAAAAAAGACAACCGAATGGAGCTTCACAATTTATTGTTTCTTATTCATTGCTTATATAAATATACATCTAAACAGAAAAAGGGAACTGGCATAGAACTTCGTAGGAAAAATAACTTGTCTCTGCAGTATCCATTTTCTCCTTTATTCACAATGATTTCCCAGTTTTGTTTATATGACTCAGGGGGAAGTTATACCATTTCTAGAAGTGAGACCCAATTAATCCAAGCCAATCATGGGAATTGAATCCATTTGTCAGTGAATGCTTTAGGAAAGGACCTGTGATCTAATTCTGGCCTAGGAGAGGGTTGCTGGAAGCATCACAGAAAGTTCTTCCTTAAGAGAGTAGGACAGAAATCAGCCTCTCCTTCTTTCAAGGGATCTGAATAAGGAAGCTTGGTCTCCTATCCCTTGCCGCTGGCTTCCATCTTATGGCCAGACAGGAAGTCAGATTCAGGATAAAGCTAACACACGGAAGAGGGCAGAGCATCAGAGAATGGAGTCCTGCCTCTGGACATCCAGAGATTCAACCAATACTATTCCTTGCTGTAGCCAGTTTGAGTTGGATTTCTGCTACTTACAGCTGAAAGCTTCTGGACTGATAAACATAAAATCAGTAACAACATGGGAGATATCAAAGGAAATGGTAATTGGTGGTTAAGGTGAAGGATGGGTATGAAAGGGAAGACTAGGAGTGTGAAAGATAAGGCAAAATTTATTTTAAGTAGCTAGTTGGTACATTTGGGACTCTTAGTCAACCTTATGCCTTATTTTTATTTATTAGTGATTGTAGGTGAGAAAAGGAATAGCAGATGTCAGAGTTTCTCCCAAGTGGATGATGACCAAGGATTTATCCCAACTTAAAAGTACTGTCTCTGTATCCAGATCAAATGGTAGTAAAGAGCAGAGGTGAGGAGCACATACCAAAGAAGAACCATGTTATGGTCCTGTCCATTGACATGAAAGAACTGTGCACTCCTCTTTCTTACCTGGTTGTGCAACATGCTATTATGGATTGAATCATGTCCCCCAGAAAGACATGTTCAAGTCCTAACTCCCAGCCCTGTGAATGCGAACTCATTTATAAATGGACTCTTTATAAAGCTTATTAGTTAAGATGAGATCAAACTGAATCAGGTTGGGCCTTAATTCAAAATGACTGGAGTCGTAATAAGCAGAGGAAATTTGGACACAGTAGTAGGAGACAGATGGCCATGTGACAGAGGCAGAGCTGGAGTTATGGACTGCCAGCAAGCCACTGCCAGAGAAAGCATGATCTTGTCAATACCTTGACTTTGAAACTCTAGCCTCCAAAACTGTGAGACACAGTAAATTCCTGTTGTTTAAGCCGGCTAGACTGTGGTGCTTTGTTACAGCATCCCTGGCAAACCAAGACACATGCCCTCAGTCTACAATGTGGATTGAAATGAGCCATCCAAAGACTGGGAATTTGAAAAATGCAACTTCAGAGAGCTGTCCTTTGTCTCCTTGGCAGGAGATTTTTTGATTTCAAGAGCGTTGGGAGCAATGGGCTTTCAGTGATACATGCAGATTGTCCTGTTTGATCTTTTGGTCCAGTTATGACCAGCGTGTGCATTTGGGAGACACCAGCTGCAGGCTGTGGCTATGGAATAGTATACAGTTGAATAGTTTCAACTCATGGATTGAATACAGAACCTTGGCTTTGACCTAATTAGCACCTCATCTAGGACTACCTGTAAAGTGTTTGATGCTTCTCCAGACCTCATCTCAGGCACAGTGTGCCCATGGTTCACAGAACCAGTAATTCTTTTACACACTAAACAACCCATCAACCAACCAAACGCATGAACACACACCCTACACACAAAGGAGAGTTATATCAATGTCAATGACAGTTAAGTCTGCCTTAACTAGAAAATCATGCCATATGGGAATGCTGCTTTGGCCACTAAAACTCTTGAATATCCTCTTCTGAGTGCAAATTTGCTTTACACAATGTACAGGGATAAAAACAAATAATAAAATGGACTCCCTATATGCTAACAAGTGACTAAGAGCCATACAATTCCAACCATGCCATGTACTGAGACCTTCAGCATAGTTGTTCCCAACTGTTTTCTGTCACAACATTCATGATGGATGATGTTGACATACAGGACACATTCCCAGGGTGTACCCATTGCATCTCTATGCATGATCCCAGGTGTTCTCGAGATAACACGAAACTTTTCTCTCCAGCTCAACAAAGCACATTGGGGAACGAGGTGATTTAAAGTAACAATATTATAGGGATAACCTCAAGGCTATTTTTAACTGTTATTTAAAAGTGAATCATTCACAAACTTTAGTGCTTTAACTATTAGCAACGGATCACTTGCAACAAATATTATAAGTGATTGTGACACAAATATGTCATTTCATCACAGTTAAGAACTGTTACCTTAACGCATAATCATACCTCTTGTACTTCCAGAATGAAGTTATTTTCCTTATTTAGTGCTGGTTTCTGTTTATGAGGTTAGCAGATAATATTGAGCTTGATTGAGAGATCTTTTCCTTAGGAATTCTAGCATGTAAATCCAAATAGTCCACATTACTCCACATATATAACTTTGTGTTAAAGTTTCTATATGGTTCAGTTCTTATTCAGAAACTATGAAGAAATGGGATAATCTGAGCCCATAGGAAAATAATATTTATTACAGGAAACTGGATTGGCAGGTGCAGTTGAAATTATCACAATATTCAGGATTATTGTGAGAAGTGGTGGGATGCTTATTATCTAAGATTTCAACAAACTTTTTTTTCAATAAAATAAAATTTTATTGAAGCAGTATATCATTCATACATGAACATACATAAAAAGTGTACAGTAAAATTTGTGAATTTACAAACATGCAAATCATCATACAAGGCTCCCATACATCACCCTACTTCTAACACCTTGCATTGTTGTGAAACATTTGTTACAAACTGTGAAAGAGCATCATCGAAATATTACTACTAACCATAGCCCATATCTTACATTTAGTGTAGTTTTCCCCCAATCCACCCAATTATTAACACCTTATATTAGTATTATATATTTGTTAGCATTCAGGAGAAAATGTTCTCATATTTGTCCTTTTAACCACAGTCCATCTTCCACCACTGGATTCCCTGTGTTATACAGTCCCATGCTTTGTACAATCCATTCAAAGTGGACACTCAGTGACTCTCATTTTCATCATAGAGTTGTGCTGTCATCACCGCAGTCAATTTTAGAATGTTTTCATTACTCCAAAAGGAAAACTCACATACCTTGTGATACCCCCCTATTGTTGTCCCTTGGTATTAAAACAATATCTTCTTGCCATTACAGCAAAATATTACAATATTACCATTAACTATCATCCATAAGTTACATTAGTTGTAATTTTCCCATGTGCCACCATATTATTTGTAAGAGAAAAACATTCTTATATTTATATTATTAACCACAATTTTCATCCACCGCAAAATCACTCTTTTACATTTCCTAGATTATTTTCTAGTTTTCTTTCAATTGACATTTAGTCCACAGACTACCCCTTTCAGCCGCAATCACATTTATAAATCAACAGTGCTAGTTATACTTACTATAATGTGTTACTCTCAACTCTATTCATTCCCGCACTTTTACAACTAACCTAATTAATAATGATACATACATTAAGCACAATGGACTTTTTAAAAAGCGTGTTTTGGGTTTAATAAAGTTTAGGTGTAGATGGCCCTATCTGTTTCTTAAGGGACAGAGGGGAAAGTATTCACCGTTGGGCATGGCAGCTCTTACCTGGGCTGTGGAGCAGAAACACTGGTAGCCCAGGTGTGTGTGTGTGTGTGTGTGTGTGTGTGTGTGTGTGGCTTCAGGTTTGGGGGCGTGCTGGGAGGCCTGGCATGATGCCAGTGTTTGGCACAGCTGCAGCAATAGTGACTGTTCCTCTCCCTTGTCCATGCTGAGAGTGGCTCTGCCTTGGGTCATCTGCTTAGCCTGTCTCCTACAGGGAATAAGCTTCCTGGAGAGGAGAAGTCTGGGGAACTCCCAGAACTTGAGCTCTTCCTCCTGTTTCTGAGCACTCTTGCACTCAGTTGACAGGTGGATGAAACCCAGCACAGTGGAAATCATGGGAGGAATTCAGTCCAGCCCTACACTCTTTGTCAGCCAGTTGGTCTCGCTACGGAGGAATGAAGCCCACCCCTTGTCTGAATTATTGTCACAAAATGTGTTTAATCACAGCCAGTCAACACACACACACACAGACACATTCACAAACACACACACTCATACACCATAACAATAACAGCTCAATCAAGTCAGCACTGTGAATGACAGGAAACATTTGCCAAGCCCACAGTGGACTGAAGTACTGGGGGGATGTTGAAATTTGGAATCTCTTTCTCCTCATGCCCCCAACTGCACCCGTTCAGCCCCAGGGAATGGAACTTGTCGTCTCTTGGCTAAAAAGATTTCTGGCTATTCAGGGAAGAAGGGTTCAGCATGACACACCAATGCAGAGCCTGTGGGACAAGACAGCCCTGACAACAGGAGATTTGACCACTTAAGTGTAAATGAATCAGAAACAGATGGATGAGATTTTTGCTAAAATACACATGGGTTTTAAAATTAAGAGGGTGGAGGGGGGTTGTGGAGAGAACTTTGGCAAAAATGCCTTGGGCTCTGTTGGACCCTACCAAACTGCTCAGTGAACCCAGAATACAGCCAGGGTCAACTTTCCATCCTTAATGGATAACATACAGCCCATGACCACACACCAGTTATGAAATAGAAATACTCCTAATAAATATGACCATGCAGAAGCAAGATTTTCAGCTTGTGACAAGAATAAAATGGCTCACATTATGTCATATAGCTGCATTCATCAGAGTTCCCACCCCACCAGCCAGCATTTGCCTTAATCTTGGGATGTGAAAAGGATGGAATTGTTCTCTATACCTCGTCCTCTTCCTGGGGTCTAAGCACTCCTTTTTCAGGGACTTTCACAGGGTACTGAGAAGCAATGGTTTAGTATTCTAATGAGTCCTATTTTTCTTTTATTACATCTCTTTTCTAATTGAAAACTGACAGCAAAAATACCCCCAACCACAAATATCTAGAAGAAAACAGAGACATTTTGACAGGCTGAAATACTTTTGAATCTTCTGAACTCTAATAAGGTTAATCAAGGCTCTGGAAATAATTTTGTTTCATGATGGCCTCAACAAAACAATGAGCCTTCCGTGATTGGCCGGAGTGGGAGGCCTGGGGGACAGGGCCCTGATGAACTGCTGGTCAAGTTGGGTGAGTCCATGCCTCAACTTCTTTCCACGCTGATGCAATTCCAATGGAACTTGGGCACCATCTGTGCTTGGCCTTCAGGCTACTGTCAGTCCCCGATCCCTGTAAGTCATAAGCCGCCCCTGAAGTTCTCACTGCTGAATTTATCCCTCAACAAATTTGTTTTTGGAGTTCAATCTAGAGTGGAAGGATAGTTCCCCACCTAACTTCCTTATGGCAGTGTCTTTATGGAATCCAGGTTGGGGTGTGGAGGTAGGTGGGTGAGTAGAAAACGGGAAAGGACTCCTCAGCAGGAAGACCAAGAAGAAAGAGTTGGCAAACAAAGGTGATGACTCCATCCAGGAACGGGTGCCAGTGTCAAATCCCTCGCAGGCTGGGAAGAGGGGTGTGGAATCGCTCTCTTGCACCCATCCTTCGTTCCCTTCAACAAGGTTCTTAGGGGAAAGGACAGTTATACCAGCCCGTGTGTCCTGAAGATTGGCTGAGTTTGGAGGCCTCCCTCCTGTCAAGGCTGCTGAGGTGGGCAGGTTTTACCTTTGCCTGGGCAGGTGCTGTTGCTGTGGGCGTCTCCTCAGAAGGCTGAGAGGACTGGGACTTTATCGCCAATGCTCCTGCTCTGCTCCCTTCCCTAAAATGCTTCCCTCCCCCTATGCTCCACTCCACCTTTTTTTTTTTTTTTTTTTTTTTTTTTTTTAAATTCAAGACTCTTCCATGACTTTTTCTTTTCCTGATATCCTGGGGACTTCCTCAGCTCCTCAAGGAAAAGAGATTATAAATTCTTCAGGGATGGGGACGGTATCTAATCTAATTTTGTCATCTAGTTCCAGCACAGTGCTTAGCACATAGTGGGCCCACCAGAAAGGCAGGGAAGCGTCTAAGACTGAGGACGTCTGGCACCAGAACCTGGTGCACATGCCATGGTGGGAGCATGGAAGGCTATGACCTGATGCCCTTTTTAGTCTTTTTTTAGTCCTTTTTCTTCCTTTTCTCCTCCTGCAGGTCTCTGTGCTCACATACTCCCACTCCTCTGTGTGTCTGCAGAACCCCCAAAACAGCATTCAATAGTCACTTACTCTCTAGGCTCTTACCCCCAGAACTGTGATGATCTCCAAGCATCAAGGTTTAACTGTGCTGCGTCCCAATCCCTCTAATCTGAAAAAGAAAAAAGTTTCCAGTAAGTTCTTCTACTGTGGTCCAAGTGCTAATGAATTACTTCCTATGTCTCCCAGATGTCATAGTTCCCTTAGAGATGATTCCCTAAGTCAAAGAAGAGACACCAGTTGTGGGGACTCCAGGCAGCATATTGAGGTGGCTGGAGTAGCTTTCCTGGTAGCTTTCCAGGGCCCCTAATTCCATAGGGAAGTGGAATAGGGCATCAGAAGGGTGTGGCCTTTGTGGACAGACAGAGCTGGGTTTGTTCCCTGGCTCCCTCACTTACCAGCAGTGGAAAAGTAGGAAATCTGCAGAACCTCCCAGAGTCCATGGGATACCAATGCCCATCCTTAAGGTTATTGCAAGGAGTAAATGAAATCATGTAAATAAATATAAAATCTAACACAGTGCCAGGCACACAGTAGACACACAAGAAACCTGAGTTGCCTTCCTTTTCTTCCAATTATTCATTTGCTAACACTGTGAACTGTGACTAAAAGCCCTGAGACCGTACTACTAAGATGCTGCCCGCTCTGTGAAAGAATTGTTTCCCATTGGCATTAGAGGCCTGGGGGTCTCCACTTCTCAAACAGGCCCCACCTTACCTGAGTGCTCTCTTGCCAGCCAGAGACTCTGGCTGCTGGGGCCTGGCATGGCCACTCCAGTGAGACTGGCTTACAGACGCACGCCTTTCTGTGGATCTCGGGCTCTCCTGACGAGGCTTTGAGGTCTGGACTCTCTTGCTGGGAGGGCTGGCTCTGCACCTTCATAGCTGTGGGCCCAGCTTCCCAGGGGGAGGGGAAGGGAGCATCCGGAGCCTCCTTTTCCCCAGAAGCACATCCAACGCCTATCGCCTTCTGTACCCTTGGGCACCAGCCGGATATTGCCCAGGAGAAACTTGGTTGAGTTTGAGCAGAGGAGGAGAGTGGAGGAGGCCACGAAGCTGGACCCAGAGCTCGTCCCCTGGAGTGTGAATCTCCGCTGACCAGCTTGCTGCTGCGCTAATAAATATCAAACCCTTCAGTGGGAAAATAAATTATCCCCCAACTGCGAGGCAAAACAGTCTTGATAAATTGTCGTTTTAGCCAACAGTGTTTAAAGTAGAATCAGTAGAGTGTGAGTAATGATGGGTGAGTCAAAAGTCCTATATTAAACACGATGGCCTGAGGAGAGTGGGGGCAGCATTTAGAGAAAAGCAAATGCAAGTTTAACTAAAACAACTCTTGTTCAGAGAGAAAGAAAAGTCTTGGGATTTATTACCCTATTAGTTTTTTTCTGTAGGAGCAACTCTCAGGGTGTCCCAGGCACAAAGTCAAAATCTCCATTTACAAGAGATGTTTAGAAAACATGCTCTGAAAAGTGGAAACTACCAAGTTTTTGACTGGACAGCATAAATATGGTTGAATTCTTTCAGTATAGTGTAGAATCCTGAAAGAGTGATGTGGCATGGCTACAGTTCTCATAGGAGCTGCCTGGGAAGGATTTTTGGATAAGAGAAATCTAGGGAACTTTTGCTTTAACAACAACAACAAAAAACAGAGGGGGAGGCAGGGGAAGATGGTGGTGAGAAAGGAGCTCCAAGAGTCAGCTCATCTACAGGGCAGTTAGTAATCACCCAGAGCTATTTAAAGCACCTGATTCGGGGGCCCAGGAGACCACAAGAGCATTCTGCAACCTCCTTGAAAGAATGGAAGGAGAAGACTCCCCATCTGCTGTGAAGTTGCATGAGTAAAGCAGTCTGCACCATGGAGGCAGGTGCCCATCCTCCACTGGTAGTGGAAGCTACCTCGGGAGCTATTCTGTGGCTGGAGTTGGAAGCTCTATTTCCCAAAAATGGGGGGGGGCCAGGGGGGAGATACGGTTGGCCACTGACTTCAGCTATTGATTAGTAAAGTCAGCTGGCTAAAGTATAATCCTAAGAACAACTAAAGTTTGAAACTGTCCAAGTCAGAAAGAGGCTGATCATTGCCATATTAACTCTGACCCCAGCATGAAAGGAAGTAGGGCTGATTGGAAATCACAGTGCTGGTTGGGACCGGCTTCTTTCCACCCAGATCGGAATGCAGCCCTAGCCTAGGCTCCAGCCCCACCTCCGGCAGGAAAAAAGCTGGGGGGACCTGCACCAGCCTCTCTGGGTAACTGCAGGCACTTTTGGCCAGCACAGACTGAATAGTCAGACACCTGATGCTCCATCCCCCAATAGGAAAAGAGGGAAGCTGTGTTTCCTTGGCTCTCTGGGCAACTGCAGGCACTTTTGGCCCTCATGAATTGATTTGTTGAGCACCTTTGATTCCATCTCTACCCCTCTACCCCCATAGGTTAGGGGGGGCTGGTGTTACTTTAGCCTCTCTGGGCAAACTGCAGGCACTTTTGGTCTGCATAGACTGAACTGTTCGGTGCCTGTGGATCCACCCCCAACCCCCAATAGGATAGAAGGGGGCTGGTGTTTCTTCAGCCATTCTGGGCAATGGCAGGCACTTTCAGCCTGCACAGACTGGACTGTTGGGTGCCTGTGGTTAAATCCCCACCCCTTAAAGGGCAGAAGGGACAGTACTCCCTCAGCCTCTCAGGGCAACTGAAAGCACATTTAGCCCACATGGATTTAATCATTGGGCACTCCAGAGGATCCATCCCTACCCCTGACAGGGATGGGGTGCCAATGCTATGTTTGTCTACTAGGGCAGTTGTAGTCAGTTTGGACCCACATAGCACAGATCGCTGCCCACACCTGCAGCTCCATCCCCACCCCAGGCATGGGAGGAAGGAGTGTAAAGTTTCATCAGTCTCTTGGGGCAACTACAAACGGTCTTGCCCTGCATGACTTTGATTATTACACATGGCTGCAGCTCTGTCCTGACCCCTGGAAGAGGAAAAAGCTGGGAGAAGCTTCATCAGTTCCTGGAGAAATGTGGGCAGCTTCAGCATCCACAGCTTACAGTACCAACTACATCTTTGGCTCCTACTACACAACCAGGGAGAATGGGCAAGAAAGCCCTAAACTAAAGTGAGAAACTGTGCCCAGAATAAATACATCTAGTAAGCCAGATACCAAGACACCAACAAAAAATTACAATCCACACCAAGAAACAGGAAGATATGGCCCAGTCAAAGGAACAAGATAAGCCTCCAGATGACATAAAGGAGTTGAGACAACTAATTGTAGATGTTCAAACAAATCTCCTTAATAAATTCTTAATATCCTAGAGATTAAAGATATCAAGAAGAAACTGGGTGAGCACAAAGAATTTGAAAGCATACCTAGAAAAATAGCAAATCTTATGGGAATGAAAGGCACAATAAATGAAATTAAAAATACACTGGAGGCATATTGCAGCAGATTTGAGGAGGTAGAAAGAAGACTTGGTGAGCTTGAAAACATGGCCTCCAAAAACAAACATTGAAAGAACAGATGAAGGAAAGAATGGAAAAAATCAAACAGGGTCTCAGGAAGCTAAATGACAGCAGAGATGTGCAAACATACGTGTCATGGGTGTCCAAGAAGGAGAAGAGAAGGGGAAAGGGGCAGAAGGAATATTGAAGAAATAATGGTAGACAATTTCCCAACCTTATTAAAAGATATAGATATCCATGTCCCAGAAAGGCAACATACTCCCATCTGAATAGATCATCTCTGAGACACAAACCATCAGAATGTCAGATGCCAAAGACAGAGAGAATTCTGAGAACAGCAAGAGAAAAGTGATGCATAACATATAAGGGATACCCAATAAGATTAAATGCTGATTTCTATCAGAAACCATGGAGGCAAGAAGACAGTGGTATGATATATTTAAGATACTGCAAGAGAAAAACTGCCAGCCAAGAATCTTATATCTGGCAAGGTTGTCTTACAAAAATGAGGGCAAGTTTAGAATATTCACCTATAAACAGAAACTGAGAAAGTTTGTAACCAAGAGACCAGCTTTGCAGGAAATACAAAAGGGAGTACTACAGCCTGAAAAGAAAAGACAGGAGAGAGAGGCTTGGAAGAGAGTCTAGAAGTGAAGATTTTATCAGTAAAAGTAATTAAAAGTGTAAAAAGAGTGGTGAAAATAAAATATTACAGATAAAACCCAAAGGTCAAAATGGATGGAATAAGAACTGCCTTTACAGTAATGACATTATGCAGAAATATTAATGGATTAAAGTCCCCTATCAAAAGACACAGACTGGCAGAATAGATAAGAAAATATGAGCCATCTATAAACTTTCTACAAGAGACTCACCTCAGATTCATGGATACCAATAGACTGAGAGTGAAAGGCTGGTAAAAGATATTCCATGCATGCAGTAACCAAAAAAAGCTGGAGTAGTTATACTTATATTGGAAGAAATAGACTTTAAAAGCAAAACTGTTTTTACAGACAAGGAAGTACATTATATATTAATAAAAGGGGCAATTCACCAGGAAGAAATAACAATCATAAATGTATATGCACCTAACCAGGGTGCCCCAAGATACATGAGGCAAACACTGGCAAAACTGAAGGGAGAAATAGCTGTGTCTACAATAATAGTTGGAGACATCGATACAACAGTTTCAACATTTGATAGAACATCTGGGCAGAGGATCAATAAAGAAATAGAGAGCTTGAATAATATGATAAATGGACTAAACCTAATTGACATATACAGAACATTGCAGCCCCACACAGCAGGATATACATTCTTCTCAAGTGCTCATGGGTCTTTCTCTAGGACAGACCATATGTTGGGTCACAAAGCAGATCTCAATAAACTCAACAAGATTGAAATTATACAAAGCACTTTCTCTGATCATAATGGAATAGAGTTGGAAATCAATGAGAGGCAGACAAAGGGAAAATTCACAAATATATGGATATTAAACAACACACTCTTTAATAATCATTGGGTCAAAGAAGAAATTGCAATAGAAATCAATACATATTTTGAGATAAATGAAAATGAGAACACAACATATCAGAACCTTTGAGATGCAGTGAAGGCAGTACTGAGAGGGAAATTTATAGCCCCCAATGCTTACATTAAAAAAAGAAAAAAAGAGCTAAAATCATTGACCTAACTACACAGCTG
Organism: Tolypeutes matacus; assembly: GCA_026826555.1. Taxonomy (NCBI): domain Eukaryota; kingdom Metazoa; phylum Chordata; class Mammalia; order Cingulata; family Chlamyphoridae; genus Tolypeutes; species Tolypeutes matacus. The sequence goes on along the minus strand of JAKSZT010054487.1, from coordinate 43,541,406 downwards.
GAGGAACTAGAAAAAGAACAGCAAACTGTTCCTAAAGCAAGTAGAAGGAATGAAATGGCAAAGAGCAGAAATAAATGAAATTGAGAAAAACAAATAGAATTAACAAAACTAAAAATTGTTTCTTTGAGAAGATTAACAAAATTGACAAACCCTTAGCTAGACTGACATAGAAAAAAAGAGAGAAGCTGCAAATAAATAAAATAAAAAATGAAAATGGGGACATTACTACTGACCCCACAGAAATAAGAGACCATAAGTGGATACAATGAACAACTGTATACCAACAAACTAGACAATGTAGACAAAATGGAAAAGTTCCTAGAAATATGCAAAACAACCTACACTGACCCTAGAAGAAATAGACAACCTCAACCAGCCAATTACAAGATAAGAGATTGAAACAGTCATCAAACAACTCCCCAAAACAAAAAGCCCAGGACCAGATGGCTTTACAGGTAAGTACTACTAAGCATTCAAAGAAGATTTAACACTGATCTTACTCAAACTCTTCCAAAAAATTGAAAAAGAAGGAATATTACCAAACTCATTCTATGAAGCCAATGTCACCCTAATACCAAATCCTTCCTGTTGAGATAAGGAACAAGACAAGGATGACCACTGTCACCACTGTTGTTCAATATAGTGCTAGAGATTCTAGGTAGAGCAATCAGGCAAGAAAAAGAAATAAAAAGCATACAAATCAGAAAGGAAGAAGTAAAACTTCCACTATTCACAGATGATATGATCCTATACCTAGAAAGTCTGAAAAATCTACAACAAAGCTGCTAGAGCTAATAAATTATTTCAGTAGAGTGTCAGGATTCAAGATCAACATGCAAAAATTAGTGGTGTTTCTATACATTAGTAATGAGCAAACTGAAGAGGAAGTTGGGGAAAAAATTCCATTTTCAATAGTGACTAAAATAATCAAATATTTAGAAATAAGCTTAACCAAGAATGTAAAGCACTTGTATTCAGAAAACTACAATGTATTGCTAAAAGAAATTTAAAAAGACCTAAATAATTGGAAGAACATTCCATGCTCATGGATTAGAAGACTAAATATCATTAAGATGTCAATTCTACCCAAATTGATATACAGATTGAATGCAATCCTTATAAAAAATTCCACTAGCATTTTAAAAACAAATGGAAAACACAATTATCAAATTTATTTGGAAGGGTAAGGGGCTCTGCATAGCCAAAAACATCTTAAAAAGGAAAAGCAAAGTTGGAGGACTCTCACTTCTGGACTTTAAATCATATTACCTAGCTACAGTGGTAAAAACAGCACAGTATTGGCATAAACATAGACACATAGACCAATGGAACCATTTGATGGTTCAGAAACAGACTATCTATGGTCAAGTGATTTTTGACAAGCCTGTCAAACCCACCCAGCTGGGGCAGAACAGTCTATTCAACAAATGATATTGGGAGAACTGGATATCCATATCCAAAAGAAAGAAAGAAGACCCCTATCTCACACCTTTTACAAAAGTTAACTCAAAGTGGATCAAAGAACTAAATATAAAACTAGAACCATAAAGCTCCTAGAAGAAAATGTAGGAAAACATCTTCAAGACCTGGTGGTAGGTGGTACATTTTTTTTTTTTTTCAAAGATTCCATTTATTCACTCATCCATCCCCCCCTTGCTGCCTGCGCTCGCTGGGTCAGCTAACCACGCCGTGCGGGCGGGCTTGCCTTCACCAGGAAGCCCCGGGAACCGAACCCGGGGCCTCCCATATGGTAAACGGGAGCCCCACTGACTGAGCCACAGCCGCCCCCCAGGTGGTACATTCTTAAACCTTACACTGAAAGCACAAGCAATGAAAGAAAACATGGATAAATGAGACCTCCTCAAAATTAAACACTTTTGTGATGCAAAAGACTTTGTCAAGAAGGTGAAAAGGCAGCCCACTTAATGGGAGAAAATATTTGGAAACCACTTATCTGATAACAGTTTTATTTCCATTCTACATAAAGGGATCTTACACCTCAACAATAAAAGAGGAAGCAATCCAATTTAAACATGGGCAAAAGACTTAAAAAAGACATTTCTCCAAAGAGGAAATACAAATGGCCAAAAAGCACATGAAAAATTGTTAAATATCATTAGCTATTAGGGAAATGCAAATCAAGTGACAGTGAGATATCATCTCAAACCGCATAGAATGGCCATTATTATTATTATTTTTTTAAAAAACAGAAAACAAGAAGTGCTGGAGAAATAGGAACACTCCTTCACTGTTGGTAGGATTGTAAAATGGTGCAGCCTCTGTGGAAGACAGTTTGGTGGTTTCTCAGGAAGCTATATATGGAACTGCCATATGATCTAGCAATTTCTCTAATAGGAAAATATCCAGAAGAACTGAGAAATATGACATGAACAGACATTTGCACATCAATGCTAACTGTAGCATTATTCATAATTGCTGAAAGATGGAAACAACCCAAGTGTCTATCAATCAATGACTGGAGAAACAAAATGTGGTATATACATACGATGGAGTACTATGTTGCAGTAAGAAGAAATGAGATTGGGGCACATATGATAACATGGGTGAATTTTGAAGGCATCATGCTAAATGAAATAAACCAAACACAAAAGGACAAATAATGTGTGGTCTCACTAATATGAACTAAATACAAAGAATAAATGTATGGTGTTGAAACCTAGACTATAGGTTATTAGGAGATAAGAGCAGGGTTGTGAAGGCATAAGGTTTAATGTATGTAAATGTTTTAATTAGCTTGACTGTAAATGTGTGGAAATGGATAGAATTGATGCTAACACATTATAGTGAGTAGCAACTGGTTTATACATGGGATTGTGGCTGAAAAGGGACATAAATGTCAGTTGAAAGAAAGCTAGAGGACAGTCTAGGGTCTGAGTAACACAGTGCAACCAGAGGTGAATAAGAATTGTGGTTAACAGTTCAAATGCAAGAATGTCCTTCTGTGGACTAGAACGGATGTATGCAACTATTGCAGGGTGGTGGGAATGTGGAGAAGCATGGGAAAAATACAATCAATGCAACCTGTGGACCATTGTTAACAGCAATACTGTAATATTCTTGCATCAATGTCAAAGATGTACTGTGTTAATAATAGGGGGGTATGGAGAAAATACACCAAATGTGCGCTATGGACCATAGTTAGTAGTAATAGTCTGATGATACTATCTCATATTCTATAGCAAATGTTCCACAACGATGTCGTGTATTGGTGAAGAGGTGTTGTATGGGAATTCTACACATGTGCATGATTGTATTGGAAGTTCACAACTCTGTAATAAAAATACATTTTTAAAAAGGCACTGTAGTTGGTTACTTATGTGATCTTGTATTTCAATCTATCTATATATTGATATATAATGTATAATCAAACCTCACTAAATCCACTGGAATTAAAGAAGGGTCTGAATTCCTGGAAGTTGAAGGTTATATATTAAACTAACTGGGCTTGAAGTTCTAGAATCATGAGAATAACAATAGATTACACCTATTGAGAGCTTACTGTGTTCTAGGCCCCGTGCCAAACATTTTACATGAATTAAACATTAAGTTACTTTCCTTGGGTCATGTAGCTGGCAAGTGGTGTAGCGGGGATTCAAACTCATGTCTATCTGTTACCATATCTGCACTCTCAACCACGATGCATATGACCTCTATGATCCATCTATATATTCTATTTTATTACATTCCAGCACATGGAATTACTCAAAGTAATTAACCAAGTGCACTAAATTGGCATCCTAAGGGTACAAGTTTAATGGTGACAGAAATTTTATTAGTAAATATTAAAAATTGTCACATTAACTGTTGATCTGGCAAATGGGCAAATGGATAAGATGTTAAACGCTTAAAAGTGATTTATTTTCAAGGACACAATGCCCTTGTGCTCTTATTTATGTGACAGTGATTATTAACTTTAATTAATTAAAGTTTTGAGGCAGCTTAGTAAATATGTAGATTGCAAAAGAGCATGCAACCCTCCTCTGACCTAAAATCGATCCTTCATTTTTGTCCTTGAGGCCACTCCCTTCAGCTTTCTCAAAGGGACTTTGCTCAATAGAGCATCTCCTGCCTCTTCTGCATCTTTGTTCTTCCTCTCTTTGGTGCTGAACTGCTCCTTTTTCATCTAACTTCCCTTCATTTTGCTTCATTCACACTTCACGTGAATTAGGTGGGGCTGCCAATCGAAGGGCCCTGTCTTCTCTGCCTCAAGAGTGGGCACGTAGTCCAGGCTGCTTACATCCAGGACCACAGTAATTGAGCCCCAGGTGACCAAAGTTCCCAAGCAGGGCCACAGTGTTTTCACAGGGATTTGGATAAATGCCGGTAGAGAGAGGAGAGAGGGAGGGTCTTTCTCTTTTAGACATTGTGAGTGCTAAACCCTTCTAAGATTCAAGCTGATTGTAACTGTCTGTAAACACCCAGGGGGAGAATCTGATAATGGAGGAAATCATGGATGAGAGATGGAGAGCCCTAAGATCATTTTTTGAACAGTTCCCACCCCCAAAGTCTTCCTTTAGTGAGCTCTTTATATCTGATGACTACAGGTGATAATTCAATTAGCTATTATGTCAGATTCCTATCCTTGAATACTAATGGAATTTTCACAGCCGTCAGTCCCAAGGAAGCCAGATTTCCAAACTTAAATTCCCTCTAGTTCCTTGAAGGCCTGTACAAATCATTCCCTGGTACCAATTTCTGCACTAGTCTAGGTTCTTGGTTGCAAGAACTTTAGCAACCAAGAACTTTTGAGGTTTTTGGTTGCTAAGTTTAGTAGAAACTTACTCAAAGAACTCTGGGTCAATAAATTTGGTCAAATTTGGAATATTTTTGGCTGTTCTTTCTTTAAATATATTTCTTCAAATACATTTTTCTACTACTTTTTAAGGTCAATTTCAGTAACTAAATAGTCCTTTTAAATATCCATTTTGTATAGGTTTTCAAACTTTGGGCATAATAAGGTTTTTCAATCAAGAAAGAAAATTCATGGGCCTCTATTATTATTATTATTTTTACAATTGTGTAATTGTAGAATTGTCTAGAGTTTACAGTATGTATTCTAGACAAGTTCTTTCACTAATGTTCATAACAATCCAGTGAGTTAAGTTTCATTCTACCCATTTTATAGATAAAAGATCTGAGGCTCAGAGAAATTAATGAGTTTTCCCAAGGTCATACAGTATAGGTGGGACTCAAAAATTACTCACATTATACTGTGGTCTAGCTCTTCCTCCCATTATGCAATCATTGGTAAATCTTCATGCCTCAACTCTATGGCATACAGACATTCTATAGCCCCAGGAATAGATCCTCATTCCTGGGAGGTCTGCTGTTCAGTGGTCACTACAGATCCCAGATCTGGTCCTCAGGATCTTGAATTTTATCAATTTACTAATGGGTGAAAATATTGTGGAGAGGTAATTCACACTAAGCAAATAACAAGTGACTGAGTGATAAGTCCAAATCCTATTTTCCTAATTTATGCCAAGAAACTGAAATGCTAAAAGGGCTAGAATGTCAGTTACACGGGGACCCACCCTAGGGTACTGTCGAGCTTGGAGAGTAGTGGAGACACACTAACATATCCTAATCTCTTCACTATCCCTTTTTCTAGACCCTATGCAAACACCACCACTACCTCCACTCCTTGTCATGCCAACATTATCTTAAATGGGTCACAATGAACCAGATTATAGTTAATTACCGTTTCATTCCCTTGAGGAGATTTTGGAAACATATCTAGCCAAGTCCCAGATAATCTCCAAGGGAAATTAAAAAAAAAACAACACTTTCTGATGGCAATTTTCAAACTGACCCAAAGTAGAGTATAATAAACTACCTTGTACCCATCACCCACCTTCAATCGTTATCAACGTTTTTTTTTTTTCTTGGAGAATTTTAAAGCAAATCTCTGAGGATGATTTGTATTTTCAACTTATCTCCAAGGTGATCACCTTATTTGGATCTTTGTAATTTTCAGACTTTTCTCTGATGTTCTGAAATTTCATTGTGATGTGTCAGTGTATGGTTCACAAAATTTATCCTCTTTTAACTCGGTAGAACATTTTGAAATGAGGGCACTTGTCATCTTTGCGTTGTGGGATTGTAACTATCATTTCAGGAGCCAGTGCTTCTTCTCTATTACCTTATTTTTTGAGTGATGTTGGAAACTCTATCTATTCTTTCTATCTTTCCTTTTTTGTGTGTTCCTCATCTGTCACCAAATATATTGAATTTTCATTTCAACAATTTTCTTTTCCAACCTCTACAATTGGCATTTCTTGTTACAAAATCATTTTTTCCTGTTTGATATATTGAATACCCTACTTTATGACTCTGACATTATTAATTATATTGAAATGATCAATTTTAATGCATAATTATATTAATTATATTTTCCCAGGCCTCAATTTTCTCATCTTTAATAGGAGGGGATTACAAACAGCACCATATTCATGTATTTCTTGTATTGACTAAATGAGAAGAGATATGAGAAGCCTTCAGAACAGTTAGAGGTTCTCTTCCAGACAGAAGGTTTGCTCTCCTTGCAGAGACGGACCGTTTGGGGGCAGAAGTAGCTGCCGGGGTTCACACTCCACACTGTTTTCAGTGAGAGTGGGGTATAGACAAGGCTTCTGCTGAGCAGGGTATCCTGGCTGCCCTCTCCTGGTCCTGGATACTCCCTGTTCTTTCTGGGCCAACTAGCCATGCGGCATATTGCCCAGGCCCTCTGCCCTAATCACGGCTGTGCCTGCCGCCATAGCACACATTGCACTAACTGGCCCTGAGGCTGGGGGAAGACCTGCAAGACCTGCTGGCCCTTCCTGCGGCCCCTCAGTATCCCACACAGGCCCCTCGGCGGGAGTGCACCATGCCTTCCCCACCATTTGAGAGAATCCTCAAATTTGAGGATTCCTGCACATATTCTGAGTGATCTGTTCTCTTTTAATAAATCCCATCTATCTTTTCTCTCTCAAGGATGCCTTGTTAAGAATTTTCTCTCTTAATTTTGAGTACAACCATATATTCAGAATATGGGTTATTTCTTGTCGTGTAACAAACCACACTAACACTGAGTAGCTTAAAACATCAAACACACAGTTCGCGGGCCAGCAGCTTGGGCTGGCTCAGCTGGATGGCTCGGCTGACTGTGTCTGAGCTCCCTCATGCATCTGCTGGCAGCTGCCTCGTCAGCTGGGGGCTGAGTGGTCTAGGATGTTTCGGTGGGATGGCTTGTCTCTGCCCATCTTGTGTTCTATCATCCGGCAGGTTAGACCGTGCTTGTTCCATGGCAGCAGTAGCAGGTGTGCCAAGAGCAAGAGCAGAAGCTTGGAAAGCATCTTGAGGCCTAGGCTCGGAATTTGCAGTGCACCCTCCTCTGCATTCTATGGGCTGAAGCAAATTTCAAACAAGCCCAGATTCAAGGAGTGGAGAAACAGGCTACACTTCTTGATGGGAGGACTTGCAAAGAACTGTGGCCATTTTTCGCAAGTTACCACATATTTCAATTTAAAAATGTACTTTGTCTATAACTTTTAACCTCTTTATCCTGGTAGTGGTTTTGAGCTTTATTAACAGTCCTCCACGAACTCAGTTCATCATTTTCTGTTTAACTCTTTAATTCCATCTGCAGTTTATTTTGGTATATGCTATGAGACATCTTTCCAATACATTTTCCCCTAATTTATTTATTTGGAGAACTTACTTTATCACATATTGAGTTTTTATAGACAGTCGGCCTATTTTTGGACTCTTGTTTTATTGACTTTTTTTTTTTTTCTTAATTACCCCTCCGTTTTAATTATTGTTCCTTTATGACAGGTTTTAAGAACATACAGCTAAATATCCTTATTGCAGTTTTTCCAGATTCTTTGTTATTCTCTTGTTTACTTTTTCTTGTAAACTATATACATTTTTCAAATTCTATAACTATATTGATATTGCAAATTACAAACTAATATGGTTAGCAAAGTCAAATTTTGCAATATTTCATAATCCTTTATAGCTGCATGATAATATATTTGTGTATTTAAAATGAAAATAAAAAACTCATAGTAAGATTTAGGCTTTTAGAATAAACTTCCTAAATTTCTTTCAAGTTTTTTTCTGTTTCATTGTTTTCTTCCTATTGCAAATGGGATTGGGAGCTCTTTTTCTAAAAGTGATGTAAATTTAGATAGCTATTGCCAGAACAAAGGAATGATATTGATTTTTCAGAATTTATCTTCAACTTTGCTACTTAAACTAAATTCTTTTAGATGTCTAGTGATTTTTTTAGATGATTCTTTTGAGATATACAATTATGTCATCTTTGGCTATTAACTTGTCTTTCCCTTTGTAATGTATATAGTCTTATTTGTCCTAATATTTTGCTTTAGTAAAAATCTACAATATAATATTAAAATAAAAATTATAGTGGTTTTTTTTTTTTTTTTTTTTTTTTTTTTCTTGAGTTTAAAGAGAACCCACTGAGACTAAAATTGGCCAATTTCAGCATCTGTTGAAAAATGAATTTTATTTTAAAGATTTTTTATGTGGTTATTTTATTAAATTTTAAAACACTGAAATATGTTGCATTTCGGAGATAAGGAAATTTTTGCTGAATTGCATTTGAGAGTTAAAATATTAAAATGTAGAGATATCTGTATTTTTATAAAAATGAAAAACTCCAAGTTCATGCAATTTTTGCTAGTTGTCCTTTTAAGTTAATTATAAAGACATTAAAAAGTGTCCTAATAAGGCATCTAGTAATCTCGCACCAGAAAATGCACACAGTGTCACTGCCCCTTCTGATTTCTTTTCGATTCACAAAGGCCCCTGGATGGTTTATTCAATGTCGGCGGCAGGACACATGGCAGGACATACTGCTGACTGCTGCCTCCGCGCCCCCGCTGGCCTTTCTTGAGACCTGCTAGCCGCAGCTGGGCAGGGAGGCTGTACCTGCTTTAAGGGTCCGTGGTAACTAGTGGGCAAACCCCCGGGGGACCCAGATCAGTCCCAGTCCAGTCCAGGGATTCCCCCCTAGGGGACTCCGCCCACGTTTGCGTTGTGTGTACGTAAACGACCCAAGCAAGAATGCTTCCCCTTCTCGACCCCCGTGGGTGCCGTGTCTCCTCTCCACGGACTCCCACAAGAAGGGCCGGTGACACTGTATTTTCTGATGCTATTTTATTAGGTGCATACAAACATTTTTAAAAAAATGCCTTGTCTTTATAATGGACTTAAATTTGCTGTCATAAATAATGATCTCCTTTTTTGTGTTGCAAGAGTTTATCAATATTTGCACAAAATATATTTTAAACTCTTTAGTATTGTTCTTTGAGTGCATCTTTTATAAGGAACCCATATATGGATTTAAATAATCAAACATTATGTCCTTTGATGAGTGAAAGAATTAATTTTGTTCTGTCCTCTCTTTCCTTATTTTATATTTTTTAAAGTAAGATCTCTATGTTTTTTTCTTTTATATTGTGACTTTTGTGATGAATTGACTATTTTCTTTTTCAGATTACAATAATTAAAAAGTAAAGTGTCCTATAGTTACCATTAGTTATGATTAATTAACAACATTTCATAAACATTCTTAATTGCAGTAGTCATTAATTTATTACTACAAAATCAGCCACAAATACTTTTGGCAAATGTTTAGTGCTATAATCATTAATTTAGACCTACACGTTTAAACACAATTACTTTGGTCTCTCTTTTGGGAGGATAAGACCTTTTCCGTTTGTAACTCCCCTTTCTTCCCTTCATCATTTCTTAATCTGAAGTTCTTATGGCTTCATTATTTTTTATTTATTTTGTTCTACTTTTTTGCAATTACTCCAATTAATTAGATGTTTCAGCAACATCTCTCCCCTTTCTACCTTACATATATACTCTTGCTCTATCAATATCTACTTTTCTACCTTTTCTAATTAACATTTGCTTATCTTTAAAAAGGTAAAGAGGGGAGAGCTGGCTGTACAGGACACCTTACATCATTTTCTGCATCACTTTCTCATTCCAGGGTTCCATCTTGTGCCCCTACCGCATGAGCTGGTGAACTGGTGTGATCTCGGAGGAGAGGGTGTTCAGTAAGCTTTCTAAAAATTAATCATTTGAAAATTTTAGTTTTTACCTATGATTTACAGCTTGGCTGTGAATAGCATTCATATGCTTTTTTTTTTTTTTAAGGATTCTGAAAATCTACCTCCATTACCTTGGGACAGGAGTAATGAAATCTGAAGAAATTCTGCTTACAAATTTGAGAAATATTTATTCTTAAGATTTAAAAATTTTAATAGCTACCTTTTAGAATTGGTTTCTGCTTATTTCTTTAACTTGAGACAATGATAGTTTCTTTTAAAGCTTTTGGATTAAAAAAATTATACCTTGATGATTAATTCTGCCCTCAGTACTCTTATAGTTTACATGCTGGATTTCTGTTCTTTATATTCTATGTCTTTCATGTTTTCTGGTATTCTTTTGGACTTAACATTAATTAATTTAAGAAGGTATAACATTTTCAGAATCTTTAAGTGTTACTCCTGGAGGATTTATATCAGAGCAGATGTTGACCTTGCTGCCTTTTCAGTTTTGTTCCTTTTCTTTTGATGTGTAAAAATTTCTTCTAAAATATTTTTAACACTCCTCCCTTCTCTTAAAAAAATATTTTTTATTAAAGAAGTTGTAGGTTTACAGAAAAATCATGCAAAAATACAGAGTTCTATACCCCACCTCATTATTAACATTTTGCATTGGTGCAGTAACTGTGTTACAATTGATGAAAAAATATTATTACAACTGTACAGTTAACTACAGTCCAAGTTTACATTAGAGTTCATTGTGTTGTACAGGCCTCTGATTTTTTAAAAAACTTTTATTCTTGTACATATATATATAACCCCAAATTTCTCCTTTTAACCACATTCATATATATAACACAGTGATGTTAATTACTTTCACAATATTGTGCTACCATCACCACCATTCATTACCAAAACATTTCCATCATCCCAAACATAAATTCTTTGCCAATTAAACATCAACTCTTTATTCCCTACCCCTACCCTGGCCCCTGGTAACCTTATTCTAGTTTCTAAGTATTTGCTTATTCTAATTATTTCATATCAGTGAGGTTATACAATATTTGTCCTTTTGTATTTGGCTTATTTCCCTCAACATGATGTCCTCAAGATTCATCCATGTTGTCACCTATATCAGAATGTAATTTCTTTTCATAGCCAAATAATATGCCATTGTATGCTTATAACACATTTTGTTTATTCATTCATTGGTTAATGGACACTTGGGTTGCGTCCATCTTTTGGCAAACGTGAATGATGCCTCTATGAACATCAGTGTGCAAATATCTGTTTGAGTCCCTGCTTTCAATTCTTTTGTGTATAAACCAGAGGTAGAATTGCCAGGTCATATGGCAATTCTATACTTAACTTTCTGAGGAACTGCCAAACTGTCTTCCACAGCAGCTACTCCATTTACATCCCCACCAACGGTGAGTGAGTGTTCCTATTTCTCCACATCCTCTCCAACACTTGTAATTTTCTTCCTCCCTCCCTCCCTCCCTCCCTCCCTCCCTCCCTCCTTC